>CM053413.1:19903580-19936130 GCA_028644305.1 Xerus rutilus
AAAATAAAGAAGAGTCAGAAATCTTGAGGCAGGACTTACATCGCCTCAAGACTGTGAGAATAGGCTAGGAATGGCAGAAGAAGCAATGACATTTTTAGGTTAGGTCAAAGTTTCCAGAGTATTGGACACATGATTTTTTTTTTCTTTTTTGGTACTAGGGATTGAACTCAGGGGCACTCAACCTGAGCCACATCCCCAGCCCCATTTTATATTTATTTAGAGACAGGGTCTCATGAATTGCTCAGTGCCTCGCCGATGCTGAGGCTGGCTTTGAACTCTCCGTTCTCCTGCCTCAGCCTCCCGAGACACTGATATGATCTTCTTTGGTTGGATTTTTATTTCCATTATACCCATGAAGGATGCTTCATGCTGTCAGAGTCATGATAAGATTTACAGGGATCACCTCTCTGGGAGTGATGGTGCCTGAGAAAGTTTGGCCAAGAGCTTGGCAATTCACTGAGGTCAAGGCATGTGAGCTCTCTATACTTGGGATACAAGCTGAGATTTGACAATTGTCCAAATCAGAAGACCAGAAGCAGGATCACAGCAGTGAGTACAGCTGCCCTCATGCTTGGCAGGAGAGATTGACATGGAACAAGTTATCAGTGGGGTGCTGAGAGTCTTGAAGGACAAGCACAGATGTTAAGGGAAGTAAGGGAAGTTTAGCCTGAGATCAGGGGGGTATTCCAGGCAGAAATACCCTGAAGCAGAAATGAAAGCCCAATGTAGCTGGAACATATCCAACAGAGAGAAAAGGGGCTCAAATACGGCTAGAGGGATGGGCTGGGGCCAGGTCTACAGAACCTCCTAGGCCATATTAAAGGCATTGGACTTCATCCTAAGAACAGCGAGGTGCCATTAAAGCACTGGAGGCAGGGGAGCTACATTTGCATTTATAAAGGTTACTCTGAATACTTGGAGAGAATGGAATTAGAGGGGAAAGATATTGGCAGGGAAACCAGTTAGAAGGAAACCAAGTGAGATGGGGCAGTACTGGGACTCTGGGTGGTGGCAGCAGGGACAATGGAAAATGGAAGGATTTCCAAGCTATCTAAGGAGCATAAGATTCAAGACCTGATAATGCACATGGTTCTGGTATAAACAACCAGAAGAGTGGCCGGTGCCAACACTCACCTAGACAGCTCTTTGTGCGAGAGGGGTCTTCACTGGGGAAAGACAAGCGGGGTTGATCAGGAGTTGAGTCTGAGACATGACATGTTGGGTGTCAGATGCCTTTGGAACATCCAGGTAGGAATGACCAGTCAGAAACTGGCCTTGTGATAAATGGTACTAGAACTTAGTTAAGGAGAGTGGCCCAGAGATGCATATTTGGTAGCACTCAGAAACAAGATGGTAATTTTGAAAAGATGCCAGAGGATAAGATGCTATACAGGGGATCAAGTAAGAAGAGAAGTAAGCCCAGGACAGAGTTCTAAGAAACTACAATGTTTAATAGTAAAGCAGAAGAGACAGAGCCAACAGAGACCAAGAAGAAAAGGGTCAGTATAAGAGAGGCCTCAGAACACAATGCAGAGCCAAGAGTCTAAATTCCTTCAGGAATAATAGAAAGGTGAGCAGAAGTAATGCTATTCAGGTCAAACGAAACTTGAAAGGCATCCTGGGGCTTCAGTTGCATGGATGCATTTGGCAACCTGAGCAAGACAGATGGCAGAGAAGGAGAGTCCACAGAGGCCACATTGAAGGGGCTTGAAGAATGAATGAGAGGGGTAGCAATGGAGATATTGTTTGCAGACAACTTTTTCAAGAAGTTTGCCTATAAAGGAGAGGAGAGAGTAAGATGACACTAGGGAGCAGGCAGAGTTGTTTTGAGCACATTTACATGCTGATGGGGAGGATCTGAGAGAATGGGAGAGACTGAAGATTAAGGAAAAAGAGGGAATGTTCAACAGATTTCTGAAGTTTCATGAGAGTAGGCACAGGTGGAGACATTAGCTATTATCAGGAGGAGGACACCTTTTTCACTGTAGCAGGAGAAAATTCTTTCTAAAGATTCTTCTAAAGAGAAGAATCATGCTTCAAGCTACAAGCATGTGATTGTTTTAGCCTCTGTATTTCCCAGCCATCAATATCAGCCATGTAAATGTTGCTCCTAAATCTGAGTCTCTTTTTCTTTGATGCCTCACAGGCAGGCTGCTTCCTGACAAAATGGCATGTCAGCAAGCTTCCTCATTAAGTATTATGTCTTGTGTTTCTTTTTAGTGCTAACATAGTCTAGGGAAGCTCTACTTCTGTTCTAAATAGAGATTATTGATTTTGCTCCCAGATTGTACCAACTTCTTCAGAGAACTATGCTCTGCCAGTTTTGATATCTGTAGTTTCGAAAATCCACAGTAGGTAATTAAAGCAGCATGAGAGTGAAAATGAATAATTTGATCAATGGAAGAAAACTAGACACACTTATGAAAATAAATGGATATATTGGAAGAAAAACTTGTGACAAAATGACATTTCAAATCCTTGTTGATATAAATAAGCAGAAATTGGGAAAAATGAACTGGATCAACAGTTAGTCCTTACCCAAAATAAACTACAAATGCATTGAAGATTTAAATGAAAAAAAGAAAACTAAGAAAGAAAGAAGGAAACAGATAATTTTTTAAGCCTTGCAGTGAGAAAGACTTCATATACAAAGGATGAATGCAAGAAAACATGAAAAAACACATGATAACTCTAACTACATACAAAGTTTTTAACTACCACAGAGGAACTGTTAGCTAAATCTAACAACAGACAAAAATTTTAACTACCAAAGAGTCACTAACAGAATTTGGGAGCAAGAAACTATTTATATAAATTCATTTTATTTTTTTAATTTTTTAAAATTTTTTTTAGTTGTAGATGGACACAATGTCTTTTATTGCTTTGTATGTGGTGCTGAGGATCGAACCCAGGGCCTCACGCACGCAAGGCAAGCACTCTACCACTGAGCTACAATCTCAGCCCCTCATTTTATTTTTGAAAAATGCATATTGTTTAAAAAAATGCAAACACTACAAATGTGTATATAATGAAAACTATGTCCCTCCCACTAGAGAGCATCCCTGCTCCCCAGCCTCCCAGTGCACCTTCTTCCAGTTTCTCTTGAGTCCTTTAAGCAATGTTCAATGCATATATAAGAGCACACACACATCACATTTATATATATAAAGATCTTCTTATATCATCACAAATCAGCTTCATCCTTTTTCATAATGTACCTTACTAGTTATTCCATTTTATATGATTATTATAAATAATGGACATCATCTTCTTTGCGCACATGGGCTGGTATATCTACAGGATGCATGTCAGAAGATGAAATTTACAGATTAAACCCAAAGCTATGAAATTGCCCTTCATAAAGGTGGCCCTTGGTTTTCTACATATCCAAGTAGAAACGTGACAGAGGAAGCTAGAGAAATGAGCCTAATGTTCAAGGAGATAAGAAACTGGACATATAATTTGGGAGGATCAACATAAATATTTTTTAAGGCCACAGGAGTCAATGAAATTATCTAGAGAGAGGATGAAAGACAGGCTAAAGAAAGAATTCTCAAGTTCTCCAACATTTAAAGACAGGAAAGGAAAAGCAAGACGGGAACAGAAATTGGGATGAAGCAGTCAGTGATATGGGAAAAAAACCAAGAGATCATGATGTCCTGGGAGCCAAATGGACACCCAGTTTCAAGGAGAGTATTACAAATTCTGTCAAATGCTGTGAGTGGTAGAATAAGAAGAGCCCTGGAAATTAACAGTTTGAGTTTGGGAGGAAAAGTCAGATTCCAGAGTCTGTAAAGAAAAGAGCAGGTGGGAAGGTGGAGAAGGCTAAGTGGAGAAAACTCTTAGAAACAACTTTGCTATTAGAGGCTCCATAGATGACGGAGAGCATGGGGCCCAGGGAGACCTGAAGTTGAGATATAATTGAAGCATGTTTACATGCTGATGGGGACAGTCCAGAAGGAAGAGAAGAGGACAGCACAGGCCTTGAGCAGGTGAGGGGAGGAGACACAGAGGGACGTGAAAGCAGAAATTGGGGTGGATTTGATACCTTGGAGACCTAGTGGCAGGAAGAAGAGGAAGTTCTTTTGTAAGCAGTTTTGCATTTTGAGTGAAGTAAAAGTGAGCTCAGGAGCACAGAGTGAGGAGCTAGGGATTGGAGGAGAGAAGAAAAGAAGAAATAGTGGCCTGGAAGTCTAAAGGCATGGGCTGAAACATAGAGACACAGCAGGACTCCTGGGCAGGGACAGGCTGAGAGTCATGGACCTCAGTGTGGCCGGTAAGCATGGCTGTATATTTTGTCAGACCAGGTTCAGCTGACTGCCGGCGAGTGCAGGATAGTCAGCAAATTTTGTTTATTCAGAGTTGGTGCTTTCCAGGCAAGAACAATGGAGGGTGTCCATAAGGGAGTAGGTAAAGGGATGGATCCTAGCTAGGTAAGATAAGAAGTAAGATGCTAATTCATAATAAAGGGGGACACTAGAGAAGAATAGAGGTACTCTGGATTAGACAAAGGGGAGTGAAGGGAGGCGAGGGGGTAGAGGAGTAGGGAGAATTATAGACATTATTATCCTATGTGCACATATGATTACATGACCAGTGTAATTCTACATCCTGTACAACCAGAAGATTGAGAAGTTAGACTCCATTTATGTATGATGTGTCAAAATGCATTCTACTGTCATGTATAACTAATTAGAACCAAAAAAATTTTTTTTAAAAACTATGAGGTATAATATTTTTATTTGGTAAGGGCAAATTTTCACTCATACATGAAATCTCTTGCAGATCTGAGTCATAGCCTTAAAAGTTTATTCATTTTAATTGCTATTCTTGTTGTTATTTGTTATTTAATTGTAACATTATTCATTTCTACAGCAGGCCATTACATAGATCTAGGGTTTTAAAAATACATTAATGAACTGAAAAAGATTACTGATTATTTTTTCATGTTTATATTGTAATATCTTCTTTTTTAACATTCTGTTTTATTAACATACGTATATGCAGAACATTCAGTAAAAGAAAGGTTTTATTGTCAGCAAAAAACAAAAAAAAAGTTGAGAAGTAAGAACATGACATTGAAAATAGGCAGTAAAATTGTGTAAGGCCCGTGGTTTGAAGGACTGTATGGGACAGCGATTGGGTTGTGGTTACAGGACTACAGGAGCTAAAGTAGGAAATGATAATCAGGGAGAGGAGGGCTGAAGTCAAGATTTTGAAGGTGGTAGTTGTTAGTATGGTGATGTCAGGGCATGACCACAGAATGGAGTTCCAAAGTGACCCATGGCTGACAGCTATCATTGACCCCACCCATAATGCAGGACTCGAGGATTCTGAACAGCGGTGCCCACCCTGCTTGACCAACTTGGCTCAGAAGTATCTGATCTGGGAGTGCTGCCCGATATGGGTGAAGCTCAAGACAGTTCTCTTTGGGCTGGTGACAGACCCCTTTGCAGAACTCACCATCACCTTCTGCATCGTGGTGAACACAGTCTTTATGGCCATGGAGCACCACGGCATGAGCACTGCCTTTGAAACCATGCTCCACATAGGCAACATTGTGAGTGACTGCCAGGCTGCCCTGGCTGAGGTGGGGGAGCATGCCTTCAGTGATTGATGATCTCATTGGCTGAGGGCACAGTGGCAGTGCAGGAGATGTGTGGACGCTGGCTTCAGGAGGTCATGTCAGGAGGAGCAAGGCTGAGAAGGTGGGAATTGTTTTGGGATGAGCAAACACGGGAAAGTGGATGGAGAAAGTCCTGAGTTAGAAGCAGCTGGTTCCCTTTTGTGGAATGTAGGACAGCCAATAGAATACTCTGGATCTCAGTGTCCTCTCCCTTCAAATGAGGACTAATGTCTGTTTCTCGTTGAAAGACAATCTATGAACTTGTAAGTTTCCTTCCTCTTTGATTATTGTATGACTCTATGAACCATGGTTATGACGTTCAATGTTGTCATTGAAGGACAGAAAAAGTGAAGGAAAGAAGAGAAAGACAGTGCAGGGTGGGGAGACATGGAAATGTGCGTGCTGTTGTAACCGAAGCATCAGGGAGTCAGAACTTTGCTCTTGCATCAAGCTTAGACATGATGCTAATTTAAATTTTCCTCCATGACTTCTTTAGTTTTATTTGCTTTAACAAGATACAATCCACACTGGGTTTCACTGCATGCTGAATTCAGTGATTCAGAAGGAGACAGCTGCCCCCTACCTTGCTCTATTCGCAGGAATATTAATAGCTCACTTTATTTGAACACTTACTCAGGGCAAGACATGGTCTCAGATGCTTCTCAAGGCTGAACCAACTTCTTTTTCACTAAAATCCTCTATGGTAGGTACTATTATTATCCCCTTTCACAGATGGAAAAAAAAAACTGAGACACGGAAGATTAAATCATTTGCCTAAATTGTAGGGGTAAGTAAGTGGGAGCACTGGGTTCTGAACACAGCTGACTGGCTCCCGAGCCCACACTTCTTAACCTATGGGCTAACCCACCCCACAGGTCCTGCTACCGTGTGTGCTAAGCAGACAGTAGGAAGGGTTAGGGTCCTGTCTCCAGGTCCGTATTGGGGTCCACCCCACTAGAGTTAGCCTACCAGGTCTACAAGAATCTGAGGACTCTTCTGACCCCTCAAAGGGTAGAGGGGGTCCCAGAGGGAGTGTGACTACTTGCCTGGAAACCTGTCCCTTTCGCTTAACCCAGATCTGAAGGGGGCTATGGTAGGTTTCAGCTCACTGTGGCATGAGTGTGCCTTCTCTTTGAGCAGCACCTAAGCTAAGGGGTTATATTCTAGCTGGGCATGGTGGCACATGACTATAATCCTAGCAGCTCTGGAGGCTGAGGCAGGAGGATCACAAGTTCAAAGCCAGCCTCAGCAATTTAGCAAGGCCCTAAGCAACTTTGGCAAGACCCTGCCTCTGAATACAATACAAAAAAGTGCTGGGGATGTGGCTCAGTTGTTAAGCACCCCTGGGTTCAATCCCCAATCCCCCCACTTCCCGCCACCAAAAACAAGAGGTTATATTCTATTTAAAATTGACAAGGAACACTTTTTTTTTCCCCTAAGAAGTCAGTATTAGACTACAGAGAGCCTTATGGAATAGACCTTGGAACTCACCTCCTGATTTTACTTGGAGAAGTTGAGGCAAGAAAGAAAAAAGTCCTTTCCCCATGTGTCAGGGCATGAGATCATTTTTCAGAGAGAAAGGGGAAAAAACAAGGAAGGAAAGTGTGCCTTTGATGAGTTGGGGGCTTTAGGGTTACTCAACATCACAACACCATGAAGTTTTCATGAGTCTCACTTCACAAAAGAAAGCTCTAGGACTCAGAGGGTAAGTATCCTGCCCAAGTTTGCACAGCTGCTAAGAGTGGAAGCAGAGTTGGTCAGGTCTCTCCAAGGCACAAGACCTCACCCCATGCCCACTCCTCACACCGAGCTGTCTGCAGAGGGCTCTCAGTAGATGCCCTTTGTACCACATGGTGGCTCTGCTGTGGCATTAGGCAAGTAATGGACATTTTTGGCCTTTTCCTGCCTGAACAGAGATGTGATCGCCAGTTTGCCAGGTCCCTGGTTTCCCAGGTGAGGCCCCCATGACAGGACAGGTGGGGTGCAGGGGAGCTCCTGATCCTGGTCCCTTTGCCTTCTTCCTTGCCTATCTGTTTCCCTGCTGGCTTCTGTAGGACCCGAGCCTGATACTGACCTCTCTCCATGTCAGAATTCCGTCCTATTTAAGGCAATTAAAGACACACAGAGCCAAAAAGAATCTTAGAGCCTGTGTATTACTATTCTTCATTACCATTTTTTATCAGGCAATTACCATCTGCCAGGTCCTTTGCTAACAAATGCATAAGCATCAGCTCATTTTATGCCCATTACACAGGTAAGGAAATCGAGGTACAAAAAAAAGGCTGGCTCCCAACAGCACAAGTGCTCTCCAAGCTTCCACAGCCAGAAATGGCTGAGTTGGGACTTTTATCTAGGTCTGTGCTGTCCCACAATCCACCCACTTTTTAACTACTGAACCAGGCTGGACTCCTCATTGACATAATTATGTAAGATAGTTATATTATCTTATGATTGTCCATGTGCTCCACTCCTGCTGCCCATACGTGAAAACTGAAACCTGCCTTCTGATTCTAATGCACATGCCCCGAGCATGGGTCCAGAAGGTCCCATATTCTGCCACGTTGTTGCTGTCCCCCATCCTCAAAAGCCTGCCAACCATACAGAAATGGAACAAAACAAAGAGGACTCACTACATTGTAAACCATTTCCTCTGTTGTCATTTTGTCATTGTCCCCTGACCCCAAAGACCCCACTGTGATGACAATCAATCATTTCCATCCATCTACAGGTCTTTACCATATTTTTTACTGCTGAAATGGTCTTCAAAATCATTGCCTTCGACCCCTACTACTACTTCCAGAAGAGGTGGAATATCTTCGACTGTGTCATCGTTACTGTGAGCCTGCTGGAGCTGAGCGTGGCCAAGAAGGGAAGCTTATCTGTGCTGCGGACCTTCCGCTTGGTAATGATTTCTCTTGGCCCCTTAGGAAACAGCCACCCAGATGCAGGGAAGCTGATCCCTGAGGACAGGCACTGTCCTTTGAGGACTCTACCAGCCAACTTCCCCTTCCTCCAGGTCATGGCTCCTAGGAGCCTGGAGACTTGGTTCTGTGGTCCCAGCTTTCCACATACTCCAAATAAGAACACGCTTTCTCTTCTTTAGACCTCGGTCCCCTCATCTGCACCAACAGGAGCCCTCTAAACACCATTCTGTTCTCCTATCAAATAGCAATAACAACAATAAATTGAAGCAGCTAATATTTATTGAGCACTTAAATTGTGTGGGGCATCTTGCCATACTGTTGACCTAATGTAGCTCATATGACACTCACAACAAACCTGAGATGGTGGCTTTTAATATCCCATGGGTTGATGAGAATAACTGACACAAAATGGTTATGCCTAACGTCTCCCAGTCTCTAAGAGAGCCAGCAAGCGGCAGATCTGACCTCAAATCCAGATTACCTGACTCCTGAGTCCCAGGTCCTTCCTTCTTTAAAAAGTCATTCTCCCACTCTCGAGTTCCCCAAATCACAGCCCAATGTCTGACACACCACATCAGCCCAAAACTGCCTCCTATTGGGCTTATGTACCAGCTCTTCTCCAGACTCAGCTCCAGGACAACTTCTGCAGGAGTTCCCCTATTCAAGTCAATCCTGACCCATTGCCTGCAGGCCACTCACTCTTAGCAGAGCTACATCTGTCATTTAAATATGTCAGATTCCCGAGAGGCCAGGCTGGAGTCCCTCGAATCTCCCAAGTACCCAAACCATCTGGAAGAAGCTTGAAGTCTTGCTGACTCTTGGGAGTAGACAAGAGGCCTGAAGAAATGACATGACTTGTTAGCACAGGAGTCCCTTGTCCTCAGTATTCTCTTAGTGCCAACCAGGAGCCTTGTGTCTAGTCTCGGAGAGAGGTGACAGAATGAAGGAGAGAGTGGCCAGCAGTCTCACCAAGTGAGAATAGAAAGTTCTGCCAAGTGTTGGGCATCCACAGGCGGAAGAGGTCACTTGGTTCAGGGGGACGGTGAGACCTAGGACAGAAAGTCTGCTTAGGACCTTATCATGGGGGTTAGGGAGACAGAGCTGAGCCCTAAGCCTGGTTGCCCCAGAATTGGGGAGTGGCAAACTCAAATACCTGCCGGCAATGGAGTAAGGCTGGCCAAAGAAGAGGCACTGGCCCTGGATATTTTCCTCAGGTAAACAGGCAAGGACAACTCATTCCCACTCAGGCAGACCCAGTACAATTCACAACACCAGGGAAGGGTGTTTACACAAAAATCAATGCAATTTTTACCAAAGAACTGACCTGCCCATTCTTGTCAGAATTTCCAATTTTTCATGATAAACCAGAACTCTCTATTTTTATGTGAATATTAATATGGACTACTCATTCAATTTTTTTAAATAACCACAGTTAAAGATCAATGTCCTCTGAGACAGGAGAATTGCAAGTTGAGAGCCAGCCTCAGCAATGGCGAGGCGCTAAGCAATTCAGGGAGACCCTGTCTCTACGTAAAACACAAAACAGGGTTGGGGATGTGGCTCAGTGATCGAGTGCCCCTGAGTTCAATCCCTGGTACCCTCCCCCCCAAAAAATCACTATCCTAAGACATTTGTACTCTAACGCCCTTGTTGATGCAACCTGCTAAGCTGGTGGTGCCTCCCACCACTCTTACCACCCTATCCCAGGGAGGAGAAGGGCAGAGTGGTCCTGCAGGACTCTTTTTGTGTGACCTAAAAATTTTAGATTATAATTAAGTCACAGTTTCAGAAGGACAATTTTTTCTAAGTATGTAGAAGATGATGACAAGTGACAGGCCCCTATGCTAATGGCCAGTGGAAGATGGTAGCAGGACTCCATACTCCTCTGCCCCAGGAGGGCCCAAAGCTAGCTTTCTAATAGAATGTGAATACTTGGAGGATGTTTAAGGAAACCAAAGCTTGGTGCTCTAAGGTCTATGTGCTATTTTGTTCTGAAGTCAGTAATGACAAAAAAAAAAAAAGTCTGAAGTCAGTAATGACAAAAAAAAAAAAAAAAGGCAGAGGGGAGGTTTACTTCACAACTTGGGCCAATAGAATTTTCCAAGTGCATGTCTCCCCCACCTTCTGATCTTAATCCACTGATCAACTCCCAGCTCCCTTTCCTGGGGGCCATTCCACTTCCTGCATGACTTGGCTTAGGTTTCATGGTCCATCAAGATTATTAGGCCCTTGACCACACACTCAATCATCTTTCTCCTCTACTCTTAAAACATCTTTGTGTTGTGTAAATCCCTATTCTGGAGTCAAAGTCAAATATTCCCATTGTCATGCCTGCACCTCAACTGTGGAAAGTACTAGGGAAAAACATAGTCCAGTTGGTCAGTTTTAATCACTAGATTTCATTTTTCAGGACAGTTTTAGATTTTTCAGAAAAAGTAGGCAGATAGGACAGAGTTCCCCTATACCCATCACCCCTTCTTCCTCTACCCCACCAAAAAAACACACACACATAGTTTCCCCTATTACCAACATCTTAGGTTGGTAGATAGATTTTTTTACCAGTAACTTTTCATGATTTTCCATAGCACTGAGAATAAAATTTAAAGTCCTTAACATGGTGTAAAAGTTCTGCATGATCTGGTCCTGCCTCTCTCACCAAGCTACCTCCTCTTGCCTCCTTTGCAACCGCCAGAGAGACCTCTTCTCCCTCACTAGAAACAAGACTTTTCCTGGATTTGGGCCTTTTATACTTATCCCCTCTACCTGGAATGCTTTTTCCCTAGTCTTCACTTAGCTCAGTAATCTTCAACTTTCTGAGTTTAACTCCCATGTCCTCTTCCAGAGAACCTCCCCACCTCTGCTACCTAATGATGGATTCTCTCATCAAATCAAGCTGTCCTTCACAGTGTATAATAACTACATCCAAATATCCCATGTCGTTAGACTCAGAGCCTTCTTGATTGCCCTTCTATCCCAAGGGCCCAGCACAAGACCCAACACATAAGTAAGCACTCAATAAACACCTGCTGAAGAGAGAAAGTAAGGAAGGAGACAGAAAGAAAGAAGAAATGAAAGTTCCAAGTCTGTTTCCTCCCTTCCAAAGTGGCATGAATTCTCAAGCCATCATTTAAGGCATTGCTCCATTAATTCATGGCTCTGTCTTTGTACCAACACTGCAGCTTGGAATATGTCTGTGTCTGTAAGTCTTCCACCTCATTTTACTCTTGAGTATCTTGGCCCCTGCACTTCCATATTCTATGAGAATCAGCTTGCCATGTTACATACTGACATATACACAAAACTCTTGGGGTGATTTTTTTTTCCTTTAGGACTTCAGTAATCTATAAGTCAATTTGAGAAGAAATGTAACTTTTAGATGAATGTAGTCTTCTGATCCATGAAGATAGTATATTCATTTTATCTCTAATCTTTCAATAAAGTTCTATAATTTTTCTATATAGTCTTTTTTGCGGGGGTGGGGAGTGTACCGGGGATTGAACTCAGGGACACTCAACCACTAAGTCACATCCCAGCCCTATTTTTTTTGTATTTGATTTAGCAACAGGGTCTCACTGAGTTGCTTAGCGACTTCCTGTTGCTGAGGCTGGCTTTGAACTCGCAATCCTCCTGCCTCAGCCTCCAGAGCCACTGAGATTACAGGCATGTGCCACCACACCCATCTAGAATATAACCCATTAGTTTAGGTGCTGCTCAAAGAGAAGGCATATTCAGGCCACAGTGTGCTGAAATCTACCGCAGCCCCCTTCACATCTGGGTTAAGGCTCTATAAAGTCTTTATGATTTTCCCCATAAGGATCTTACCTTTTTTAAATGTTCTTTTCTTACTTTTTGTTAGCATTTTGACATTTAATATTTTGGAATCCAAAAGATTCTTTTGTTAATTCTGATGATTTATCTATATAGTTTTTAAATTTTTTAACACAAGCATGTCATGTGCAAATGAAGAGTTTTGTTTCTTCTCTTTTAATCTTTTCTATGATTTGATTCTTTTTACTGCGTTACTGTGCTGGTTAGGACATCCAGTACACTGCTGAAAATGCTCATTAATAGCAGGCATCCTTGCTATTTTCTTGATTGCAAAGAGAATACTTTCAATATTTCACCAAATCTGACATTTGTGGCAGGTTTTTTTTTTTTTTAATTGCAAACCTTTATCAGTTTAGGAAGTTCTGTTTGGCTAAGACTGTTTATCATGAACAGGCATTTGATTTTATCACATCATTGTTCTGCCTGTAAGATAATTACATTAAGATAACCACAAGATTTTCTCCTTTAACCTATTAAAGTAGCAAATTATATTAATTGATTTTTTTAATGTTAAAATACATTTTGCATTCCTGAGATACACCCAACTTGATCGTGATACTTTTGTTAATACATTGCAAGATTCAGTTTGCTGATAATTTGCTTACCATTGTTACATTCATATTGATGAATAATATTTAGCCTGTGATTTTTCTTACTTACATCATCATGGTCGGGTTGAGTATCAAGGTATCCAGACTATGCGAATCTCCATAAAAAGACTTGAGGAATATTCCTCTTTCTGTCTAGCCAATCTTTGTGTAAGATTGGAATAATTTTTTTCTTGTAGTTTTGGTAAGATTCACTAGTGAAGCCATGTGGTGGTTAAGATTTTTTCACTGTTGATTTAAGTTTCTTAATGGCTGAAAAACTAATCAGGTTTTCTGTTGCTCAAATTGGCTTTGGTTAAGTTATTTCTTGAAGATTTTTCCTTCCTATCTAAATTTTCAAGTTTATTGGCATGGACTGTACAACCTTTGCTATGTTTTAAGGATCTCTGTCACCTATACCTCTGTCACCTTTTTCTTAATAATAATGACCCATGCTTTCTCTCATCCTTTCATTAGTCCTGCCAAAGATCATCCATTTAATTAGTTTTGTCAAAGAACCAACTTTTAGCTTGTTGATCCTCTCTACATCATTGATGTTTTCCTATTTCAATTAATCCTGCATCTTATCTTAATTACATCCTCAATGCTACATATTTTGTTCTTTTCCAACTTCTTAAGATGCAATTTTCAATCCATTTTCTTTTCCCATATATTCAAGACTTCATTTATCTTCTAAGAACTGCTTTCACATGTAGAATTTTCCTTCTTGTTTGGTTCTAAATATTTCTTAATTTCAACTTTGATTTATTCTTTGACTCAAAGGTTAATTAGAAGTGTGGTTCTTAATTTCAAAACATATGTGGTTTTTCTAGTTATCTTTATGTTATTGAGTTCTAGCTTAATTGTATTATAGTCAGAGAAACATATGCTGTATGATTTTAATGCTTTGAAATTTATTGATAATTTCTCTTTGGCTTAGCAGATTGAAAATGTTTCTTATGTACTTGAATAGAATGTGTCTTCCATAGCTGTAGGGTACAATGCCCTGTATATACCCATTCGGTAGAGAAATTTTATTGTGTGGTACATTCTATATCCCTGGTTATTATTGTCTTCTGCTGGTTCTAGCAATTACAGAGAAGGTGGTGTATAAAAATATCTCCCACTATGATTATGGCAGGTCTGTTTCTCATCTGGCTCTGTCTTCAGTCTGCATTATTAAGTGCATACATATTTTAAGTTGTTATATCTTCCCAGTAAAGTGAAACTTTGATTATTAAAATTGACCTTCTTTATCTTTATAAATGCTTTTGCCTTTAAAAAATGATTTTGCCTGATGTTAATTAAATAACCCTTCTTTCTTTTGGTTTAGATTCTGCCCAATATATTTTTATCCATATTTATACCCTTTATGTGTCAATTGGGTATTTATATGCCAATAGCATATAGACAGAGTTTGTGTTCTTATTCAATTCTAACAGTCCAATCTTTGTCTTTTACCCAAAGCATGTAGTCTACCTGTTTTACTATAAATACTGACATATTTGAATATGTGTTTATCATTAAAGTGATCCGTCCCCACCCCCACCACACACACACACTTCTTGATTTATTTTAGATTGTATATTTTTCTATTTTTCTTTGTCTTATTTCCCCTTTTACTGATTGTGGCAATACTCAGTGTTGATTCTTTCAGTAGTTATATTAGAAACTACAGCATAAGCTGTAGGGATCATTCAGTCAGGGATCATTGTGCAATTAGTCAAAGTCAACAGTTAGCTATAGTCTCCACTTTCCTCCAGGAAAATTTTCATTCCAATTAACCCTTCCCAGCTTATTATTGCACTAAGTATTTTAACTTTATCTTCTCTTTAAAAAAATTAGGGAGATGGAGATGTAGCTCATTGATAGAGTGCATGCCTAACATGAGATTGAACCCAGGACCCTAAAATTGTCATTAATCAGTGATGAATAATGCTAGCTATTGTATAAACAATCCCAAAAACTCAGTAGCTGAACCTCATAAAGGTGATCTTCTCAGTCACATCATAGCCTGATGCAAGGCAGGCATCTCTAGCCAGGACTCCTTTAGGAACTGACTCCACGGCCTCTCAAGATGACCTTACGGTCTGCAAAGTGCTTCCTGCTTGTGGAAAAATAGGAGGCCAAGGTTTGCCTTAATTTTTAAAGAGTCAAAAGCTTTTCAGTCAGGGATCATTGTGCAATACGATTCCTTCAAAAACGTAAATGGCTTTAGACCTCTTGTGTGCTACATACTCACAAAGCACATTATTTGACACAGAGCCCAATTCTGCTTTATTTCTTTGCTTTCTTGTTCTCATGTCTTTCTCTCTCAAAAGAAAAACATTAATGGCTACACATTAATGTAATCTTTGCTGAGAGTTACTTCATTTCCTTGGAAAATTTGACAGGTCTTCAACACTTTGAGGTTTAATCTCAGAGCTTATTGTTTGGGATCTAGAAGCACTGTATGTTCCCAAATCTTCAAGGATCTAAAATTCTGGATTCTATTTCCCTTCATTTCTTATAAATCAACCAAATATTTCCTGGACTCATCTCTTTCTTGTAATATTGGTAAAAAACAAATTACAAGTGACACACAATCCTTCTTACCAGTCTTTCTCCTGGTGCTGCTGGCTCATGAGGCACATGATCTACCCCAGAATTATTGCAAAGAGTATTTTTGCCAGTGAATAAAACAAATCAACACTTTCCAAGCCTTTCTACATCTGTTTCCTTGTTGTCTACCACATGATCATAGGACAGTGCCTCACAATCAATGTTTCTGAAATGGCAATACCTCTTCATCATACCAATTTCCACCTGGCTCAAAATAAATACAACTAGCTCCAGTGACAACCCCTAAGTCTGTGAGTTAGCATAATAGAGGTGGAAGTCTCACAGCACATTCAGTGCTGGTTGGGAAGGTTTCCTGAGAGTGTTTACTCCAAGAAGTGACTCAGGGATTCAGGATTATCTCATTTTATGACATCACCACTTTCAATGGGTAGCCTCTATGGTGACCATGGAAGAGGAAGAGAAAGTGCAGGGAATTTTATAGCTATGCTGAAAATAATGTGTGTTACTTTTGTCTCCATCTCCATTCTATCAGTCAGAACCCAGTTACATGACTCCAGTTATTCGCAAGTGAAATTTGGGAAGGATCAGGCCTATGACTATAGAACAAAGATGATGAGACTCCCTTACAATCAGGGTGTGTAAGACCCTGATTGACTGTCAGTGAAGCACATCAATACTTAGGGACCATAGATGGCTGATTGTATTTTTGAGTAATTTATATAAAGAAGTCTCTGAAAACAACTTCCAGGGAGCACCCCAACTTAATGGGATGAGCTGCCATGGGCTTTTCTCAGAACTTTGGTTTCCAGCCAAGGCTAGATGAAAGGTGAACAAGAGCTGCCAGGGCCTGACTGTCTCTGCTTCTCCCCAGCTGCGGGTCTTCAAGCTGGCCAAGTCCTGGCCAACCTTAAACACACTCATCAAGATCATCGGAAATTCAGTGGGGGCACTGGGAAACCTGACCATCATCCTCGCCATTATTGTCTTCATCTTTGCTCTGGTTGGCAAGCAGCTCCTTGGGGATGACTACCGGGATCATCGGTCTGTTATCGCTGTGCCAGGTGACGATTGGCCTCGCTGGCACATGTGTGACTTCTTCCATTCCTTCCTCATTGTCTTCCGGATCCTCTGTGGAGAGTGGATCGAGAACATGTGGGCCTGCATGGAAGTCAGCCAGAAATCCATATGCCTCATCCTCTTCTTGACAGTCATGGTGCTGGGGAACTTGGTGGTGAGTCGTGAGCTCCACTGGGGTCCCATCTCATGGGTAATGAAGGAGGTTTCTGGGTCACTCTAAAAAACCTTGCTTGACTTTGTGCATGTTTATGCCCACATTGTCCCCCTGGTTGAGAAGTCTTAAAACTTTTCAAAGCCATGTAAACACGCGATAAGAAGTATGCCTCAGGAAGCAACCTGACTTGTAGGACAGGTACATATGACAGGGAAGGAAAATCCTGGGGGAAAATCCCCCCACCACCATTTACTAGCTGGGTGACCCAGAGCAAGAGACCTAATTCTCCATGAGCTCTGATTTCCTTAAAAAAGAAAAATTAAAAAAAAAAAAACAGTGCTTACTCATGGGCTTACTGGGAAAATTAAATGACAGGAGATGACATATGCAAATTACCGAGTGCAGTGTCTGAGAACTCAATAAATGGTAACTGTTCATTGTTGAAGGAAAAATCCCCTCCCCTGCAATCCGGGGATGCTCAGAGGATACATTTCTTCAGGAAAGAGGAAAGAGCCAGGGCACAAGAGGAAAGAGAAAAATTGGACCATGTCCAGTGGATAATATTTTTCAAATCTACTCCCAGGATTGGGAGGAATCCCTCTGCAGGCCTTTCTACCAATTAGTACCAATACCCCTTCTCCATCCCATCCTGGCTTCTCACCCTCAGCTTGGCAGCACCCATTCTAGTTGTGAGTGACTGACTAGCTCAGGGATTTTTTGGGGGGAGGATGTTGTGCAAGGGGGCACATGGTCTTCCAAGAGCCACTTTCCTATTGCCATGGAAGTCCACCATTTTGTATTCTTTTTGTATAAAGTTGTGCAGACAGAAGAAAGCTCAACAAAGAGAAGAGATGAAAGAACATATCCAGACCCTTCAAATCTTTCCCAGCTTGGTCCCTAAGCCAGAAATGCTTTCTGCCTGCATCCCCGAGTCAGGGCAGCCTGCAATTCCTTTCTCCCAAGCTCAGCTCACTCACCATCTCTGCAGAGCTATGAGCGCACCTACCCCTCATGCAGAAAGTTTGTCTCTCTGAGCACTTTGACATCTCTCATATCTTCACATCTACTCTGAAAATTAGGGAGCCCCCCACTCTCTGTTCACAGAAGAACATGAAGTTAGAAGCAGCCAGGAGATGTGCCCAGGATTCCAGAGTGAGGAACAGAAAACAGGCCTTCAACAGCTGAGGGTGGCTCCGGGGCAAGGCCCTGCCAGCTCCTTTCTATTGTCCCTGAATATCCCTCTGCTCAGCAGGGTGATCCTCCACTGTGCTGGAGAATGTCCTTCCAAGCCTTGTCCTCCTGAGTCAGGTCACCCTGGGACATCCCCTCAGCTGCTCTCAGAATGCCCATTCTCCCAAGAAGTAAGGCATCCTGGGCACATAAGGAGAGAAAGGCCAGGGTACAGTGGTCCTACCCTCCTGCTTCCCACCAGGTGGGCCAAGGAAGGGCTCAGCTCCTTGATAGAGCCATCTTCCCTTCCATTTCTTTTCTTCAGGTGCTCAACCTGTTCATCGCCCTGCTGCTGAACTCCTTCAGTGCCGACAACCTCACTGCACCAGAGGATGATGGGGAAGTGAACAACCTGCAGGTGGCCCTGGCACGGATCCAGGTGTTTGGCCGTCGCATCAAGCAGGCACTTCGCAGCTTCTTTAGCAGGCCCTGCCTGCTCCGCTTGCCCAAGACAGAGCCCCAGCTGTGGATGAAACCCTCCATCTCCTTCTCCAAAGCCAAGAACCACATTGCTGTTGATGCTGCTGTGAGGAGCCCTGGAGGGCTACCGGCTCTCAGAGACCCCAGGGAGGAATACAATGACTTCATCACCAATCCTAACGTGTGGGTCTCTGTGCCCATTGCTGAAGGAGAATCTGATCTTGATGACTTAGAGGATGATGGCGAGCAGGATGCTCAGAGCTCCTGGCAGGAAGTGCCCCTCAAAGTACAGGTAAGGGTGCTCCCCGAGGGAGAGCCACACAAAGTAGGGAGGAGCCTCAGGGTGAGAGTGGCAAGGACAGAGGGAAAATGATAATACACAGTTTTTCCAGCATTAGGGCTGGCACAGCCTTGGTGGAGCCCCTAGCAAGTCAGGCATAGGAGACCTGACATAAAGAAGCTAAAAACACTCCAAACTCTCCAGAGGAGGTGACACATCAGCAGGGCCTGGAAGAAGAAGTCAGAATGCCCAGGCAGGCAAACAGGGAGCAAGGGCCACAGATGAGTCCCAGGCTACTCTGAGGTGCTTGGGCATTTTCCTTCACACTCCTGCCCCTTCACTCCGCCCAGCTCAGACATTGTACATGAGACACTGATGATATTCCTCTAATAACAGGATGCTGTCCAAGAGCAGGCTCATCTAATCTTTACCAGCATCCTAAGAAGTCCTGATTATTATGTGACTCATTTGCTGAGATTTTCCTGACAAGTGATGTCATCGGGAAATGACACTCCTTTTAGCATCAAAGAATTGAAGGCACATTTAAACCTTTGATAATATATACTTTTAAACCTTTGCACAGTTCTTTACTACCTTAAGCTGGTAGATCAACCCTATTAACTTCTTCTCACTGACTCAGGACACGTCCTTTGGCACAATATGGGAGGATGAGGATCCCTGTGGGGCCCTAGGGATATAGAGGGCTGCTGGCCAGGACACTAAGTGGGCTCAGACAGCTGTGCCTTGCGTCTGTAGCTCTTCCACAGCCTTCTTACCCTACAGCTGTCACTTCTCTTGCATTCCAGCAGCTGCTGTTATCAGCTGCCATTTTTTACATGCCTTTGTCTGGGTGACAGCCGAGGGCAGGGCATCACCATCCCCAGAGTAAAGGACGTGAACTCTGTGACGGCTGTCTGCCACTAAAGAGGCATGTTAAGTTACATTGAGGTTCTTTGGAGAGGTCCAGCTGGCCAAGTTCGCGAGCAGTCTGACTTCTGCACAAGCATTAATGGTCATGGCTAACATCTATTGAGCCAAGCACCTCCTATAGAGTATTCTGTGAGCATTAACATATTTAGTTGTCAAAATAATGGAATGATATAGATCCTGCCCTTTAATTTTGCAAATGGAGAAAAAAAGATAAGAGAGGTTAGATAATTTGCCTACCCTCACACAGCTTCTAAGTAATGGAGCCAGGAGTTAAATGCAGATCTATCTGGCTATAGCATCTGCGCCCATTTCACACAAATATGTACGTATGGATGGATGTGTGTTAGTTGCATATATGTAGTCAGCTCTAGCAGCCTGTGGTGTGCAAGATCCTTTCAAATTTGGAAGTGTTTGTCTGAAATTGACTCAAGTACCCAGTTGGGACCCTCTCTCCCTAGCAGGAGCAGCTGCAGCAAGTTGGGAAGTGTGAGGACCACCTGGTACCTGGGAGCCCAGGCTCTGGTACATCCTCTGAGGACCTAACACCACATCTGGGTGAGAGGTGGAAAGACACAGCTGCTCCTCAAGTTCCTGCAGAGGTAGGTATGTGAGCTTCCTAGAGAGGCTGAATAGCCAGCTCAGCACTGACTGGTGGACCAGTGGAAGATGGGGCTGGGAGAGGGTATTCCAGACCACACTCCACCTTGTAACTTCATTTTTCATACTGGGAATTTTTAAGTCCCTGTCAACCTCTGGCTAATTAGTAAATTTCAGCTTTTACACGCCATCACCAGAACCCGTCCCCTCTCCCCCAACCCTGCCCCGCCCACTGGATGGCTATAGGGATATGTGAGAAAGAATGAGGCTCCACAAGCTGAGGGGTATAGGGCCATCCCTCAACCTCTCTGAACCTGTTTCTTCATTGTGAAGTTGGTGATGCCTACTGGGTAGGATTATTTTGAGGTTTCAATGAGACTCTGCTTATCAAGTGTTTAGCTCCTGCCTGAAATGGAGTAAGTGCCCAGAAAATGACAGCTAAGAAAAAAGGAAACAAAAGACAGTGCACAAAGAGAATCAAATACCTTTCAGAGGCAGCAGATAAAAGTTGGAGGTGCTCGTGGATGGGGAAATCTCCCCTGTGAGGCTCTCCCGCTTTCTTTTGTCCATGTCATTTTTTTTTCTCCCTAGCCCAAAGCACACTGGGGCTGGAGAGAGGCTGATTGCAGGTGAGCGGAGAAGTGACAACCTTACAGGAACTGAACAGGAAGAAGACTCAGGTTTAGGAATGTCCTCTAGGAGCTAAAAATAAACTTTGCAATGTGGCTTACAGATCTTGGAAGAAAACAATCCACAGGGAAAGAAGTGCTTATAAAGGTTTAGCATCTTCACTACCACTGTAACGAATTAGAGAATTTAATGTGACACCTAGCCCCTGAGTGTAGACTGTGTGACAGGCACCGGGCTAGGCAAAGATAAGCTAGACATAAATCACCCCAAAGTTATCAAGCCCTCCAGCACGAGGCCTGTCAGCTGCTGGCTGCATGCCCTGGGCAAGGCTGACCATAGCAGGTAAGATAAGAGAGCCGGCTGAGATGGGATTTGGGGGCAGTGGGGGAACACAAGCCAGCTGGACTCCAGTGGGTAAGATTGTCACATTCTACACCTGGCTGTCAGGTTCCCTTCAAAGCATTCTAAGGACTCTCCTGTTAGTTTCAATATTTTTAGAACACAATTTCTGGGTGTTGGTTTTTATTTTTGTTTTTGTTTTCTGGTCTATGACCCTGGCCAGGCAGGGAGGGGCCTGACAGCGACAGATGGGGACCCACCCCACCATTTGGGTCCATTAGCCAAGCTATCAGGTTTACTAATATGAGAGCAGCTTCAACTCTAATTGAATTCACTGGAGACATTATAGGGCCAGAGCTACCAGGAGGGCAGCAGGCCCTTCAGCTTTGCTCCCCGATTAAATATTCAAGCCCAGTGAAAGCTGAGAGTCTTTATGGGTGTAATTATGGTGTCTCGGGCCATCGCCAGCACTCCATCAGGGCCTGGAAGTTTACAGCTTTGCTTAGCTAAGCCTCGGGGGCTCCACAGGGAGCAGCAGTGTTCCAGGCTTCAGCTGCTGAGGCTCCAAATGCGTGGAGGATGCCAGTCAGGCTCAGCGGCCAGACTGGGCCCCTGAGGGGCTTGTGTTGCACCTCGGGGATCTCAGCCAGTTGTCCATGTGGGGACTGCGTGTGGGTCCCTCAGAGAGCTGAGCTCACCACCCTGGCCCTCTGCCCTTCAGGAAGTGGACGACACAAGCTCCTCAGAGGGCAGCACGGTGGACTGCCCGGACCCTGAGGAGATACTGAGGAAGATCCCTGAGCTGGCAGATGACCTAGAAGAACCAGAGGACTGCTTCACAGAAGGTAATGGGGTAGCTGGGGCCTCCTCATGCTAGTGTTCATTAGGGCCAGAACCCAGGTGGGTACTCACCTAGGCACCCCTGGGTCCAGAGCCCTGGCTTGGGTTCCACAGGAGCCAGACAAACAGGGTCCCCCACAGCCTCATTCCAAGCTCAAGGGCTTCCGTGTTAGACACAAATGCCATGACTCATTGCAACTCATGCCACGTTAGATGGACACAGGACAGGGGCTGAGCCTCCCTCTTCTCCCTTGAGAACACTTCATCGAGTCATAAGCCAGCCTTCTTGAGACTGAAAAGAGAATAGATAGACACTACCACAAACATGACCATAACTCTTGATTTGGGACATAAAGGATCCAGAGAATGGCCACAACATGTCTGTTTCCCTCAGTCTTTTGTATAACTCTTAAAGACACAGCCTGTATGTATCTTATTCATCTTTTCCCTCAATGTTTAGAACAGAGTCACATGACATTCTCAATGTCTGCGCCATGACTGAATAAACAAATAGTTCACACTATGACAGTTATTGCGGCCTCAGTAACTTTAAAGTAGAAGTTGGGCGTGGGGACAAAACCGTTTTCACTGAGTTTCTAGTTCCACTTGACCTGAGACTAGGATACGTCACACCCTAGCCATGTGGTGGCCACTTAGTTCAGCGTGGGCTCAGGGTATAGCCCATCAGACACCACCAAGCCCATGCTCAGGTTCATCAGGCTTCCAGGGATGATTGAGCATAAACATAGGGACCATTGGTATCATCTATAAGAAGGAAGATGGTTGGGGAGGATATCAGAATGGGCAAGACCCATAATGGAGAGAATCACCTAAAGGGCTGAATTGAAGGATCACCTAGAAGGGATCTCTCCTCTCATATTCCAGAATAGGATTCTTTTCCAAAGGTGTGTTGAGTGGGTTTCCCAGCAAAATGGTTTCTCTGCCGGGCTGAAGCGGAAATGATCCCAGTGGAATATCACTCACTATGAGGCACCTCTCCCCGCAGGCTGCATGCGACACTGTCCCTGCTGCAAAGTGAATACCACCAAGTTTCCGTGGGCCATGGGCTGGCAGCTGCGCAAGACCTGCTACCGCATCGTGGAGCACAGCTGGTTTGAGAGCTTTATCATCTTCATGATCCTGCTTAGCAGTGGGTCTCTGGTAAGGGGAAGCAGGGGTCTCTGCCCCTAAGCTTTCCAAATGAGATCTTTTGGAATCTGAAAGCCCTGGAGCTGCATCAGTTGGCTCCTCTGAATCCTGGCCTTAAAGTTCTCAGCCTATGGCTGAAGAAGGAGAGCTGCAATTCAGTATTCCTCTTAACAGCAGGGCACGGAAGGTTCTAGATTGCCCACAACATGGCCTGCTAAGCCTGGCTGCAAGATTGCATTGTGAACAGTGAGTGTATGCCTCCCTACACACACACACACACACACACACACACACACACACACACACACACTTTATGGATGGAGAAACTGAGACTCAAAGAGTTTGGGGGACTTTCCCAAACTCACCCAACTTGGTGGTAACAAAACCTAATTTTGCCCTCAGCTGAGTCTCATGCCCCTGGTTTCTCTCCCTCTGACTTCCCCAGACACATTGGCTTTCTCTGAAGCCCTAGTACAAAGACCATCCTTCCTTGTCTTATCAAACCACTTGCAAATGCCACTATTCAAACAGAAAATTACTATGGCAGTGCTTCTCGAAACTGAATCACCCAGGAAGCTAGTTAGAATGCAGGTTTTGCTTTGGAAGATTGGTGGCAGGGCCTGAGAGACTGTATTGCCAACAAGCTATTAGATGAGGCTGATGCTGTCACCCATGAATCATTGCATGCTGACCAGCAAAGCCTCAGGAATAGAAGCTCAGAGTTCAAGACACTCTTGAAGCCCCAGGCTGAATGCCAGGCTTTTTAAGACAAGGAAGGAGGATTTTCTCTCTCCCAGGGCTCAATCTCTAGTGCCTATCCCAATAGAACAAGGTAGACGACGATACCAGAAAAGGCTGGTCATCCCCAGTTGTACATATTTTATAGGTGAGAAAGTTGAAGGCCAAAGACATGAAGGAAACTGCATGGGGACCCAGATAACTAGTTCAAGGTCTAGGACTCAAAGTGTTTCCCTTGTCTTGTTCCTCCTCTATCATTGATACCCTGAAAATAATCTACTGAATATCTGAGTACTGGACTTAAATGCCAGACTTTCCATGTAAGGTGCCAGAACTGCTCAGTGTGGTCTCAGCTTTGGGGTAAAGCAGAGGCAAGGGACAAGGCTTGACCTGAGAGGTAGAGGAGGACCCAGCAGCGATGGGACAAAGCCAACGGAGGAGAGTCTCGGTGGCAGGGCTGGCCTGCCATCATGGCAGTTTGCAGAGGATGGCAGCTTCTGAAGGTGCCCGTTGTGATGGAACAGGTGTTGATTGTCCACCTGGGTTGCAGCACGCCAAGACCACATTGCAGGGCTCCCTTCTGACCTCCTGGATAAAATAATAATGCTAGTTTCTCTCCATTTTTCTCCATTCTCCCTTGCTCTTGCCTCACACCCCAGCTGCCACCCTCTCCATTCCTAGCAGGGGCCCAGATCCTGCAACAGCCGCTCTGCCTCAGCTCGTCCCGCCCAACAGCTTCCCTTCACTCTCCATCTCCCTCCCCCATGGGGCCAAACAGGCTTGCACCAAATTTAGTCTTTATGCTTTTACTTGGAGTACTTTTTAAAATATAACATGAGTTTTCATCTGACAAAGTAAAATGCAGAGAGAGAGAGAGAGAAAAACCAAGTTAGAAGTTATAGAAAAAGTCAAAGAAAAAAAATCACCCATTTTCCTATCATTCAAAGTGAAGCTTACTTTGAAAACATTTTGGTATATCTCCTTCCCATCTCTCTTATGCACAGAATACGTATTACAAAATTAAAACCACACCTATGCAGTCTATGGTTTCCCAGGAAATTTTCTCAGGAAATGTTCTCATACTATCTCACTTAATGACCACAACATATTCCATTAGAGAAATATGCCATATTTATTCAACAAACCCTTGGGTTTGCTTCTAATATGCAGCACACATCCATATGTATTGCCTTGGAGATATCAATGATTGCCTGTCAGGTTTGGTTCTAGACTCAGAACCAGAAGTAAGTTTCTTGTGCTGGCAGTTTATTGGGGTGCTCTCAGGTAAAGTCCATGAGGGGAGTAAGTGAACAAAGAAAGGGGTTAAGAGAAGAGGAAATTCAGCCGTGACTGGTCCCGCAGGAAGCCCTCCCCTTGAAGCAAAAGGGATGTCATTCCTCACTGGCTGCCCTGGGGTGGAGAACAGATATCTAACCTGCAAAATATTTCCCAAGGTGGACTCAGTTCCCTCAGCCCAGCAAAGCCACTCCCAGCACTTGGGGGTGGGGTCACTGGCTCATAAAGAGGGTCCTAACAGCATCCAGTCCTCCTAGGACAAATCCTTGAAGGCAGAATTACTGGGTCTGTAATTAGAGTCATATTTCCATTTGGCTTCCCAAAGACTAGCTTAGTTTTCCTTCCTGCCAGTCACACACCAGTGCTAGGGTCTCCCCTCCATTCTTTTTGATCTCCACCAGTCTGATAAAAGAACAAAATGGCATCTTCTTTTAATTTCAATTTCCTTGATTACCAGTGAGATAAAACACTTTTTTTTTCAGAAGTTTGTTGGCATTTCTTACTTTCATTTTTTGTGAACTGCCTGCGAACATCCTTTGATGCTTTTATTTTTAAACCGAGTCACTGTTAGCATCCCTTTGGTTCACTTCCAAAATCCCATTCGAGAAGGTTTTCTTTCTAACTTGCATTCAGCAACCATGCAAAGCATCAGCAGGGCTTCATGTCCCTGTTGGCTGAGGAAGTCTTGGTTTATATATCACGGTGCCTCCTCCACTATCCACCTCGCCTCCCCAGAACAGAGGCAAGAAAATGATACAGACAAGCTGGCTACCAAAACTGCTCCCAGGGACTGTGAGCATGGCTAGCTGGAGCCTGCCCTGTCTGCCTGGGCCCCTGTGCAGCCTTTCTCTTCCTTTCCTTCCAGGCCTTTGAAGATTATTACCTGGACCAGAAGCCCAAGGTGAAAGCTCTGCTGGAGTACACTGACAGGGTGTTCACCTTTATCTTTGTATTTGAGATGCTGCTCAAGTGGGTGGCCTACGGCTTCAAGAAGTACTTCACCAATGCTTGGTGCTGGCTGGACTTCCTTATTGTGAACGTGAGTGGCTCAGTGGGCACACGTGGGGCTTGGGGTTCTCACCTCTGACTAATGACTACAGATAGTACAGAGGGAAGCCCAAATAAAAGCTTTGAATACTGAGTGGAATCTGAGAATACCTGTGAGTGGTAAGCTCCAAAACAAAGGTGACCCTCAGGTGAGTCCTCAGTTCTTAGACTTCCAACCAGAAAGACTACTAAAGTCCTCTGAATTTTTACATCCAAAGCAAGATGAAACAGATGCTGTCCAGAGTCTTAAGAACCTGCATCCACCACCAGGGCTCTGGACCTTGGGGAGCTGTGACCTTTGAGCACAGAGAATCTGCCCACCTGCTGGCTCCATAGTCTCCATCCCTGGCTACTTTCAAATCACCTGGGTAACTCTTAAAAATACAGTAACCAAACACACTACTCCAGAGATTCTGGTATTTCTGATTTGGGGTGGGACCCAGATATCAGTATTTTGTAAAAAGCTCCCACGTATTTCCAAGGTGCAGCTGTGATTGAAAACCACTGAGTTGATACCACTGGCTCTTCCCATTGGAAAGGAAAGAGGATCCTTTGGAGAGGTGATGATCCAGAGCTTATGTGTTCAGATTCACAGTAACCTGTGACCACTAACAGATTTACCATGTGCTTCCCACACATTAGACTTGTGATTCCTTGGAGTCACCTCTCCAACATTCCTCTCCCTCCCCACCCCACCCCCTCTTCCTTTGTCTCCCCCACCACCACCACCACCACACTACCACCGCTCTTTTGGCTTTGCCACATAGCTGAGCAGGGTGAGGCATCGTGCTGTTTGTCTCTGCCTCCCGCAACCAGCAGACACCAAGGTCTACACATTGGAGGTGTCAGGAAATGTGCCTGTATTTGGTACTTGCCTCCTGAAACTGGATGGAATCCAGTACAGAACATTCTGTCCAGCCTCCTATGTTGGCAGATCCTCCACAGCAGGCCAGTGCATACAACTCTCTTCTCTCTTCTTTCCTGATGCCAATGTGCTAGCATCATCTGGCCACTGCACCACAGGGACTAGCTGTGAGACCTAAAATCTGAGTCACAGGTGATAATTTTGTGCATATAAAATAGGTATTCACAAGCCAGTGTGGTGGTGCAAGCCTGTAATCCCAGCACTTTGGGAGGCTGAGACAGGAGAATCGCGAGTTCAAAGCCAGCCTCAGCAACGGCGAGGCTCTAAGCAACTCAGTGAGACCCTGTCTCTACATAAAACACAAAATAGGGCTGGGGATGTGTCTCAGTGGTCAAGTGCCCCTGAGTTCAATCTCCAGTACCAAAAAAAAAAATAGGTATTCACAAATGAAAGGAAAATGTTTATTCTGACCCTTAACTTTTAGGGGTACAGTCACTCTTACCTACGCAGACCTCACTAGTTTCAGTCCTATCACCTTAAATGATCACCCCCTAATTCCATCCATCTTCCTACAGATTCCTCCTTCCAACCATCTGCCTTTCCTCTCATACATTTTTCCTTTCATCTATCCAAATATTCACCCTTCCTTTTTCTTTCCTCCAAAACATCCATTCATCTTTATTTCCTCCATCTGTCCTTCTCCATCAGTCTTTTCCTTCCAGCTATCCATCCCTATTCTTCTTTTCCTTTTCCCCTTGTGCCTATCCATTCATCCTAACCTCTCTTCTATTCATCCGTTGACCCTTAACCCTTATATCTTTTTCTCTTTTGATCACCCTTCTATCCAAATATCCAGTCATCTCTCTTTCTATTCACCTGTTCGTGCATCTTCTATCTGAGCATCCTTCTATCCATCCATTCTTCCACCTTTCTATTCTTCAACCCATCCAACTGTCCTTCCTATGTTTCATTCACCTGTCCACTCATCTCTTTCACTTTCTTCCATCTATTCATCTATTCATCCACTCATTGTCCATTTATCACCTTCATTCCATCCATTCAATCAACCTTCTAACATCCACTGATTTCTTCTATTCATGTATTCTATCCAACTCTGCATCTTTCTATTCATCCATCAGCCATCCGTTCTTCCCCATCCTTCTACTATTCCCTGCTTTCATACTCTTCCCTTTCTTCTTTGATTTCTATCTTCCATCCTTCCATTTGACTATCAAATCTGTCCATCTTTGTAATCTTTAATCCATTTTCTTCTCAATTACCTTACAACTTTCCATTCAGCTACTCTTTCTTTCTTCATTCCTTTTGTCCATCTGAAAATGCTTCTACTTTTTCATCTATTTATCCAATGTTTATCCATATCTACCAAATACGAGATTGCTTTATAAAGTGCTCATAGAGGGATAAAAGCAAGAGATAAATACTCCTCACCTCCAGGAGTTTACACTTCAGTCTGAACAGATTAAGACACACATAGGGAAATTAATGTATTAAGATGGGGATGTGGTGGACACTGTTGGGGCCAGTTAGTGTCTCAAGGGGACAGGAACATGAACTTTCTTCCACTATTCATCTATCACTAGGGAGTGGGGGGGCTGCAAAGGTTTCATATAGGAGATGGCATTATATATGAGGCATACACATGAGCAAGAGCAGAGAGGTACAAGAGGACTGGACACGGCCCAGCCTAGCTAAAGGATGACTTTGAACAAGAGCACAGTCACAAGGGTGTTTAGGGGACAATTTGATTTGGGTAGGGTACATGGGTGAAATATGATTAGAAGAGTAAGTTGTAATCATATAATATAGGCTAAGAAGTCTGAAACTTTTCCTAAAGGTGATAAAGGACCAATAAAGGTTGGCCCAGGAGAGAGATGTGATCATAATCAGATTTGCAGTAGAGTCTACATGAGATGGACGCAATACTGGGGCTTAGAGACCAGTTGGGAGGCTAGTGGCCTGAGCAATGGGAATAGAGCTGGGCTGGGTGAACGGGAATTGCCAGAGAGGCAATAGCCCTGTCTCCCCCAGCTGTACATGTTCAACATGAGCTGGCCTTCCCAGGAGGATGAGCAAAGGACTCAACAGGGCTAACACGGAACTGACCCCAAACCTCCTAGCTCTCAATCAGCCAGGCAGCTGCATGCTACCTGGTAGTGTCTGCATCCTTCTGTAATAAAAGAAAGAGGTCCTTTCCATTCCAGCTCTTTGCCCTGGTGGAATGAACCACCCATTCACAGAATGGGTATTGTTTAAGGCTCAAGCACCCAAGTGTAAACCCTTTGCTCTCTAAAATTATGATGTACAACTCCACCTGCTTACCAGAATAGGCTAAGCCTGGATCAGCTCACCACTCATGCTATGGCTAGGGCCTCATAGGATTAAGTCACAGCCCCCAGCAGGCTTGAGCCTGAACGAACAGTGTCTCTCTAGCACCTTCAGAGTTCCTAGAAGGGGTGACCATTTTTGCATGTCAGTTTCTGTCCTTTGAAGTCCTTGGGTCATCATTAAAAAAACACTGACAGCTGACAGACTAACAGGGGCTCACAACTCAGTCATTACACCTCAGACATCTATTGAAGCTGGACTCCCTGCCATTCATTCTTATTGAGAACTGCAGAGCTGTAAGAACTGTGGAGTCCTCTTAGTCTGTCTTCCTCATTTTACAAAGGAACCTGAGTGGGCTGGGGATATAGCTCAGTCAGTAAACTGCTTGCCCAATATGTACAAGGCCCTGAGTTCAAGCCCCAGCACCACCACCACAAAAAAAAAAAAGAAAGAAAGAAAGAAAGAGGAAACTGGATCCCAGGCAGAACAGGACTCTTTCCAGTCTACTTTTCTGAGCAGATACAATTAAGACTCACTTTATATCCCTCAAAATAGACTAGAAGCATAGCCACCATGAAGGGGCATCATCTCTCTAAGTCTCTGAAAGTCAATCAAAATTCCAAGCTTATTGGGCCTAGCTGATGACACTAAAAGCGAAATGAAGTTTGACCGCCTTTGTTCACAGGAATAGCAATGTGAGAGGATGAGTTTTTCTTATCCACAGTTCCAAGTAAGTGAGGAATAAAATTTTTTCTAAATAGAAGCATGGAACTCTTTCTCTACCTCTCACTGTTGTACAAAATAAGGTGGGAGCCAGGACAATGGCTTCCTGTCTTCTTCCACCAAACTGCCCCTAGTATGATTTTTTTTTTCAGTACCAAGGATTGAACTCAGGGGTACTCAACTACCTATTTTGTGTTTTATGTAGAGCCAGGGTCTCACTGAATTGCTTAATACCTCGCCATTGCTGAGGCTGGCTTTGAACTCATGATTCTCCTGTCTCAGCTTCCCAAAGTGCTGGGATTACAGGTGTGTGCCCGCCTTAATGTGATGCTTTTGCTCTCTGCCTGCTCTCAGATCTCACTGATAAGCCTCATAGCAAAGATCCTGGAATATTCTGACATGACATCCATCAAAGCCCTTCGGACCCTCCGTGCCCTGCGGCCACTGCGGGCTCTGTCTCGTTTCGAAGGCATGCGGGTAAGATCTATTTCAAAATTTCTCTAAAGTTTTACTTGGTAACCCTTACCCTTTTTATACCTTCATACCACTGACCCCAACCTCCAGGTCCCAACTCCAAAGGTCAGTTCTGCATCTTCCTTGCCTGCTCCCACTTTTGTGGTACTGCACTTTCCAACTCTCGGGACCCTCCCCAAGTCCCTTTGTGAGATCCTCTTTCCTTCTCATCCACAGATATCACACCCACTAGGATTCACTCCCTTTGTGAAGTGATCTTGACTCAAGGCTCCACAGCATCTATTATCTCAGTCTCCCAACTCTACCTCTCATTCTTACTGACATCTCCAGGACATCCCAAGCTCTCCATCTTTCCCTGACAAATGAGTCTTTTCTCTAATAGTCCATTTAAATATGGTGGCATCTTCAGTTCAGCACCTCAGCCACCACCCACTGGAATGCACCTTCTCTCCAATCTAACCCAGTCGCCATGTCCTGTGGATTATTTCCTTTCATTCGCCCCCTTCCCTACCAGCCTCCACCTTGCTCTTTCTCTATCATTGGCTCAAAGCAGTCACCTCTCCACCTCTCCACCTCTCCATGTCTCTTCAAAAATTAACCTGTAGTTTTAAAATGAACTTATATCTTTACAAATACTAGGAGCTAAAATTGAAATAGTTCAAATTTTATTTTAATTTGCATCCAGATTCTTGTTTGCTGATTTACAAATGAGCAAGCTGATGAATATAGATTTAGGTTCCACTGATGTTTATACTGAATTCTCTAAAATGCAAAAGTTAAGGATAACAAAGTAAAGTTTGAAAAGCCTGTATGTATGAATACAGCATATATACTCATACCCCTAAATGAATATGCTTATGCTTATAAAATCATCCATATCCTCGACCCTGAGGAAAGATACTGAAATATTCCTTGAGTGAGGTCAGGGGAACAAGATCTAAACCCATCTTCAGCTGCCCAATGTCTCTTGGTCTTCTGAGTCTAAATTATTGCATTAATTAATATACTTCTATTGCTGTTTCCAAAGGCCACTAGCTCATAAAGCAGCCTGAGTGAGTATAGAAGGAAATGGGACCCAGTAAGGAGGGACATTTGCAGGGATCCAGATCCTTCTCTATTTCCCACTAGGTGGTGGTGGATGCCTTGGTAGGTGCCATCCCATCCATCATGAATGTGCTCCTCGTCTGCCTCATCTTCTGGCTCATCTTTAGCATCATGGGCGTGAACCTCTTCGCGGGGAAGTTTGGGAGGTGCATCAACAATACCAACAAAGACTTTTCTCTTGTAAATTGGTCAATCGTGGATAACATTTCTGACTGTAAGAATCAAAACTACACTGGCAACTTCTTCTGGGTCAACGTGAAAGTCAACTTTGATAATGTTGCAATGGGTTACCTCGCACTTCTTCAGGTGGTGAGTCAACTGTAAGATCAGCCATTTCTCTTTCTTTGGATGCCCAACAAGTGGAGAGTCTGGAATCTTCCAGAAGATGCTACATAGAGATACAGCAAGGGGTAGCACTAAGTGTGGGATGAGGTCATTCTTTATTCCTACAGTCTACACCTTTAGGCTAGAGGCCATTACCAATGAGTGCAGTTTTACAGTGGTGCAGTTAGACAAGTCTAGGTTAAGAGAATAGAATAAAGAGAAGGGCCTGCCACGGGGTTGTATCAAGGGATGACTTAGAAAACACTGCCTGTCCAAAATGGACATGGTACAGCGCATGCTCAGTCTTCTACTTTATATCATCTTCTAGATGGTAATAGATCATGTCTAATTAAGTTTATCACTATCGTAAATGATGTTGGCATATGACAGTCAAACACAGTTTATACTTTATTCTATTTGCTCCTTCATCTCCTGCCTTCATCCACTTATTTGTTCAGTC
>CM053413.1:19936630-19979098 GCA_028644305.1 Xerus rutilus
AAATGACCTTGGATGCAGCAAGCTAGAATTGACCTTGGGTGCAGGTGGTTGGGTAACAACAGATTTTTGTATTTAGGGACCTTGGAAGTGGGGCAGGTGTGGGAACAGGGTATCTTAAGTTTCTTCTTGGCAGTTACTAATATCTAGGGACCTAACAGTTTCAGGGTTGACTTTTGGGGTAACCCTAAGCTAAGACACTCACGCTCTTTCTCATATTCCCTCTTGTCTGGTCACAGGTCAATAGTCAGCCCAAGTGGGAAGACAATGTGTACATGTACTTGTACTTCGTCATCTTCATCATTTTTGGTGGCTTCTTCACACTGAATCTCTTTGTTGGGGTCATAATTGACAACTTCAATCAACAGAAAAAAAAGATAAGTGGAGCTCCATTGTTTCTGCCATAGTGGTGAATCTTTTACTTCCTGTCCCCTGGCCTGGTCTCTTGGCTAAAGTCAATGCTACTCGTAGTCCTCTGTGCCTAACCCAGAGCCTAATTTTGGCCCTTAACACCAAGTTGACCTTTGGCCCCTGGTTGTAGTCCTCACCCCCATCTGGTGCCTCAGGCTGCTGCTGCTGAAAGATATACACTTTACTCCCTGTCAAAAATGAACCACTCTAGGTCCCCACTCTCCTTTTCAAAATGACCTGTCTTCTCAGCTGGAGCCAAGTGTGTTGGGACTATCACGGGTGTCCCTTTGGAAAATATCTACAAGGAAGAAAAGGGATCCAGTATTTACTGCTCTGTTTGGAGATATGGCCACCAGATGACTGAGTCAGGAAACCTTGGGAAGGGCCAAGACCCAGATTTTGGCAGAATTCTAACCATCCTTGAGGTGGGGAGGAAGGCTCTTGGCTCCATGAATGTTGACTCAGATTAATAGGAACCTCTTATATTTATAATATAGTAAAATATCAAGGCATTGAAGGTATAAAATGTTTTCATGCCATCCTTTCATTAGTATGCTCCATATCCCTGAGGTAGATGCGGCACCATTTTAGATTTGTATGAACTGAGATCCAGAGATAAAAGGGGTTGCATGGTTGAGTCACATAGCACAGCATGGCTTTTGGCATCACATAAGTCCATGTTTGTGTTTCTAACGCAGTCACCAGCTGAGTAGGTGATGTTGGCAATATCATAAACCTCCCTGGGTCTCAGTTTGTTTACCTATTCAATGGAGTTAATGATACTTACTTATCAGGAGTGTGATGAGAGGAAAATGAAACCATACACAAAGAGCATCTAGTTAAGGACTGAACACACAGTAGGCACTAGATGCTAAGTGTTACCGTTGTGGTTTAGAATGTATATCCAGTGGGGCGGGCTTCCCACCTACACAAAATCCACACTCAGGCTCGTGGGTATTAACAGAGGGCAGGAGGGAGCTATGGGAGCCCTGGAGGTGCTCTGCAAGACCGCAGTGACCAGTGTCAGCAATACTCGGTTCCAGCAATTTGACAGCATTCAAACAGTTCAAAGCCCCTATTTACAGATGAGGAAAATAAGACCCAGAACTAGCCATGTTATGTGATAGGGAGAGATGAGCCAGTGTTCAGATTGAGATGAGAACTTCAACCACAGACTCCCTGCCCAGAAGTGTCAGTCGGACCCTACCCAGTGCTTACCTACTTCCTGCCCCAGCCCCTGGCCTGGCCCCACCAAGATGTCCCTCCCAAGAAGATCTTTTGATATTTCCTCTCTTACCCCATAGATAGCAGCCCATTTCCTCAGCATTTGCAGGCTCATTTACACAAGCATGCTGTGGAAGTGGGTTTTCAGATTACATCAGGAATTGAAAGGTGAAGAATTGAAGTAAGGAGGACCAAAGGATCTCTAAAGACTAATACCCAGTCTTAAGGGAGGGAGACATTTTCCATCAATACCCTCTGTGGCACTCTGAGAGCAGAAGCAGTGCAACTGGGAGGCTTTAGAAAACCATCCAAGGTCCCTTAAAGACCAGGGACCCAAGGACAAGGCACTAACTGTCCTCAGCAACTCCTCTCCAGAAAGGGCTTATGTCCTGAACCTTTGCTCCAGAGGCGCTTAGAAGTTCTTGTCCCAGCCAGAGACTGACTCCAGACGCCCACCGAGTTTGACTAAAATGAAATGAAGGCTCAGATTTAAACCAACATGTATCTTCTCCTTGGGTCCTGTTGCCAAACTGTTCCCACCCTCTCTGTCCAAGAAACATCTCTGGGTTTCTGGAGAATGGAAATAAGCTTGGCTTGAGACTCAGGCAGGAAGTCTGAGATGAACTCAGTCCTACCACTCTGCCATGGGTTTTGGTGTCCTGGCAAGATTCTCCTTGATTCTAGACTGGGCATGTTTTTCTGCTGTGGAGAGGAGAAGGTGAAAATGGTCCTTTCCATATAGAATGCTCTGATTTTGGTTTCCCTGAGGGATCCTGTTACCTTAATAACTAGTATGCCTCCCTCCCTCACTTAGGGGGCCAGGACATCTTCATGACAGAAGAACAGAAGAAGTACTACAATGCCATGAAGAAGCTGGGTTCCAAGAAGCCCCAGAAGCCCATCCCACGGCCTCTGGTGAGCCACGCAGCTTCCTCCTAGTGGTGTGTTTGTGAGTACAGCCTATGCCTGTGCTGGGTAGAGGCCTGACCAGTACTGTCTGTGGAGGAGAAGATCTGGACTGGATTTGGAGATGAGGTTGATGACGATGATGAGGGCTCCAGGAATGAGAAGAACTCATTCTTCCTCAGCAATTTCAGGATTCAAGCACAGGTCTGGAAACAGATTAGGCTAGATGATACAAGGCACTAACCATCCTCAGCAAGGGTTATTAGAGTCCAGAGATGAAACATTGGTGTGGTTATACATCATGATCTAGGTTGTAATAGATCTCCAGACTAACCCTGCATTCCACCTCATGCCTATAGGTAAACTGGGGAGGAAATGGCCAAAATCCAGCCCTCCAGGACACAGTCATGATCATAGCCTAGCAGCCCAATAGCAACTAAAAAATATCCCATTCTGAAATTTAAATATTGGCCAAAAATTAGAACCAGACTCTACTTTGATTCCTTGTTCCTTAAAGACCTCAAGAGACCTGCCCTTTTATTCCTCTATTACATTCAGCACCCAAACTACTCATGACATCACCTAAATTCTTCCCAATCCCCTGCCAGAAGATAGAAACATCAAATCTCTGGGTGGCCCCATGATGGCAACTTTGTTGGGAGTGGATGAACAGGTTTGGGAATGAATATGTTGATATGTCAGAAATAACAGATGAACCTCTTCAAAGAATTTCTGAGCCATTTAATGCAGTGAATGGAATTGGTATCTTGTCCCTTTACATAACCTTTCTGTGGCTAAGATGTAGCATTTATGAAGAAAACTACAGGTACTTCTTACAACACAATCTCATTAACCCCTTCCCCACACAAGGGCAAAGCCAAAGGACCCTCAACAAAGAAATATGTCTTTCCCTAAAGGAATTAGGAAATTAAAAGTCATTCATTATGTTGACCAGGGCATTAGGATTTCTAAATCAAGTAATAGTACTTACATGAGTGCCTCCAAATTTGGTGAGCACAGTCTCAGGATCTCAAAAACATTTACAAGAGAAAAAAAGGTATGGCTTTTCTTTTTTTTTTTGGTCTAGGGATTGAACTCAGGGGCACTTAACCACTGAGCCACATATCAAGACCTTTTTTATATTTTATTAGAGAGAGTGTCTCACTGAGTTGCTTAGGGCTTCGCTAAGTTGCTGAGGCTGGCTTTGAACTCGTGATCCTCCTGCCTCAGCCTCCCAAGCCACTGGGATTTCAGGCTTGCACCACCACGCCCTGGAAGTTATGACTTGACACACTTTATTTTGAAATAGTGGTCATAAATTTATTACTGTTATAGATTCTACTAAGAAGTATTATAATAAGGCATGGTAGAAGATTCAGACCTCTGTAGAGGTAAAGAATTTCTTCCAAATCTTGTGTAAAATCAAGATAACTGGGCTTGAATGAGCCTGAATAAAAGTGTGCAAGGTTCATTGCACACTTTCTCTGTCAAGAAATCCAACAGACAAGAAGAGGCTCAAAATTAAAACATATAGGTGAAAAGACTGAGCCTAACCACAGAGGCTCAGGTCGAGGGCTCTAGGAGGATGATCCTGAGACTTAGTGAGAAGCAAGCAGCTGAGTCTCTGCTGTCCTTTATTAGTGGCCAGATTCATGCTGAATGCACATTTGAACCTCAGAGTCCTACACTGGGGAAACCTTCGGCAAAATCTTGAAGGCTTTGAGCACCTTACCCTACACACTACTCAAGCAACCAATCAACATCCCAGCTTCTCTCCTCTTATCAATCAATCCCACAGGCTACCGTAGCTTCTTCCTCTCCTTGTCCCTGGGATAGGGTATGCTGCATTCAAAAAGGGACCCTGGAGAGGACACCTAAATACAAAGGTCTGAACCTGATGCTGGAGTTCCAGGCAGTAGTACAACACCCAAGTGGGACTCCTGGCTGCTCATCTTTTCCTTTAATTAAGCCACAACCAAGGCCCTCCAATTCCTCCAGTTGTGACACTACAGGAGGTTCTCCAAATGATAGGAGGGGTGGAATCTCATAACCCAACTCTGTTCCTGAGATTCTCCAACTGTTTGCATGGAGGGATTTATTACTCATTAACCGCCAACACTATGCTAGCCTTAGTGGAAGAATATGGCTCTCTCTCTCTCTTTTTTTGGTACCAGGGATTGAACTCAGGGGACACTCGACCACCGAGCCACATCCTCAGCCCTATTTTGTGTTTTATGTAGAGACAAGGTCTCACCGAGTTGCTCAGTGCCTTGGTGTTGCTGAGGCTGGCTTTGAACTCGTGATTCTCCTGTCTCAGCCTCCCAAAGTGCTGGGATTACAGACATGTACTACTGCACCTGGCTGGCTCTCTCCTTAATAACATGGTCTAAGCATGTCAAAACACTCTTTCTTTTGTTCCGTAGGCCATCAAAGCTGAGGCAAACCTGGAACATTTAAACAAAAATTTGAAATCTTAGGGAAACCAGCAGAGCAGGGTTCAAGCAACAACTGTCTGTGACTGCTCTCCACAGCCCACAGTCCTTGGCCCATCCTAGCTCCTGGCTGGTATCCATATGGCAGACAGCATCTTGACACTCCCTATCCAGCATGATCGGCTACCCTCCTTAAAATGTAGAACCAAGAAAGAAACCCAAGGGGAAAAAAGGCATTCCCACTCCTGAGAATCCACCTTCTCAGGCCCAGCTTCCTTTTCCTTCTCTCTTGGGTGCTCCAACAGGTCAAGCTGGTTAGATAAGTAGACCCTTGATACAGTTCTGCACCCCAGGTTTCATGGCAGTGTTAACCTGATACCACATAGGGAGCCCCCTGCTCATGCACACATGCACCGCTCCTCACCTCTGGCGAAGCCCAGTTTCTCAACCTCATTTCCTCACAGCAACAGCTAAGGATGCCACAAAATGGGACATTTTGTTCTATAATATTCCCTGCTACAGAATGCACTAAAAGCAGGTTTCATATACTCTACTTCATTGGGACATGATAAGCTATAGAATATCACATCATCAATCACCCACTTCATCATCTCTGAGAGCACTGAGTCACGGAGATGTGATCTCTGCCTTCTGGCTAAGGCAGGATCAGCCAGAAACCTGCTGCATCCCCTAAAATTGGGATATCCAGGGCAAACCTAACATTTAGAGGTGGCTAGACACTTAGAGATGCCACTGTCTGCTTTGTTTAATCAGAAGTCATGAGATCATGAATGGGCCTCTATTTTTTTTTTTTTACCATTTTCAGTGATGAAATAAAGGGTTAGTGGCTCAGAAATTCTCCTCCCACCCCAGGAAAGACATGAGCCAGCCAGCCATTATGCATGGAGCTGAGCCCACTTGGGTCAGATTCTTTGCTCTAACCCAGCAGGATAGCGACCCACCCTGCCATGAAGCAGAAGCCTCATCACAGCATGGCTTAGCAGCTCCTCGAAGCTTCCCAGCAAGACTATGACATGCTCTTCTCCTCCTGCCTCATGGCTACTTATATAGAATTCTGTACATAGCATACATTCAGTAAGTGCCTACTGTGTAGAAATAAATTGAATCAAAGCTCACACGGTGGAGCTTTCCATTCTGTCTTCCATTTATTCACCAATTTATTTTATGCCAAGCACTATGCAAATGCTAGGAACAGAACAGTGAGCAAGAGGGACAAAGTTCCTGCCCTCACAGAAGTTTCAAGTCTGTGACCAAGGCAAATAATTAGCAAACATCACACACATGTTAATTCACAGGCTGGAAAGATAACCAAGGGAGGATAAGGTGAAAGACAAAGGGTATCTAGGACGGAGTCTTGAAGGATCTAATATCTTCAATTTGGTCAAGAAGACTGAAACAGAGCTATCTGAAGGGCAAGGAAAGAACCACGAGGGTAAGGCATGATGGGAACTAAGAAAGGGAAGCTTAAGGAGCAGAGGGCAGTGAGCCATGCCAAATAACTGTCCTTGGAGATAACATGGAGGTTATTAGTGATCTTAGTGAGAACCATTTCAGTGGCAGGCTGAGGACAAAAGATCTGTTGGCGTGAGTGGAGGAGGGAATGGGAGACGTGATAGTACACAGCTCTTTCAAAAACTTCAGCTGTGCAAGTAAGGAGAGCCCTGGAGCGGTAGCTGGAGGGAGATGTGAGGCTCAGGAAGATTTTAAGTTAGGAAAAACTGAATCATTAGATATTGTTCAAGGAACAGAAAGAGTAAGAGTCATTTACATGGACATTAAAGATGCCTAGGATAATTGCCAAAAGTACGCAAGTATGACCAAGAGCTTGATTTATTAGGAATGGAGCTGAGGGAAGCTGAGCATGGTGGCACATGCCTGTAATCCCAGCACTTTGGGAGGCTGAGACAGGAGAATCGCGAGTTCAAAGCCAGCCTCAGCAACAGTGAGGAGTGAAGCAACTCAGTGAGATCCTGTCTCTACATGAAACACAAAATAGGGCTGGGGATGTGGCTCAGTGGTCAAGTACCATTGAGTTCAATTCCTAGTACCCCCCCAAAAAAAGAGGACATACTCAAAGCCAAGTCTTTCTGTCTGTGTGAACCTGAGCAAGAGGAGCATCTTCTATTGTTTGGACTACAAAAAAGGTCCAAGTCAGTAAGAGGGACCTGAGGATGGTGTCTAACCTCAGGATGGTCCAGATCAGAAGGTACTTGACCAGATGAGGACCTTGGGAAAGCTCAGGATCCCTTCAAGGGAGAAAGATACTTCCAGGATGAGGAAGAGATCAGTGGTGTGAGGGTCATAGAGGAGGAGTGAGCTGCCCATGAAATCAGGATGCTGCTGTTTCTATCAACCAACCAGGAAATGCTAATCTGACATGCACTGATTTGGGCAGATCAAGGAATGAACAGAAGTGGATTCTTTCTTTAAGGTGAACAAAGTATATCCCCTCCTCTAACCCTCACAGGTTTGGGGGGTTTGTTCAGATAGGTCTGTCTATACAGCACGACCTCCAAGGGGATTAGCAGATTTATGGACCTTAATTAGCAGTCTTTTTTTTTTTTTTTTTTTTTGGTACTGGGGATTGAACTCAGGGGCACTCGACCACTGAGCCACATCCTCAGCCCTATTTTGTGTTTTATGTAGAGACAGAGTCTCACTGAGTTGCTTGATTAGCACCTCGCCATTGCTGAGGCTGGCTTTGAACTCACGATTCTCCTGTCTCAGCCTCCCTAAGTGCTGGAGATGATGTTGGTTGATTGAGGCCTGTGAGCATCATACAGGTCAGGAGAAGAACTTGGGGAAAAAGGAAGGGATGGAGAATGGGAGTGGGCCAAGAACTCACAGAGCATTAATATGTTAACATCAACAGGAAGAAGAGAGGGCCACACTAGGAAGTTTCTAAAAACCATCATAAAGATAACTGGATATATAGCCAGTCGTGGTGGCACAAGCCTGTAATCCTAGCACTTTGGGAGGCTGAGAGAGGAGAATCGCAAGTTCAAAGCCAGCCTCAGCAATGGCGAGGCGCTAAGCAACTCAGTGAGACCCTGTCTCTACATAAAACACAAAATAGGGCTAGGGATGTGGCTCAATGGTCCAGTACCCCTGGGTTTAATCCCTTGTACCAAAAATAAAGATAACTGGATATAAATGATCTGCTGGTTACCCAGGCCACTCTGAAACCTGACCCCATGCCTTTTACTTGCATTTGCTTAGATATCTGATAGACCCCAAGAATGTTCTCTTCAGAGAATATTTCCAGGAGTAGGTCAAACCATTGCACTTAACTTTCTACTTAGCAGGGCAGCTCAAATCAACAATCTTACAAGCAGTTCTTGAACTGTGGCTATGCACAGAGCACTATAGGAGTACAAGGTTGAGTAAGCATGGCCCCTGTCCTCCAAGAGCTCCTTGTCTGGTAGAGAAGAAGAGATGCATATGGGAAATCCTAGCTCAAGACTGATTACAAAGGCTGTGGAAGCCAAAGGGACAGGTGATAAAGCAAAACTCTCTGGAGCAAGTGGGCTTAGGAGAGAGATGGCTCGATCTCTATTGGGATTGAGATAGCAAGGGAGGAAACTAGAAGAGCATTACAAAGGGAGGGAAGATCATGGGTGAGGACCTGGTGATGTTGAGTGTCTGGGAGGCTAATGAGGACTAAAACAGGGCAGTGAGGTGGAATCAACTAAAGGTGAGACTTTGAACAGGATGTGGCTTCTGTTTGCATGTGGAGTGTGAGCCAGACAAAAGCAACAGATTTTAACACTCATATATGGAGAATTCGGGTCCTCCAGATGTTTGACTTATGTGAGACAAAAGTCCTGATGCCACCATCTTTTGTTTTCTCAGAACAGGTACCAAGGATTCATCTTTGATATCGTAACCAAGCAAGCTTTTGACATTGCCATTATGGTCCTCATTTGCCTCAACATGATCACCATGATGGTGGAAACAGATGAGCAGAGTGAAGAAAAGACGAAAATCCTTGGCAAAATCAATCAGTTCTTCGTGGCTGTCTTCACGGGCGAGTGTGTCTTGAAGATGTTCGCCTTAAGGCAATACTATTTCACCAATGGCTGGAATGTGTTTGACTTCATTGTAGTGATCCTCTCCATTGGGAGTAAGTGTGCAGCCGTGTGACAGGGAAGCCTAGCTCTGCTAGGGATTGTTTTGGCTGCTCTTTCAAAACCAAGAGGACAAGCAACTAAGTTTTAAAATACGTGCATGTGTTAGAAAACATGCAGCCTTCCAAGAGCAGCAGATTTGAAATGCCCCTAGGAATGCTTTCTCAGTACAATGAAGAGGTACCATTGGTATTCCCCATATTATAGTGAAATGTTTGCAGTTGCCTACTAATGCATAGCCCATTGCCAGAACCTTAACAAAACTCCCTGAGTTTTGTCCCCTCATGAGATCCTAAGACTAAAAGATGATGAAATTTCCAATGGGACTTACCATTATAGTTTTCAAAATAGCAGGTGTGGATGGTGTTATGTGAAGTGATTCATAAAATACTTTCTGGGAAAGGAAGTGGGTTGCCAGCAAACTGGGGAAAGACCAAAAGGAGATCCTTCAAAGGATCTTAAATTGAGAGTCTGAAGTCAAATCTACATGTACTAATATGAGTGTCAGAAAAGTCAAAGGATCAATATCAAGAGATCATGCTGCAAAGGTCCCATCTGGGTGCTGTTGAATGAAAGATCTGGTATTTGGGGACACAATGGTGTTCAGAGAAAATTGGTAGAGTCAGAGGCTAATGTGGGGATAGAGCCACCATAGCTGAGTACCTACTGAGTCCTCAGCACTGGGCTGGGCTCCATGAATCTTCAAAGCAACTCTATAAAAAAGATGTTTTTGTTCTCATTTGAAACATTTAAAATTGAACCTCAAAGATTAAGAAAGTTATGCAAGTTCACAAGTTTGTGAGGAGTGAAGCTGAATTTTGACCAGGCTAAGTTATTTTCTTTTATTTTTTTATTGGTGCATTACAATTATGCATAATAGTGGGATTCATTGTGATATATTTGTATATGCACATAACATATAATTTGGTCAATTTTATTGCCCATTTCCTCCTGTGTACCTTCTATTTCCTTCCCCTCTACTCTCTCCCCAATCTCCAACCTCTATTTCCTTCTTTTTTCTTGAAAATCTCTTTTTTCTCCTCTTCTCCTCTTTTTTCTATCTTCCACCTATGAGAAAAAGACATATGACCTTTGACTTTAACTCGGGCTTATTTCACTTAACATGATGTTCTCCAGTTCCATCGATTTTGCTGCAAATGACTTAATTGCTTTCTTCTTTATGGCTGCCTAAAACTCCATTGTGTATCTAGTGCATGTTTTCTCTATCCATTCATCCATTGACAGGCATCTATGCTGGTTTCATAACTTGGTTCTTGTGAATAGCATTCCTATAGACATAGACATGCATGTATCGCTATAATATGCTGACTTTATTTCTTTTGGATAAGTATCAAGGCTAAGTTCTAATGAACTAGCTGCCTCTCACACACAACCAAGAGACTATCCCTGGATTTCTTGTAGTTTAGCCCATGTTTGATACTATAAAAGCCAAATCCCAGCTCCTCAGCTTGCTGGTCATTGTAAGTATATCCCAATCAGTTATATCCTGACCTGCTTCCTTTTCATAGCTGTAGACTTAATTTTCCATTGATATACCCTCAAGAGCTAATAGCATCTAAACACAGCTTGGCAGCATTTCATCTATCTCCCCACCCTGGTGCAGAAATATATCCTTGGTTTACATTTATTTGTTTGGAGGGTTTAAATTCACTTTTGTTTTGTTTTGTTTTCTATTGCTGCTGTTTTTTAAAAAGCACTTGATTGAGGTACTGTTGACATACAAAAAACCATATATACTTAATGTTTATAATCTGAAACAATTTGGAGGTAAATATACTCATGAAACCATTACCATAATCAATGCTGTAAACATATCCATCATCTCCAAAAGTTTCTCCCACATTAGTTAGTTAGTTAGTTAGTAGTTGATTGCTTGATTGCTAAAGATGCTTAAATAACATTTTGGGCTTATTTCACTTAGTGTAACAGGAGTTTTGTTGTTGATTGGTTTTGGTTTTGTTTTGTTTTGTTGTCCTGAAGTGACAGATTTGAAAGTCCATTTTGATTTTATATTAGAGAAAGGAGTTTGCTTATGTAACTTCCCATATCAATAATACTCTCCATACTTAGTTCTGTGAAGAGGACACCTTAACTACCAGTTCCTGGGACCAACACAGAAGCCCCTTCTATGAGGCAGAAATCTCTCAGAGAGCTGAAAGACAAGTGAAGAATCTATCTGTTACCCTTTCTGTCCTCACTCTCACCTCCTTTTCTTCCTTTCCTACCACAAAGACACATACTGAGTGTCAAACTGTTATAAGTGTGAGGACTCATTCTACCCAGAAATAAGGTACTGGGAAAATTAAAACTAAGATGTAGGCAATTGTCTGGCAGAAATTTTTAGTAGATTTTATAGACACATAATGTATCCACATTATGAAAAAAAGTCCCAGTTAAACTGGACTTTGAGAGTTTTTGCAAAGATTTTATAATCCAGATTTATAATGATTTCCTAAGTTCCCTCCAATTTCCTTCAACACAATATCATGGATACCCATATGCATATGACAAAGGACATCAGGGAAGAATGTCAAGGGAACCCTATAAGGAGTGAGAAATTGATTCTGTGTCCTTTGAATCCTCTCTTACCCTAAAGGTCTTGCTTCATCCTCACTGGAGGTCTTTGGTTCCAATACCCCAAGCTTCAAAAATCTTCATGTTAGATATCATGTAGGGGGACATATATATTCATCATCTTTCCAACTTTTTTCATAGAGTTGGGGCCAGTAACTGACCCTAAAAATCCCATCCTTAGGCCCTCACAGAGTTCGAGCACAGCTGGAAGTGAGGTAAAAAAATTAAAACCATTATGCAGACAGCTGGGCATTCAAAGCCCTTCTGCTTTAGCTGTCAGCAAGTTGCCCAACTCCTACTCCCCCTTATAATTAATCCCAGGCTCCATACAATTATCTATGGGACCATGTGCCAGGAACTGAGCCAATTTTCACAGCAGGATATGAGGAGATAAATCACAGGGGGTCCGGGCCTGCCCAGAGCACAGGATCAAGACGGAGGAATGGGCATGGTCAAAGCTGAAACCTCAGGGAAAAGCAAGGTCCATATCATATTGGAAATAAAGTACTGTGGTCATGTGCCCAATACTGCAGAGGATGGGGTGTCGACCATGGAGGCTGACTTTAAAGAGGATACTCTAAGTGGAGAAAAAGATGAGAACATAGCAGAAGGGTAAGACCAATTTGATGAAGAGAGGATTAAGGCAGTGAACATTTACCAAGTGGTTGCTGTGTCAACTACCATGCCAGGTTCCCAGGGCCCAGAGTCCTTGAGTGTGGATGCCCAAGAGGAGGAAGTTCATACTGAGAAGAGATGAGGAAATGCGATCACATCCAACTTTGTCAGGGCTCATGGTTGAGATACTAATTAGATAATTCCCCCCCCCTCTTTCAAAGGTTTGGTGTTTTCTGCAATTCTTACATCACTAGAAAATTACTTTTCTCCAACGCTCTTCCGAGTCATCCGCCTGGCCCGAATCGGCCGCATCCTCAGACTGATCCGAGCAGCCAAAGGGATCCGCACGCTGCTCTTTGCCCTCATGATGTCCCTGCCTGCCCTCTTCAACATCGGGCTGCTGCTCTTCCTCGTCATGTTCATCTACTCCATCTTCGGCATGGCCAGCTTCGCTTACGTCAAGTGGGAGGACGGGATCGATGACATGTTCAACTTCCAGACCTTCGCCAACAGCATGCTGTGCCTCTTCCAGATCACGACGTCAGCTGGCTGGGATGGCCTCCTCAGTCCCATCCTCAACACAGGGCCCCCCTACTGCGACCCCAATCTGCCCAATGGCAATGGCACTAGAGGGGACTGTGGCAGCCCAGCGGTGGGCATCCTCTTCTTCACCACCTACATCATCATCTCCTTCCTCATCGTGGTCAACATGTACATCGCAGTGATTCTGGAGAACTTCAATGTAGCCACAGAGGAGAGCACAGAGCCCCTGAGTGAGGACGATTTTGACATGTTCTATGAGACCTGGGAGAAATTTGACCCAGAGGCCACCCAGTTCATTGCCTTTTCTGCCCTCTCAGACTTTGCAGACACTCTCTCAGGCCCCCTGAGAATCCCAAAACCCAACCAGAATATATTAATCCAGATGGACATGCCCTTGGTGCCCGGAGATAAGATCCACTGCTTGGACATCCTCTTTGCCTTCACCAAGCATGTGCTGGGAGAATCCGGAGAGTTGGATTCACTGAAGGCAAACATGGAGGAGAAGTTTATGGCAACTAATCTTTCGAAAGCATCCTATGAACCAATAGCAACTACCCTCCGGTGGAAGCAAGAAGACATTTCAGCCACTGTCATTCAAAAGGCCTATCGGAGTTATGTGCTATATCGCTCCCTGACATTCTCCAACCCCTCCAGAGTGCCCAGAACTGAGGAGGAGGCTCTGTCACACCCAGATGAAGGCTTTGTGGCATTTATGGCAAATGAGAATTGTATCCTTCCAGACAAATCGGAAACTGCATCTGCCACATCTTTCCCACCTTCCTATGACAGCGTCACTAGAGGCCTCAGTGATAGAGTCAACATGAGCACATCTAGCTCAATGCAAAATGAAGATGAAGCCACCAGTGTGGAGGTGACTCCACCTGATTCTTAGTGAGGCTACTCCAGCTCTGATATATTTCTTTTTGTTTTGTTTTGTTTTTGTTTTTGTTTTGGTACCAGGGATTGAACTCAGGGGTACTTGACTGCTGAGTCACATCCCCAGCCCTATTTTGTGTTTTATGTAGAGACAGGGTCTCACTGAGTTGCTTAGTGCCTCGCCGTTGCTGAGGCTGGCTTTGAACTCGCGATTCTCCTGTCTCAGCCTCCCAGAGTGCTGGGATTACAAGCGTGAGCCACCGCGCCCGGCTCTCTGATATATTTCTTGACTGTGATAACTTTCCCACTACAGATGGCCCCCAGCTACAGCCTCACCAATGCATGTCACTGGTCACAATGTCAGAACTGGGCAGGGAATGTAGCTGGTGCCCACCTTTGAAAATGTCCCCATCCAACGGGAGTCAGCAGCCAAGAGTATCTCTACTTTAACTTTACTTCTGAATTTCAATATCAAAGGATGGGGTTCTCTCACTTTCCAGAAAATGTCACTGGTCTATTTATTTTAGTTATGACCAGAGATTTTATCTACCTAGACAAATTTCTCAGGACCAGATATGGCGAGGACATTGTTAAAGGTCTAAGATCGTCTACCTTGAAATACCACATAGAGATGTGCAATGTTATTTAAGATTTTGCATGATTGCATGTTGAGTGCTGCTGGACAACTTCTCCAACCCAGAGTAACATCTGTGGTCTATGCCATGAAATACCTTTGAGATATCCATTAAAACTAATATTTTTAAAAGTATGTCAAGACAATGTCATATGTTAAAGCATCACTTTTTCTTGATTGATTTCTTAATGTGATACTGGCATGTATCATAAATCATTTCTCCTTCACTTTCAGGGATCCTGATATTTTGTAGTTTGAGTTTGAGGTTAGGAAGGGCAGGGAACACTGTCTGGTTCTAATCTTAACTCTTCCACCAATTGCTTGACTGGCCAGAGCTAAGTTCTTTCCCCTATGCATCTCTTTCCCCATATATAAGATCAATGGGAGTGGGAAACATTTTGTTTTGCATAGCCCTTGAATCTTGTGTTGTAGAATTCAGTGGTGCCTGTTCCCTTTAGATGGGAAAAACACTCTCTATTCCAATGGCCATATCTTTTTGCTATGAGGCTACCAAGGCAGCTTTTGGATACATTCCAGAGCCTTTTTACATCTCATATTAGACTTTAAGAATGGTTTTTATATTTCCCTAGGGCTAGGACTTCATAATTAGTATAACCAAAAGAAAAGGGATATTTTGAGAAAGATGATCTGGTAGATAAAATGTATGGCCAGTAGTTCTTTTCATTCATCTGCAAATGTTATTAAAGTCCTACTATACAGCAGACATTGCTCCAAGTACATGAGATAAAATAGGAGTTAAACCCCAAAAGATGAATTGGATTTATATAATGAATGGAGTAAGAATTATCAGTAGAGTCTATTTAGGCAGATGAAGGATAACAAAGATTCATGTGGCTACATAGACGTAATTAATCTTGGGGGGGAGGGGGTATCAGGGATTGAACTCAGGGGCACTAGACCACTGAGACACATTCCCAGCCCAATTTTGTGTTTTTATGTATAGGCAGGGTCTCAGTTGCTTGGCACCTCACTTGCTAAGGTTGACTTTGAACTCACGATCCTCCTGTCTCAGTCTCCTGAGCCACTGGGATTACAGGTGTGCACCATCACACCGGCTGACATAATGAATCTTAACTACAGCTGTGATCTTGTATTAGCACTTGGGATAGTCCCAGCCACAATCACAAAGATCAGGTCAATTAATTGGACACATATTTGACCATTTTATAAAATTTTCCATTGGTACAGTTACAAAGCATACAGGTTGATCCATCTGATATGCCTCATGAAAGCAAGTTTTCTGGGGCTTACTCTCCTTTTCTCACCATTGGCCCATAAGAAGCTAAAGGTTTTCAAGATGCTTGTTGAAGGTTGCCAGCACCTACACAAGCAAAATAATATGATGCTGGAAATAGCAGCCCAAAGCAGATTTGTATGTGAAAGATAAGTTCAAGCAAATGGCCCTTCCTCCCTAATGTCACTGAAGCAGGATGCACAGACATTGACCATACAGCTTCTTCAACATCTCAATTCCATGCAGGCAATTAAAACATCAACTGAAATGATAATAGTCCAAGTGTTTATAAGACAGCTGGGTAGACAGAGAGCTTGGGGACTGGTTTATTTTTATAGTGTTAGGGGAAATAATTAAATTTATCCAGCCATCAGACTAGTTTTACTAAGTAGATAATATTATTCTCAAAGACATTCTTATCACATCTTTTGCTCTTTGTTGTAGGTAGAACTGTGTCCCCTCCAAAAAGAAAAAATACATATATATATATATATATATATATATATATATATATTGAAGTCCTAACTCTTGATACCTGTAAATGTGATTTAATTTGGAAATAGAATCTTCTCAGGTGTAATCAAATTAAGATGAGGTTATACTAGATTAGAGCAGGCTCTAATCCAATAACTGATATTATAATATGAGAGAAGTTTGGTCAGAGAAGAATACAATGTGAAACACAGAAACACACACAAAGTAGACAGCTATATGCAGACAGATGAAGCTGAAAGTTAAGGGGTGGCAAGGATTTCTGGTAACTATCAGAAGCTAGGAGGAGATGAGGAAGGCAAGGATTCTCCCCTGGAGACTCAAGAGAGAACAGCCCAGACAATACCTTGATATTAGATGTCTAGACTCCAGAAATATGAGAATAAATTTCTGTTGTAAGCCACCTGGTTGGTGGTGATTTGTTACAGCAACCCTAGGAAACTAATATACTCTACAATTATTTTTCTGCACACATGCATTTCCCAAATTATAATGGGAACCATTAGAAAAGGGACACAATAGATCTTGCATTACTCAGAGCTTTTGGAAATGTATCCAATGCAGATGCTAGATTAGTCTTGAAAATTTCACTAGATTCAGTTCCAAAGTTTACCCATGGGTTCAATTACAAGGTAGGAATTATATTTCCAGAGCAGCAAACTTGAGATGTCTAAGGAAGATGGAAATCCGAAGGTACATCATCAACCTCACCATCAGAGATTGCACTAGAACCCCTCTGCCCAGAATATGTAAGAACATCCGCACTGAAAGGAGACAAGGCACAGAAGGATGGTGCTGACTATGTGGATATTTGGCAACTGCAGGTTCTTTAATAGATGTTCCCATCATAAACTCTGCCCTAATTTGTCTGCCATTAAACTATGTAACACACAGACATGGATGGCAAAGGACATCCAAGAACATTCTTTAACCTAGAAGAGTGAGTATAGGTAAAGCCTGGCTGCCCTAAAGCATTTGCCTTAAGACAAAGGTAAAGTCAATTTCCAAAATCCTGAGGATGCAAGAGTTTAACCTGTCCAGAGTTGAGCACAGGTTAAACATTTTAAATAAATTAATTAATTAAAAAGCAATTCCAAGATTTCCAGTAGTAACAGGTAGATTATTCCAATCACTCCTCCCATTGAAAACATCAACAGCACTGTATAAATACCAGTCATTAATAACAAAAATATTTCATGCACCTAGCTATAGAATAAGATTCCAAAAGTTTTAAAAAGACAAAAAGCATAAAGTGTATATTTCAGACTGCAATACAACTTAGCTGAGAATCAATAGCAAAAACAAAATTGACCCAAGCATATATATGAACACTTAAAATATGGCAGAGATGAGATAGCTTAACTGTGCAGAAGAGGATCTTTGTATAAATGGTGCTGGGACAACTGTGTTTTCAAAAGAAAAAAAATAGACTTCTACCAAAACCATACTCAAAAATCAATTCCAGGTATATCAAAATGTGAAAGGAAAATCTATTAAGCTTTTAGAATAAAGAGAAATACATACAAATCTGTATAATAAATAAAAGACAATGACGAACTATATTAAAATCTAGAATATCAGTTAATTAAAATATATCTTAAGAGTTAAAGAGGTGGGCACGGTGGCACATGCATGTAATCCCAGCACTTTGGGAGGCTGAGACAGGAGAATCATGAGTTCAAAGCCAGCCTCAGCAATGGCGAGGCGCTAAGCAACTCAGTGAGACCCTGTCTCTACATAAAACACAAAATAGGGCTGGGGATGTGGCTCAGTGGTCGAGTACACCTGAGGTCAATCCCTGGTACAAAAAAAAAAAAAAAGACTTAAAGACCTGGGGCTGGGGATATAGCTCAGTTGGTAGAGTGCTTGCCTTGCATCTACAAGGCCCTAGGTTCAATCCCAAGTACAACCAAAAAAAAAAAAAAAAGAATTAAAAAGAGAGCTACAAGGTAAAAGAAAATATTTAAAATACTCATAGGGGCTGGAGGTGTAGCTTAGTAATAGAATGCTTATTGAGCATGCATAAAGCCCTGGGTTGGATCCCCATAATTAGAAAAAACCACTTATGTCCAACAAAAGTCTAATATTCAAAGATTTTTTTTAACTTCTACAAATCAATATGAAATAGACAACACAATAGAAAAATGGTAAGAGAACTGAAGTGGCACTTCACAAAAGAGGAAATCTGAATAACTAATAAACATATAAAAGGGTACACAACCTAATTAGTAATCGTGGGAATATGCAAATTAAATCTACAGTGAAATGCCTTTATACATCTATCAGATCTGCAAAACTTTTAGAGACTAATGAATATCAAGAATTGGCAAAAATGGAAAGCAACAAGACCGCTCATGCACTGTTGGAGAGAGTGTAAACTGGCACAAGTATTTTGCAGAACAACTCAACTTAACCTAAAAGAGTTGAAGACATAAGCTCATGTCTCAGATTTTCCATTTTTCTGTGCACACATGATCTAGGAGACATGTACAAAATTTCTTATGGACATTGTTCATAATGAACCCAAATTTGAGACAACCAAGGTCCATCAGCAGTAGAATAATTTAATAAATTGTTATATCTTTTTTAAATGTGATTTTATACAACAATGAAAATGACAGATAGTCTAATACTAGTCTATAAATGAATCTTACAAACATAATATTGAATGAAAGAAGCCAGACACATAACTACATCTACTATATGATTATATGAGATTCAAAAACAGGCAAAATTAAACTGTATTGTCTAGGAATGCATAAGGAAAAGCAAGAGTCTGTCATTAGGAAAGTCACCAAAGGGAAGGAGTCATTTGTGATTGGATGTTGGCGATGTTCTAATTACTCACTCTTCATGAGTGTTGTCTTTATGTGTTAAGCTAAACACATTTGTCTAATTCCTTTTCTGTGTATATGTTCTATCTCACAATTTCAAAAATAAGAGAGAAACTTTAAATGGTTCAGCTTAGATTCTTCTCTCTTTTCACAGAAGTAATTACTGTCTTCTCTCAATCATGGCATTTATCTTGGACTTGGATTATTTGAGCTGAGTGTAAAGGGAGGAGCAAGAGTTCACTGGTGGGTAATTTAAAAAGGAAATTCTAAGGAAAGGGATTAGCAACTGTGCAAGACACAGGACATGTGCAAGAGGGTAAAGAGTTTGGGAAAATGTAACCAAGATATTGGGAAACAAGCACAGCATGGAGGGAGTCAGTGAGTAGAATGTTCCCAACGGTGACCAAGTTTTGTATCCCTCTGAATCACTTTGTATGGTGTCATGAGCGATATTAAAACTTGAGGCAATCTGGACTGGGTTTACAGTTCAGTGGTTGAGCGCTCACCTTGCATTGTGAAGCACTGGGTTTGATCCTCAGCACCACATAAAAATAAATAAATTAAATAAAGGTATTGTGTTCATCTACAATAAAAAAAAATTTAAAAAAAAAACTTTAAGCAATCTGCCTAGCACAGGACCCCAATCAATTAGCAAGGACTGACCACATTGCAAAAAACATGCTTTTGAAGGTCCCATGTTATGCCAGGTGCTAACCCTCTGGTTGCTGGATTATGGAAAGGTCTAGAGAGAGGCCCCAAAGGAGGGACCAGGACTGCTAGGACAAGGAGAGTGGATACCACTTAAAAGGCTTGAGGCAATAGCTCTTTACTAACAGCACAGAAATAGCTCACTATACCTATGCACGTGGACTAGATTTTAGCCTTTGTTGCAAATAATAGAAATCCAACCCAAATTAACTTGTGGTAAAAAAGGAAAAAAAATAATTTCAACCTAGAGATGTAGCTGGATTCAGGAACTCAAATGGTGCCATCAGGTATCCTGTCTCCCCCTCTTTACTCTGCTTTTTTCTATGTTAGCTCTATTCCAAGGCAGATTCTCCACATGTAGGGGCAAAGATGGTCCTGCAATCATTCACATCTTTGATTTCAGAGTAGAAACTTGAATCTTTCCCAATAATTTCAGCAATCCAGGGAGACATATTGTGTCCAGCACACCAGCTGCTCATGTGTTCACCCTGGGAGTCTGGAGTTAAGCTAAGAGCAGTTCCCAAGCAGCAGAGTTCTGTTATAAAAAGAGGAAACAGCAGATGAGCAGGATAAAACAATAGCTGTCTGCTACATTTCATGCTTTAGCTGCCCAATGTCAACACGCAACCTTTTCTCCAGACATGTAATATCAAAATCCCTACCCAACACCATGGAGCTGCTGTCTCCCATAAAGCCACACTCTCCCTCTTTCCAAGGGGAGGCAATGCAGATCCTTTCCCAATCACTACATCCAGCTGTAAGCCAAGAATATCTCAGTAATAGATCAGCAAATCCTATTAACTCTACTTTCAAAATACATCCAGGTTTGACCACACCTTACCACCTTAACCAATCTCAACTTTATTCAAGTAACCATCATCTTGTTCAAGCATTTTTTTTTTGTCTTCCAACAGTGCCCCATTTTTAATCTTGTCCCCAACAGTCTTCCTAAACAGCAGCCAGAGCTCAAAATCCACCCACAGCTCCTAGGGTACTCTGAATAGCTGTTATTACAATGGCTTTACAATTTAGCCCTCACTCCTCTCTGACCTCTTGTCCCTTCCAGCCTCTCCGGTGGTCACTGTGTCTGGCCTACACCGTCCTCCTTGCTGTTCCTGAAACTCACTAACCATGTTCTTGCCTCCGCACAGGAGCCCTTGGAACTCACTTTTCCTTCAGTCAGAATATGCACGTGTCTCGTTCCTGTATTTTCTTCACTTCTTCCACAACCAATCTGTCTAATTGCCAGCCATGTCCCCAGCACTTATTCCCTGCCCCCAGCTCTGCAATATCATATATATACTTGCTTATTGTCCGTCTTTCCTACTAGAATACTAGCTCTCTGAGGGCAAGGACTCTATTTGCTCACTGACATATTCCCAGCAACTAGAACAGTGCCAAAGTAAATTCACAGACATTTGTCAAATAAGTGAGATGCTGTCTTTTTGATCAGTGCAGAATTAGCTCTCACAGTGCAGTCCCCAAAAGCTAACAATTCAATCAATATGCAAAAGTATAGGATCAACACACTATCTTTGATTTTTTTAACTTATTTTAAAAAGGAGAAACCACATCCAGAAATGTACACCCACAGTGTATCCTGAAGCATATGCCCCTTGCCCTAACAGTGGAGGGTTTTCTTAGTCCTGCTTTCTGGAAGAATTTCTCTACTGCCTACTTCCTCATAGACAAATACCAGGTAAGACTCCTTCTTTGGAATGAAGAGTTTCCTCACTTCCTGTGCAGGCACCAGTGGACCCTGAAAGTAGTCTTCAGGTTTGATCAATCATAGGTCATGACTTGCCTAGACGAACGTTTTTATGGCATGCATATCCCTTACAACCCCAGCAGAATTTCTATGTCTTGCATTTTACTGATTGGTTAGATCTTGTTAGGTTATGGTCTTTCAATCTAGACTTGGACCTGAGTGTTGCTGCCTTTGGCAATAGACCTCTTACCAACACACACCACTTGCAGACCTTCTGCCTTTTCCCACCATGATTAGGTTAGGACAGATTAGGCTTTTTCCATTTTTCAAGGCACAAGACTGTAAGGCAATAAGATCTTGGGTTCCTGGACACAGACACAAAAGGACTACCTTTCTGCTTTCATATGGGTCAGCTTAGGCTGTTTGTTTTTCTTTGTGTAACTTTACTAAGCTAGCCAAAAGTATTCTGTAGCTTTCCAAATCCTAGAGATTGTTCCTTAATTTAAGACCCTTAAATTGTGGCAGCAAGAGGCAAGCTCAGTTTCCAAGCACAACAGGCTACATTTAAAAGCATGATAGAAATTTCCAGATTTAGATCTTGTGATAAGAAAGTCTCAGTGTCCTACACCCCACTTTAATTTGGCTGATGCCACATTTTTGGATCTGTTAAAAGTAGCACCCATTTCCAGGTATCAATTTGTGTGTGAGTCAGGGTAAAGAGCAACACAAACCAGTTCCAGCATAAGAGGAATTTACCAGAAGGATACAGAAAATCTTACAGAAAGGAAGTAAATGCCAAATAAGCAGGACTGCAGTCAAGGCTGGGCAAGTTTCTGGGCAACAGAAACCGTTAGAGAGGCTTTCCAGGAGGCTAGGACCAGTCCGTTTAGAGTTTTTTATCCCTGAGGGTGTCCAATTAGAATTCAAATTCCCAAAAGAGAACATTTTATGGGCCTAGCTCCAGTGAAGAAAGGCAGGGGCATTTTGATTGATAGCTCCACCAAGAAGACCTGCAATTGTCTCTCCCCATGCCTCCTCAAAAAAAAAAAAAAAATTAAGACACTGTTACCAAAAGGAGGAAAGACTGGGTAAGCAAAAATTTCCCATTGTGTTACAAATTATAGTTGGATTCCTGTTTCATAAATATCCCTCTGGTTGCAGTGACAGATTAAGGTAGAGGCTGAATTTAGGGTCAGGGAGATTAGGTAAAAAGATGTGCTCCATGGAGACCTGAGCTATTGATTTTTTTTTTCTTTTCTTTTCTTTTTTTTTAGTTTTTCAGGCAGATTGATTAAGAGTCATTAAACCTATTCAGATAGGATGCTCATGACATGGATGGGATGCCCAATCCTAGCTTCCCCGGTGAGAAGGTCAAGACCTTTTCTTCCAGATGAATGCTCCCTCAGCCCCAAATCAGCATTGGACTCTGACCCCAGAAAATTGTTCATATATTTCCTGAAGTGGAAATATATTTGAAGTGTGTCCTCCTGAGGAGCCCTAGATGAGTCATCACCAAAATGAGCTCAGGTGGAAAAAGACAGGATTTGCCTATGGGCATCAAAGACATAACACGAAAGTTCACATCTACTGTTGACCTTTTAAAGCACCAGTTCTGACAACAGAACTAACAACAACAAAACTCAGTTGCTATAATTCACCCTACAAAGATGAAAAATTATAAAGGGTTATACATAAAGAAGACTCATTTTTTTTTCCTGACCAGAACTGAGTTCTTTGGTTATTAGAAATGCGGCCACTCCTGCTTCCTGCTTTCAGATTTAATTGCATTATCCAGCTATATAAAGGCATGTGTGTGCCTGCTGAATAACGATGAATCCTGTAGTTGGAACAGGGAGCCCCAGAACCACTGGGAAGCTGAAGATGTCTGCAAATGATCCACACAGAAACGCTAAACTCATCCGCTGAGCAACGTGGTCCTCTGAACCGAGCTCTGGATGAGAGGAAGGAACGACCCAGTTTGATTCCAGGGCTTCTGTTGCTTGTGTTACAGTTTCTCTGAGCAACTTTCCTTGACTACACAGTGGGAGTAAAGATGCCTGCCCTCAAGAAGCCCACCAAAGAGGTTTAAAGGGAATAAAACTGCTTTATAAGTGTTAGGAGAGAAAAGGAGCTTTGTGAGGGGTTATTATGTTGACCATGACAGAATTCTTCAGCAGACAGGGAACGTGAGTGTCTAACTTCCAGAGTGGCCTCCTAATGGAGCCAAATGACACACCAGGCCCTCTCTCTCCCTGAGGAAGAGGTAGGAGGGCTTGAGTCCTGCCTACAACCAGCCCTCTTGAAAACAAACTTTTCTTCACTTCTTGTCCATGTCCCTCTGAAGGCCACATCCTCTGGCCATCTTTAATTGGAAGAGTTCAGAGTCACCCCTACTCACAGGTCTCTCACCTGCCTTCAGCACCTCCTGCTATATCCAGCTCAAACCCCTTTCCATATCCAGCCTCCAGTGCCCATGCCCCTTACTAGGGTACCTCTCGCCTCCATCCACCCAGTATGGACACTCAGAGTCACCCATGCATGCTGCTGTTCCATATACTCTATCCCTTGCTAGATTCTGTAGCCTCTATCTCAGTCCATCCTCTCACCATCTATATTGTCTTTGCTCTAATTCAGTGTCCTGGCTTCTCTCTGAAATGCTGTGACTGCTTCCTCATCTCTCTGAACTATTAAGTGTACTGCCCAGAAATGTACTGAGACAATTTCCACTGCAGACCAGTGACATAGATGCTGTTACTCCTTTCACTGCACCCAACCCATGATTACTGAAAAGGTATGCCCACTCTATCCACAACCAAGCTGGGAAAGCCTCAGATGCCCGTGAAAGGGAAGGAAGAAGGAAGCAGGACTAGCTTAGGGAGATATTCAGTGTGCAATGCAGGTAGCTGTGAGAAAGTCTTGGTCAGGTTGGTGGGCAGTCCCAGAATAAAGGCTGCCCACTGGAGGAATCTTTGTTGGGCATGAATGGCTCAGCACTAGGAATTTCCAGCATGGGAGAGAAGTACAGGGAGAACATGGCTTCTGCATGAACATTACCATCAATTCTGAAAGTGCCACAGAGCAAGCCCATCAGAGCAGAAGTTCAGCAATAGTTGGAGCATCCTGAGCCATCTTGGATGGAGAATGCTGCTTTTTAAGTAGATCTAACAATACCTCCTCCTTGAGTGCCCAGATCGTCACGGATTGTCCTCAACACCATGGACCAGCGTTTCTGGTGGAGCCTCCCTCCACACACACACCACCACCTGCAGGGATGGCGCTTTCCCCTCCAGTGTTTTCTACGAAGGCGGAGACTAGGGTGAGGCAAGCGAGATGCCCTGGATACAACATTTAAAGGGACATTCATTCTCAAGTGCTGGTCCTGTGCTTACATGAGCCTGAGAGCTAGTTGTCTCCTTAAATATTGCACACAAGGAAGGGCCTTGCTTATTTTCACCCTGTTCTGGCCCTCATGGCTGCTCCCAATCCACTAATAGAATCTGGGGTATCTTCAGCAGTAACAGGTTCAGGTCATTCCCCACTATCCATTGATCCCATGGCCTCCAGTTCACTGTCCCCATCTGTATTCCTGTCCTTAGTTCCAGAGTGATCCATCCAACACACACTGAGTTGTTTGGTTTCTTCATTTCCTCCACTCTGTGTTCACCTCCCGGTTTTACAAATGTTATCCACCCCAACTAACTTGAGACCTCTTCCCTTACTCACAAAAGAATTCAAACCTTAAAGATGAGTTGAGGTGCCCCTTGGATCCCTGCCAAGTCTAACTTTCTTTCCTCCCTTTCATTATTATGAAAAAGCCCACATGTTCTTGACATTTTTACATTTATATGACATTAATTCATCTTATAATAATGAGATCATGGGTATTTTAAAAATTTTTGCCTAAACAGCATAATATGCATGTGTCTTTCTACATCTTACTTTTCTCACTTAACATTATTTTTGAGCTCATCCTTCTTTTCTTTCCTTTTCATTTCTTTTCTTTTTTCAGTACTGTTGCCAAGGCTGGCCTCAAACTTGCAATCTTCCTGCCTCAGCCTCCTAAATAGCTAGGATTGCAGGCACGCTCCGCCACATCCAGCTCATCTTTCATTTTTAAACTGTTATTTTTCTTCTTTTGAACATACCACAATTAATAAACCATTTCAATTTTTTGAATATTTATATTGCTTCAAATTTTTACTCTTGGTCTAGGGACACAGTGGGGATGTCGCTTAGTATGCTCCAAGGCCCTGCATTGGATCCCCACCACCACCAAAACAAAAGTTACCATTGAAAGCAGTGCTGATCAGAACAGTCTTATAAACATTTATTGTGCCTACATGTGAAAGTTTCTCTAGGGCACATACTTCACATTTTCCTAGGGTACATACTACACATTAGCAGTTATAAATAATATGGAGTGGTCAAACCAAATCAAACTCAGTAGCATGGCCAATTCCTGCTTACCCACATTGTCATCTACACTCAATGTCAGAATTTTTAACTTTTATCAATCTGACAAAATGATAAATCACTGGTGTTTCATTGTATTTTCCTGATTCCTTTTTTATAACACTTAGAATTTTTAAGAAGAGGTAGAATTTCTAATAAGAGGTAGAGGGGGTTTGAACCTTGGCAGTCAAGTGCTGAGGGCTGTGTACTTGGCCACCTCATCATGCTGTCTCTCCCTGATCTCCAAATGGATTAGAAAGACCCAGACAGTGTGGGAGAAGACATTTGTAATCCACAGAGAAGATAAATGTTTTATATCCAAAATAACCCTTACAAATATATAAGAAAAAGACAAACAAAGCAAAATGGTAAGTTAAAAAGAGTACAAATAAGCAGTCCAGAGAAGAGGAAACCCAAACAGCTCAGACAGACTTTTTAAAGGAATCATGTTTACACAATCTTCCAGAAAATAAAAGAGGAAGGAGCACTTCCCAACTCATTTTAAGATGCTATTACTTACCCTGATACCAAAACTAGACAAAGAAAGTACAAAAAAAAGAGAGAGAGAGAGAGAGATTAATATGTCTCAGGAATGTAGACACAAAAATCTTCGACAAAATATTGATAAATGAATCCAGCAATGCTTAAAAATTATTGTATACCATGACTAAAGGGGGTTTATTCAAATGGATTGAAAATCATTGGAACTTTTGAAAATCAACTGATGTGACCACCATATCAACAACAGGCTAAAAGATGGTATCTGTTATGGTATGAATATGAGGTGTCCCCAAAAATATTCCATGTTAGTACAAGAAAATTTAGAGGTAAAATGATTGGATTGCGAGAACCATAACCTAATAAGTCCATCTAGTTTGAACAAACTAACTGGATTGGGGGCTGTCGGCAGATAGGGTATGGCTAGAGGAGGTGGATCACTGAGGGCTGCCTTCCCTTTTCTTTCTCGGCTGCCATGGGGTAAGCAGTGTTCTGCCACTGCTCTTCCGCCATGATGTTCCACCTCACCTTGGACTCAGTGATGGAATTGGTCAACCATATATTGAACCTCTGAAATCATGAACCAAAATAAACTTTTCTTCCTCTAAGTTATTCTTGTCAGATATTTTGGTCTCAGCAACACAAAGATAACCAGCACAATATCAATTTACTTAGAAAAAACATTTGTAAAAATTCAATACCGATTCATGATAAAACCTCTCAGCAGTTTAGGAGGAGTAGAAGAGAATTTCCTCAACTTGATAAAAAGTATCCACAAAAACTTACTGCTAACATCATATTTAATGGTGAAGATTAAATGCTATCCCCCTAAAACTGGGAACAAGGGAAGAATGTCTACTCTTGCCACTCTTTTTTTTTTTTTTTTTGGTATTGGAGATTGAACTCAGGGGCACTCAACACTGAGCCACATCCCCAACCCTATTTTGTGTCTTATGTAGAGACAGGGTCTCACTGAGTTGCTTAGCACCTTGCTGTTGCTGAGGCTGGCTTTGAACTCGCGACTCTCCTGTCTCAGCCTCCCAAAGTGCTGTGATTACAGGCTTGCGCCACCGCACCCGGCTTACTCTTGCCACTCTTATTCAACATACTACTAGAAGTCCTAGGTAGACGTGATTGTCTAGTACAAAATCACAAGGAATCCACAAAATGAACAAGCTCCTAAAATTAATCAATGAGTTAAGCAAGGTTGCACACAAAATTCAAATATATTTCTATATTATTATCAGCAAGTCTTTGGAAACCAAAATTAAAAACACAATACTATTATTGAATGACAAAGAAAAATAAATACATAAATTTAACAAAATATATACAGGATCTATATCCTGAAAATTATAAAATATGGATAAAAAAGAACTAAGCAAACATGGGTTGGATGATTCATGGATTGAATTTTGATCTGGAATATTCAATATAGTGAAGGTGTCAGTTCTCCCTAAATTAACCTAGAGGTTTACTGAAATTTTTGCCAAAACTCAGCAACACTTTTTGTAGACGTTGGCAAGCCTATTCTAAATATTATGTGGGAAGACCCAAGACCTAGAATAGATAAATGACTTTGAAAAAGAAAAAAAGTGGGAAGAATCACTATTCAATGTTAAAATTTTGCTGCATTTCTGTAATTGAGATAGTACAACATTGGAGAAATAAATGCATATGTTGAGAGAATGAAATTAACAAAAAAAAAGAAATAGGCTCACACCAATGTGCCCATATGATTTTCTTCCAAGTTTTTATTGGTGCAGTGTAGTTGTACATAATGGTGGGATTTGTTGTTACATACTCGTACATGCACACAATTTAACAATATAATTATTCCTCAGTATTTTCCCTTTTCCCCTCTCTTCACTCTTCCATCCCTTCCCTCAACTCAACTGACCACCTTTGATTTTCATGAGACATCCCACAAACTTCCCTTTCCTTTGTTCTCTCCATCTTCCACATATGAGAGAAAATATGAAACCTTTGACCTTTAAGCAACTTTTTTTTTGCTTAATATAGTAGCCTCAAATTCCATTCATTTTCTTGCAAGTGACATAACTGGGGATAGAAGCTGTGAATTAGAATGATGCATTGGAAAGACAGATGGGTCCCTAATGATCATAGAGCCACCAAAAATGAACCAGACTGCCTATCTTCAAAATTAATTCATGCAAAGGAGAAATTAGCTTCTATTTCTTAATCTCCTGTTTTGTTGAGGTTCTGTTCAGTCACTTACCTGTGTGCTAGCAGATACACAGGTTGAGGAACTTCTGCTCTATTAATAATGTGCTGAGCCACAGTGCCTTCCTGGATCCTTAGTCAATCTATTGACATTTACCAACACTTGAAAAACCAACTTCATATGCTTTACCCCCAGAAACACCTGCAATAAATAGCCAGAATCCCCTCCTTGAAGTCCAAGCTTCAGCTCTTCAGCATCCCTTCTCCAAACCCTTAGCTTTGCACCTCCAGCTCTATCTAGTTACACCAGCTTCCTGTAGTTGCACTAACTATGATACCCTAATATTCCTTTTTTTTTTTTTTTTTAGCCTCTTCCATTACCTAAGCAACAGCTTAATGCCTGGCTAACAATTCTTTACATTAAATCATCTCTGTTAAAATATAAGTAGTGGATATTTCCAGCTTCAGCTTAGAAATATAGAGAGTGGGGAAAGCATTGTTCCCTCCTTACAAGAAATTAATGACTTTTCTTAAATCTCTGAGAGATCTGAAGTCACCAAACAAAGAATGATCCCAATATCTGAGAGAGACAGGCACCTATGGGGAAAACAAGCCCAGAGTATTTGCTTACTTGGATTAGATGCCATTGAATGTCATGTAAGCCAGCGAGGAGATTCAACTAGAAATTTTTAATGAATTAGAAAGGACAGAGCTGGGGTAGCCTGAAAGAGGAAAGCTCCTGGTTAGTGGGAGGCACATATATAAAGGAGTCCACAGCCTCAAATCAGTAGACCATCCTGGCTTTCACAGGGAAGAATCTTGATGGAGCTCCCTCCCCAGTGCTGCCCAAACTCCACCCAGACCCTGTCCTCACCTAAGACCCTAAGATGTAGATACACACAAAAATCTCTCCCTCCCCCACTCTCTACCACCATGCTAACAAGTATCATGTAAAAATAACTTAAATGCAACAAGAGAAGAGTAAGAAATTTACTCTCTCAAAAGAGGAACAAAAGGGAAAGATCCAAAACCAGGACGATGGAATTCCAGAGTAGTAGAGACCATAAGGCAGTGTTCTAACTACTTTAATTAAGAGGTGAGGAGGTGGGTGCATTTTTAAGATAATGGGAAGAGAAAAGTCAATCACGGCATTTTGAAACATAGGAATATTTGATCAAAACGTCTTAGAGATTAAATAGATGGGGAGCCTACTAAAATTCAGTTGATCTACTTAATTAGAAAAGTCCAGATCGGGTGGTCAGAAACATAACTTGAATCACTGCCGTGAGGAGTCACAGCCTCTCACCCATTTTCCACACCTTAGCCAGTTCATAGACGGAGATCACTTTGAAGGAGAGACAAGTTCTCCTGGGTAAGAGATCCTGCAGAACTTCCTTAAGAAAAACCTGTGAATCTTTCACCCAGTTTTTCCCAAAGGGACTTCTCAGCATTTACTATAGCAACTGTACACTGGAGAAAGGGAAATGCCTTTCAGGGATTAAAATACATTGACGCTAATTCCTAGGACTCAAAATGCCTCTATGGTCTAAGTGAAAAGGTGGGAGCTTTATAAGAGCCTGGTGATAAATGGAGCTGTGGCCAAGTTCAAATCATAGTGGGCCTAAGACGTCCAATGACACACTCCATGGTCACTGGATCTAGAGCTACATTGTTCAATGTAGTTCCACTAGCCACTTACAGCTATTTAAACTTAAATTTCCATTATCACATTATCACTGAAAGTTTTATTATATAATATAGCACTTGTCTATATCAAGACTTGGCAAACTATAGCCTAGGCCAAATCTAACCTGTAGCCCTTTATACTCCCCTTGGCATAGATTGTGTACTAAAGGTACACAATCTCAATCTTTTAAATCTCTTAAAAGATTGAGAAAAGATCAGGTATGTTGATGCATGCTTATAATCCCAACTACTCAGGAGGCTGAGGCAGAAGGATCGTAAGTTCAAGGCTAGCCTCAGAAACTTACTGAGACCTTGTCTCAAAATAAAAAATAAAAGGGCCAGGATGTAACTTAGTGGTCAAGTGTCCCTTGATTCAACCAAAAAAATAAATAAATAAAAGATTGAGAAGGAGGAGGAGGGAGGGGGTGGGGAAAACAACAACAATGAGGCTCACAAAGCCTAAAACATTTACTCTCCAGTCCTTTACAAGAAAAGGTTTGGTGAGCCCTGACAATTGGAACAGGCCTATTTGGCAACAGGTACAGTCCCCACAGTGGCTTTGTAATGCAAGGTGCAAGGGCCACTGTTGTAGAAAAGGCCAAGTGGAATTCCCTTGAACTTGTTTCTTTAACAGAAGAGTAAATAAAAAGTCATTTCACAAGCCGGGTGCAGTGGCGCAAGCCTGTAATCCCAGCACTTAGGGAAGCTGAGACAGGAGAATCACAAGTTCAAAGCCAGCCTCAGCAAGGGAGAGGCACTAAACAACTCAGTGAGACCCTGTCTCTACATAAAACACAAAAAAATAAGGCAGGGGACATGGCTCAGTGGTCGAGTGCCCCTGAGTTCAATCTCCAGTACCACAAAAAAAAAGTCATTTCACACTCCTAGGAGAATTTAAAAGAGAGTGACCCCAACAAAGACATTAAATTTGCAAAGGTAGGGATACAAATGACATTCCATGTAACTAACCCAGGCAGGAAGCAGAAGGATCTTGGAGAATGTGAATTATTGCACACCCAGTAGTAATTTTAATTGCATCTAGTTCAGATGTAGTATTTTTTCTTTTTTTGGAACTGGAGACTGAAACCATGAGCACTCTACCACTGAGCTACATTCCCAGCCCTTTTTATATTTTTTTTTAAACATTTTTTAGTTGTAGAAGGACACAGTACCTTCATTTTATTTATTTATTTATTTTTTATGCGGTGCTGAACATCGAACCCAGTGCCCCACAAGTACTAAGCAAGCACTCTACCACTGAGCCACAACACCAGCCCCTATATTTTATTTTGAGACAGGGTTTCACTAAGTTGCTAAGGCTGACCTTGAACTTACAATTCTCCTGCCTTAGCCTCCCTAGTCACTAGAAGTACAACAGTGTGCCACCTGCTGCCCACCAGATGTAGTATCTTTACTAGGACCTATCAACACATCCCCTGGCACTTGGATACAATATTGATGGTAAAAATGCTTCTTCCTTCATATCAGTTTACAAAGATACCAGAAGCATCTTGTTTTTACTTGGTGTGACTAACAATACACCTGCACAGTTTTGCCTTAGGACTATTTCAACTCACATGTTTAATTGTATAACCTGAAGAAGTCTTCATCATACTGACATTTACATAAGAGCTCACTGATCCATGTCATTCTTGATAGTACAATGACTGAATCTGATGAACAGGAAGGAGCAGGGGTTTTCAAATCTCTTCAGTAAGAGATATGAAACAAAAAATTCGGGAGAAATCCTATTAAAATGCAAGGGCACATAACCTCATCGAAGCTTCTAATGAAGGTTCAGTAATGTGGAGTATTTTTAGGCATTTCCTCCAAGGTGAAATACAAGTTGAAGTACTTGATATAAATATGAACATATAATGCTGTACTTGGTATAAATCTAACAAAATGTATACAGGAGATATATGTCAAACCATGTATATCAAACAGATATAAGAAATCAAATCAGATCTAAATAATAATCAATATTAATGAATTGTAAGGCTCAATACTACTAAGTTGTCAGTTCTCCCCCAAAAATCATCCATAGATTCAATATAGTCTTAGTCAAAATCCCAAAAAGATTATTTATAGAAATTGACAACAGAATTACAAGATTTATATGAAAGGCAAAGAAAATTTAAAAACCAAAACAGTTTTTTAAAAAAATATAAAAGTTGGGAAATTCTCATTAACTGATTCATTTACTATACATCTTTAGTAATCAAGGCAGTGCAAGCATTGGTAAAAGGAGAAACATATAGATTAATGGAATGAAATAGAGTCCAAGTATAGACTCATTGATCTTTGACAAAGTCACAAAGGCAATTTAATGGAGGAAGGATGATCTTCTTAACAAATGGTGCTGGGACAATTGGACATTTACAGCAAAGAAAAAGAATGTCAATCCCTACTTCACAGCACGTACAAAGATCAATTTGAAATGAACCACATACCTATATAAAACCTAAAATTATAAAACTTCTGGGAGAAAATGATTGTTGATCTTTGATTAGGCAAGGACTGCCTAGATACAACACAAAAAGAAAAGGATAAATTACATTTCATTAAGTTTTTTAAGTGTTCTGCAAAAGACATCGTTAAGAAAATAAAATGACAAGCCAATATTTTAAATGGAGGAAAATATTTGCAAAGCACAGATCTGATAAAGAACTAAGGTCCAGAATATACAAAAAAAGAAAAAGAAAAAACTCTCAAAACTCAATAATAAGGAAATAACAACCTAATATAAAAATGGGCAAAAGATTTGAATGAATACTTTATACACAAAAGAAGATGTAAAGATAGCAAATGAGCACATACAAAGACAATGTTTGGCTGGGCACAGTGGCACACGCCTGTAATCCCAGCACTTTGGGATTTGAGACAGGAGAATCTCGAGTCCAAAGCCAGCCTCAGGAACGACGAGGCACTAAGCAACTCAGTGAGACCCTGTCTCTACATAAAACACAAAATAGGGCTGGGGATGTGGCTCAGTGGTAGAGTACCCTTGAGTTCAATCCCTGGTACAAACAAACTAACAAACAAACATTGGTTATTAGGAAATGCAATTTAAACCATAGTGACATGCTGTTACTCAGGTAGCTCAAATTTTAAGTGAATGATCAAACCAAGTACTGAGGATGATGTGGATCAAGTGGAATTTCCCACTGCTGATGCAAATGGTACAACCACTTTGGTAATTTCCCAAAAAGCTAGGCAAACATCTACTACATGATTCAACCATTTTACTTCTAGATGTTTACCTAAGAGAAAAGAAAGCATGTGTTCATACCAAGACTTGCAGGGGAATGTTCATAGAAGGCATTCCTACTGTGTGTCATCTGCCTGAGAGAGGCAGCCCATGGGGCCCCTAGGGTTTGCATGAAGGGATTACAGGCAACATGTGGACCCTGGGGATGAGTAAGAACTATTTCAGTAGTGTCCTCTGGAAGAACAAAAGCCAAGCCCGCTATTCACCTGATCTTCCCCTGGAAAGGTCCATTGATTAGGGCATGGCCCTGGTGATGGCCCAGGCAGAAGCCAAGTTCCCTGGGAGTGTGACTAACATGGCCTCCAGCACTCCTTTCCCAGAAGGAGAGCCACAGGGATGAATTCTCTGCAGCTGTCAGAAATGATAAGGCTGCTTCCGTTCAACACAGCAGTCCAAAGCAGCTCCATAGTCCCACAGTGTGCATCCAGGATGCCAGCAACCCAGGCCCTCCCCCAGGGAGCCCAGCAACAGCTACTGCCACTTACAGGCCCTGGGCAGGTCACCGCCCATCAGTGGGCCTGTCTCCCATCTCAGAGCAGGGAGGGAGCTAAAGTGGCGGCGTCTCCTCCCTGGCACCGGATGCTCTGTGCCATGAGAGTGGGAGGCAGCTCCTCTGTTCTCCTGTCAGCGTTCACTTGAGAAGGCTGCACTCCAGCCTCTGCCTCTCATCTCTCACAAGCTGATACACTTGCAGACAAGAGGCAGCTTTTGTCAGTCGCTGCCAGTTCTGATCATTTTCTGGCCCGAAGCATTGACTTCCAGTGGGAAAAAAACAAAAGTTTTCTGAATTTTCCTGTCAGATCTGGCACCTTCCTTCAGTCACTTCTCTTGGGAGTGTGCAGGTGGCATGGGGTAGGCAGGGAAATCCGGGACTTCTTGTCAGAGCTTGGAAGTGGAGATGAGGCAGGTGGCCCCCCAGTAGGGGGAAAACTGAGCCCTCCTTATGAGCTTGCTTCGTTCATTAAGGTGACATTCTTGCTCAATATTAGAAGTGGAAGGGGGTGCAGTGGCAAACACCTGTAAATATCAGCTGCTCTGGAGGCTGAGGCAGGAGGATCACAAGTTGGAGGCCAGCCTTAGGGACTTAGTGAGACCCAGTGTAAGGAGCATATGCCATAGACATGTCTGGACGCGCCAGGACTCACTAAGTTGCTGGCCATAAGGAACAGCAGTCATTGACATGCTTAATCATGCCTGCTTGCGATCAATGAGGGGCTGTAAGGGCACTACCCATAGACATGGTTAGCAATGACTGGTTACAACCCATAGGGAGCACAGCTCCATGCACATGCACAAAGAATATGCCCAGTTGCAATTACAGTATCTCAGTGGACATGACCAACGGACATTGACTTTCACTAGGTGTAACCAATCACCAGCTCACACCACCAACTTGGAACTGCATTTAAACTCCTTGTCCTGCCACATTGGGGGTTTTACTCCAAGGACATCAGTGAGACTGGCCACCTTGCTGTCCATCCCTGGATCAACTCCACCATTCCCTGATGTCCAGCTGAAGAGAACCACCAGACAAAGACAACGTCTGCTCTTTGGCTAAGAGAAGTTGTGTGGCACTGGAGGTATTTGGGGGCTCATGATTGCCCTAGGATTGTGTGAACTGCTGGTAGTGTTTAGTTGCCCTAGGATAACTAAACACTTACCTATAGTGTTTAATTAGTGTGCATTGAATGCTAGTTGGGGTGCTCCAGCACACCCAACACTTTTAGCATTAATTGTTTATATTTGATAACTGGTGTGATTGAATATACACTTGCACTTAAAGACAATCTGCCTCCAAGTAATTATTAATTGTGCCACTCGCAACACCCAGTCTCAAAAAACAAAGCAGGACTGGGGGTGTAGCACAGTAGTAGAGCACCCCTGGGTTCAGTCTTGAGTACTGCAAAAACTAAATAAATACTAGAGGTGGAATAACCGACTGGAGAGTTTCGGGAGATCAGGACTTTTCTCTTAGAGATGGGGACACTGAGGCCCAGAGCAGCCTCTTAGCTAGTCTGCAAGTGAGGGACAGAAGCCGATGACTCTTCTGGCCCACATCCAGTCCAGTTTACGCGATATTTATGTGTTGAGGAAGCTGTAGACACTGGGAAAGGTGAGGCTCCTCAGTGTAGGCCGGGCCCCCTCTCTCTTTCCTACCAGGAAGCATGAGGAGGAAAGGTCTGATAAAAACAAACAAAACAAAACAAAATCTTTTGTGTCAAAGCCCAGTATTCTTGTTTCGGGTCCTGGCTCCTGTACTGAGCAGCAGACACTGAGTCCTTGAGTGCCAGGCCTGCCCCAAAAGCAGCTCCCACCACGCCTCCTGGAGACCCACAGCACCTCCTGTTTCTTATCAGCCACATGCCCATGCACTCCTGATGGAAGTACCACTTCCATTCAAAAAGGTGAAAAAAAATGCCTTCTTAGATTTTAATTATTTATTTGTATTCGAATGCACACTTAGGCAAACTCCTTTAGGTATCCAATTCTGTGAGCTTTGACAAATGCATAGTCATGCAACCACCATCACAGTCAAGCTGCAGAACACATCCACCACTCTAGAACATTCCCTCCCCGTCACTGGGCCTCTGTGGCGGACCCACACCTCCCCCCACTCCCATCCCCGACAACCATCCATCTATTTCCTCTTCCTTTAAAGCTTCCTTCTCCAGAATATCATACAAATGAAATCATAGAAATATAAGTAATCTTTTCAGGCTGGCTTCTTTCACTTCACATAACATGTTTAAGATTCATCTATGTTGTGTGTATCCAGAAAAATGCTTCCTAAAGGTAGAAAAATAAAACTCTGGTGGAAATTCAGTGCTCAACCAGAATGCCTACCTTTTGCGAGTTTCCAGCTCTTCCATGATCACCCTCCACCACCTCCTCAACACCATTACTATCCCAGATCTGCTGCTCATAGCAACACACAGCTGGTCCAGAGCCCCAAATTCCCAGCCCTCCTCTAGGCACCCACCTACGTCTGAACCTGGTTCATGTGGCCCCACTGGGTGCTCCAGAATTGTCTTGGGTATCTTGACCCTAATCCAAGAAAGAAAACCTCAAATGCCTGCAGGGCTGGGTAGGTCTTGCTAATAAACATAATACAACCTAGACAGAGTACATCCCAGCTAAAGATAGGTGCCATCGAAGGCAAAGGATGAACAGGCTTCAGATGCCTTGATGGTCAAATTCATTCTATAGCCGGGCATAGATGCACACACCTGTAATCCCAGCAGCTCGGGAGGCTGAGGCAGGAAGACCAGGAGTTCAAAACCTGTCTCAGCAAAAGCAAGGCACTAAGCAACTCAGTGAGATTCTGAGTCTAGATAAAATACAAAATAGGGCTACAGATGTGGCTCAGTGGCCAAGTGCCGCTGAGTTCAATCCCGAGGACTCCCCTAAAAAAATTTCAATCTACATCTGACTACAATTTGACATATTGTACCTGCCTGCCATTCAACACATATGGATACATCTGTAAGATGAATTCAAGCACAAGGACTGTCTGCAATCTCTGAATCTCAACTTAACCCTCTTGCTCAACTATACTACTACACTGTTGTGAAATATGACAGAAGACAAGGTGACCCAACTGTGTCACCTTTATAAAGGTGGCAGAATCCGGGCAACCACTCCAGTGGCTGCCTTAGGTGGGCTTTTGTGAAATATGCTTCTAGCAGATACAGTTATCAGAGGCCAGCTGGGCTGAAGGGAGATTGCTGGGGAGACACCCCCCACCCCAGCCATAGTATTCTGGTGCTTCTTACCAACAAAGCTCAAACCCAGGAGGAGTCTGTAATGCACAAAAGCTGTCTTTACCTTAGAAAACTTGGAATGGAACCACCATTTGACCCAGCTATCCCACCCTCGGTCTATACCCAAAGGACTTAAAAACAGCAACTACAGTGACGCAGCCACTTCAATGTTTATAGCAGCTCAATTCACAATAGATAAACTGTGGAACTAACCTAGATGCCCTTCAACAGATGAATGGATAAAGAAATTGTAGTATATATACACAATGGAATATTACTCGGCAATAAAAGGGAATAAAATTATGGCATTTACAGATAAATGGATGGAGTTGGAGAATATCATGCTAAGCGAATCCCAAAAAACCAACAGCCAAATGTTCTGTCTGCTAAGTGTATGCTGATCCATAAAGGGGGAGGGGCACGGGAAGAATGGAGGAACTTTCACCCAAGGGAAGGGAGGAGGGAAGGGCATGGGGGCAGGAAAGATGGTGGAATGAGATGATCATCATAGCCCTAGCTTCATGTATGACTGCATATAGGGTGTGATTCTACAGCACGTACAACCAGAGAAATGAAAAGTTGTGCTCCATCTGTGTAAAATGAATCAAAATGCATTCTGCTATCATGTATACCTAAGTAGAATAAATAAAATAAATAAATAAATAGGTAAATTTTTTTAAAAGCTGTCTTTAGCTCTTTTTCTTATACCTTCTAGATGGGATCCACCAAGAACAACACATTTTCCCACAAATACAACTGAAGGTGGAGGGCTTGCTGTGGGGAGCTGTCCAGAGCCCCTCTCAGAACTCAGGTCCTGGCATTCCTCCAGCTGCTGGCAGAGTGACTGTTATTGGCTCACAGCTATGTCCCTTTGTGAGCATTGCTCTTGCCTCATGAAAGCTGCCTTGCCCAAGGCAATGGCCCCTCACTAGGAGCAGCCAACTGCCAATGAGTGGTTGAAGCAAAGAGATAGCCTCCTCCCACTTCCAAGCAGGACAACACTGAGGGGTCATCCCAGCTCCAGAGCGTCCCAGGACCTTGGCTGAGGCCGCTGCTACAACTGCCTCCGAGTCCAACTTCTCCCCTGCCCGACTCTGCTTCCTACCCATCCTTACAGATGTCAGTCCTTTGCAATTCATAAAAACCTCCTAGGGGCAAATCTCCATCTCTAGAGTCTGTTTTGAGGGAACCCAATTGAAGGCAAAGGGTGAACAGTCTTTAGATATTCTGTCAAATTCAATCTGTAAAACATTTGTGCCATTTAAAAAACACTTGCTCATGTTATTTCATTTGCTCCTGTCAGTAACTCAATAAAGTGGGTAATTATCTCATTATATATATATGAGTAAAAGAAAGCCCAGAAAGGTCCAAGTTCACATAGACTGTAAGTGATGAATCTGATCTAAGCTTCTGACACTTCATGCCCCACTCTCTAGTTACTACAATGGTCATAGCTGATGAGTAAGAGAGCATTTTATAAGGAGGACATGGGATAAGCAAAGGCAGGAGCAGGCTGCCTTGTCCAATTGTACATCACAATTTTGGGTTACCCTGGACTCTTGGTCAACAGAGATTATATCTATTTTCTCTCAAATATCCAGCAGATGGCAGTCAAGTGTTTTGAGGAGGTGGGGGCTCTTCCTCATTTGCAGACTGGGCGTGAGGTGTTTGGTATCTGAATTGTAGGAGACAGGAGGTATTCTCTAACTGCAACGGTTCTTCAAGATAAGAGCACTAACCTGTCCATCAATTAGGTATAAATATGGGATCCAATTGTCATGCCCCTTTGGCAGTAAGTCACCTTCTTGCCCTTGACCATTCTCTTTTTCTCTGCCTTTCCACAGACAGAGGGTCTCAATTGCTCAGAAACTGAAAATAAAACAAGAATGCTCACAACCCAGCATCTGATTGCTACCTAATATTATCTGGAGGAGAAGCTGACATGGAGGCACAGTCTTCAAGAGATAGCAGATTAACTGCATCTCTTGAAACTTCACTAAAATGATAGTGAAATCTTTCTAATAGATATAAACCCCATGAGAACAAAATGAATGGAAGAGGAGCCATCAGCAGATGCGACAAAAACTTTTTTGGAAGTTTGAGCCTTAATTGCCTTAGCAGAGCAGAAAAGGCGGGATTCAAAGTGACTGCAGAGGAGAGGTCCCCATTTTCCTGGAAAAAGAAGCAAAGGGTGCCCATCTCCTAAAACCCTAAAAGTTCCTAGGATTCAAGCATAGGTTATTTTGGTGAGTGAGGAGGAGGACAGAAGCTAAAAAACACAATCAGCAGCCAGCGTGGTGGCGCACACCTGTAATCCCAACACTTAGGGAGGCTGAGACAGGAGAATCATGAGTTCAAAGCCAGCCTCAGCAATGGCAAGGCTGCTAAGCAACTCAGTGAGACCCTGTCTCTACATAAAACACAAAATAGGGCTGGGGATGTGGCTCAGTGGTCGTGTACCCCTGAGTTCAATCCCCAGTACCAAAAACAAAAACAAAAAACCCACAATCAGCAACACAGTCTGTGTCCAGAGCAACTTGGCTCCCAGGTACCTCCCCACCCAACACCAATGGGCTGCAAATGAAAGAAGCCCACGTTCTCTGCTGAAACAAAGAGTGAAATGAAGGTGTTGGTTCTGCAGCTCACTGTCATGCCGGCCAACGTCTCAAAATCTCCCAGCCTCACATTCATGGCTGGGAGAGATTTTTTGCCAGCTCCAAGCATCTTGCCATTACTCAAAGCAGGAAGGAGCCAGGAGAGGGAAGCGAGCGGATCCCGTGGCTCCAGTCCTTTTGTATCAGGAAAGCCAATCCTTTCCCAGAACCAGTCCCTTTCTTCCTTGGCCAAGTTGTGCTTGTGACTCTTGGCCATCCTTAAGTTCCATGCCACACTGGATAAAGAGAAACTGGAGAGAGATACCATGTATTACAGCCTTCCTGGAAGAGGCAGGCAGGAAAGAGAAGGATAGGGTGTGGCCTTTCCACCAGCCCCACCCTGCACTTCCCTCTGCCTTCTGAGATGCCTCCCGGTCCAGTGTTTCTGGTTCTAAGACCCTGATACCCTTGCTTGTTTACCCATCTCTACCTCAGGAATTAGCAGAGTGACAGAAACAGAAACAAAACAGTTACTGCTCTTTGATCCACATACCAGCGTCAGTCCCTCACCTCTATGGAGAAGGAATAAATAAAAGGTGGTGGATGCATAACACAGAACACTCTGCCGCTCTCAGAAGCAAAGAACTGGCTGCCCACACCACACCATGGATTGAGCTCAAAAGCAGAGCATTCAGGGAGAAACATAAGAAAAGAATGAAATCTAGAACAAAATCCATTTAGATAAATGAAAAGTGCATGCACACAAATGGCCAATAAGCCATGACAGTGTTCAGTTTCATTAGTCATCAGGGAAATGCCAATTAAAACCACAATGGAAAATCTCTGCACACCCACTCAAGTGACTACAATGAAAATGACAAAAATACCAAGTGCTGGAGAACGCAGATGAACCAGAATTAGCACACATTCACGTAATGCACTTTCACAGCTAGTGGAATGCATAGTGGTAGAACCACTTCCGAAAACTAGCAGTGTCCACTAAAAGTGAATGCTTGCTCTCTGATGACTCAGCAGTTCCACTCCCAGGTATGTACCTGGCAGAAATGGGTACAAACATTCACCCAAATTCATGTACTAAATATGCATAGTGTACTATTCAGAGTGAACCCACGCTAGAAACTACCCAGACCCTCACTATCAATAAAATGGACAAATGTCAATAGGTTCCTGTGATGGCATTCTATACAGCAATGAGAACAAATAAGCTACAACCAACAGCTATTTGGGTGAATCTCACAAATATAAAGCTGATTCCAAAGAAGTCAAGCATAGAAGAGTTTGTGCTTCACAATTCCATTTTAAATAAATATCAAAACTAAACCGGGCGCGGTGGCACAAGCCTGTAATCTCAGCACTTTGGGAGGCTGAGACAGAAGAATCACGAGTTCAAAGCCAGCCTCAACAACAGCGAGGTGCTAAGCAACTCAGTGAGACCCTGTCTCTACATAAAACACAAAATAGGGCTGGGGATGTGGCTCAGTGGTCGAGTGCCCCTGGGTTCAATCTCCAGTACCAAAAAATAAAATAAAATAAAAATAAACATCAAAACTAGGCAAAAACCAGCAGAGGAAATTTGATGATAGTGTAGTAGTTAATGGGGGCCGGGGGTACTGAGAGTGACAGGAAGAGGGAATGAAAGAGAATGTGGATTTGGCTTCCTTGTGCCAAGGAATGTGTTCTACTGGGGGAAAACCCTACAGCTGAATATTGAGGATGTACACCTTTCCAAATGTAGGTTCAACAGAAGCAAAGCATAAATAGAAAAGCTGGGGACAGTCCGAAAGAAAAAACACATGCACAAACAACACATATTTTACAAGCGCATGTATATTCTTAAAGGCCTACTTTTATCCATTAGAGAGGACACCTGTGTGGGGAGGGAATTAGCAGTGGGGTAGCAGTAATGGGGAAGAAATAAAGTAATACAAGAGAAGAATCTTGCACAAATCCACGGCAACAATGCACTTAATCCAACTCTGGGCCCGAGGTGAGGGGCAGGGTGGGAGAGAGGGAATACTGGTTTTAAAAACCCTCTGACCAACTACTAACTTATTGCCTTAATTAAACAGGGTATGACAAAGAGGAGAGCTGGTCAGATATTGGCATGGGTTACTTGTTTGAGGCAAGGTCTCCAGGTGCCTTGCCCTTTCCTGCCCTCTGCAGCTTCTCAGCCCACCAGATGTGTTTTTATGGCTGACTCTCCATAGGGTGGAGGTTTTGATTATTTCCCTTCCCACAGATTTGTCCCCACCTCCATTTAAATCCTGGGTGCATGTTGTTCACCCGTTTAGTCCAGCTCTCCTGCAGGATACATCCCATCCCCAGCACTAAGAAGGAATGTGGAAACCCCACCTGTGCCTGCTTTGGGCACTGCCCCTCACCTCCCAGCCCTTATGTTCCGTCCCTCCCTTCTGCTTGGTCCAATGCCCATTTGCAAGTTTGAATCTTCATTCTGGGCCCAGACACCGGTGGTGAAAGATCTCGGAAAAGGTGGGGCCTTCCTTCTACTGCAACTCTCCTCCCTCTTAGTAGGTCTAAGCTTGGAAAGGTGAATCCCATGCTTGAAACTGAAAGGTTGACAAGGACCGAGTTTCTCACTCTCACCGCTAGTGGGAGCTGCTGG
>CM053413.1:19979198-20037986 GCA_028644305.1 Xerus rutilus
GCCGCCCGGAGCTCCATACCCAGGTCCCATACCCAGTGTCGGACACTGACACTCCCCCACCCCCACATCTTCACAATCTCAATAATAGAAGGTCAGGTTCCAGCCTTTGGGCTTCCAAACCCAGCACATAAGTGTCCTCTGAGAACCTGGGCAAAACCTGGTGGCCTGTCATGTTTAAAGAGGAGAGGAGTGCTCCTTCGTTTCTGAGTGTTGCCCTGTGGATCTGCCTGGGTGTGTAAATTAATGTTTCTCTATGTGTAAATCTGTGCCCATATGTGAATGACTGTATCTCACAGGTGCGCATACCTGTGACAGTGTACTTGAGTGAGAGACTGTACATGTCAGTAAGTGACTATCTCTGTGTGTGCCAAGACGAAGGTTGTACCCAGCTCAAGAAGGTGTGAGTGTGTGTTTGTGCCAGGGTAGGTGTATGTGTGTGTTGGTTGCAAGGTTGATTCTGGGCCTGGCTGTGTGTTTGCTTCTGTCAGTACCTGTGTGTCAGTGTGTCCATGTAGGTGTCTACCATTGTGCAGGTTTCTGTTCTGTTCGGCTTGTCTCTAGGAGAGTGTGGTTCTTTGTGTGCGTCAGGGTGCCAGTGGATGTATGTCTGAACGTGCGAGTATCATTGAGTTTATCAGTGTGTGTCTGCCTCAGTGTCAGTGTGTCAATGATGTGTCTGTCTGTTTCGGTGTGGGTGTCAGTGTGTATCTCCATGTGCGTGTGTGTGGGTGTCTGTGTGTCGGTGCAGGTATGCAGATGTGTGTCTGTCTCAGCATGGATGTCAGTGTGTGTCCACGTGGATGGGTGTGTGGTGTAGGGTCTCCAAGTCAGTGAGATGTATGTGTGTACATACACTCCTGCTTGTGCCAGGGTGCCTGCCTGTGTTTGTCGGTGTGTGCCTGTCCGTGTTTGCGTGGGTGGCTATCTTTGGCGAAGCGTCCCCAGGTCAGTGTGCGTCCGCCAGCGTGTGCCCGTGTCTGTGTGTCTGTCTGTGTCCGCGTGGGCGGCTGTCTATGGCAGGGCGTCCCTGGGTCAGAGTGGGGGTGTGCGCCCCGGCGAGTGCCGGCGTGTTCACCCTCCTAGCGGGCGGAGCGCCACGTGCGGAGCCCCGGGCGCGTCGCTCTGGGGCGGAGCCAGCCCGGGGCCCCAAGCCCCAGGCCGAGCCCAGGCGGGGCCCGCCCCCGACCCCGCCCCCAGCCCGAGCCCGCGCCGCCCGCCGAGCCCGGGAGCCCGAGCCGAGCCGCGGAGCCGAGACGGCGGCGGCGCCCGTGGGATGCGGGGATCGCGCCCCCGGGGCCGCTGAGCCTGAGCCCAGTGCCCCAGCCCGTGCCGAGCCGAGTCCGCGCCGAGCAGCAACCGCCCACCGTGGGGCCGGGCCGGGGGACCAGCAGGTGAGCGAGCGCCCCGGCTCCTGGCAGCCCTGGCGGGGCCGGAGCCCCCTGCGCCTGCCGCCGCCCAACTTTCCTCCCCGAGGACCGGAGCCTCCAATCTCTGCGCTCCCCCTCCCCTGCCTGGGGTCCAGCTGGTCGCTCCCTCCCGGATCGGTGCTCTTGAGAGTGGAAGCGGGGAAGGAGGAGCACAGGTCGCCCTGGCCGGAGGGGATCCCCCCGGGTCGTCTCTGATCGCCGCGTGCCCCTTCCCCTTCCCTTTCCTTCCGGGTTTCCCTGTGCGCTGTCGAGGGCCGGGGGAGGGGGAGCTCCGGCCCCGGCTTCCCCGCCATCCCTGGCGCAGGCTCGGGGACAGTCTGGGTTTGGGACCCGGATTCCCGAGGCCGGAGACCCCAAGGTCAGAGCGGCGATGAGGCGCGCAGTGAATGTGTTTCCAGAGAGCGAGGATGAGGGGGCTGACAGAATAGTACTGGAAACCGGGGAGAGGGCCAAGCACCCTCTTTCTCTGGGCCCAGGGGAACCGTCTGCTGGGGCTATTGTCTCTGTTGGACGAGATCTCTGAGCGTCTTAACAGGAAGGATCTCTGTGAGCTGTAGTGGGGGAGAGATCTACGAGTGTACCCCATCTCTGGGCGCTCGGACTACGAAGAGATCTCGGTACCCTCTGACACTCCAAAGTACCCGCATCCTTGCTATCTGATCTCTGCTTTGCGAGAGCGAAGAGATCTCTGGACGCTGAGATTCGAGAGAGTTCTCTGCCCTCCTAGCTCTGACCCCGACAGACTGACTCTCCCTGACAGGAGGTGGCTCTCGACCTCTGTGCTATTTGATTGTTTTTGGTGGCGCCCTGGGAGGAAGTGGAGGTACCTAGCCTTGTCTGAAGGGGCCAAGGTCTGGTTCGGGGCAGAGGTGTGGGTGGCCCCCGTGGCGGCAGTGGTGGTGGTGTAGGTGATGCGGCCAAGGCCCGGCCAAGGCCCTGGCTGTAGGCCCGCTTTGCAGACACCTGTTGGAGGGCAGCACGCAGGCACAGCGGCCGCCATGGCAGAACTCTACTCTTCTCCTTAGTGCCTCAGAGCCTGGCTGGGCCATGGTATCCTGTTGAGGTCCTGGGCTGGCTTTCCATTCCCCAACTGTTTGCTTACTCCAAGCACCTCTCCCGGTGAGACAAGACCAGAAGAACCATCCAGACAGGCGCACCTCATGACCTCCACTATGCCAGGTCACCACAGCCCTCTCCCAAGTTCTCACCATCCCTCAGGACCTAAAGGGACCCTGAGCAGCAGAGGTCCAGGCCAAAGAGAGCCCAGGCCCTTGGTGCTGCCCTCCACTCCCATCTCCTTGACCCTCATCTCCTCCCGGTTAGAATTAGGCAGGTGCACATGAGTGGTGGTAATGAGTGGCAAGGTGGAGTTGGGGTGAGACAGGCTGCTGTCCCAGGAGCCTGCAGAGGGGAGGGTCAAGGGACAGATAGGGTGTGGAGCAGAGATTAATTACTAGAATGGATGAAGTGCTGAAAAGAACCTCATTAAACTTTTCATCTAACCCTATCACCACCACCACATTGTAAAAGTGAGGAACTCAAAACCCAGAGGGTCTCAAGGACTTATCCAAGGTCATAGACAAAGCACTAGATTGGGAGCACCACTCGGGGTGAAATCCCTTGAAGTCTATTTCCTGGGGGCCAAATGGGCCTAGAACTAACCAACGAGGATCTGAGCAGAAAGAGAACTGGCCCCAAGGTGCCGAGAACCACATGCAGCCCAATGTGGCATGGGCAGCTGCTGCACTCCAGGGCGCTCAGCCTGGCGTTGAGTGGTGATCAAAGCTACTCTGGAAAAATTCCAGGATTGACTCATTCAGCATGAAGAACGAGCTTGAAGGAATGGTGGGAAGCACCAGAGACAGCTGGGAATGGGGGAGCAGGGGAGGCTGGTACCCCAGCAATCCAAAGAACAGGGTCCTGAGGGTAGCCTGGGGCAGTGATAAATGGCAGTCTTGGTTTCACAGGAGACTAGTTCCTGTTGATCCTTGGGAAGGTTTTTTGAAGGATTTGCAATGATAGAAGTGTGTTCCCAGAGCCCACTCAAAGGAGGGGTGATTACTTTTGAACAGGTAAATCAGAGTTATCTTCCTAACAAAAATAACCTTCCAAGCAGGGTGTTGTGGTGCATACTTGTAATCCTAGTGACCTGGGAGGCTAAGGCAGAAGGATTACAAGTTCAAGACCAGCCCCAGCAACTTAGCGAGGTCCTAAGCAACTTTGCAAGACCCTATATCAAAAAAGAAAAAAAAAAACCTTTCCACCTGGGTTTTGAAGGGTGACTAGGAGTTTTAAGGTGAGGCCAGCACAGTCTAGCCACCAGAACCAGTATGGACAAAAATGCAGAGATGTGAGATGGCACAGTTATTAGTTGAGTGAAGTGTTGGGTCCTCTGGTGTGAGGGAGAGAAGAGCGGAGTAAAAGCCCAGGTCACAGTCATGGGGGCACTTGTGAGCTCTGTTCAGGAATTGGGAATTTATCCTCAGTAATGGTACTAAAAATAGTAACATTTACTGAGTGCTTTCACTGGGCCAGGGATGCACTGCGCACTTTATAAGGCTCATCCACTGAATCTCATGTGCATAAACCCTGGCAGCAGGGACAATAATAACGGCCATTTTACAGATAGTGAAACTAGAGGCCCAGAACTTGCTCACCATCACACATCTACCAAGTAGCAGACCTTGGGTCTGAGCCCTGGTGTTGATGTATCTGCTCTGCAATATGCCACCTCCCCAGGGCAGACCATAGGTGCTGTCCAAAGTCTTTTAGTTGAAGGAAAGGTGACAGGCAGATTACCACAGGTGATAGAGCCATCTTCCTTCTCCACCAAGGAATACACTTTCTGCCATCGCTGACTTTGGTGGCTCACCCAGTGAGGTGTACCGTATCACCCTGTGAATCCGGATGGGCAAATGAAGTCTGGGTTGACAAACTTGATGAAGAGCAAAGGAAAAGTGACATCTCAGGCTCTACCTTGAGCCTGTAGTAGTTGCAGGGAGAGATACCACATCCAGTAGGAGGAAGCATGTTCCAGAAGGAGGTCTGGGCTGGAGGTGGGAACTTGGAGTGGCCAGCAGAGGCTGATCATTGGAGCCACAGTGGTGAATATGATTGACCATTGAGAATGCTTGATTCTCGGTCCTGGTGACATTCACCACACTTAGAAAGCTGTATATAAAAATACTCGTGCTCAGGCTGCTCCCCCGGCCATGCCGGTTTATTTGATTCTGGAGTGGAGCTTGGGCATCAGTAGCTTAAAAGCACCCAAGTGGTTCCAGTGGGGTATAGAGAGGGAAAGGAAGGAAACTGGAGTCAAGAGCCCAGAAGCACTTCAATAATAAGTGGGCAAAGGCTGGAAGGAGCAACCAGAGCAGCAGCAGGAAAACCAGGAGTCCCCTGACCTTTCTACTGAGAGACCTAAGAAAATACCTTCTGGAGGCTGGGCATGGTAGCACACTCCTATAATCCCAGCAGCTTGGGAGGCTGAGGCAGAAGGATTGCAAGTTCAAAGCCAGTCTCAGCAACTTAGCAAGGCCCTAGGCAACTCAGGGGGACCCTGTCTCTAAATCACAAAACAAAAGGAGATAGAGGATGTGGCTCAGTGGTAAAGCACCCCCTGAGTTCAATCCTCAATACCAAGAAATAAATAAATTAAATTAAATAAATTTTTAAAAATGCCTCCTGGCAGTCCATGGATAGATACCAAAGAATGAGTGATTTAAAAATAAGTTCCCATTGGACTGAGCAACAGTGAAGGTGCTGGTGACCTTAGCAGGAGAAATTTCACTCTCAGTGCCACAGAACGCGGTGCCCCTCACAGACAGTTCTTGATGAATGAATAAGTTGGTGGGAAGGGAAGCCAGATGGAATGGGTTGAGGAGTGAGAAGGAGGTGGAGACGTGGAGACAGCATGTGTAGACAGCACTTTCAAGGGGCTTGATGGTTGAAGAGGGAGGAGAAAGATAGAGGGGAGCTGGCCAGAGGTAGGGTCCAGGGAGGGCGGTAGGGAAAGCCCGACATGGACACTCTAGTAGGTGTGTTCCGCAGCCCGTCCACGGACAGGCACTTACAGGGAAAAGCCTTTCCCCCAGAGTGAGGGGCCGGATGTCTGTGGTTTAAAATTGTGCATGATGGGTATACAGTTGTCATTGTTTGTCTGTGGAGCCAGTTTGGGAGGCCCAGGGTTAAGTGTCTCTTCCTGTGAACCCCAAGAGAGAGGCTGCAATGGTGGGTTCCTGATGCGGGCAGGCAGAGGAGGAGTCCTTACTCTGGGAGAAGGGTATTTCAGAAAACTGTATTCAGAGACAAGGAGACAAGATGAGGTTGTCTAGTGCAGGTATCCAAGTGATAAAACTGGGGAGTGGAAGGATTCAGGTAAAAGTCCTGTGGCTGAACCTCAAAGGAGGCAGAGAGAGGAAAAGGCCAGTGAGCTGCCTATGGACCGAGGCTGGGCAGCCAGGGAGCAGAACAACTACGAGGATGGCAGAAGTGGCAGAGTGAGCCTGGCATGGATGCCCTTGCCTTCTTCCAGCCCAGGATGGCCTAATATAGAATTCAGCCTGGGATGGTAAGGGAGAACCTGGAGAGGACATTCAACACCTACTTTATGCCATGGAAGATTCTAGAAGGTATCCCAAACAGATATACAATAACTGCTCTCATGAAGTTTATGCATGCTAGAAGGGTAAGACAGACTGGATATCACTACACAAATAGGTACAGAAGATAATTTTAGCAAGTGCTATGAAGGAAATGATACAGGGGTTGGAGACAATAGCATGATTCTAGACTGGCTAAACAGGGAATGCCTCTTGAAGTAGGAGACTGATCTGAGACCTGAATAACAAGGAAAAAAAAATGCTTAAGAGATCTGGGGGAGGAATTTTGAAGAGGAAATTGCTCGTGCAAAGGCCCTGAGGCAGGAACCAGCTAGTGGGCTGGCTGCTGTGGCAGGAGCAGAGGAGATGGGTTGGGGATGGAGAGGTGCTGTGCCTCACTCCTAACCTCCACCCTCTCAGTGGACTGCCCCTTTGGCTACACACAGCTTACGCCACTCTCCTCACTGGCAGCAGTTCCTGGGAATGAGTCTATTTTTAGACACAACTCTCCTCTCTGTGGGCCTAGAACATACCGTGTCTTTTTAAGATGATCAATATGGAATGGCACTATTTATAGAGACCCCACGTCAATTCCTGAGACCTGGGACCCCCAGCTAGGGGAGGAAGTCCAAGGACCAGGCTTTGGGGACAGGCACCACAGCTGGCACAACCCTGGGGACTTCTGAAATAGATTCTTTGCAACTTGTGTCACCTCTGCTGGGCCTGCCCTTACCCCTTCCCTGCAGGGTCACTGCTGTGGGCTGTGGAGCCAGGTACCAAAGCCTGCTTCAACAACTTCATTTCCTGGAAGGGGACTGATATGCCCAGTCCCCAACAGAAAATGCAGTTGTGACTGTTGGAGCCACAGTCTGATGTGACAGTTTGTCAGCCTCTTTTGTTCAGTCCCCTCTTGCGTCTCTGGAGGGGCAAGACAAAGATACCCACAGGTCCTCCCAGGTTTACCCCATGGGCCAGAAAGAGATCTTCCCAGGACAGGCAGAATACAAGGTAGGAGTTAGGGGCTCGGCCTCCCGGGTGGGAGGTCTGTGTGGTTCAGAGCAGCCAGGAAGGCCTCCTGGAGGAGGTGGGAGTGGAGCCCAGCTGTGGAGGAGGCACAGGGTTTGGAAAGGGATCAGATTGTGTCTCTGAGGCTATTGTGGGGAGCAAGTGTTTATGCTCTGAGGCTTGAGATTTCTCTCTCCTCTTCAGTTTCTTCTGATTAAATCTCCTAGGGAGGCAGTGGAAAGTCGAGTCCCCACAGGAGTATTAGCAGAGGGGAAGGATGGAGCTTCTCTGGAGGCATCTGTGTGCTCCCCGGCAGGTCCCTCACCCACGGGGAGATCCTCCGTGCTTGTCACCACGGGCTTGCAGGCTTTTGCTGCTGGCCTTACACCCCTGGGAGGCTGAGGGATGGTGCTGGCCACCCTGTAGGCTCAAGGTCACACTGGGTTGTGGGGGCGGAGCTCAGCCCAGGGCCACACCCTTTGCCCAAGGAGCCTGAGCTTTCTGGGAATGGATTTGGAACAGTGGAAAGACTCCTGGCATCAAGAGAAGAGGGTGGTAAACGCCTTTCTGGTGGGTTATTGATTCCTCGAAGGGAAGGCCTGAGTGAAGGAAGGGGCTGGCTCAAGAGGCAGTTTCCAAAGAGACAGCAGGGCAAGAGAGGTAATCTGACTTCAGGCACCAAATCCATTCTCAGGCTACATTAGCCATCCCCCACACCTGAGGCCTGGCTGGGAAGAGCCAGGATGATCTAAGGGGTGGATCAGACCATGGGAGGGACCAGCCCAGCCAATCAATACTGCCTGCCTGGCCATCAAAGCCCCAGCTTCCTCCTTAACCCAGGCAAGATCAGAAAAGGGGCTCAGACAAGCCCCTTAGAGCCGAGGTGACTGCTCAGCTCTGTTGCCTCTGAACCTATTCCCAGGAAGGACCCCAGCCCCTGAGTCCATTCCCTGCTAGGTCAGGGCTCCACCCAGGGAACACCAGCTGGTGGGGGGGATGCAGGAAGACTGAGGGACAAAGGCCTGACCACCAGAGTAGACCTCAGCGGAAGATGCACAGGCTCTTAGCCGTAGGCCGATGTCAGCGCCAGCCCCAGCCCCGCTGCTGTGCTGGGTAGGATTCAGCGCAGACTGCCAGTTAAATACAGCAACAGCTAGTTGCCAACGGAACTGGAAACCCGGGGAAAGCCCCCACTCGCTGGCTGAGCCTGGGTGCCTATTAGAGGTATAGCCGCTGCACTTCCGTTTCAAGAACTGTCTGAGGGAAGGAGAGAGGAAGGAAAAAAAAAAAAAAAACACTCCCTAAGGATCCTTGGGGGCCTACCGTCCTCTGAGATAGCTGGACTTTGGGTCCCTTCCAGTCTTCGTTTTTTTATGATCCAATTTTGAACTTGTCTCCAGATGAGTCCCTTGTGCTCACAGTGTATTGCACAGGTATCTTAGATGGCACTCGCCAAAAAATGAAAAGTAAAAATCTCAAAAACATTATGTGAAGCAAAGCAGCAGCCTGACACAAAAGAGCCCATATGCGTGAAGTTCTAGAACAGGCAAAACTAATCTGTGGTGCTAGAAATCAGAGCAGGTGTCTGAAAGGGACAGAAGGGGACTTTTAGAGTAAGGGGAGTGTTTACTACCTCTTTTTTTAAAAATATATTTATTTATTTTTTATTTAATGTGGTGCTGAGGATGAACCCAGGGCCTCACGCATGCGAGGCAGGCGCTCTACCACTGAGCCACAATCCCAGCCCCTGTTTACTACCTTTATTGTGGTGGCACAATATGTGGTATATGTGTTCGTCGAAACTCATCCAACTTATACCTAAACTGCATTTTCTTGTATTTAAGTTGTACTTTAAGTTTGTATTTAAGTTGTATTTTTTGTATTTAAGTTATACTTTAATTTAAAACAATGTTAAGGAAAAGGGGTTGCATATTGGGTCATACTGTGTCGTGGACATTTTTGTGGTAGAAATTTAGTGTCTTGGATTGACTTATCTCCCTCCAGGCAATGAAAGACCCCAGAGGGTAGGCCTCCCAGGTTTCTCTGGGGGGTATGTCTGTCTCCCTCAGTGCACACAGTAGGTGCCTTATAAATGCCTCTGTTGCCGTGACACCCATGCAGTTCCCCAGTGAAGGCTTTTTTTTAGCTCAGGCATAAAGAAAACTGAGTTGGAAAGAACTGGACTAGAGAGAGAGGATGCTGATTGCCATCTCATGGACACTGGTGTGCTGAGAATATTTGAGGGGCCTCTCTGGTGGGCACTGTTCTGGGCTGATTATGTATGCTGTGTGGGTGTAGATACTTGGTTTGGGGTCTGAGACGAAAGTGCTCCTGGATGGCTGAGCTGGCTCCCCTCCTCTGGGCCACTATGGTCTTAGCTAGTTAGATCTTCCAGGTCCCCACCCTGGAGCCCCAGGGCCTGGAGATGATGAGTCTTGGCCAAAAGTGCAGTGCCACTCAGCACACTGTAGATGTCCCTTGCATGGACCAGTCGAGGGGCTGACAGGGAAGACTCCAGCCTGGAGGAAGAGGGTACTGTGTAACCTGTGGAGGGGGGTCCTGACTACATGGGGAGTTTGCGGTCCCCTGACCTGGCACCCAGACACTGTTGCACAGTGGATGGAGGTGCATGTGCTGCTGTCAAGCCCGGACCTCCATCCTTGCCATGGGAACGGGGTGAGGAGGGGAAAGGGGGGCTCGCAGCACTTAGGGGACCTCAAATCAGTTTGTCCTCAGGCAGTAGAACAAATGCAGGGCTGGGGCTGATGGTGCCACTCCTGTCCTCAGCATGCACCCCCTGGTCTCCAGGACCCTTGTTCATCCCTGTAGGGGAATCGCTTGGCAGGGCTGAAGTGGGCGGGGTTTTCCTGTCTGCTGAATTAGCCTCAGCTTCCCGAGTGCTGAAACAAATCAGATGTAAATGTGTGTAAATGAGGGCATCCCCAGCTTCTGGGGTGGGCGTGTTTGCCTCAGAGAGAGATGGGGGTGATTCTGCAGGACTTCCCAAGATTGCTGGAGGCAGGATTGGGACCACTGAAGGAAAGCCCCCTCACATGGCCCCAGCTCTTCGGGGCAGGCTCCGGACTGGAGAGGGTTAATGCTTGTGCAGTCTCAAAGGAATAAAGCCTGCAGGGAGCTGGTTAGCTGAGGCCCTTGTGCAAGGAGGTGTCAATGTGCCTTTGATCTGGGAGCAAGGACCTGAATACACAGGCCATGAGCACCAGCTGGCACCCCCACGGAGTCTTTGTCCAAGCTGTTACCCCAGAGAGGAGAGCTGGGACGTGCAGATAATTGCCTGGGCAGGAAGGATGGTCTGAACATGCTGTTGACCCTTCCCCCTCCCACCACATCACCCCAACCTGTGGCTTGAGCCTCCACAGCCACCCACGGCCACTGCCAGAAACCAGGGTGGCCCTTCCTGGTCTGCCTGGACAACTCTCCTTCAACCCATCTCTACCCTTCCTACGTCCCCACCCCCACCTCATCCCCAGAGGTCAGCCTGAGGCATAGCCCCAGAGGAGGTGGCTTTCTATACTGGTTTAGGGCCTGGTAGCCCAAACGCTATGGCAGTGGCTTTCCAACAGGAATATAACATGAGCCACAAATGCAAGTCACACATGTAATTTTAGATTTTCTAGCAGCCACATTTAGAAAAGTTAAAAGAAACAGGTGAAATCAATTTGAACATTCTTTATTTAATCCAGTTTATTATCAAGTTCAATGTTAGCTATTTAACTTGTAATCTGTATTAAAAATTATTAATGAACCAGGCGTGGTGGCTCACGCTTGTAATCCTAGCACTTTGGGAGGCTGAGACAGGAGAATCACGAGTTCAAAGCCAGCTTCAGCAACGGCGAGGCGCTAAGCAACTCAGTGAGACCCTGTCTCTACATAAAACACAAAATAGGGGTAGGGATGTGGTTCAGTGGTCGAGTACCCTTGAGTTCAAACCCCAGTACCAAAAAAAAATTATTAGTGAGCTGGGCGTTGGTGGCACACACCTGTAAACCCAGCAGCTCCAGAGGCTGAAGCAGAAGGATCACAAGTTCAAAGCCACCCTCAGCAACTTAGCAAGGCCCTAAACAACTCAGTGAGACTGTCTCAAAATAAGAAAAAATAAAAAGGGCTGGGAATGTGACTCAGTATTTAAGCACCCCTGGGTTCAATCCCTGGTACAAAAAAAAATTATAAACGAACTTGTTGGCGTTCTTTGTGTCCCACTAAGCCTTCACAATTGATATGAGTTCACAGCAGCATATCTCCATCCATGCTAGCCATGTTCCAACTGCTTGGTAGCCACACACAGTGAGTGGCTGCCCTGTTGGATAGTGTCAGAGCTATAGAGAAAACTGCTAGTGAATCTTTTCTTTTAGGAAAACTGCTGATTCTGGGCATGGACAGAAATCGGCCAGGTCTCCCTGGGAGCATCTGCCCAGGAATGGGCTTGGGCCAGGCCAGCCTCCAGTGAAGCCAGTAGCTGACTCTTAGTCTTGGAGTGGGGGGTCCCAGACCTGCTCAGTCCAGACTGGTGGCCACAAGTAAGCCACACCCTTTCCTCCCAGTCCTGTGCCCTCTGAGGTACAGGCAATGCAGTGTAGTAGACTTCAGACAGACTGGGACTGACTGAGTCTCTTTAAGCATCAGATTTCCCATCTGTAAGAGGAAGATAATAAACACTCCTCTCTTCCTAGGATTATTGCAAGGATGAAATAAAGTGATCCACAACAGCGCTTAGTGCAGTGCTGGCCTCATAATGAGCATGGGACACTGTTGGGATAACCCTTCGTCAGTGCCCACCCCAGCTCGGAGCTGGGGAAACTGAGGTCCAAAAAGGGGACAAGGGTCACAGTGTGGGTTTGTGGCTGGCCAGTAGGAAGCTTAATCTGACACTAGTTCATGCTTTCATTCCTTCGCCCATCAGGCTCTTATAGGAGCCTCAATGGATTGGGCTCCCTTTAGGGGCTCAGTACAAACCCCAAGGTGGGAAGTATATGTGGAAGTAAACTCTACCCTGCGATGAAATGGGTATGGGAATTCAAGTCTGCCAGAAGCACAGGCAGAGAGGAAAAGAGCCAGCCAGGCAGGGAGGGCTGGTGTGGAAGGAAGGCTCTCTGAGCTGGATCTCATACGAGAATAATAATATAGCTCTGTGCCGTAAAACAGTGTCAACGATGGACTACATAAACAGCGGTGGTCCCCGCATTTTGTAATGAAGCTGAAAAATAGCTATCATCTAGTGGTGTTGTAGCCATCTTTGCGTTAGCAGCTCCTGGCATTGTGTGTGCGGGGAGGCTAAAGTGTGCATTACCTACTGAAAGTACACATCCAACTATGTATAGTGCATGATACTTGATAACAAAGGGTCACGTTATTGATTTATGTATTTATCAGATTTTTATCATTATTTGAGAGTGAACTCCTACTTAGAAAATAAAGACATAAGACAGTATGCCATATTATGCTATACAGTTCATATTTATCTCCTCTCTCTATTGTATCAAGAGGCCATGTTGAGCTGCGGGGGAGGGCTGAGGGTGCAGCTCAGTGGTATTAGCATGTGTGAGGCCCTGGGTTCAATCCCAGCATCAAGGGAGAGTAGGGGAGAGGCCATGTATAACAATTGACCTTCACCATCTAGGTTTGTGTAAATACAGTTTATGGTGTTCACACAATGACAAAAGTGCCCAGTGATGCTTTTCTCAGAACGTATCTTCATTGTTAAGTGACACATGATCTAATGACAGCAGTAACCACAATGATAACAGCAACCGATGTTCAGTGAACACGTGCTGTGTTCCCAGGCTGGAAAAATATCAATACGCGTATGCCTCACAACAGTCGTGTGAAGTGGGTACTGTTAGAAACCCCACTTTGCAAATGGGAAAACTAAGCTGGAGAAAATCAATTCACCTGCCCAAGAATACATGGCAATTAAGTGGCCAGGGCCCAAGTTCATGTAGGCAAACTGGCTTCTAAGACACAGCCCTAACCATTTCCTCATCCCACATAAGGACAGGAAATCTTCAAGAGAGGGAAGTGGGGAGGCCAGAGGAGAGGCAGAGATGGCTACAGGGTCAGGTTCTCTGGCCCAGGGCGTCTTCTCATTGCCTTTCTCGGCAAGTATGCTTGGAATCTCTGCTGACTTCACTTCCTCATCACCACCTGTTGATTTGGGCTCTATCGCCTTGAGAAGAAAAGTATTCTATGAAGTCATTTGTAGGACTTTGTACACAGAGGATGCTGAGTAAATGTTGCACGATCATTTAGTTATTAAAATGAGCCTGAGTTGAGGTGTTCATTAGTGTTTTCTCCCCAAATAAGACATGAAGTTGCCTGATGTATGCCAGGGCTACCGATCTTCATGGGATCTCAGGCATTGAGGCCCCAGAGTGAGGAAGGACCGTAGTTCTCAGTATTTGGGATCCTGTGGATGACTTGTCAGACTTCCCTCAATCCCATCCTCCTGTCCCTGGTGTGGTCAGTGTAGAAGTGCCCATCTTCCCAATGTGTCCCATCAACCTGAGCAGAGGACAGGACCCTGTGCTCACATGTGGCATGTGACCAGGTTGTACCCAGGGAATAACTGGTGCCCTGGCCTCCACCCTGGCTGGTTGGGTACCTGCTCCAGGAGTACTCACACTTTCTCCCCGAACCTCTTCTTTAGGAGCCAGAGGAAGGCAGAGGAGAAGTGCCACAGAACCAGGCAAAAGTAATCCTGAGACAGATGGGATCCTGGGCCCAGGGTGATGGGTACCCCAGTCCAAGGTCACCAGACTGCCAGGCAGGAGAGAGAAGCCCAGAGTAGAGGAAGCCAGCAGAGATTTCCTAGGAAGCCTGGGAGCCACTTCCACAAGCGCTTTGCATAAATTTACATGGCAAAGAATATTCTTTGCATGCTGGGTTCCCGAGGCTCTGATTCCAAGGCGACCAAAATGCCAGACATGACTCAGGACGCTGGTGTGTGCCTGCCTTGGGGATCTGGGATTGAAGTGGGCAGGGAGGGGCTGCCAGGAGCTAGAAGACGAGAGCTAGTTCCCTTGTCGCCCCTGGGATAACCAATCTTGGTTTGCCCAGAACTGAGAGGTATCCTGGGATGCAGGTATTTTAGCACTAAAACTGGCAAAGTCCCAGGCAAATCTGGACAAGTTAATCATTCTACATCAGTCCCCCGCCCCAGACAGTACTCATGGATGTATTCCAGGCTGCCAGGCTGGTGTGTTCCATGTCACGGCACTGTAAGCACCATCCATGGGTCACTAGCTGCACGCCCACCTCAGCAAGACTGATTGAGAAGACAGTACAGGGGGCCAGTTCCTGCTGTAAATTGTGTTCTCTGACTGTCCCCACCCACAGCCATCTCTGTCTTGATGGGAATACCTATAATGCAATCCAAAGATTAAAGGAGTTCCCTGCCCTACCCTAAGAAGAGGTGAAGTGAAGACCAGATTCATCTCCAGGGACTGTCAGGCCAGGAAGGAGCAAAGGCTGGGTGTCAGGGTGTAGAGGAGGGAGAAAAACATGGGTGAGTAGACAGTCAGAGGTATCTTGGAGGAGGTCCAGTAAAGAGAGCATGAGGTAACTCTGCAGTCACATAGGGCGCAGAGAGTGGGAATGTGATGTCACAGAGTGGAGTAGAAGGAAAGAGAAAGGCAGCGGCATGGTTGTGGTCCAGGCAGGGCTGAGAAGGCCTGTCCCAGGGCAGTGGCTTTGGGGAGTGGTAATAATAGGTGGGACTGGAGGGCTTGTGGTCAGAGTCAGAAGAAAGGATGTCAAGAGGAACCAGTTTGAAAAGGAGGATTTGCTAACTCTCCAGAGCCAGTAGAACCTAGAGAAAGATGTGCCCAGTAACCAGAGGCAGGTGAACATGGGGCAGGATGGAGTGGGACTTTCCCTAGTGTAGGCTGAAAGGACTGGGGCAACTGGAAGAGCTGTCCCATCTGAGAGAGCAACTGTAGAGCTGGGACAGAGGGAGAAGCTGACCTGGGCTAGGGGAGCCTCATGCAATGCTGGCATCTAGGGGGAGAGTGGCTGTGGTCTTAGATTCCAATCCACGGCAGCCTCCCTGCACTGGAGCTGGCAGAGGCCTGCGCAGGTGTTTCCACCTGCAGCCTTCCTAATCCTCAGGTCTGACCTCCCAGGCCTGAGGGGTGTGGCTGAGCATCCTCCCAGCTGCCTGAGCCCTTCTCACCCTGACATCACTGGAAACCCTGCAGCAGTGCGGCTCAGCCAGGCGTGGCCAATGCAGGGCGTGGGCCCAGGGCTGCTGAAGGAAGGGCAGGGCCCCAGCCAGGTGCAGGGAACAGGAGAACAAGGGGGAAATGGATCCTGCCACCCACCAGGAGCGGCCACAGACAAAGAAGGCTCTTGGCAGGTTTACTTTGGAACCTGAAGCTGCCTGGCTGCTGGGGAGCTGGGAACTTCATCTGGAATCTGGTTTCAGCTGCTTTCCTGGGAGGCCCACACCCCTCCCAGGCCAGGGCTCTGAGGGTATGGATGCTGTGCTGGAGGCCAGCTGAGATAGACCCTTTTGAGGACCCAGGACCCTGCTGTCAGGGCTTCCAGTGAAGGAGAACTAAAGAGGGTGAAGCAGTGCTTGGGCACATGAACCTAGACATCTGCTCCATGATCTCTGCACATCCCCCAAGACCTGGGGCCTGGCTCCTTGAGGTTGCTGTGCCTTTCCCACTGAGGTAATGCAAGACTCAGAATGGAATTTGTCAGGACCAAGAGGGTGCAGGCTGGGGCCCTCAGGCCAGGCTTCCTCCTGGGAGAGCCTTCAATGCTGTTCTCCATCCCTACCCAGAAACGACAGCCTAATGAGAGCCGGCGGGTGGCCAAGGGAAAGGCTGAAGGAGGGCAGGGGCGGGGCGGAGGGCATGGTGAAAGCATCGGAGAATCCCAGGAAGGACTTTGAGGGTCTCCTCATTCACCTTCCTCAGTACACAGATAAGGAAAGTGAGATGTAGAGAAGGGGACCCAAGGGAGGCACTAAGGCAGGTGGGTGAAGCCCAGCTCAGAATCACATTTTTCAAGACAAATAAATAAAATACACAGGAAACCAATTGTATTGAATGCAGCTATCAGAACACTTGAAAACCAATTTTTGATAATGTGTGTGCTTCTTTATTAATGTCTTAAATAAGATCGACCTGCCTAAGTACTATGATTTTAAAGTAGCAATGAATAATTTTTGAGATACCAGCAGCAACTGTGATGGATCAGAGGAAGCTGCAGTTTCTTTTGGTCACAGGTACTGCTAACCCTCTGTTTTGTTGCTTGCGTTCATAAATGAAAGAAATGCTACGTTTGAGTTGAAGGTGAATGAGAAGGGGATATGATTTATCTCCAGAATCCTTTCCCCATCCCTCCAAGGAATCTGTTAAGAGCTCCTGAACTACATAGTCAGGCAAAATTCATCCATACCCTTAGCAGTCAGGAGAGTGGTTACCCTTGGTGAAGGAGCATAGTTAGTGACTGGAAGGGGAACCCAGGAGGGAGGGAACCATCTTTTTCTTTGTCTGGATTCTGGTTACCAGGTGTGTTCAGTGTGTGGAAATTCATCCACCTGTACACTTAATGTGCACCTATCTGCATGGATCTTTTATTTCAGTACAAATTACAAACACATCTTTACTAGAACAGACATATGTGCAGGTGCAAGCTAACGCTCTTTCTCTCCCTCTCTCTTTCTCTCTCTCTCTCTCTCTCTCACAAACACACACCCACCTTTTGCCAGTGTGTACCAGTGAGCCTGTGCACGTCCACAGGTGTACACGTGTCTCCAGAACCCTTACAGGCATATGTACACAGATGGATACAATCAGACAGAGAGCACTATTTTTAACAAACAATTCCAAGCTTAAGGGGTGGCTTCCCAATTTACAGAACTAGTGACTGCTCACAGTGGAGAGGGTTGCCCTGCAAGGGGCTGCTGTCATCCAGCCTGGGTTTTTTGGTTTTTGTTTTTTTGTTTTTAATAACAAGAGTAATGACCTTATTATTTTTGCAAGCTCATCATTAACAAAATCAAGCAATGAATAAAAGTACAAAGAAAGCTTAAAATTACCCAGATTTCTCCCCAGCTAAGGAGAAAAACGCATAATTCACATTTGATGACAAGTGTTATAGAAATCAGAGAGTTGCTCAGAGAGGGAAGGTAGACAGGGAAATGCTTTCATGAAGTGGAAACCCTATTCCCTCCCTTGCTATTTTTAACAGAGATGCTTCTTTGACTTCATATGAATGAAACATAAAAAAATGCAGAGGATGGGGTGGCCCTAAAAACATAGGTTCATGACTTCTGCCCTCCTGCCTCCCTCCACACATTCCAGGCTGCACTTCTCTAGGGACCAGAGGCACCCTTTTGAGGCCTGCCTGTCTTGTGTTTGCTCACTGTTTACCTGCCACTTGGCCAGGTGCCTGCAACCCATGGTGCTCAGGGCAGCCCCGGGTTCGAGCCTTTTGTCCACTGTGTGCGGGGTGGATGCCCCAGCAGCTCATGGGGTCATTGGTGACATACTTTGCAGGAGTAAGATCAGGGCAAAGCCTTTGGTTGACAGGAAGGGATTCTGTCCTGGCAGAGATCACCAACAGGTGTCCATCCTGCCCTCTTGAGCTGGTGCCTGGCCTTCCTGGTCTGATGTGGTAATTAGCAGCACAGCCTCCTGGCTTGGTATCACAGTCAGGAGCCCTTCTGACCACATCCTGTTTTGGTGGGGCAGTGGGGAATGCATTCTTCTGCCTTGCTGTCATTGGCAGAGTATGTTCACACCAGGTTCTGGATCGTCTGAGGCCACCATTCTCCCGGTTTGACGTCACATGCATGTGTTGGCTAGATGTCCTAGTGGATAGTGGTCACCATTTTCCGGTTCTGCCGTCCTTTGGGATTGGCATTTATTTGTCCACTTGGGAGGAGGGGAGCGAGATGCAGCATGAGGAGCCAGAGGTGTTCTCTCAGCATTTCCCATGTTTGGCAGTAGATTAGTTTGGGGGAGATGTGGCGCCTTGGGGATTCCTTTGAGAGCTTCAGCAGGGGCTCTGTCACAGCTGTATACACCAGGCTGTCAACATCTGGATGAGAGCTCCCAAGTTGTTGCCCAGCTGTTTCTAAAAACCCACAGGATTTTCCTGGGTTTCCTATGGCAAATGCAGAAGTCCCATCAGTTGATGCCCCAGGTGAGATCTGCCCACTGTGCCGCACGTAGACACATAGTGCTGTGAGGGACCAGACGCCACACGGGCTCGGAATCTTCCCTGGAGAGGAGAGGCAGAACTTGGTACCTTCTAATGCCCTAAATGTGTTCTTTCAGTCATTAATTTGTTCAGGGCCTGCTCTGCCAGGGATCTGGAGTAGAAAGATGGCAGACCCCATCCCTGCCTCATGGAGTGACCTTCCTGAGCCCAGGGGTTTGGGCACCTGTTGTAGGAGTGTCTCCAATGAAGACAGCTAAGGGACCAAAGGGTGCGAGCCTTTCCTTCTGTGTTGCATGGGACAGGGTGGTGGTGCTGCGATGCTTACTTGCACCTAGTCTTGTTAGGGCGGGATAGGGAGGGTGATCTCCCTGCCAGTCTGGGTTTACCCACAGGCTCTGGGTTTACCCAGGCTAGTGTTAGCCAGATGTGCCTGTGCTGTGGTTGGTAGCCTGGGGTCCCAAGCCTCTTTGCAAGTCAGGTCCTTTGCTCCACCTGCACAGCCACTCCTCACAGGTCTGGCCATCCTGCCCTCTGGCCCTGGCATCCTGTCAGGCCTATTGTCTGTCTTCCAGCTTCCCCCAGGCAGCCTGAGGAGAACCTGTGCCCCAGAAGCAGGATGAGAAGATGGCAAACTTCCTGTTACCTCGGGGCACCAGCAGCTTCCGCAGGTTCACACGGGAGTCCCTGGCGGCCATCGAGAAACGCATGGCGGAGAAGCAAGCCCGCGGCTCGGCCACCTCGCAGGAGAGCCGGGAGGGGCTGCCCGAGGAAGAGGCTCCCCGGCCCCAGCTGGACCTGCAGGCCTCCAAAAAGTTGCCAGATCTCTATGGCAACCCACCCCGAGAGCTCATTGGCGAGCCCCTGGAGGACTTGGACCCCTTCTATAGCACCCAAAAGGTGACTGCCGCCTTCCCCACCCCTGCCCTTCTGCGCACCTCCCTGCAGTGCAGCTGACGAGAGGGCCTTGCCTCTGTAGGGACCATGTGTGGGGCAAGCTCCCCTGGGCTTTGGGGAAATGACTCACTGTCAATCTATATTCCAATCACCTTAGTTCTAAAATAAAAGACAGGAATTAGGCAGCCCACACTGCTGGCCTGGTGCTATGAAGCAGAGACAGCAGCGTCTGTTGACACCTTGCCTCCTGGTGGAGGCTTTATTTGAGAATGACCTGTGGCTGGGTGTTCACCTCCCAGGAACTCCTTGGAGTCCTCCCTGTCGGGAGGTGTGCACGTGAATTAGAACCAAGTCCCGAGTCCTGCCCTGGATCCAGTGTGGGCCCCATGGCACAGCATGTGGCCATCTCTTCTAACAAGGGACAGTGCACAGCCCCACCCCCTCTGGCAGCAAGAACTCTCCAGGCATTGGGGAGTCCCACAGGCAGGGCCACAGCAGCAGCCCCCCAGCCTTGTGAGCCTGCAGTGGGGCTATGAAATCTGGTGCAGGGAGGAGTCTAGGTGCAGTGAGTGCTGGGGGTGTAGATGGTGGGGTAGTTGTTCAGCCATTGTCCCTCTTGAGTGTAGGAAAAGGAAGTGGCTTTTGTCCACTAGGGTAGGTGACTCTAGTTTCCTCTCCCGCATGGCTTCTACTCAGTTCCCCAGTGTGGATCCCCTGCCCTGCCTTGGCCTTCTCTGTCAGGACCATGTGCCCCAACTTGCACCCAGACCACAGGCACACAGGACTCCTCAGAGGCTGAGGCTCCCACCTGCTGCCCACACCTCCAGGCCTCACTGCTAGAGGGAGGCAGGTTTGCACCTGGGAAGGACCTTTCCCCCAGAAAGCCCAGTATCAAGGACAGTGACGGCCACTCACACTTCTACAGCCAGCCCTCGGGCTGAGGATGCACTTGAGGGGCAGACAGGGCAAGTGCGGTCAGTGTGCCTGTGTGTGGGCACGTGGCAGGTGTGAGCACGTGCTCCTGTGTCACCAAGTGGTGGGTGTGTGCACTGGTGGTTTGAGCCTGTTTAAAAGCCTGAGGGGGTGTGTGCATGAATGCATATGTGAGTGGATGCGCATGTGGAGGGAGTCCCCTCCCCCCAGTCTACATAAACCGGAGGAAAGGAGACCTTGACCCTGGTCCTGCTGATGAACTTCCCCTTGGTTGGAGTGACCCAAGTGGGGTGAAGGTTGGGGGATGAGCAGGGCTGGGATCAGAGTTACTAGGCTGGAAGGTAGATAGTCTTATGTCATGGTTGGTGAGAGCTGGAAATAAGAATTGGGGTTGGGGTTGGGCCACAGCTGGTAGTGAGTCAAGGTTACATGGGCAGATGGATGATGATTACGTTGGAGTTAGCCAGGATTCACTGCAGGTGGACCTGAATGAGTTTGGGTTAGAAGTGGGCTTTTGGAGACTGGTGTTAGTTAGCCTGGGAAGAGTTGGGAACTAGATCTTTTCTGTCCCTATGTCTGAGAATGTTTGAATAGTGGCTCCAGGTGTGGTCCTGGCCTTGAACTTCCTGGCTCCCCTTGCTAATCCCCTGGCTACTCTGCCTGCAGCCCCGTGGGCTGGTGGAGGCACTGCAGCAGAACGTTTGGTCCTAATCTATTGGGTCAACTTGTCTTTCCAGCCCAGATGAGCTAGAACCTTGTGTCATCAGTTCAGCCCTTGGAGAAGTGAGATCCCAGCCCTGTGCCCATCACACATCCAGGCAGGTTGGGAAGACCTCTGTCCTCTGAGCTGCTGGCCCAGGCTCCCACCTGCTGTGCTCATGGCTGTGCTCATGGCTCCGCCTCCAGCACTCATTGCTCCCACGCTGCTGCGTTGCTTGCTGCTAGGCTCTGCCTGTAGGCAGAGAGATTCTAGAAGCCAAGCAATGGGGTTCTCTTGAGCTGCTCATGATTCCCCCAGAGGGGGACGCTAGGTTGTCCTTTGCCCTTGACTCCAAGAGACAGTCTCAGGGAAAGCTGCCCCGGGATGGTTCAGCATTTTCCCTTCCCTCCTCCTTAGCCATATGTCTTCCCAGCTTACCCAGCCCCCCAGCCATACTCTTATTCCCAGGGAGCCCCGTGGGGAAGCCATGCAGGTCCAGGAGGGGTCAGCGGAGGGAGAAGGGGAAGGAGGAACCATCCTAGGTCTGAGCCTCTGCTGTAACAACATTTGGGCAAGGACTATGGAAAACCCCTTCCTCTTGGGGCTGTAATCCTGAAACTAAACTAATTCTCAACCAACCTGATCCTACCCTTAACTTGGCTGTTCCCCACCTCACCCATGGGTGAGACAACGGGGGCCACAAGCCTACTGGGTGTGCTGTCTGTCCTTTCCCCCTTCCCTCAGTTCCTCTCCTCCTTCTCCAGCTAGCCATAGTCCTAGGGCTCTGACAACTTCCCCCCAAAGCCTCTCTCCACAGGGCCTAGGGGCTGTTGCTCCTGACCTCTCATGGCTCTCTGTCCACAGACCTTCATCGTGCTGAATAAAGGCAAGACCATCTTCCGGTTCAGTGCCACCAACGCCTTGTATGTCCTCAGCCCCTTCCACCCTGTCCGCAGAGCAGCAGTGAAGATTCTGGTTCATTCATATCCTTTGCAGTTAATCCCTGCTGTGGGCACCCAGGGGGCCTTCACTAGGGATGTGCATAGGGTGCTGCTCCCACCCATTCCATCTTAATTTAGAGCCAAAGGTGGTACTGACTCCCCACTGCTCCTCAGACAGGCAGCACAGCCACCACCTAAGGGCTGGTTGGAAATGTAGAACCTCGACCCTACCCTAGACCTGCCGAAAAGATCCCCAGGGCATTCTTGGGCATATGAAAGTTTGAGAAACTCTCCTGATTCTTCAGGAGAAGAGTATCCCAAAAGTCAAGCTCCTGAGGACTTGAATAAATGAGACCCGTTAGCATTCCCCGGGTACAGTGTTGACTGTACACGTTCCCACCCACCATGCTCCCTGGGCCCTCTACCATCCCACCCACAAGCAGGTTCCCTGAGCTCAGACAAGGAAAAGCCATTTTCCAGTAAAGAGGCCTCCAGTTTATCTCACGTGGGCATCTTTCGAGGGAGGCAACACTTGCTTTTGGACGAGGTGTTGACAAAATGTTTGCAGTTTCAGAGCATCTCAAAGAACTCTGGTTAGCATTAAATTACATAAACCACAGTCTAAAAAAGCTCCAGCCTGCAGAGAGAGCTAGCGGAGTGGTGCCGTGGGATAAGGGACCCGTACTGGCTTTGGGCCTGAGAGGGGTCTCATTCAGGCAGCACAGGGGATGGGGTGCCAGGCACTAATGCCTAGTCTCTGAATGTCAGAGAAGGGGCCTTACACACAGACAGAGCTTCAAAGAGAGGGAGAAGCATGGACCAGGGCGAGTGCCCACTGCAGTGTACCTGCTGGTGGGGCAGGGTGGGCTGGCCTAACAGAGCTCCCCAAGGTCCCCTTCGGCTTTCCTGTTTGAGTGGACATTCTCCTTGGGAATTTTACAGTCCCCTAAGAGGGATAGGGCAGCTAAACAAATAGCTGTCATTCCTGCCAGACGGTGGTCACAGTGGGTGAGAACAGAGCAGCAGGAAAGGCAACTACTTTTGTGCTCTGCGCAGGTCTGGGCCTCACTCCAAGGGCGTGGTCTCCCTGAAAGCATCCTTAGGCTCTCACCTGGGGCTTCTCCTCCAGGTATCTAACCAACCCAGCACTGTTTGGCAGCCACAGAACCCTCCAGGGATGCAGCAGCAATCCCAGAGCCCCTGCCAGGAGCTGGGCTGGGCCACTGGGCCAGATGAAAGGTCAGGGAGACAGATGGGCAGGCAAGGGAGGCAGTGGGGATGGTGGAGTCTCCAGCCTGACCAGAGGGTTCATTGATCAGTGACTTTGAGGCTATGAGGTGCTGATGGCATCTGGCAGGACCCATCCTGAGGGCTCTGAGCCAGCCTGTTTCCCCCAAGGCAGCTGCCCCAGGGAATTGATCAGCATCCTGGAGGCCCTATGCTGGGCTCTCAGTGGCTGCCTTGGCTCTCCACTGCCTGGGGATGAGAGCACATTGTTGGTCCTCAGCAGCGCCGCCTAGTGGGCTCAGTGGGCATTGGGGGAAGAAGGGGTCCCAGATTGTGGAGTTTGCCCCTCTGCCACCTTGAGCCTGACATCTTGAGCCACACACTTTGAGTGTGTGGTGCTGTACTAATAAGTAGCATCGGCATCACTAGGATTTTGCAGGAATTGCCGAATCTTGGGCCCCACCCCAGAACCTGTTTTAGCAAGGTCCTCATGAGCACACTGCTGAGGCAGATGCTTCCAAATGCCAGCCTGTGAGGGCCACCTCAGTGTCACCAGGAGGTTTGTTTAAAAGGCAGATTTGTAGGCCTTTCCAGACCAGAACCACCAGGGCAAGGCCTCGGAATCTACAAGCTGTTCCCACATTTCCTTTTTTAAAAATTGAGATATACTTCATACATGATCCAGTATATCATTAAAAGCACACAATTTATAGTGTTTTCTAGTATATTCATAAGTTTATGCAGCCATCACCACTACGTATTTCCAGGAGATTTTCCTTACCCCAAAAAGAACCCCTGTGCCTGTTGGCAGTCACAACGCATTTCTAATGAACTGTCAGATTTCATGTTTTGAATTGTGGACTTTTACTCTGCTTAAATTTTTACATTCATTCAAACATCTATTGAGTCCCTGCATGTACTAAGCTCTGTGCCAGGCTCTTTGGAAAGGGCAGGCAGGGCAAAGGCAAATTTAGAAGAGGGCAGGAACAAGCCTGGTGAGGAAACCTGCTCCCCTGTAACAACCGAGAGGCCCCCAGAGTGGCACACTTGCAAGGTACTGTTGTTCCATTTCACTTTGCTCTTTGCTTTGTGCTTGCAAAGCATCCATGGGAAGTTGCTGAAAAAGTAATTAAGGCACGTAGAATTATTTTTTTCTTACATATATTTGTAATAATCCAGCAGAATGTATTCCTGCCAGGATTAAATAAAAGAAACCCACTGGTCTCCAGATTCCACGGCAGTCACATTCAGAGAGGCCTCGTGTTCACAATGAGAAGCATTTTTCCTTTCCTGGGTGCCCAGGATCTGCTCACAAAACCCTCCCACGTTTCTCTACCCAATTCAAATGGGCAATCAAACCGTGTGTGTGTGTGTGTGTGTGTGTGTGTGTGTGTGCTTATACATGTTTGTTTAATAGCACACACTCATGAAAATACCCCCGTGGTTAATTCCCTGCTCTTCAGAAGTCTTTGGACTCCCTGGGATTTGAAGACTCAAGCAGCCCAAGTTTCAGGCATTCCCCACAACCAGTGTTGACAGTCCTTGCTGGTATTTTAATCATGAGGCTGGGAGTGGGTGTTTGGGACAATGACACGACAGGATTGAAGATGTTCAGCTGAGCTCAGGCCTGGAGAGCTGGCCTTTGCCTCTGCCCACAGAAAGGATCAGCTTGATCATCGGCCTGAAATTAGCAGGCAGTGCAAACAGGTATGCTTTGGCCAGGCATTCAACTGACTCATCCGTCTGGTATTGGCCACCTGCTGGGCTCCATGAGGGGGACCTGGGATGCTTTGGGCAGACTCACAGGGACTAGGGGCTCAGTCTAGCTAGGAAGAGACCTCATACACACCCACACATGCACACACACACAGGAATGACTGAATATAGTGTGAGTGCTATCCTCGAGATCGGGAAGCCAGTCAAGATTCTGAGCAGATTCTGAACAGTCAGGTGGCAGACAGACAAGAAGCTGCCTCACTCACTCCAAAGCCATGGCTGGGTCTAAAAAAGGCAAAACCCAGATAGAAGACTAAGGATAAGAAGACTAAGCTCAGTGGTACTAGTAGGCATGCCACCTGGGGTTCAATCCCCAGCACTATACACACAAAAAAACCCTGGATAGATATCTTCTGTGATTGCCACCATGAGACCAGCCCACAAGCCCAGCTCTCCCCTGAGCCTTCATGTTAGAGTTCTCCCTCCCCTCTGTGTGTTCAGCTAAGTCCTCTGGTCCCAGGTAGCCTGTCCACCCTTCTTCTCTTTGCAGAAGGGCCTTTAGTCCTTGCTACCCTAGAGCTGGAAGGAGTTGGCTGCTCAGAGAGGGTCTGGTAGTCCTCAGTCCCTACTGCTTCCCCAGGGCCAGCTGGGTGACTGATTGATGGAGGAACTGTGGCCAGCCTTGGTGCCTAACTAAGCTTCCTCCAGAAGCTTCCTTGCCTGCCCAGACTAGCTAGAATTGTATCTGGTTTCTCATAACATCCCATTTTGGGGCTTTCCAGGGGAATGGCTCTGCTGCAGTCTTCCACACAGGGCCGGGCACTCATGCTCAGGTGAGATTTGCTCTTTAAAATAACACTCCATTTCAGCCCCTTCCCCCTGTGTCTCTTCACTCTTTTTTTTTTTTTAATTTTTTTTTTTAGTTGTAGATGGACACAATGTCTTTATTTCTTTTTATGTGGTGCTGAGGATCGAACCCAGGGCCTCACGCATGCGAGGCAAGCGCTCTGCCACTAAGCCACAATCCCAGCCCTGTCTCTTCACTCTTAATGGAGCCCTTAACTTCATTTGGTGTTCATATTTCCTGTGGGCAGTACAGACTAGGTGAGGAATAGCATACCTGCTTGGCAGGTGAGGGCCTAAAGCCATGTGATTCATGCAGGCCTGGGTGTCATTGTGCAGAGAGGGAGCCTCAGAGGTAAGGCCTGAATGGGAGGAGGGGTGAGGCTCAGGGCTGGCCCCACCTCCCCATCAGCTTTGCAATGTATACAGTAGGCTCCTGTTGGTGCTAGAACAGAGGGCCACAAACTCAGTGGCTTAAAACGGCATATATTCATCACCCCCCTAGTTCTGGAGGTGCTCACTGAGTTAAAATCAAGGATCAGTAGGGCTGTGTTCCTTTTTGGTGGCTCTAGGAGAGAACCTGTTTTCTAGGCTTTTGCCCACTCTCTGGAGGCTGTTCACATTCTATGGATCAGGAATCTTCAAGCCAGTAATGATTAGTTGTGCCTTTCACAAGACTCTGACCTCCCTGCTCCCCTCTTTTACAAGTACTCTTGTGGTTACATTGAACCCACAAGATCCTCAATTTAATCATATTTGTAAAATTGCTTTTGTAATATAAATATATATTCATAGTTTCCAGGGATTCAGAAGTGGTCACCTTTGGACAGACTATTATTCTACCTATGACAGTAAACTGGAACTTAACCTCTTTGCTTGGTTTTCTCATATCTTAAAATGGAGACAGGAGTCCCCACCTCATAGGGTTGTCAAGAGAATCAGATTAGTTAATAGACTCAGAGAGCATAGCCTGGCTCCCAGGAAGGTCTCAATAAGTCTCTGCTCTGGGCACCATGACCTACCTGTTTCAGGAATCATCTGGGATTCTCAGTGGACAGTTTGGCAGTGGGTCTGTGGGGATGAATAAAGCTGGTTAAGGAGTTTGTTAACTACCTTTCCAGTGAGGAGAGCTCTGGAATGTGGCCTGGGTGTGGGAATGTGTGTAAGGGAGGAGGGTCCCAAGATGAGTGTCTCATTTGCCTCTGCAATCTGGAAAAGGAGCTAGGCCTGGCCATTGAGACCCTTGCAGACAGAGGGCTGGCTAGGTGCCCACTGAGGGAGGAACTCCAGTGCCTGGAGAGGTGCCCTCCAGCCAGGGTGAAACCAAGGGCTTCCTTGAGGGCACTAGAGCTGAGCATTCTTGTGGGCCAGCTCCGATTGGCTGAGAGAGGTTCCCAAATCCCAATTGCCTCTCAGCTCCCATGAGAAATAGGCGAATTTGTTATCAACTGGAGGCTGGGTCTGGGAGGCTGATTTTCTGATTGCCTGGACTCCTAGAAAGAGGACTGGAGGTGGGAAGAGCATCAACCTGGTTAGATTCCATGAGGGGCCGCTCCCTCTCTCCAGCCAGGGCAGTCAGCACTGGCTGCAGGGGCCTCCCCACCAGGTGAGTTGCTGTGCAAGGGAGGAGAGAGGCAGCCCCTGGAGCTCAATTACTGCAGTTCCTGGGCTGCCAGTGGGAATCGCCTTTGGCAGCTGTGTGCTCAGGGCTAGGGCTGGGGCTGAGGCGTGGCGTCGTGAGCCTAGGGGCAGCCACAGGGAGTGGAAGGCACAGCCTCTCCTCTTGGGCTGGGGTGGAGATTTGTGAAGGCAGCACAGTGCCCCTGCCCATGGCCAGGCCCCCTGGGAGTCTCCTAGCGCCATGAAGCCCAGGCTCTGCCCCTTGCTCCTCTGCAGGTCTTACAGAGATGAGGGAGGGGTGGAGGAGGTCAGTGAGAGCCCTGTCCAGCCTGAAACAAGAGCCATAATTGGGGGTTCCACAAGGCCTGGGGCCTTCACTGTAAGGCCGAGGGCCCACAAGAATGTCCAGGACACAGTCCTGGTATTTGAGAAGTCCCCTTCTGGTGGGGAGACAAGTGGGCTTTGTCATTCCTTAAGCAGCCACGCCTGAAAGAGGGGATAGCTGAAAGGGGGGTGCCTGATGTTCTGGGGGTACTGAGGCCAACGAGTTGTAGCAGACTGCTGGGGACTGGAGGTCCTGCTGAGAAGGCATTTTCTAAGCAGAGCAGAGGACAAGAGTGACAAGTAGGTACAGCAGCAGGAAGCAGCCAGGGAAGCAGTCCTCTGCTCCCCAGGACCGGTGGGCCCCGATGAGGTAAGTTGTTTGGCAGAACACTCCTAGGCAAAACCCGCCTGGGCTACTCCCCTAGAAGTGAGGGAGGGAACTTAGGGCCCTGCCTGCCTGGCCTTTCCCAGCCCAAGGAGCAGTTTATAAATGCCCATCTGCCTCTCACACAACTAGGTAAAAACCTCGGAAGTCTGAGACCTGCCCTTCCTCCTCTGTTTCTTCTATGCTGAACTCTACAGAGAAGCCTGCCAAAAATGTGGTGTCAAGTGTCTGGTGCCTGCTAGGGGCTGTGGAGCAGGATGGGGGGCCAGCAGCAAGTGCTAGGGAGAGGTCAGAGACCAAGTGCAGTAGAGAGGCATTGGCATGGACGGGTCACCGCCCTGGTGTGTCCCCTTGGAGTCTCTCTTACCGATCTGGCAGCACTGAGCTGGCAGTGACGGCCCCAGGGGCATGACCCTAGGTGGTGGTGGTGTGGCCGGCCCTCTGTCCACAGCTTTCCTTGACCCCTGCGCCACGCTCTTCAGCATGCTCATCATGTGCACCATCCTGACCAACTGCGTGTTCATGGCCCAGCATGACCCTCCACCTTGGACCAAGTATGTCGAGTGAGTATCTTCAGCACCTGTCCTCCACTTGGCTCCATTCCTTCCTTTTCCACTCTATGCCATGGTCCCTAAAGTCACTCCAGAAGAGGAGTGTCCAGAGCCAGAGGCCACCCCCACCTCTGCGCTTGTACCAGCTTCCATCCTCTTTTGCCAGTTCCAGTCCTGCCAAGCACTGGCTTTAAGTTATGCCCTCAGGGGAGGAAGTTCCTCTGATTGGTAAACTGGGGAGTTTCTCTTGTCAAACCCTAAAGAGAATTGATGACATTGGAGAAGATTCTAAAATAATAAGAGTAATTTATTGAGTACTTAATGCATGCCAGGCACTGTCAAAAGAACAATAAACATCATCTCCTTCAACCCTCTGGCAATCCAACAGCCCCTGTCCCCATTTGACAGATAAGCAGACTGAGAGTTGGAGCAGTAACTAGCCTGACATCATGCAGTGAGGCAGCAAGGCAGCAGGAAAAGGCCAGGGCTGTCCCCACGCCAGTACTATTTCCTGCTGCCTTTTTTCAAGTCCTTCCTTCTAGAACCATTTGCACAGTTTGAGAAAAGTGCTTCTGGCCTTTCCTTCCCAAATGAAAGGGAAGAAACGGTTTTGTTTGTTTGTTTGTTTTGGTACCAGGGATTGAACTCAGAGGTACTCAACCACTGAGCCACATCCCCAGTCCTATTTTGTATTTTATGTAGAGACAGGGTCTCACTGAGTTGCTTAGCGCCTCTCCATTGCTACAGCTGGCTTTGAACTCACGATTCTCCTGCCTCAGCCTCCCGAAGTGCTGGGGTTAGAGGCGTGCGCCACCACGCCCAGCTGGGAAGAAACATTTCTAAGAAGGTTCTAAGCATTTGACTAAGCACTTTGCAGATTATTATATCTGGCTCCTGTTTTTAGGAGACTGACAGAACATCCGACACCCTCCATTACAGAAGCGCCTTGCCAGGTTGTTCTCCATGTTTACACAGGACCAAGTCATGCTGGAGGTGCCAGGACTGTGTCCAGCTGCTCTGAGACTGGGATGTGGTCCTCTCCCATTCTAGCCTTGTGAGACAGTCCCAGCATCCAGGCATTGTAGATTCTACAGGCTTCCCCAAGCAGATTGAGCAGCCCCCACTCAGCTTCATATACTGGAATATCAACACCCTTCAAACCCAGGATGGACAGCAGGACCCACCTACTTTGGAGGCAGCTGAGGAAGGACCAGGTTCCCTTTGCTAGCTACTGAAGAGCCATACACCTGGGTGAGAGGCAGTGACTCTGCCCGTCCATGGTGTCCCATGGTGCAGAACTGGTGGCTGCCATATGCCTATGCACATGGACCTCCAGGGCTGGAGTGAGAAGATAGGTAGGGATCTTCTTACACCAAGGCAACTAAGAGAGAAGATGAAGAGTTCATCGGATGCAGAGCAGGCACTCAATAAAATAAATGGGAAGATGGATTAGTTAGCCAGATGTTTAGCTGCAGTCCCCAACTGCAGTTCTGCCATGGGGAATTATAGAGAGCCTGATAGGCTAGCTCCCGGTGTGGAGTGCTGCATGTGGCTTGTACCACATGGGAGACCTGGTGAGACTGGCCTGTGAGTTTCAGCCTCCCTGAGAACCCTGACTGGTCTCTCCTCCCCAGGTACACCTTCACTGCCATTTACACCTTTGAGTCTCTGGTCAAGATTCTAGCTCGAGGCTTCTGTCTGCATGCATTCACCTTCCTTCGGGACCCATGGAACTGGCTGGACTTCAGTGTGATTGTCATGGCGTAAGTATCCTGCTCACTACACCATGCTGTGCCGTGCCAGGATGCACTGTGGGGTCTGCACACACCTTTGCCCAGGTCCCAGGCCTTCCGGGCTCCCCCACTGCAGTCATCCTGCAGCTGTGCACTCGGGTTGTGGAGCAACCAGCCTGGCTGCTGTGATAGCCAACATCACTGCTGTGATGGCTTCTGTCACAGGCAGAAGCCATCAGCTCATCCTGGTGGGAAGAGGCAGATCCACAGTAGCTCAGGGGGCCATGGTGGTTAGGCTCCATGTCTGGGGCCCATGACAGCTCCATGTCAAGGGACATCATTAAGTTTCCATATTAGCATCTTCTTCCCTTTCCACTAAGAGACCAATGTTATATCCCCTAAGTCCTGGCCCACTGTGAATAGTGACCTGGATTCCAAGGTGATTAAGAATGAAATTATAGGGGCTAGGATTATGGCGCAGTGGTAGTGTGCTCATCTAGCATGCGTGAGGCACTGGGTTCGATCCTCAGCACCACGTAAAAATAAAATAAAGATATTCTGTCCACCTACAATTAAAAAATAATTTTTTTTAAAAAAAGAATGAAATTATAGTAAAAGAGCCTGGAGAAGTGACTGGACACCCCCAGGAGCTCACACCATGTAGACCAGGGCATTTGCTCTCACCATTCAGAGGCCCTGCATTTGGCACATTGTGAAGCAGATGGTCACTGATCCAATCCACTAGCCAGAGAGGTAGGCTGGAGGGGGCTACTTAGCCTCATTTTACCAATGAGAAAACTAGTGCCAAGTATACACAGGGAGCCCACCCAAAAGTGAACATGACCCCAGCCTGCTACAGTCCTGGATGAGGCCTCTCTTCCTTTCCCAGGAGATCTTTGCATAGGAGTCAGCATTGAGGAGGTGCTCTGCTCAGGGTCTCAGGGATCAGCTGGGACAACTGATCAGGTTGATGACCCTGCCATGCAGAAGTACTGATCAGGGGCTCAGCCATCAACCCTTTCTGCCAGCCAAGGACTCAATGTGTGTAGGGCTGAGCACTGTGTCTCAGTAAGGAGAGAACTGATAAGGTTCTACTCCTACCTTGGCAAGCCCTTGAATTCCCCACATGTAAAAGGACAGTGTCGTGCTTGGTAGGATCAGAGGCTCAGTTAACTCCTGCTTTCTGAGATTCTTAGATTCACTGAATCCACCAATTCGTGACAAAGTCTTTAACTCCTGATGTGAGCAGCCCTGAGCTCAGCCATCTGTGGTGGAGAGAGATGGGGCACTTTCAAGCTTGGTGGAGACCCTGGTTTTTAGAAAATGTAGAAAATGCATCAGATCCCCTGTTTCTAGATATACTGTTTGCGAGCTCACTCCAGCCCTCTGTTTTACAGGCAGGGAAACTGAGTCAAGACAATGCTGCTTACCCTGGTGTAGATCTAGGCCTGGGTGGAGCTGAGTGAGTAGTGAGGGATGAAGTTGCAGAACGATGGGATGATGGACATGTTACCCCATGCTCATAGGTCATGTTAAGAGCCATGTGTGATGGGTGCTACTGGGGGATAAGAGTGGGCAGACCTGTGACCTGATTTGCATTCTGTAGAGTCCACCCCAGCTACTGTGTGGGCCACAGACTAGGTGGAGGAAGGGTGAAAGGACATAGCAGTTAGGAGTCTATTTGGTAACCAGGAGAGAGAGGAGAGTGACTGGGACCAGAGTCCCAGAAAAGAGGAGACCTGGTCAAATTCTGGATGAATTTTGAAGATTGAGCTATTGTTTTATGGTTGGAGCATCTGGTGGATGGTTTTAGCCTTTGTTGAAATGGAGAATTGAAGGGAGGCACTGACTGGGGGAGGAAGAGAGTCAAAAGTCTGGTTTGGAATATATTGAGAAGCATCCAGGGTAAAATATTGAGTGGGCAACTGGATATTCCCATCTGGAGTTCAGGAAAGAAATCCAAGGTGGAGATAGTTAAACAGATGGCACATAAAGCTAGGGGACCAGGTGAGGTCATGTAGGAGGGAACGTGGCTGGGGACTCTGCTGTGGGACACTCCAACATCTTGAGGTCAGGAAGGAAGAAGATCAAGCAAAGAAGCCTGGAGGGAACTGGCCAGTGAGGACAGAGAAGAACCAGGAGAGATGGTATCTAGAAAAACATCTGAGGAGCACGATCCAACTTGAAGCACCCCTAGAGAAGGTTGAAGAAGCTGATGACTAAGGAGAGACCGTCGAGTCCACTGTTGTCATTGGAGTCCTTAACAAGAGAGGTCTCAGTGGAGTGGAAGGAAACACACCTGGTTAAAGAGTGTTCAAGAAAGAGGAGTTGGGGGGAGTATAGAAGTATAGACATCATTTTTAAGGGGCTTCTGTAAAGCAGAACAGAAAATGGTGTGGTAGCCAAAAGGAAATATGAGTCAAGGGAGGAGTCTGAAAGAAGGTAGGCTAATGGAAATGATCCTGTAGAGAGGGGGCATTTGATGGTGTAGGCAAGGGGTGGAGATTGCAGGAACAAAGCCCTTGAGCCTCCAGAGGGAGCGGGAATCCAGTGCCTAGGTGGAAGGTTGACCTTCAGCCTAGGGGAGGCAGAATTTCAGGTGGAGATGGAGATGTATTGATGGAGCTGATGATGAGAGAAGGGACTTCTCTTCTGATTGCTTCTCTTTTCTCCGTGAAATAAGTAGGATCATTAGTGAGAATGGGGAGCTTGCCTGAGGCTTGAGACAGAAAGAACCCTGTGTCACAGCTGGGAGGCTGCATCAACTTAAGGACAAAGTATGATTGCCAGACTGGGCTGTGACTCTAGGGTGCCCTATGGGCCAGGGGCAGTGATCCACAGGGCCCTGGGGGCAGGTGACACAGAAAGAAGAGGGCTTCAGGCAGAAGAGGGACTGGGATCTGCCTGAGCCTTTCCTACCTCCCCATCCTGGAGGTATGAGCAATGTCACCACAGAGATGCTTCCAGACCCCAGGCAAAGGAACTGCCTTCCTCACCAAACACTTCACTAGAACCAGGCACAGCAGCAAAACAAGACCTCAGAGGCTTAGATAGCATCTCACAGCAATAGCACACTCACTCTCTATAAGGCTGTGTGGACACATTGGAGTTTCAGCTTTGTGCTCTTGGTTGGACTGGCCCCAAAGCTGTGGTTGACAGTGATTCTGCCTGACGAAAGCCAGCTCATTCCTGCCTCTAAAGTGCGTTCTGTAATATATGAAATGGTTCAATACCTTAGGGTAACTGAGATGATCACAGGAGTCTTGGGTGGCGGAAAAGTTCAATTTAGTGAAACTCCCCATTCACCCTCCGTTGTACAGATGGAAAAACTGAGGCTCAGAGAGAACCTACCATTTGTCCAAAATGAATCAGCAGCAGTGCTGAAACTAGAACCAAGTATCCTACCTCCTGACCAGGGATGGATGGGAGAGATATCCCATGTCTGATGTTTCTGGGCAGCTATCAGCCTGATGCTCCACCCTACCCAATTTAGAGGTGATGGTTGAGGGGGTGCTTGGAAGCCTGCCAGGCTCAGCTTGCAACCCTCCAGCCAGAGCTCTTCCTGTGGCCCCCCTCTTGGCTGGGCATTACCTGTTAGTTAGCACAGCCTCCCACCTTCTGGAGTTGTTATGGAAACCAAACCTGGAGGGGAAGGAGGGAGGGTAGAGAGGAGGGGTGGCAGTCACCCGCAGTTGCTAACAGTGTGGGTTTTGCCATCTCAAGACAAGGGTGGAGCAGCATCTGCCCCTCCTTGTGGTCCTTCAGCCTCCAAAAAGGCTCCCTCTGTGCTGGGGCTGATGTGTCAGGGTAGAATTCTCATGCACCACCTCTGCTTTCTCCGAGGCCGGGCCCACAATCTCACCCCAGTTGTCTGCCCCTGGCCAGTCACTTGGCCATAGCAGAGGAGTGCACTGGCTTAGAAGAGGGTTTTGCCACGCCTCACATCGCCCACGCCTGTCATCTCTGAAGCTGGTCCTGTGCCCTATAGAGGATCTCTCCTACCCTGCCACATTCAGGGGCCCCAGGAGAAGGCTCAGTGGGTTCTGGGTTCCCAACATGGGAGGCAGCCAGACGCCAAGTTCTGGGTAGAGTGCAGCAGCCAGCAGGTCCCCACATCATAGACATGGTTCCAGACACACTGTGCCCTCACCCAGCCCTGCCTCCTCCGTTGAGACTCCATCCAACCCACATTTGCTCTCCCACAAACACACCCCCAGGCCCACTCCAACTCCCAACCACTTGGCCAGCTTTGGAAGCCTGCCAGGAGCACAGATGTGTTCCTCTCTGTCCTGTCACCAGCCCATTCTTGTCACCTGGGGATCCTGGCTTCTCTGTACTCAGCGCCAGCTGCTGAGGAGGCAGATGATGAGTAGAGGGCAGGTACTGTCTGTGCTGAGGACCTTGAAAGTGAGGCAGGTGAGGATAGGCAGGGTCTTCACTGGAGACACCAGAGGGCGGACCAGGGCTGTCGGGATAGGAGAAGAGAAACGAGGATGGTTGTTCCCTCTCTGACCTGCACAGTGCTCCACTTACTCCCTGTTACCAGAGGAGTAGCCTTGAAATGAGTGTCCTGAATGAGAGAATGGGCTGTGCCAAGCCACACCCAGTAGACCAGCAGCAGGACACTGAGCCCACAGCCTCTGGGGGGCTGAACTGTGGTTTCCATGACATGGCAGCATTGGTGATATGCCAAGCTCAAGCTCACAGTCCCGTGGCAACACCATATCTAGGCAGAGACTCCAAGAAGAATGTGGGACAGAGGCGTTGGGTTCTGAGCCATTGAGAAATGTGGAGTAGCTCTCTAAAGTTGAGCCAGGCATGGTGGCACACGCCTGTCATTCCTAGCAGCTCGGGAGGCTGAGGCAGGAGGATCACGAGTTCAAAGCCAACCTCTGCAAAAGCAAAGTGCTAAGCAACTCAGACCCTGTCTCTACATGAAACACAAAATAGGGTTGGGGATGTGGCTCAGTGGTTGAGTGCCTCTGAGTTCAATCCCCAGAACCTCCTCCCCCACAAAAAAAAAAAGTTGACAAGGAACTTAAATTAACAAGTATATATGGGCCAGAACAAGGGAGGTGACTTCTGCTCCCCTGTGAATGATTGGGCTGCATCTGACTGCTGTGGCGGAATTTGCAAGCTGAAGTGAGTCCAGGAATAGAAACCATGCCACAGGAAGGGTCTGGTATAGCCAGAGGCAGAAACGCTGCCGGGATGTATCTGCTGACTCCCCGTCTCCATAGGGTTATGTGAGTGAGGAGGAAGAAGGCCCATCTACAGGGCCCCGTGAAGATGGATGGGCCCACAAGTAGAAGAGGATGTTGGTGTCAGCCTAGTGTCAGGGGTTGACCCAGTGACACCAGGACATTGAAACCCTTGACAGCCTGCCAAGTCCTTTCTGTAGACACCCATGCCCTGAAGAGGAATTCAGAGGCTCCGAGCAGAGTGGAGGGGCCTGGAGGCCCAGTTTTCTTGGCAGAATGAGTGCCCACTGTCAGGCCACTCTTAATACTTGCCCAGTGTCACAGGGCTGGTGTCCTGGGCCTGACATCATTCAGACACCTGGGTCAGACACTCTTGGTTAAACATCAGACATCCTGTGTTCGATGTTCTTTGTCAAACACTGGACACCTTCAGTTAAATGTCAGACACCCTGGGTGCAAGGCCTTTGGTTAAATATCACCGGTCATTTGCCATTGTCCCAATGGCTTTGGTCACACAGTGTCCATCTACCTCTCACACATCCATCTGATCATGTGCCCTGTCCACTGCATGTCCTCACACTCTGCTTGGGCAGGTCTCTGCCCCCAAGAAACCAAATCCTTCTATCACTGTGGAGCCAGAGATGGACAGCTGTCCAAGTCCTAGACAGGAACCCCACAGCCACTCAACCCTGATGACCATCATGCAGACCCATGCAGGACAGACCACGAGAGCTTTTCACCTCCAAATGTCACTTCTATGGAGACCCAGGGCCACCCCTGGAGAACATCAAGAACACAAGGATGAGCCTATGGTGGGGTGCCACCCCCACCCAGGGGACCCTCATTCTGCACCTTTCTCTTCTTGGGTTGGCCATTGCCTGTGAGTACTTAAAGAACAGATATTCAGGCAACCTCCCTTCTCTTCTTCAATGTCTTTTTCTTGGGGACTCTTTTTTCTGATGAGTACTCATGCCACCTCTACCTTGTGACTTCAGGGCCTCCTGACCACTCCTTGCACAGAGAGATTCCTAGTTGGAAAGAGGAAGTAGGCAGCCTTGGAGACCCTACCACCCCACTCTGGTGGTCTCAGCCAGGACTGCAGGGTCTCCTAGGTCACAGCAGCCATGCACAAGCTGATGACAGACAGCAGAAGATGCAGAACAGAATCAGCACCAGAAACCCACATGCTTCCAATATTACCTCCTGAAAAACAATTTCCCTCTTCACTCTGATGGGGCCCAAACCTCAGACCTGTCACACGGTTTTGTATCTCAGTCCCTAGTGGCTTGGAGAATGTGGCAGAGTAGTTGCCTCCTAGTGCCAGTTGTTCATGGGAGCATCACAGACAGAGTCACCTGTGAGGCTCGCTGTGTGGACATACTTGAGGCACCCATGCTGAGGTTTGGTATCAGGAGGGTAAGATCAGGAAGAGCCGGGCACAGTGGCTCACGCCTGTCATCCCAGCACTTAGGGAGGCTGAGACAGGAGAATCATGAGTTCAAAGCCAGCCTCAGCAATGGTGAGGCGCTAAGCAACTCAGTGAGACCCTGTCTCTACATAAAACACAAAATAGGGCTGGGGATGTGGCTCAGTGGTCGAATACCACTGAGTTCAATCCTCAGTACCAAAAAAAAATCACGAAGAAAGCCCAGGGGAGGGCCCAGGCCATGCATAGCTTCCCTGAGGGACAGGGAGAAGGGAGAGGGCTGGTCGGGGAGGGCAGGCTGAGGTTCTGCTTTGTAATTCCCAATAACTGTGGTTTGATTCTGCAGGTATGTATCAGAAAATATAAAGCTAGGCAATTTGTCGGCTCTTCGAACTTTCAGAGTCCTGAGAGCTCTAAAAACTATTTCAGTTATCCCAGGTAAGATGCCCAGGTTTGCCTCTCAGATCTCAGCTACAAGTGACTCTCTCTCTGTCTCCCCTACCCCTCTCCTCCTATGACTTTGTGTCTTTTGTTGGCGTGTTGTCACTGTCTCGTGTGTGAATTTCCCTTGTTACAGATATACAACTGAATTTGTGGACCTGGGCAATGTCTCAGCCTTACGCACCTTCCGAGTCCTCCGGGCCCTGAAAACTATATCAGTCATTTCAGGTGAAAATCAGGTTAAACGCCAAGGCTGGAGGGACATGCCTGGAACTTTCCAACCACCTGGGAGTCAAGGCGACCCTCAGGAAGGTCCTGTGAATGTGCCTGTCACCAGAATACCTTTTCCCAGAGCTCAGAGCAGTGGATGAACCTGTCCCCCCAGAGTCACAGAATGGGCTTCAGGCTGCCCACCCGAGCCTGGCTCACTCTCAGACACCAGGGGCACAGAGCACCCCACCGCAGGGCCTGCATTGAACCCAAACAGTTTCCCAAATGGCGAATTTCTCTTCCAGCTGGTCTCAGCTGCTTGCAAAGCTAAAAAGCTTGCACGTATATTGCTTCAGGCTGAAGCGTCCATCCTCTGATTGGGAAGCCAAAAGGACCTCGTTTGAGGAAATCCACATATGCATCCAGATCAAAACAGGAAAGCCTCGACATAGTCATTTTTTGGCTAAGTGCCCATTCCAGCCTTGTGCCCCCTCTGGTGACATGTGCACAGCTGGAGCCTCAGCCCCATTTGTTGGAAGGGAGCGTGCTCTGTGGACAGGCATCACTGGGCCGTGGCGTCTAACAGCCCTCGCTGCATGGTGCGGTAGAGGTTTAGCCAACTGTGCATGGTAGCCTCGGGAAGAAATCCTCCTTGACAGATGTTGGCAATTGTGCACTGAAAATCTTCTAAGTCCAGAAGATCTTGCTAGAAACAATTCCATCCATACATTCAGGAAATGCTCAAAAGATGGCCAACTCTTGAAGGCCAAGTTGGGTGAGGTGCTAGTACTGAAGTTGAGTATCACCCAGGGGACTCTTACCCCAAGTCTTTATTTACTCTCCTCAGAGTAATGAGAGCCAGATTCAAAGTTCCCCCTGTTTTGAGGAACTTGCTCTGGAGAGACAGTGCCCACAGGCTCCTTCCAAAGCCTTCTCTGAAAGTTCCTACAATCAGAACCAGAGAAGGCTTCTTTTTTTTTTTTTAAGAAAGTGGCCGCAGGCAGGTCAGAGCTGAAGAAAGGATTAGTTAAACCAGATGATTACATCCACTTCTGATTTGGAACGCTGATGGTCTCCAGGTCTACCACAGTGTTTGGCTGCCCCAGAGGGTCAGAAGCCCTTTTCTGAAGTTCCTGCCTGAGACTTCCCTGGTCAGATTAATTACATTGTAAGAAGAGCCTCCAAATATTTTGTTTTCAAACTAAGCCTCAGACTGTTCCTCCTGGTCTCTGAACCCAACATGGTATGTACACAGGAGCTCTTTCCTCTCTCTTTGGGCCCTTCAGACTGGCTCAGACTCCTACCAAAAGCCAGTAGCAAGCAGGGAAAACACCTTTCAGCCACTCCTGTGAAGCCACCATTAAGATAGGAAAACACACACACACACACACACACACACACACACACACACACACGGGCTGGGGTTGTGGCTCAGTGGTAGAGTGCTCATCTCACATGTGTGAAGCCCTGGGTTTGATCCTCAGCACCACTTAAAAATAAATAAAATAAAGATATTGTGTCGGGCTGGGATTGTAGCTCAGCAGTAGAGTGCTTGCCTCGCATGCGTGAGGCCCTGGGTTCGATCCTCAGCACCACATACAAAGCAATAAAATAAAGACATTGTATCCATCAACAACTAAAAATATATTTTTTTAAAAAAGATATTGTGTCCATCTACAACTAAAAAAAATATTTTTTAAAAAAGATAGGAACAGGGGGCTGGGATTGTAGCTCAGCGGTAGAACGCTTGCCTCGCATGCGTGAGGCCCTGGGTTCGATCCTCAGCACCACATACAAAGCAATAAAATAAAGACATTGTGTCCATCAACAACTAAAAAAAATATTTAAAAAAAAAAAAAAAGATAGGAACAACACATAAGTGCTCAGAAGCCTCCCACTCCGGTGTCCCAGGGACAGCCTCACAGGGGACCCCCACCCCAGACTAGATGAACACTGACCACAGTAATTACGAAAAGGCATGTTCTAGTTTATTAAAAAAAAAAAAAAAAGATTCACAAAGGAAAATATTTATTAGAACTGGAGAAAAGTAGAAAGACCACTGACCTCAGCCTAGAACACTGCTTTCTTCAAGGCCACCAGCAACCCACCAAGGCAGCAGACAGCAGACCCCAAAAGTGCTCATCAGAAGAATGCTGTAGGTGGCATGCAAGAGGACTCCCCAGGGCCAAGCCTTAACAGCTTCAGTCCTCTCTGGACGTCATTCTCCTTCTGTAAAACCAGAGTGAAGTCAGAGTGGTAGGTCCCAAGGGCCTTCCCAGCTAGCCTGTCACAATTTCTGTGATAGCAGGACTTCCAACCTGACCCCCAGGACTCCCCTTCCTGGGCCTTTAAAAAAGAATCCTGTGACTCAGCTGGAACCATTCTTTCCAGAAGTGAAATCCATCACTAGTGTGAGACAGGTTTAGAAGGGTGGGTTGCTCTGGAGAGACAGTGTCCACAGGGTCCTTCCAAAGTCTTCTCTGAACGTCCCTACACTCAGAACTGTCCTTCACTGTCTCCATAGAACAGAACAAGGTGTTTTACTGGCCTCAAACTGGATATTTTTCCAAAGTACATCAGCCTAACAGTTGAGGCAATTTGGGTTTTCAAGCGGCTACCCGCCAGTCCTCACTTGTTCCCCACAAGATATGAGCGGTATCTCCAGGCCAGGAGAGGAGCCCCAGATACATGTCCCACAGCGGGTGCCAGGGCCTCTGCTACTGATAACCTCTGTACTACAAGGGGTTAGTGAATCCTACCAGTGCTCTATGTCCAGACCCCTGCCAGGTCCACCCGGTATCCTCACAGTTGCCAACATCTGCCAGGACAATTTCCACAGAGTGCTGAGCGCCTGAGCCCTGGGCAGGCAGCAGTGATAGCGGCACCATGGGGAAGCCATCTCCTCCACTCTCCCATGACTGCTCTTCACTGCCTCCTCATTTCTGGGCCTTGGGCACAATAGCCATAGGTGCTCCTAACACATTAACCGGCTGGACAATGGATGGATGGAGCTTAATCTGAGATCTGGCCGCTTGGGCAGGGGCAGGGCCCTGCTGTTGGCAGAGAAGCCCCCGCTCCCCGTGCTCCGCTCGCACTTGTCCTAGGACTCTTGTCCTAGGACTGTAGCTGAGGGTCGGACTGAATGCGTCTACACGTGCTTTTCTGTCACCCCGCTGTGTGGTGCTAGCTTCCGCAGGGAGCTGGGCCATGCCACTAATGGACCACAGCCTCTCAGCTTTGCATAATGGGAGGTATGGGGAGGGTCCCACAGGGATGAGCAGGTGGGGAAGATGCAACATAGGTCAACCTTTTCTCTGCCCCTGAAACTTCCTCAAATATGGGCCCATGCCAGAGCAGGCATCTTCGGACATCACCTACCACGGTCCTGACAAACCTGTCCCCTCATGTCCCCAGTGCATATACACCAGTTCAGGACCACCCTGAGACCCTGGGTCTCCTAGTTGCCTCTAAATAATCAAAAACCCCTGTGTCATCAAAGGGAGCCTCCTGCTGGGACAGGAGAACCAGGACAGCTGTTTCTCTTCCCATCTCAGCATCCAGGCTGAAGTCCCTAGATTGCCCTAGAGTGAACCTGGACTTGGGTCTCTTCCCATGGGCTACAGTGAAAGGGCCAGGGCCAGGGCCAGGCCTCGCATACCTAGGAACCAGCCAGAGTTATTAAGAAAACTGCATTTCTACTCCATTTCATATATTTGGCTAGTGGAGAGTCAAGAGGACGAGGTCCCTCTGAAAACACAAGGCCAGGCTGGATTCCTGCCCGGGGCAATCAGGATAGAATCTCAGCTAAGGAAAGGCGGCTTTGGTCTTAAAGGTCTAAAGAAACCTCCCTCACTCCATTCCCACTTCAGAGTCGCCCTTCCTGGACCTACCCCAGCTCTCAGGACCCCAAGGAGGTCTAGCTCCCACCCAGAGGAACATGGAGCAGGGCACCTATAGATGACCCTGCACTTATTCTCACCTTCGCCAGGCCTGAAGACCATTGTGGGGGCCCTGATCCAGTCTGTGAAGAAGCTGGCCGACGTGATGGTCCTCACGGTCTTCTGCCTCAGCGTCTTCGCCCTCATCGGCCTGCAGCTCTTCATGGGCAACCTGAGGCACAAGTGTGTGCGCAACTTCACAGAGCTCAACGGCACCAATGGCTCTGTGGAGGCCAACGGCCTGGTCTGGAACTCACTGGACCTCTACCTCAATGATCCAGGTATGGACTGGCTCTGTGGCCTGGGAGCACTTTATGAGACTCTCAAGGCCATGTGCCTGCCACATGGGCCTCACTAGAGGCCAGGCTTCTGGGGCCTTACAAGAGCAGACTTGGAGTTCCCAGACTAGGCAGAGAGAGGATGTTTGAAGAATGGGAAGGATGGAGTTAAATGGATGGGTAACATATGGAAGTAGGGCTGACCTGGGAATGGTGAGGAGACCAGCCTATCTGCAGAGGAGTGTCAGTTTAGGGGAAGGGGGCCACATGAAGCTGGGGTCCTTGGTGAGGCTTCAGAGTAGATCCCCACCCCCTTGGCATGGCGATTTTCCTGTCTATGTCAGTGCTCCTTACAGAGTGCTGATTCCATACACATGTACCCCAGAACCCTGTGAGAGAGTAAGTGGGTGCTTGGGGTGCGGTTTTGGGAGCCCTTCGTTCCACTGTCCCGTGATTTACACTTGCATCCTCCAGGCTGATGTTCAGTGCCTCTCTTGATTAGAGCCATCAATCTGGATCAAAGGTAGACACTGGGGCAAGGCCAGATGCCAAGCCACAAGCACCCAGAGGGCCATTCTGAAGTTAGGGCCACTTACATGTACGCCAGCATGCCACTCTGGAAAATAGAAACAGACAGAAGATCAATGAGTAAATGTGCTTATGGTTCAGCTGTGGCCTCTAGCTGTGGTTCTAACACTTCAACATACACCCAAGTCACCTAGAGGGCTCCAGAAAACTGACTGCTAGGTCCCAGCCCAAGTTTCTGGGTCAGTAGGTCTGGCTGGCACTCGGGATGCTGTAACTAACCAGCTCCCAGATGCTGCTAAGGCTGCTGGTTGGGGACCACACTTTGACAACTGCTGCCTTAGACAAAGGTAGGTAAGAGGGAGTGATGGGGACTGACAATAGTCTTAGTGAGGAGAGGACAGGGCACGTGTCCTGTGTCTCACCTGGTCCAGCCTCAGGCTTGTCTGAAGAGACCAGTGTTTCCATGGTGACTGTGGCAGGCATCTCTTCTACACTTTTATGCAGTGGAAGAGGGTCCAGATGCTGGGCAGTAGCCTGTCAAGGCCATGTGGTGACTCAGTAGCCAAGCTGGAACTCTGCCCAGGTCCTCGCCTCCTGGATCATAGCCTCTCTTGACCCTGCTGGCCCCGCCGAGTGGCTGGGAAAAGCTCCTTGTAGGGACCACTGAGGCCCTGCCCGGGCCTTCCCGTGTCTTCTAGAGTGTGAGGGACGCTGACAGTGGAATGTCTGTGGAGGAAGAGGATGAAGTCCAGGGAAGCAGCTGGAGTTGTCTGAGGCCTGGCCAGGCTGAGGGTAGGGGTCAGAGCAGGGGCAAAAAAGTGGAAAGCAGCCACCGATGATGTTTCAACTTCTGCAAAGCCCTGGATACAAAGTGGGAACCCCAGGGGGCTGCCTGCTGTGCCCCTCGCCTTCTGATGTTTCCCTTGCAGAGAACTACCTGATCAAGAATGGTACCTCTGACGTGTTACTGTGCGGGAACAGCTCAGACGCCGGGTAGGTGGCACCCACCACCCAGGGACACTTCTCCCAGCTGTCTCCTGGTGCTTTCTCAACTGACTGTGCCTCGGGACAGGGAGGTCTTCCCTTGTCTTCCTTTCCTTCCAGGACCCTGACACCTTCCCCACCCCACTCCCACCAGAGGAGACAACTGGTAAAGAGAGATCAGGGACAGATCGGCAGGGAGGGTCAAGAGAGCCCTGAAGATGGGAGGACTAGGGAGCAGCCTGGCATGCCCTGCAGGGCCCCACACCAGCCCAACCTTGACTCCATTTATTTTCCATTAGCTCCTCAAGGTCCACCTTCCACTCCAGGCTTTCCTCCTTCCCTGCTCATCTGCCCCTCAGGAGTGAATGTCCTCCCATAAAAGCCTGGACTCTCCTCAAGGCCAAGCAGGACATGATGCTGGCTGCACCTGACTGTGGTCCCCAGACTTGTCCAGACTCCATGGGCAGTTTCCAGGGCTCTGAGCACACTGGGGTCTGGGGCAGGGTGATTGTGCCATGGGTTGTTAAGTGAAGGTACGCACCAGCTCCCCCCGTGGGTGAGAGTCTCTGTCTCTGTCTCTGTCTCTCTCTCTCTCTCTCTCTCACACACACACACACACACACACCCACACACCCACACACACATGAAGGCAGCCAGGGCTCCCTCTCTGGGAGAGAGGCTCCCACCTCCAGCTCCATGAGCTGTGCATCTGCCTCACTGGACAAATGTCTGTGTGTTCCATGATGCAAATGGGCATGTTCTGTAGACACAGCTAGGCCCAGCCTGTCCTCCCCAGGGTTATTCCTCCACCCCATGTCCCTGCCTTTACCTCATGCTTAGCCAAGTCTACTGTGCCCCCTCCCCAGGTGCCCATGCTGCGCCTAGCTCCCTGTGGGGTGGGCAAGCAGAAGAAAAGGCATCAGCCAGACCCTTGCACTTCTGCTCCGTGGGAAGAGGCAGCTCCGACAGCTGCAGTGGGTCGTGTGGGCAGGAGGGGGCTGGATGCAGGCCTCAGAGAACACAGACAGGTGGAGAGAAGAGAGAGATGGTGTCCTGGGTGGAGGAGCAGCATGAGCATGCATGGAGGCAGGACCCAGCCGTGTGGCATTAGGGCCGTGAAGCTCAGCCTCCCAGAGCAGTGGGCTACCCAGGGAGATGAGCCAGATCTCCCAAGAGTCTCAAGGGCAGAGGCCCCCTTACAGCATGAGACAGAGTGCATGTCTGACTGCAGGACATGTCCCGAGGGCTACCGGTGCCTAAAGGCAGGTGAGAACCCTGACCACGGCTACACCAGCTTCGACTCCTTCGCCTGGGCCTTCCTTGCCCTCTTCCGCCTGATGACGCAGGACTGCTGGGAGCGCCTCTACCAGCAGGTAGATGGGTTCCCTGAGCCAGTGGAGGGAGGCCAGGTATTGGGCTCAGGGCCTAGGCTGCACAAGTAACTAGCCAGAAGTGGCCCCTGCAACTCCCACAGTGAGAGCCGTGGAGGGGACAGGGGCCAAGGACACTTGCATGTGAGGGAGAAGGGTTCAGCAAGCAAAGAAACTTTCTTTTGCTGGTGACCAAGTCACCATCCCTTCATACAGGATTTTGTCTTCTCTGTGAGTGGGACACTCCTCCACTTTTTAGAGTGGAATGTTCTCCTGTGTGAGCACCACATTCCCCCCAGTCGGGTGGGACATCTGCCTGCCTCTAGGTAGAATTCTGTCCTGTGTGTGGGTTATTCTCCTCTGTAGGTTAGCAATGGCCCTCTCTCTAGGTAGGACATGCTCTGTACCTTCCCTCCAGGCTCGGCTCTTTGACGCCTTGGCACAGCCAGACTGGTCCCTTGGAAATGCCGTAACCCAGAAGGGGCCCCAGTGAGAATGACCTCTTTACCCTTGCTCCTCCAGACCCTGAGGTCCGCAGGGAAGATCTACATGATCTTCTTCATGCTTGTCATCTTCCTGGGCTCCTTCTACCTGGTGAACTTGATTCTAGCTGTGGTTGCCATGGCCTATGAGGAACAAAACCAAGCCACAATTGCAGAAACTGAGGAGAAGGAAAAGCGCTTCCAGGAGGCCATGGAGATGCTCAAGAAAGAGCACGAGGTGGGTGAGCAGTACAGACAAGGAACCTCCAGGTCAAGCCCTCACCTGATCATGGGTACCTGGAGGCATGGTGCATGCTGAGTAGAGCTGGTTCTTGAAGGCATGGTGCACACTGGGTAAAAAGCAGTGCCTGCTGGGTAAAGTTGTTTTCCGTGGCCAGCATGTCTTCTAGGTAAAGGTGGTGCCAACTGGGTAAAAATGGTACATGCTGGGTAAAGTGGTCCTTGTGAGCTGGATAAAGAGATCTGTGTGTCTATGGACATAGTTTATCCTGGTCAAGTGATAGCTCTGGTTGGGTAGTAAGGAAGGTCCAAGGTTGAGGACCTGAGCCAACTCAGAAAATAAGCCCTGGCAATGCTTCCCTGGATGCCCACAGTCCCCCACACAGTGGCTGCAGGAGACTGTGACAGATTCAGCTATTAGAAGCCAGACCTTAGGCATCCACTGGTCCTTCTCACCACCCCATGCCACCTCCTCCAGCACTCTTCGGGACAGCTGAACCTTCTTGATCCACTGCCCTTTAGTTGTGCTACTTCCTTTGCTCATCAACATCCCCCTCCCCCTGTCCCTCACTCTCAGCTCTTCCAAGAGCTGCCCATTTCAGCCATTCCTTTCTTCCTTCAAGGATCTTGATTTTTCTCAGAATACCCTGACTTGGTCTGAGACTATCTCCCTGTTTAGGGTTTAGTGTCCAAGTCCATTTACTGATGGAGCAGACCAAATTGCTAAGAGTTGCTTGGCCTACCTAAGCCTGAGGTTGCACAGAGTCGCTTAATGACTGAGATGTCCCTTCCACCATTCTTTTCCAGGCCCTCACCATCAGGGGTGTGGACACTGTGTCCCGTAGCTCCTTGGAGATGTCCCCTTTGGCCCCAGTAACCAACCATGAGAGAAGGAGCAAGAGGAGAAAACGAATGTCTTCAGGGACAGAGGAGTATGGGGATGACAGGTTCCCCAAATCTGACTCGGAAGATGGCCCCAGAGCAATGGTAATCCCCAACCGTGGTCACAACCTTTGCAGGGTAGATCTGGCTTCAGACAGCTATATTGCTAGGGCTCTGGCAGAGGCATCCCTGGGCCCCTTTCCAGCTGTTCTTGATTCCCAGGGGCATTCTTGGTGTGGAGGAGCCCTGGGAAGAGAGACAGGATAGCTTTGGGTATTATCATAGCCTCAGCCTGGGTCTAGTCCTCCATCATGGGGTGTAGGGGTGGGTCTTCACATAGTATAGATTGGTAGGAGCCCAAAGATATGCCCATGCTGGTGAAGGGATGTGACAGAGTGCCCCAGGCAGGCCTGTCTACCCCAGGAGCTTCCCACCTCCTCCTCCCCTTTCCCAGTCTGAGCCCTACCTTCAGGCCCAGATGAACTTCAGGGTCAAAGCTCCAGAGGCATAGATTGGAGGTGAGGAAAGATGCCAGAAGATGCAGGATGCCTCGAAACCCACACAGCCCCTTCCGAATACCCTCGGGCTCAGCCCACTTGGTTCCTGTGTGACTGACAAAAGCCCCCAGTACTCTGGGAAGCTGAGCTGGGCCCGGTTCCATGGGAGTTAGGCTGGGAGCCGGTAAAGAGCCGTCTTGGTCATGTGGCCACTCCCTGTGCCCTCAGAATCGCCTCAGCCTCACCCACGGCCTCAGCAGGACTTCTGTGAAGCCTCGTTCCAGCCGCGGGAGCATCTTCACCTTTCGCCGGCGAGATTTGGGCTCTGAGACGGATTTTGCAGATGATGAGAACAGCACAGCGGGGGACAGTGAGAGCCACCGCACATCACTGCTGGTGCCCTGGCCCCTGCGCCGGCCCAGTACTCAGGGACAGCCCAGTCCTGGGGCTTCAGGTCCTGGCCATGCCCTCAATGGCAAAAGAAACAGCACCGTGGACTGCAACGGGGTGGTCTCCTTGCTGGGGGCAGGTGACCCAGAGGCCACATCCCCAGGGAACCGCCTGCTTCGCCCTATGATGCTGGAGCGCCCCCCAGACACGGTGAGCCAGCCCCAACACAATGCAGGCACCAGGGAATATCTGATCTCCCAAACTGTCCATCAGTGCCAGCCCCCCCAATACTGGCCAAGCATTGATTGAGCACCTATTTTGTGCTGTACTACCAAGAAATCTCTGCCTGCGTAGTGCTTCCATGCCAACAGGGCAGACTGACAACAATCAAAGAAAGAAGAGTGGTGTGTGTGAATGTATATAAGGTGTGTCATGGTGATAAACGAGGATGAGGCTCTGTCATGGTGATAAACGAGGATGAGGCTGAAATATTTCACTGGTAAGGTTTAGGTGCCAAGACACAATAGTGCAAGACCAGTGTCCTGGAGGCCCTGCACTGGACCACATGCTCGCTCTTTAGATTGCAGAGTCAGGGGCAAGCCATCCTGGGGTTCCTGGGAGAAAGACGGGTGGTGAGAGACACTGAAGGGATTCTGGGTAACAATTATTCACCAAGTTGGAAATAAGCAATACTTTATGAAGTGGCAAATCAATATCAGCCCAGGTAATAAGGGCTGTGGGGGTCAGAGCAGGAAAAAGGGGAGAGGGAGCCCCCTACTCACTTGGAGGCATTAGAATAAAGACTGAGAGAAGACTAGGAGCCACGCTGCTTTCTGAGACTAGGAGGGTGGTACAGTAGAGTGGTTAGCACCCCAGCTCTGAGTTTGAATCCCAACTCATAGCTAACCAGCTGGATGACTGTGTACAAGTTACTTTATTTCTCTGTACTTCAAGTGTCTTTATCTGTAAAATGAGTGAAATATACTCATCTCAGGGAAGTTGTGAAGATGACATGAGCTAATATGGCAAGGCCCTGCAGACTATGTGAACATTTCGATGTTAGAACATGATAGTGGCACTGTCACTGCCGCCATCTGGGGAAATGTGCTCCGGGCATAAAGAATAGCAGGTGCAAAGGCACTGAGGCAGAAGCACACCTGGGCTGTTGAGCCATGAGGCCAGCATGGCTGGAACAGAGGTGAGAAGGGGAGAGGCTGGAGTCACTGTCAGAGGGGCTGTGGAGGGCCATCCAGGTCATGAAAGGCCACTCAGAGCTTTAGTCACTCAATCAACAGATCCAGAGACAGACTGATGACTGCCCATCAGCTGTCCAGTGTCCTTGTGCTAACCTCTACCCACCATCACAGTGCCAAAACAGCCCACCCAACAACAAGCTGAATGTGTGGCTCAGACCTGAGGCCAGCAGGAGACCGAGGCAGGCTAGCTTTCTGAGGGAAAAAGGACTGGACTGGCAGGGACTGGTCGGGACAATGGAGGTGGAGCTGAGGAGGAAGGGCCCCCAGCAGATGGCCCCATGTGCGCCTGCTCAGACTTACCCTAGCTGTGGGACTTTGTGCAGGTTAATCTCTTTATGCCTCAATTTCCTCACCTGTGAATTGGAAATGAAATTAATAATGTCGGGGCTGGGGTTGTGGCTCAGTGGTAGAGCGCTGACCTAGCGCGGTGAAGCACTAGGTTCGATCCTCAGAACCACATAAAAATTTTAAAAAAGTATTTAAAAAATTAAAATGTCATCAGGTGGTGATGACCAGGAAAGTTAAAACAGAGCAGTGCTTTGGCCAGTTCTTGCTTCCTGTTCAAGTGATTACTATCTGCCATTCGTATTGTTGAATAAAGCCTCCTGGGGTGCCTTGCGGAACACCTGGGGCAGGTGTGCAAAGGGGAGGAACTGTGATACCCATGGTGGGGGCAGAACAGCTTCTGGACCCATCACCTGGAGGGGGTGTCTGGCTTCCAGGAACACGCAGCAGGCAGGTCCAGCTCTGGAGCCTCAGCCTCAGGGAAGCAGGTTGGAGCGCTAATAGAATTTCCTAATCTCATTAGGGAGAAAATCATCTCATTGTGCCCCACAGGTCGGGAGGAATCTAAGTTCAAACACTTCATTACCCGGAACTCTGACTTCACCCATTCTCACTTCTGTAGGGCCCATTTGTAACCTTAAAGGGATTAGCAGGCCAAGACGGGGTCATTTGCAAAGTTAAAGGAATTATCAACCAAGATGGAGACATTTGAAAAGTCAAAGAGATTAGCAGGCCACAGTCCCCTGGGAATTCCTTCTCTACTTCCACTGGGTCCCCAGTGAGTGGCTTCTGGCCAGTTCTGGTCTGAAAATGCAGCAGTACAGGGTTAGGCACTGTGGTCAAAGTGGTAGGTGGGAGGAAAGGCCAGGCCACTCAGGAAACATGTTCAGTTTATCCAGACTTGGGGGAAAGGGTGACGATTCACTTTGTCCCCATTTGTAAGAGCATGCTGGTCCAGAGGGCCAGATGGAGTCAGGGGAAGCACACTAAGTAGCCACACTTTTTTTTTCCCTCCATGTGTTAGAACTTCATCTTCATTTCCCTTGCATCTAGCAAGTTAGGAACAGAGCTGGGCTTCTAACCAGAGCCTCCTGGTTCCCAACTAATTTGTCCATCCACCCACTATTTATCTAGTGCCATCCAGCTGTGTCGAGTGCCAAGTGGCATTGGGGCTCCAGTGTTTAATAGCCGTGAATAGAATAAACCTGACCTCTGCCCTCATGGAGTTCACATGGAGTCAGGAAAACAATGAACTGGTAAATATGTTCAGGTCACAATAGAAAGTTGCTGGGGAGGGTTGGGAATGGGGGCTGTAGGTCAGAACACTCAGAGAAGGCCTTTTCAAAGAGGTGACATTAAAACTGACAGGCAAACAATTTTAGGGAGCCAGGTACAAAGATGCAGAGGGAATAGGACCAAAGGTTCTGAGGAAGAATGGGTTTGACATGTTGAAGGGATGAGAAGGCCCTGTAGAGCCAGGTGGGATGGAAACATCAGAAGGGAACAAGAAATGAGTTTGGAGAGTTAGGATTTGAAGCAGGTGATAGAAAACTTTGGATTTACTCTGAGTAAGATGGGGAGCAGAGAGGGGAGTTGAACAGAGGAGTGGTATTATCCAGTTTATTTTTTTTTTAGGGAATCTTTTTCTGCTAGGTAGAGAAAAGAGAGAAGACGAGGCCAGTTACGAGGCTGTTGCAGTAGCTGTTGCAGGGACAATGATGGCTTACACCAGGATGGTTTATCAGTCAGCTGTTGCCACAATAGTGCTGTGTAACAAATCATCCCAGAAGTCAATAGACAACACTAAGCCTTACTTCTCATGCTCCTTATCTGTACATTGGCCATGATTTGACCTGTCTAGGTTGAGCTTGGCTGGGCAGCTCTGCTTTAGGATACCTCTTGTTCACACTGTAGGTTAGTTTGGGGCTGTTCCACTTGTCTTTGTTCGGAGGCCTGGGCTGGAAGGGTGAATTACTGGGTTCACAGAGGATTTCTGGAGCACAAGGGCAGGGCAAACAGCATTGGCATATTTTAGGCTTCTGTTCACATTACATCCACTTACATGCCCTTGGCCAAAGTAAATCTGTTTCACCAGAGCAGGAAAGTCTCCTTCACCCATAGTGGAAAGGGAAAGAGAAAATATTTGCTTGATGGTAACTCAAGTTGTCATGGATGGTAACAAAGTAGCAGAGACGTTGGGAGGACTTAAATGTGCTTGTGAATTAAAATGGCCAAATTTATAGCTGAGTGCAGTGAAACATGCCTGTCATCCCAGTGACTCAGGAGGATCCCAGGCTTGTGGCCAGCCTCAGCAACTTAGCGAGGCCCTGTCTCAAAATAAAAAGGGCTGAGGAGCTCAGTGGTAAAGCACCCATGGGTTCAATCTCCAGTACCACCACCCCCAAATGGTTGTTGATCCTATGGTACTATTGTTGCACCAGCCACCTCAGCCCTCTCCAGAACCTCTCCTTGAATGCTTCCATGACCGGAAGCTCACTATCTCCCCGGGCACATTTCACAGAGCTCTCACCACTTGCAAGGATTGACCCTAACTTGAACCCAGGTCTCTTTTATACCCACCCCACACCCTGGCTCTGCCACACTAGATGGCCCTTGCCTGTCTCCCCTCTGCCCTACACAGATTGTAGAGCCCCACTAGTGCACACTGAGCAACCTGGTTCCCTCCACAGCCCCAGCTCCAACACATGGGCCATGGTTGTGCAGGGCTCTGCTGATGTGAAGCTCTTGTGAGCCCTCCTTGGTTCTGGGGGGCTCTGTGTAAACCTAAGGACCACCTGCCAGCCAGCTCCATCCACCAGGCATCTCTGTTTTCAGGCCTGGTTCTTTTACTTATAAAAATGATGTGCGCATGTTGGAAACAAGTCCAGCTGCGCAGAGCTGCACAAAGTGAACAGGGAACTTCTGTCCCCTCCCTGCCCCCAATCCAGTTCCCCAGATATCTCCACTTTAACAATCAGTATTTGTCTTCCAGACCTTGGGCTTGTTTTTTCCTCCAACTGTTTGTCTTGGAGACGCTCCCCCTGGGATCATACACAGAACCACCTCATTCTTGTTATTGTCTATCAGAGTCCAGAGTCGGGTTGTATGTATAATTGATTTTAATATTCTTCCTGTTGATTGGTTGTTTTGTTTTTATGGTATTCAGAACAGTGCCACCATGAGCATCATTTATGTATATTTTGGATGCATGTGTATAATTATTTATGAAGTTACATTACTAGACAAGGAATTGCAGGGCCAATTTAAAATTTTCTTGGTAGATACAAACTGCCTCCACAAAATACATACCCTCCTACCAGCCACATCTAAGCAGGATTGCGTTATGCTTCTATTGATGTCATTTTACAGCATGTTAGATTTCTTTTTCTTTTTTTTTCTAGCTTCTTTGTGCTCTTGACTCCAGGGAGCTTGTGGTCAATTAAGACTCCCAGATCATTTTTTGCATGTTCTAATGTATATGACAGCATTTGGCACAGAAAGGACCTGTGTTGTACTTGTGCTTTCCTGACCACATTCAAGAATCACTGCCAATGAGAGGTGGTGAAGAATTAAAAAAAAAAAAAAGAAAAACGGAAGCAATAATGATTGGCTGGAGGCATGGGAGCAGGGCAGTTATTAGCTGGAAGAGAGTTGGACTTAGCTTCTTGAAGCCCAGCATCTAATGACCCATCAAGACCTCCCTGGGCTGGAGTTGTGGCACAGTGGTAGAGCACTTGCCTAACGTGTGTGAGGCACTGGGTTTGATTCTCAGCACCACATATAAATAAATTAGTAAAATAAAGGTCCATCAATAACTAAAAAAATACTTTAAAAAAAAGACTTCCATCCTGTCCCCTGTAACCTCCCCAGTGTGCGACTGGACTGACCACCCCAGGCCCAGCAGGACTACAGCTGGGAACAGGACCCCTCACCCAAACCAGGTTGACACATATCTTCTGATTGCACCCAGACCACACCATCGGACGAGCCAGGTGGACCCCAGATGCTGACTCCACAGGCTCCGTGTGTTGATGGCTTTGAGGAGCCAGGAGCACGGCAGCGGGCCCTCAGCGCTGTCAGCGTCCTCACCAGTGCACTGGAAGGTCAGTCCCTGTGTTGTGCACCCTCACCTCCACCCCAGCCTGCACGGGCCTCCTCCATCTGACAGCTGTGTTGCGCTCAGCCTTTTCCATCCTCTGTAGCCTTAACTGTGCTTGCCTGTCCTCTGGTGTCTTATTCTTTCCTAGGTATCCCCAGGTCTGTGTATCTTCCAAACACACTCACATCTGTCCTGGCATGTCCCCGGCTCTTATCCATCGCATCCCTGCCTCTCCCGAGCATACCCAGTCTCCCTAGAATCATCCTACCCCAAGCAGCCCTTCCTGTTTCAGTCCAGCCATTCCCACATTCCCGGCATCCCAGGAAGACACATATGACCCACTCAACAAAACTCAGCTAACTCCCTGGCTGTCCCCCAGAGTTGGAGGAGTCTCACCGCAAGTGTCCACCATGCTGGAACCGCTTTGCCCAGCGCTACCTGATCTGGGAGTGCTGCCCTCTGTGGATGTCAATCAAGCAGAAGGTGAAGTTCGTGGTCATGGACCCATTCGCCGACCTCACCATCACCATGTGCATCGTGCTCAACACGCTCTTCATGGCGCTGGAGCACTACAACATGACGACGGAATTTGAGGAGATGCTGCAGGTCGGAAACCTGGTAAGAGCCACCTGCTACCGACTCTCCAACAGGCATCCTGGACTAAGGAGCTCTGGGCCATCTGGCACAGCCTTCATGGGTAAGGGGGAGGGGATCCTGAACACAAAGTGTCTTCCAAGTGCGGGAGGTATCCTGGAAGACCTCTGGGAAGAGGGGTTTCAGGGTCAGCTTTTAAGGAATGGAGAGATGTAGATTTGGAGTTGAAGGTTGGGGTTAAAGGGTTATGGAGATGCCCAGAGGCTAGAAAACCATGAGCTGGAGGTAAGCCTCAAATGAGTAGATAGAGAAGAGAGTGCATACAAAAAGCAGCAATTCTTTTATGGCCAGAACTTGCACAGGTGAGCATCTGTGCTGTTGGATGGGGAAAGGATGGATGGATGTTTGGATGGAGGGAAGGAAGGAGGGAAGGAGAGTGAAATGGACAGATAGAGGATGGATGGATAGCTAAGCATAGTGAGTAAATCAGGCAGAGCCAGATTTGAATTCTGACTCAGCTCTTAGTAACTATGAAACCTCAAGCAAATTACTTAGTCTTGGTAATTGGCACAATAAGTATTTGTCAAATTTAATAAATGTAAAATTAGTATGACAATATCAACCTCATAGGAAGCTAATGAGAATTGAATAAGATAATGTGTATAATGTGCTTGGCTCAGAGTTTGATAAACAATAAGCATTCAAAATAAATGATAGCTGTGGTTCTTCTCGTTGTTGTGATTATGGAGACTGACCCTGGAAGTCAGAATGTCTGAGTTCTCATTCTGATTTTTTTCCCCCTTGAGACAAAATCAAGTCCTGCCTTTCACCATACAAACAGGAAAAACTGAGACCCAGAGACAGGAGGGATAACATAGTCGAGGCAGAGTCAGGCATGCAGCAACTGGCTCCTGACCCACAGGCATGGGCTACATTGGCTCTGGCCAGGCAAACACAGAGCCAGACCTTCTCCAGGGGTTACTGGGGCAAGGCTGGCCTCAGGAAGCAGCATGATCCTGGATCGTCACTGAAGCCAGTGGGAGAGGCCCTCTAACCTTTCGGTCTCAGCTTTCTTACAGCAAACCCGGCCCTGTCTCAGACTCAGCTGCTCAGGTGGCCCCCAAAGGCAGGTAGATCTCCCACACTGTGGAGCATGAAGATTTTCTTCTTGTATTACTTTCTAAACCCAGGACTCTAGATAGTTCTCTGCAGGGTATATTCCAATTCTTTCACTAATTTGAGCCCATTTGGCTGTAAATTTACTTGCCTTTTTCTCTTTGCAAACAGAAGTAAAAGCTCTATCTCAGTCTGTCAGAGTTTCATGGCACTGCTGGGGTGTTGGGTGGTTATGCAAGGTTTGGGTTGATGTGGTTTTATGGGAATGTGACCCCTAGGTTGGACTGAGTCATTTGTGATGCAGAGCCCTGGAAGCTTCCCTGGACTATCAGGCTGTGGTTGAATGGCAGTTGTGTAAAACTTGCAACTCGATTATTCTCAGCAAGAGATACGGTTGGGTTATGACTATATTTTGTTCTTTTTGAATAGCTTTATTGTTAATATGTAAGATTTTTGTTTTCTTGCATTTAATATATTGTAAATGGTTTAAATATTAAATGTAAAGACACAAAACCACAAAAATATACATGGGTAAACAATCTTGGTATTGGAAAAACCTTTCCAAGCTTGTCTCTAAAGACAAATTTTATAAAAGAGAAGAGTGATAGATTTGACTCATTTTTGGCCTATCATATAAACAAAGGTAAAAGGCAACTGAAACTTCTCTTCTCAACAACATTATGGACAAAATAACCTAAAAAGTCTATAATGAAAGAACTTAAATGTTGCTAAGTACATTGAAAGTAACAATCCCCAAGTGCCCAGAACTAAGAGGGGCTCAGAGGCCAAACACAGCATTAAACCCACGAGATGGTTCTGCAGTTGCCCTGCAGGGGGATGCTGAGTAGAGAGAATCCGGAGGCTTGGAGTGTAATGGCCATGTAGACAAGACACAGTCTGGCAACCATGGGCAGGGGCATGAGCTGCTTTAGTCTATTTTCTACTGCTATCCCAGAATACTACAGACTGGGTGAATTATAAAAAATGGGATTTTTCTTTTTTGGTGAGGGAGGGGTGGCTCATGGATCTTGAGGCTGAGAAGTCCAAGCATGAGAGGCCATATCTGGTGAGGGCCTTCATGGCCATGTTCTCACATGGCAGAAGACACCATGTGATGAAAGCAAAAAAGAGAAAGGAAAAGGGGGCCAATTCTCCCCTTTAATAACTAACCCACCTTCATAGTAATGCCCTCATCTATTCATAAGGGCTGTGCCCACATGACCCAGTCATCTCTCAAGACTCACGTCTTCATACCAACACGATGGCACTTCAATTTCAATGTGAGTTTCAGAAGGGACCTCCAAACCACAGCAGTGACCGCATGCACATTCAGTAAAATGACAAACCAGAAAGGTCTCCTCACTGACCCTGGGGATGGCAAAGGAGGTCTGTCTTAGCTGAGCCTAGAAAGGGGGAAAGTCACCCCTGGAAGCTTATGAGCATGGATTTGGCCTTATACAAAGTCAGGGTTCAAATTTACACCTGATTGCTCCTGGAGCCTATGCCTGAGAAGATTAACATATAAAATAACCTGGGATGATCTGTTAAGACCCTGAAAGAGGCAAACAGAACTTCTCTGGAAGGACACATCTTTAACCCACGCCAACCTAGATTCCCCAAATTATAAACCACTTAAGGAAATATCCCACTGTGTGCAAGAGTCACAAACACACACACACACGCACAGGCTTAATCCCTTAAAATATCATAGATTAGAACTGTTGGATAGAGATGATAAAATAAAAATATTTATAATAACTAAAGATATGAGAGAAGGAAAAGAAAACACGAAAATAAGATGATTTTGAAAATGTGCCAAATAAGATCTCTAGAAATGAAAAATATAGCCATTGAGATTAAAATCTTAGTGTTCAAATCCAGTGGCACATTAATACAGCTGAGAAGACAAATGAATATAAATTTATATCTAAGGATGCTGCTCAGAGTGTAGTGCAGAGAGATGAACCAAAAAAAAAAGAAGAAGAAAGGAAAACATCCGTCATTTTCCAGCTTATGTTGTTGTCTACGTAGGTACCCCAAGAAAATCTACAGGGAGATCTTCATCTCTGAGAGTTCAGCAATATTATTGGGTACAAGCTCAAGATCACAAATTGTGCACCTAGTCACCATTGACAAATCAATTGGAAAACATAACTTTAAAGAGTTAACACATACCAGGCACAGTGGTGCACACCGGTAATCCCAGCCAGGAAGTCCTGCCTCAGGAAATGAGGCAGGAGGATCACAAATTTGAGGCCTTCTTCAGCAACTCAGTAAGACCCTGACACAAAATAAAAAGTAAAAAGGATTGGGGATGTAGCTCAGTGGTAAAGAACCCCTGGGATTAATCCCCAATACCCACCTCAAAAACAAAAAACAAAAAACAAAAAACATTAACATCTACATGTAACACAGTTTATATGAAAAGATTATAAGACTATAGGAAAACATAAGACTTAAATGGAAAAATGCCGTTTCTATGGATGAAAGTCTGAATATTGTGGAGATATTAATTCTTCCCAAATTAACCTATGGATTCAGTATAATTCCAATCAAAATCTCATGTAATTTAAGGAAAATTGGAGCAACTTACTATACTATTTCTCACCTATATACAAAATAAACTATATACAAATAAACTATGTACAAAATAAACTCCTTTGGTTGGCAAGGATGTGATACTGTGGGAACATCGTAAGAGCAAGAATTTGGTACATTAATCATGGGGAACAATTTACAGTATCTGGTTCATAACAGACATGCATACCCTACAACTCAGCCATTTATATTCTTAAGAAACTCACACATCTGTACAAGGAAACAGATTTCTTTATGGCATTATCAGTCATAGGGAAATTTGAATCAACATAAATGTCTCTCCACCTCTAAAAAAATAAAGAAATAAATTACAGTGTATTCATACAATTAATACTATACACAATTAAAATGAATACATATACATGTATCAATATAGATAAATCTCATAAATATGATGTTATGAATAAAAGGAAATGGTGTAGTTTTCCTAATTGCTCTTTCAGTAGATTCATCATTGATGTATAAGAACACATTTGATTTGTGGGTGTTGATTTTATATACTGCTACTTTGCTGAATTCACTTATAAATTCCAGAAGTTTTCTGGTAGAATTTTTTGGATCTTCTAAATATAGAATCATGTTATTAGCAAATAGTGACAGTTTGAGTTATTCTTTTTCTATTTGTATCCCTTTAATTTCTTTCTCCTGTCTACTTGTTCTGGATAGAGTTTCAAGGACTATGTTGAATAGAAGTGGTGAAATATGCATCCTTGTCTTGTTCCAGTTTTTAGAGGGAATGGTTTCAGTTTTTCTCCATATAGAATGATTCTGGCCTTGGGTTTAGCATAGATAGCTTTTATAATGTTGAGGTATGTTACTACTATCCCTAGTTTTTCTAGTGTTTTGAACATGAAGAGGGCTGTATTTTGTCAAATGCTTTTTCTGCATCTATTGAGATGATCACCTGATTCTTGCTTTTAAGTCTATTGATGTGATGAATTACATTTATTGATTTCCGTATGTTGAACCAACCTTGCATCCCTGGGATGAACCCCACTTGATTGTGGTGCACTATTTTTAATATGTTTTTTGTATGTGATTTGCTAGAATTTTATTGAGAATTTTTGCATCTATGTTTATTAGGGATATTGGTCTGAAGTTTTCTTTCCTTGATGTGTCTTTGTCTGGTTTTGTTATCAGGGTGATATTAGCCTCATAGAATGAGTTGCGAAGGGTTCCCTTCTTTTCTATTTCATGGAATAATTTGGGGAATATTGGTGTTAATTCTTCTTTGAAGGTCTTGAACACATGAGCATAGTCCATTTAATAATAATTGAATAAATTATTATGTACATTTAAAGTGTAAAAACATGTATGGCAATGATCAACATCAGACTTAGGATGGTGAGTGCCTTGGAGTGAATTCAGGGGACTTCAGTTTTATCTGTGGTGGCACATGGTGGTGGGTCAGATCATGGTGGAAGCCATTGTTTGGGTCAGTGGCTTAACTTCTCTGTATCTCAGTTTCCCTAGCTAATAATAAATATGACATATCTCACAGGTTTATCATGAGAATTAAATGGTTTAATATATGTAAAATATACCTGGCATATAGCAAATGGTATTTAAGTCTTTACTATTATTATTTTGTGAGGACAAATAAAACAGAATTGGAAACAAATGTGGAAATATGTTAATATTTGGCAGAGTTTGTGGTGAGCACAAAGGTACCCACTATATTATTCTATACTTAAAATATACATTCTTATTTTATAATTTAAAACATAACAATAAAGATAACTGATGAACCAGGAAAATCATGGCAATGCATATAGAAGATAGAATGGTAATATACTTAATATATAAAGTATAGTGATAAATAATTTTTAAAGCAAACACCCTAATAGAACAATAAGCAATGGATATGAACAACAAGTAAA
>CM053413.1:20038486-20196405 GCA_028644305.1 Xerus rutilus
GTGTGCTCAGGGTATTATGGGTTAAGTGCAAGTTTACGGTATGTGGAGTGGGATCCCATTCTAGACTTATGCCAAGGTCAAGAAGAGTTTGGGGATCCCCAGAAGTCCTTCCACTTTTTGGGAAGCCACCCTCAGCACAGATGGTGGGCTTCCTGCCAGGAGTCAGAGGAAGTGGGTCCCAATACTTAGAGCTGTCTATCAGATCCCAGTGAGCCTATCAAACATTCAGAGTTGTTTCCATCTGAAGTAGCCCCTGCCCAGTGGTGCTCTTGACCACTCTCAGCTGTCATAATAAATGCCGCTGATGGTCGTAACAATTGTCCTCTCATACAAAGTATCCACTTTACATCCATTAGCTCTAACTCTTAGAAACCTTCTACGGAGTTGTTATCATCCCCATTTCACATATGGGAACACTCAAGGCTCAGAGAGATGGAGACACTGGCCCAAGATCACACAGGGCAGACCCTACCTTATACCGCAGATCTGGCTGCCATTCTCTGAACATTTTAAACCATCAAGCTGTGATCACATGGCCTTAGAATGCCTGGGGCAATCCTGTGGAAGGCGCAGGTACCAGACTTCATGTACTTCTCAAGCTTAGCTGCATAGAGTCACCTGGGACGTTCTTGAAATCCCTGTAACTGGAGTCACTTGGATGGGATCCAGGCGTAGGCATTTTCAAAGTTCCCAAGGTGGTTCCAGTTCTCAGGTCAGAGAATCCATGCTTACGAAACAGCATTTCTCAAACTTCCAGTAGCCTAGGAATTAGCACAAATGTGGATTCTGATTCAGCAGGTCTGAGATCATCCAAGATTCTGCTCTTCTAAAGAGCTCCCAGATGATTCTATTGGTACCCAAAGAATTTTTCATGTATCACTGCCCCAAAGGCATTCCTAAGTGCAAGGCCTTTCTTGAGCTCCACTCCCCCAAAATAAGTATTAGTACTCATGGGTCTAATAGTCCTTAAGAACACACCCTCCCTCGTGTGTCCAGGCAGGTGCTCTGGAAGGCCAAGTGTGGGACTCAAAGGAAGGGACAGCCCAGGCCTCACCACTGGGGACTCTCAGAGAAGCCTGGTGCAGGAGCTCTGCTGCCTGAGGGCTCTGATTACAGGTGTATGAGGCATAGGCTGGGCAAGGAAAGCTCCCGAAGTCAGGAAAGTGGCCCCAGGTGGTAGCAGACAAGGGGACCATGGTGCCTGCAGGTCAAAGGCCTGGCCCTTGTTTATTCAACAAACATTGGTGGACCACCTATGCAGTGGGCATCGTCCAAGGTCTAGTAAGACAGAACAGTCCCTTCTATCAAGAAGCCTGCATTCCAAACAGAGGGGACTTGATTAATATGCAGCTGTCAGATGGTGGTATGTGAAGAAGAGAAAAATAAAGCAAGGAAGGGGACAAGAAGTGGACTGGAGGGCACATGATTTCAAGCATCAGGAGGCCCCATGGATTGAGTGGCTTTTTTACAGAGACCTGAGTGGAGGGAGCCCTGTGGATGAAAGAGAGAAGATGCTCTAGAGAGAGGGAGCAGTGAGTGCAAAGGTCCTGGGAAGGAAAAAGCACGGAGATGGGGTCCAAGGGATGGAAAAGCTACAGAAATAGGCCTGGGTCCTGGGAAAGAAGCTGAGCCCAAGGATGCTTCCTGGGGCAACCCAACAATTTGGGTAGAGGCTATAGATTTCAAGCCCCACCCCCGCCCCTGCCAAGAACCTAGCTGGTGGAAGAACAGGTCTTTCTGGATCCATGAGGGCCATGCCTCCCCAAGCCCACCTTTGAGGGCCTCTTCTGAGCAGAAGGGACAGGCAGATGCCAGAGCCACTGGCTGATGCCTCCCTCTCTCCTTTTAACACAGAGACCCCTCAGGTGCGAAGGCCAGGGTGACCTCCCCTTTTGATTATTGACCCCAGTGAGATGACTCAGCCATGCCTGTCCCCAACTCCCATGTCTTTACTGTTGCTGCAGACCCAGCGCTGTTCCCAGAGGTTCCCTAGTCCTCAGCCCTCCCACCCTTCCAGAATACCCTGAGTGCCTCCTCACCTCCCTTAGGATAGCTCCCAGCTCCTCGACATGACCCAGGAGGCTCATGTACATGCCTCTGACTTCCCTTCATACCAGATATCCTCCACTCTTGGAACCATGCCCCTGTTTTAGCAACTGGCAGCCTTCAGGGCAGCTGGCTATGGTCATGGCTACCAGGCCCCCCACACTATGAGCTCCTGGACCACAGGCTCCAATGACTGAGGCCAGGCGGCTTGAGATTCATGAGTCAACAAACCAGGTGAAGTTCAGCCTCTGCCCACCCTAGAGAGAGGGGAAGCTCAAAAGCTTGGAGGAAAGAGCCCTGGGTTATTCTCCTGGCTCCTGAACTTCATAGCTGTATGACCTCAGGCAACTATTCAGTCTCTCAATGCCTCAGGTTCCTTACCTGTAAAATGGGGACAATGGGGTTGTTGAACGGATTAAAAGAAACAATACATGCAGAGTGTTCTAGAACCGTACCTGGCACATCGCCAGTCATCCAGAAATGGCAGGTGGCTGTCATTCCAGTGAGAAGAACTGGCAGGTGGACAAGGAGTGAGGGCATTCTGGGCTGCAGGAACAGCATGGGCCAGATCTGAGTCATGAGCACCAAGAGTGCTCCCTGGGGAGAAGTGTGCCGGAAGGAGTCTGGGGCTGGATCACCACCGCCCACCTGGGCCTCCCCTGCTCTAGATGCCTCTTAGACTGGAGTCTGTAGAGCCCCCCATGGGCCCTGGCTGGTGTCATACTTGACGAGCAGCTGAGAGGGCTGGGACACCAGGTTGGAGAAGAGAGCCAGCACTGAGTGAGCTGGACCCCTACTGGGACCTCAGGACAAGTCAGAACTGCCAGCCAAGAGGAAGACTGTCAGAGCAAGAGTCAGGAAGTAGAGTGCCCTTGCTGGCCAGAGAAACCTCAGAAACCCCTGATTCCTGCTTTCTCTTCAGGTCTTCACAGGAATCTTCACAGCAGAGATGACCTTCAAGATCATTGCCCTTGACCCCTACTACTACTTCCAGCAGGGCTGGAACATCTTCGACAGCATCATCGTCATTCTTAGCCTCATGGAGCTGGGCTTGAGCCGCATGGGCAACCTGTCGGTGCTGCGCTCCTTTCGTCTGGTACCCAGCTGGATCCACTGCAGGGGGGCGGGTCGGTGGCTGGGAACACCCCTCTCTGGGTCACCTCTCAATGCCTCTGCTTTGATATGTCATGCCTTCTGCCAAAAATAATTTGCTAAGTTCCCTTAGCACCTAGGAATGGAGGTGAGTGAGGCAAAAGGAGACGTCTCTCCAAAAGAGCAATTGGGTGATATCCTAAGGATTTGCAAAGCCCTTCATGGTCCACAGTGTCCCCTTTAGTCCTCATGGGATCCAGGAGTGAGGCTGGTATTGCCACATCCCCATTTCACAGATGAGAAGATTAAGACTCAGAGAGATGAAATGAATTTCCCAAAGCTACATGGCAAGTAATCAGTGGAGTCAGATTGGCTGACCACTCATCTAAGCAGCATTTTTTAAACTTCAATGCGCACACAAATCACCAGGGAATCTTGCTAAAATGCAGAGACTGATTAAGTAGGTCTTAGGTGATGCCCAAAGTGCCCATCTGTGCACCACACTTGGAGCTCAAAAGGCCTGAAAGGTCCAGACGTGGGTCTGGAGTTGTGGTCATGAAAGGCTTCCTAGAGGAGGTCCTGAGCTCTGCGGGTGGCTCCACTGAGGGATATAGGAAGGTAGGGTGGTGGGGTAAGTAAAGAAAGCCTGTGATACAGGTTATAATCCTGACTCCATTGCCATGAGCCAAGGAATTTACAAGTGACTCCACCTGTAAGGGCTGGTTTCTTCATCTGTCAAATGAGGTAGTAATAGTGCCAGCCTCATGTGGTTATTGGGAATTCTGAATGAATCAATCCATCCTAAGCACAGGCATGGCACATAGTAGGTATGCATTAAACATTAGCATGTGTCCCCTTTCTCTGTGATACTTGAGAGGAGAGAAAGATGGAGGTCATTGGATGAGTCAGAGGTGGTTTGAGGTGGCCCAAAGGATAGCTGAGGGGGACAGATCTTTTAAAGAGAAAAGATGTTAGGTTTGGGAGAATCTATTAGGAAGTTCCTGGAGGTGAGACCAAGGAAGGTGAGAAGCTGATATGGGGACAAAGAGGGGCTAAGTTGGGGAGATGGACTGGAGTTGTTAACCTGACTCCCAAAGCAGAGTCCAGTAAGTCTGCTCTCAGAAATGGGTGCAAGTACGTGTTCTTGGAGAAATGGAGGGAGGTGGGTGTCAGTGACCTCCAAGGCTTCCCTGGGCTTTCAGGCAGGAGCTGGGGGAAAGGAAGGGTGTCCATGGGAAGTGGGAGCCAAAGCCCCTCACATGGACCTCTCCTCTTTCTCCATCCACAGCTGCGGGTCTTTAAGCTGGCCAAATCATGGCCCACCCTGAACACACTCATCAAGATCATTGGGAACTCAGTGGGGGCGCTGGGGAACCTGACGTTGGTGCTGGCCATCATCGTGTTCATCTTCGCTGTGGTGGGCATGCAGCTCTTTGGCAAGAACTACTCAGAGATGAGACACCGCATCAGTGACTCTGGCCTGCTGCCCCGCTGGCATATGATGGACTTCTTCCACGCCTTCCTTATCATCTTCCGCATCCTCTGTGGCGAGTGGATTGAAACCATGTGGGACTGCATGGAGGTGTCCGGGCAGTCATTGTGCCTGCTGGTCTTCTTACTTGTTATGGTCATTGGCAATCTTGTGGTAAGTCATCCAAGGGCGTCCATCACAGGCACATCCACCCATCCACCCAACTTTTCACCCTCCCAGCTACCCAAAACCCAGTCATCCACCTATCCATTCACTCACATTTCCTTCTCTTTACCCACTCATCCAACCATCTATCAGACCACCCACCCATCAACCTTTCATCCATCCACCTTCTCATCCATTCATCCATCTACTTATTTACCCATCCTTCCCTCTACTCGCCTATTAACTCATCCACCCACCTATGCATGCACTCACCCATCCATCTAAGCACTTACCATCAACCCATCTATTCACTTGCCCATTCATTCTTTTATTTACCTACTTGTAAATACATTTACCTACCCAGCCATCTATCCACTTACCAATCACGCACCCACCATGCACCTCTCTTATCAGTCTGTCTACTCATTTACCAACCTCTATCCATTATCCACTCATTCAGCCAATCATCCTTCAGCCCCATGTCCTCATTCACTCATCCACCCATCCACTCACTCATCACCCATCTATTCATTTGTCCATCAACCACCCATTCATGAACTATTTACACACACACGCCCCTTCACCCTTCCATATATTCACCATTCATCCATCCATTCATCTGTTACCTCTCTCCTCTCAGCCATCTCTCCCTCCACTTACACATTTAACTCCTCCATCCATCAATCTACCTTTCTATTCATTCATTAACCAGTCCCATCATCCAGCTAGCTTCTCACTCCTTACTCATTGACTCATCCATCCATCCTCTCACTTATTTATTTACTTATTTTTGTGCCAGGAATTGAACCCAGGGACACTTTACCATTGAGCCATAGCCCTAGGCCGCCCCCCTCCCACCTTTTTTGAGACAGGGTCTCACTAAGTTGCTTTGGGCCTTGCCCAAAGTTGCCCAGGCTGACCTTGAGCTTGTGATCCTCCTGCCTCAGCCTCCTGAGTCGCTGGGATTACAGGCATGTGCCACCACACCCACCTATAACTCACTTTTCATTTAATTGTGCTCATTCATTCATTTACCTACTTATTTACCTGTTTATTCATTATTTATTAATTTTGTTCATTCATTTATTGACTCATCTATGCATTCTTTTATGGTCACTATCAATGAATTACCGAATGATTTTCAATTGAGCTTAGCAAATGTTCACTGAGCCCCTGTTGCATGTAAATGTTCCAAATACCAGTAAGCACACTGAAGTAAAGGTAGCCTAGCCCCAGCCTTGACACTGCTCACTAACCTGAGAGAATTGGGAGGGAAGCATTCAAACAGGACTGAAATAATTCTCAGACTGGTTAGAGTGACCAGAGCACCATGGAGGAGCCCATAGGTATGTTCCCCTCCAGCTAGAGAAATCAAAGAGGGCTTCCTAGAGGAGAGTTCATAGCTGCCCTAATAACCAGCTAATGCAGAGGATGACCATTAGGTATGGACAGATGATGGTCCAGATGGGGTTCAATAGGAGCTTTTTAAGCCACCCTGAGTAGTTGTGATGGGAGTTCCTGCTGTCCCATAAAGAGAGGCTAGGCCTTTGTTCCTTTGGTCCCCCTCTCTGTCCTAGGATGTTGTCTTGTGTCTTTAAACTGCAGAAGTCCAAATTTAAGAGAGATCAAAGTCTAAATACCAGAGGATAGACCTTAGGAAGAAGCAAAGTTGAGGTGAGTCTGGTTCAGACCCAAGTCAGCATCCATTGTGAACATGGAGCCACCTTTCTGGGTGCACAGCTGGCCCACACATGCTCCAACATCATGCCTGCACCGTCTGGCTCTGCTGTTGCTGCTATGTCTCTGTCGTGGGCGGCACAGGGTCATACCTGCGCATAGAAAGGTTTTAGATCCGCTTTTCCAGCCTGCTGGGGGATGAAAACTTTGGGCTGTAGATTTGAGAGCCTTTCTCCAAACCTGCCTGCTTTCTCCTCCATGTGTCTTAACGAGGATAGGATAGGACAAGTCTAGATGTGGTCAAACCTCCACAGTGTAGAGCTCAGCCCAAAGAGGAACCAGGGTATTAGTGTCAAAAGAACCCAGCTCTCTTTGCTGCCCCTTGGGGTGGAGCCTCACTTAGCCCCTGGCCCAGCCCCAGGGGCTGCCAGACCCTGTCTGTTCTAAGAAGAATGCAAGTGTGCTGAGTGCTGAGCCCCAGGCCAAGCTGAGCCGTCCCTCACACGCAGAGCCCTGCCATTTCCCAGCGGATCTGCCTGGGGATGAGAAGATTAGAGGCTGCTGGAGGAGGGAAGGGAGCGACAGCCCACGCAGCCCCCTCCCTGGCCGCCTCAGGAATTGGGCCACTGCGGGGCTGGTGTGGGTGGAAGCAAGGTTGCCATTGAAATGGGAAGTGATGATCAGGCAGGGGCTGGGGAGCAGCAGCATGATTGACGGGGAAGCACGGGAAGAAGCCGAACTTTGGAAGCCATAGACAAGGAGGTGGGGTGGACACGGCTTCTAGGTGCCCCCCTACCCTGCTGCCAGCCTGGGCCTAGGACTCCTGGGATCAGAAGATGTGGGGCCATATATGTGTGCAAGCTAGGGTGGGGACCACAGAGGGCAGCAGAAGGCTGTGCCTGGGCCCTTGTGGACAGAGGCCAGAGGTCAGTGTAAACAGCAGCTCTCATACACATCACATGCCTTGCCCCCAAATGACGACATTAAAAGGGCTGCCAGGTGTCACAAGTGGTCATCTCTCAGTGAGATGGCAGGCTTACTTCCTAACCTTTCCATACTATTTACATGAATACATGTTACCTGTTAACCAGACGCCTGACTTCCTGCTTCACTACCACTTTCATCAGAATCCCCTTCCCAGCTTGCTGACAAAGTGTGGCAGCCCTGGAGGAGGTGTGTGGCATCTCTTAGGGGCTTACAAGAAGTCAGAGCAGGAGCTCAGAATGGGTTGCTGATAAGTGCTGTGCACCCACCTTCACCAGCCACCTGCTGCAAGGGCCCTGTTCAACTTCAGTCCCTCCTGAGGCGCTGGGAGGAGCAGACATCAAGCCCTCAATGGGGATGGTATGTCCCTGGACTGTCAACCTGGTGATGCTCCTAGGCCAGTCCAACCTATGTGTGCGATAAGCCCACCAACCTATGTGTGTGATAAGCCCACCACCGTCTTCCTTTATCCTGCACGAGACTGGGAAATGGACTCAAGCCCAGCCCCTTGTCACACAGCAACATCCTCTTAGCAAAAAAACAAAACCTCACATTTTCAAGATTTTTTAACATCAAGCAATTGTCCAAAACCATCCAAAGCCTGAGGGGTTACGCAGATTCTCCTTAAGGAGTCTTACATCCCTAACCCCTAAGAAATAACTTCAATAAAGTACTGTGCCTTCTGGAACCTCTGAACGTAAACCCTACCTTTCACCCCGGCAGCAGAATGGGCCTTAGAACCGGGGTTGACCCCAGCACCAACCCCTACCCCATCCCAGTTATGTGGTCCCACTCACAGAACCCATTGGGTACCATCACAACCTAGACACAGCCACCTCTGTGTGGCCTGACCCCACAGTTATTCCGAAATGCCCAAGAGCTTCTCATGCCTTCCTGGCCTCTTTTCCTATCATAACCTTCTTTTCTGCTCAATCCCCTGCATCCCTCACCTGGAAAACACAGACCTAGAATACAGGTGGAATGTTCTTCTGTAACAGCAGCTGCAAGTCTTAGAACAGAGAGCCTGCTTCTGCAGGGAGCTCAGGCGGACCACTGCCCCTCCTTCACCAACAGAAACACCAGCCCCTTCCCAAAAAAGGCTTGAGAGCTGTGGGTTGCTTCTGGGTGAGAATCTGTCCTGTTCCTGGATGCCCATTTCCCAGGAAGGAAGCCCATGCCCACCCTGACCCCACTCCCAACACTGCAGAAAGAGGTGAGAGCTGAGAAAGGAAGGTCTATGTGTAGAAGTATCTGGAAGAGGTATGAGGCTCTGCCCAGCCTCCTGTGTGACCTTAAGCAAGCTCCTCTCTGGGCCTCATCCCCATCTGTAGCCTTTTGACATGGGATGAACCATGGTTCTCCCGTTGAACCTGAGCTAGGACACTAGGGACCTGAGTGTGAAGGTCCTTAATTCAGACTGTATGGTGAGCCCGTGGGAGGAGGAAAATGAATTTATTTTTCTTTTATAGACAAACCCTCCACATTCAAGAGAACGGAGGTGGGAGCTAGGATGCAGGCCTAGACCCCAAGTTTGCCCATGAAGGGGAGGCTCAGTGCCCATGGCATGGCTCAGTGCCCAGGTGAGCCTGACCTGTTGCCTCAACAGGTCCTGAACCTCTTCCTGGCCCTGCTGCTCAGCTCCTTCAGTGCAGACAACCTCACAGCCCCTGACGAGGACGGGGAGATGAACAACCTTCAGCTGGCCCTGGCTCGCATCCAGCGGGGCCTGCGCTTTGTCAAGAGGACCACCTGGGACTTCTGCTGTGGACTCCTGCGGCGGCGACCTAAGAAGCCTGCAGCTCTTGCCTCCCACGGCCAGCTGCCCAGCTGCATTGCCAACCCCAGCTCCCCACCACCCCCAGAGATGGACAAGGCACCTCCTGCCCGCAAGGAAACACGGTTTGAGGAAGACAAGCGTCCAGGCCAGGGCACCCCTGGGGATCCAGAGCCTGTGTGTGTGCCCATTGCTGTGGCTGAGTCAGACACGGATGACCAGGAGGAGGACGAGGAGAACAGCCAGGGCACTGAGGAAGAATCCAGCAAGCAGGTGAGGCCTGCCCTACACGTTCGTAGTACTTTCTTCTTCTTTTTTTTTAAGTATTTTTTTTAGTTGTAGATGGACACAATATCTTTATTTTCTTTATTTTTTTATGTGGTGTTAAGGTTCAAACCCAATGCCTCACGCATGCGAGGCAAGTGCTCCACCACTGAGCCACAATCCCAGCCCCTGTAGCACCTTCTTATACAGGGCCCAGGCACTACGGTCTGAAAGAGCCAGCCTTGCTTACAGCCCCTGCACACTGCCTCAGTAGCGGAGTGGGGTGGGGAAGATAGGCCCTCTGCCCAACAGTGGATCTCTCAGAGGGGTTCCAAGACCAGCTATTGTCCATTCATGCCCTGGCTGGTCATGGGAAACTGAGGCATAGCAAGAGAGAGATTACTGGGAGTTCCTTATGTGTTTAGGACAGAGCCAGGGCCCATCCTGACCTGGCCATTGTCCATCTCCAGGACTCGCAAGGTGGCAGGTCTTGGCAAAGGAGGGGTGCAGTTTTCCTGACCTCCTGACTGCCCCCTTTCCTCCTCCCATACCCAGGGCTCATTCTGAGATTTAAAAATAAGCATCCCTAAGACGGAGGTGTCAGAGACAGCACTATCTTATCTCCTGACCTGTTATTTTTAACACTTGGGACCGGAGTCTGGACAAAAGAGACAGTGCCCTCCCCCTCCATTTTCCCTTGGCCTGAGCCAGGCACCAGTGGCTTCTCCTAGGTCTTTAGGCCAAGCAGCATTCAGTGGTTAGGTCCATTCTGGCTGCTTCCTCTGGGCCAGCACTGGGGGCACCTGGCCTAGTGGGCAGTGTGCTCCCTACGTGGGGAACTTGATCTGAGGCTCTGGGCTTGGTTCTGTCTCCTCCTGCCTCCCTATGGTCCCAGAGGCCAGCCTGGGCCCACTGAGTCAGGCTGTGGGACAGTGGCAGTGATAACTGGGGGAGGAGCGATGTTGTGTTGCCAGGACCACAGCTTCCAATCGTCTCCGGTACAGAAACAGAATTGCACCTACCCTTTCTTTTCCCTCTCATTTCCTTCTCTTGAGCCTGTGGGCTCTGGGTCCCTGGGGCCAGCATGGGAGCATGCGTGTGTGTGTGTGTGTGTATGTCTGTGTGGGTGTGCATGCGTGCAAGCATGAGGGAGAGAGAACCAGCAAGCAAGCCAGGGTGCCTTGGGAACTGGGGGTGGGGGCCAGCATGTCCTTCCTATGTGGAGCCAGCAGAACTCATCAGATGAGCATCATGGCCCAGCTATACCCTTCCAGGGAGTTGGGAGAGGGGGAGATTTATAGATCCTTTGCCTGGATTTACCGGGAGCTTCCTACCCACCTGGTCAGGACCTCTGGGGGAGAGTCCTCAGTAAGATGGAGGCTCTAAAAAGAGGGCACAAGATAGAGCCCCTGTTGCATGGGCACAGCTGAGGCCCTGGAGACCCTCTGGTAGAGTGTATAGGTTCAACTCACGGGCTGGGGTCTCTTCAGCAGGAATCCCAGCCTGTGTCCAGTGGCCCAGAGTCCCACCCAGAGCCCAGGGCCTGGAGCCAGGTGTCCGAGACAGCTTCCTCGGAGGCTGAGGCCAGCGCGTCTCAGGCAGACTGGCGGCAACATCAGAAAGCGGAGCCCCGGGCCCCAGGGTGCAGTGAGGTAATGCACGCCTTTGTCCCTGAAGTTGGCGGGGCGCTGCTGCTTGGGCTGGAGCCAAGCTGGGAGAGGTCCCCAGCACGTGCCTGAATTTGCTGGTGGGAGACCTATCTGCAAAGAGGAGGCTGGGCACTGTGTTCTAACAGGAGAGGGGTGTACAGGGCCATTGGGAAGTGGCCAGCCTAGGACTCAGCTGTAGGACTAACCCAACAACACCTCTGTGTGTGCACCCTGTCCTCACTCTGTGTTCCTGTGTTCTTGTCCTATTTGGTAAACATTTGTTCTGTGAATCTCCCATCCAAAGAGACCTTCAGGGAGCTCTGAGGACTGTTTTTGGCACCTTCATCGCCAGCTGCTTGTCACCTGCACTAAAGCAGAGGCCACAAATGGGAGGCCCACTCAGCCTGCCATAGGGATTTGTTCTGGTCACATACACAAAAAGTTTTACTTTTAGCTGGGCTTGGTGGCACACACCTATAATCCCATCAGCTCAGGAGGCTGAGGTAGGAGGATCGCAAGTTCAAAGCCAGCCTTAGCAAAAGTGAGGCACTAAACCACTCAGTGAGACCTTGTCTCTAAATAAAAATGCAAAATAGGGCTAGGGATGTGGCTCAGTGGTCAAGTGCCCCTGAGTTCAATCTCTAGTACTAAAAAACAAGAAAAAAACAAGTTTTACTTTGATTTAGCTACCACCCCTTCAAATTTTGGAGCTCTTGTAAAAATCTGCATTTCTGGCTTCTCTTGAAAAACTAGAATAGGTGCCACCCGGCTGGAGAAAAGTGATCGCCATCTCCCAGACACAGGCTGGAGCTCTCTGATTTACTGCAGAGCCACCTGCCTGACTGATGGTTACTGCCTGGCCCCCATAGTCATTTGAGTTTGTGGAGCCTGAGCTAAGGGATGGCTGGCTGTGCTGCCCAGCTTCACTCATGTCAAGTGAAAGGTAGAGATCACGTGTGCAGAGAGAGCTCAGTGCTACTATCCTGCAGCCTGACCTTGCTCCCCAGCCCAGCACTTGTGACTTTCCCTGCTAAGAGACAGGCCCAGGGAAGGATTTATGGTCATAGCCAGTTTGGAGTGTGAATGCTTAGTGGAGTCATCGTTCCCACTGGGCAGGTCACAGACCTGGATGGTCTGACCCTTGAAGGTGTGTGTGAGCAAGAATTCGGAAGACAGTCACAGGAGAGCAGGCGGACCTTTGAGTATTGTAATTTCTTCCTTTCTTTAAATCACTTCATGATGAGCCCTATAAAAAGGAGAGAGAGAGAGAGAAAAAGAGACACACACACTAGCGTTTTCCCCAGGAAAGGACTTCCATGTCTCACCTGCAGGAGGATCCCAAAAATGTGTGTCCTCCCACGTGACAGTCCCATGTATTTTAGGCATCTCCAGTGTCTGGACCTTCTTGGCCTACCGCTTTCATAGCCCAGCTGAGCTGGGGAGAGAGGGGGAAGGAACCTTCAAAGCCATAGGGATCACAAAAAGTAAAGCCTCACCCTCTGGCCACCCAGAGCAACTGCTTTCTCCTGGAACACAGCCCTTTCCCATCACAAACCTCAGAAGTGGAGGATGTGGAGATATCAGCACAGTGATTTTCAGAGGAAGGGACAAAGAAGGCAGCCAGAGAATCAAAGCTGTTCCCGCATCTAAGCGGAGTGGGAGTGGCGTGGGGCTGGGCTGATGTGACATGGAGCCAGCTGAGGTGGGGTTTGACCTTGGGGGAGGCAGATGAGGGATTTCCTTTCTTCACAGAAACCCTTGATGACACCTGTCTTTAGCTTGGACTCCCTAGCTGCAGAGCCTGAGCTGGGGACGGCTGTGTGTGGAGGGAGGGCCCTCAGGAGAGACCCATGAGGAAGCAGGAGAAGCAGCTGAGGCACAGGGAGCTGTGAAAGGCCTATACACTGAGTCACCTTCACCGTCCTGTCCTGGGGAAGCTCGGGAGTATGAAGTGCACCACAGGCAGGAGCTGGACTTCCATAGTCTTGTTAGTCAGGCTCTGGGTATTGGCCACCCAGGGGTAACCACTGAGACACTTCCCAGGATGGCAGCTCCCTGGCTAACAGGAGTTTTCTGGAGGACAGGCCAGCTAAGTCACCAGTCTTCACAGCAGACAGGAATGGGTTCTCTGGCCTAGTTGAGGGGAACTGGGCAGAGCCCCAGCAGTGGCCACTGCAGCACCTTCATATGCTCACAAGAGATACCCAGACACAAGGGCACACCCCATATGCCTGCACCATCAAGTTACTAGGCCTGGGCAGCAACTCCCTGCATGGTCAGTAGAAGGTTCTGGCACCTTCTCAGTCTTACCCCAGACTCTGCACATCACACCAGCATCCGTATGGATTGGGCAAGAAGCACGGGCTGGGTTGCTGGCCTGTTCTCTGCATGTGTGACTTGCTGCTGTGTGCCTTCAACCCTGCTCTGACTGTTCTCGATGTGTATCCACATTTCCAATGAGTGTCCTTGTTGCTTTCCCAGGTCTGCTTTGTTCCCAGCTAGATACATTTCCAATCCCAGTGTTTTCCCAGAGCCCTTTGTTTTATCATCTCCCAGCTCTAAATCCCAGAAGACCAGAACCACAGACCCCAGGGCCCTGAGGTCCAGCCTTGGCTCAGCTCTGACTGGCCCTAAGTGGCTCTGCAGCAGGTGCCCACCCACCCTCCCCAACCTCAGATTCCAAGGGTATGCAATGGGGGGCAATTGGGGCTCCTCCCCTGAGGGAGCTCCAAGCTTCCCCCAGACTCTGGGCTCAAGGCTGGAGGCTGTTCCTCAGCCCATACTCATGCCCTTGCCCTCCCCTGCCCACAGACCCATGAGGACAGTTACTCTGAGGGCAGCACAGCAGACATGACCAACACTGCTGACCTCCTGGAGCAGATCCCTGACCTGGGTGAGGACGTCAAGGATCCAGAAGACTGCTTCACTGAAGGTACTGCTCTGGGAAGCCCTTTGCCCCAGCCTCAGCCACACCCAGAGGGGACAGATGGGAGGACCAGCAACTCTAGAGCCCAGGGCCATGTCACACCCACACCCTGACCTGGAACCACTCTCCATCCCTATTCCTCTGTGACCCTGGGAGTTCCTCCATCTGCTAGTGACATGAGTCATGGCACGTCTGCCCATGGTGTGCCAGGCCAGGCAGCTGTAGCCCAGCAGCACCGAGGACTGGTAGCATCATTTTTGTGGTATGGTAACCTAAGCGTATGCCCCCACTGCAGCAGGGACTGGTGCCACCTTGGTGCACCAAGTCCTGGTGCCACCGAGTCCTGGCACATAGTAGGCCTTTGGTAAATACTTAAGGTGTGTGTGGCATGTGGCCATATTAGTAATTGACATCTGTAGTTTTCCTGAATTGCTAGTATATCTGGAGGGCAGCTGGAGACAAAATGAGGCTTTTCCCTGCATGTGACGTGTCAGTAGAGGTTGTCATGGAGAGGTCTACTGTTCCCAAGACTCAAACTGCAAAGGAGGATTGGGGACAGAGTACCCTAGGAGTTTCTGAACATGTCTACAGGGGAAGAGTTTCCCAAATGAGCAGAGAATAGCTAGAACCCATGCCAACCCCAGTCTTGCCCCTGCCCAGACCTCCCGGGCTGTTCACCCACTTTTTGAATGCTTAGTCCATTCAGTCTCTCCACAGAGTACCCACTGAGCATGTGGCCCCTGAGGGAATACCCACAGTCCTCCTCGCCTGCGGGCCACCCACCATGTTGCCCTGTGCACTATCCCATCGTTGCAACCCCTTTCTCTCAGCCATTCCTTCAATTACATAGCCTTCTGCCATCAGACATGGGCATTCGTAGGCCCTGAGCTGGGTCCATCTGTCACCCTCCCCCACAGGTTGTGTCCGGCGCTGTCCCTGCTGCGCAGTGGATACCACACAGGCCCCAGGGAAGGTCTGGTGGCGACTGCGCAAGACCTGCTACCGCATCGTGGAGCACAGCTGGTTTGAAACATTCATCATCTTCATGATCCTGCTCAGCAGTGGAGCCCTGGTACTCTCCCGGGGATGCAGGGTTGGGGCAGGGAAGACTGGAGGAGGAGGGGAGGGCAGGGAAAGGAGGTCTCCAGCTGGAAAGCCAGGTCAGAAACTGGGGCAGAACCTCTGCTGAAAATGTGCTTCCCAGGCTCCTGGAGCAGAGTGCAGCTCGCAAACTCCATGCCTACATCATGTGTGGAGGCCAGATCAGGAAGGGATTGCAGAGGCCATGTGTCCAGCCCCCTTACTTGTTTCATGAAAGAAAAATGGGTTGCCCCAGATTACCAACCTCCCACACTGGAGCTCTGGTGACTCACCTTCCTGCATAGAGAGAGCATCAGGCATTCTGTCGGGCCATTATAACAAAGTTAAAACTGATGATACAATGGTAATTCTGTTCAGTTCATCTTCAATGGAGGCTAGGCCATGTACTTCACACATTTTCATTAATACCCATACAAATCTTTGTGGCAACAGTAAGTAATATGTCCAAATACCCACCAGTCAGGAGCCACAGATCTGGCATGTGAACCTAGGCAGTCAGATTCCACAGTCCTTTGTCTTGACCTTCCATATGTTCAATAGTTCTGTACTCTCCTTTTATCTATTGCAGTGAGCCGTGAGGGAGCAACAGGAAAAGGAAGAAATCTCAGCCCTGGCCTCAGGGCCTTCTAGTCTAGTTGGGGAAACCAGATTCAGCAAGTTTGAAATGCCAATGATCAGAACTCAAGAGAGATGAGCAAGGGGAATTGGAGCAATTAGGGAAGACTTCCTGGAGGCAGCAGATGGAGCTAGACTGTGGAAAACAGGGAGGTTTGTTGAAGCCAGGAGTAGTGAAGCCCTGCAGAGATGCTCCATCTGGCTTTCAAGCACCTTGCTCTGATCTCTCAGGAGAGCCCTGGAGAGGTTGCTGGCAGGTACTAGTGAGCAAAGAGAGGGGTTCCAAAGAAATGGAAAAGTTCCTGGTCCAGGGGGAACAAGCACCTGTGTTATTGGGGAGATGAGATCCCCACACAGATGAGCAACTAACAGGAAGTACTTTGGACCACAGAGTGGGAGAAAGGGCACTTTAATCCAAAGCTATATGTCTCCACTCCACACTGCCACCTCCTATGGGGAGGCACCTCAGCTGTCACAACCTCTGGTTCTACTACCGGCCCCCAACACTGCCCCTCCCTTATTTCCAGAGTGGGCCTGGAGCCATGATTTGCAGTCTGCCTGCTGTTTTACCATTGGCAGCCAGAGCCAAATCCCTGTGGGTTTCAGAGAAGGATGATTTGACAATATGTTAACAAGTTTTGTTTTTAAACAGCCACAAACAAGGGCAGCCAGAGCCATTTAGTCTGGGCTGTGGAGGAAAATCTCAGCCTGGCATAAGTGAAGAGGAGTTTTGGCAAGCATCTGGTGAATCTGATCAGGGAAGACAGCCAAGCACTGTTGTTAAAAAACCATGTCAATGATAGATTGGGAAAAAAAAGTCTTGAGTGTTTTATTTAAAGTTACAAACTTGTTTAACAGAAAGCAAACTATATCCCTTCCAAAGTGCTGAGGGAACTTTTTAAAAAAGGAAAACAGATATTACAACCAAAGAAAGAAAGGAAAAAAGAAGCAACAGGAAAGCATAAAATTGGAAAACAGAATAATATGGCAGAGGCAAGACCAAACATGTTTTAATAATAAATATAACTGGATAAAATTCATTTTTAAAAAGAAAAGGACTCTGAGTGGATTGTGAAAACATACACGCCAGCTATGTGCTCTCAAATGACAAACTTGAAACAAAGTGTCTCAGAAATATTAAACATAAAATAAAAGTTATACAGGTTGAATATCTCATATTGGAAATACTTGGAACAAGAAGTGTTTCAGATTTTGAATATTTTTCAATCTGGCAACATTTGCATAAACATTACCAGTTGAGCATCCCTAACCCAAAATCTGCAATGCTCCCAAACCCAAAACTTCAAAAATTATGTCAGCAATCAAAAGTTTTGGGAGTATTTTTGTTTTGCATTTTTGGATTAAGGAAGGCTGCTCAATCTGTATCAAGCAAATGCAAACAATAACAACAAAAATCAGAGGTTTTGTTTGTTAATATTAAGCATGGTTGCATTTAAGTTAAAAAGCTTGAGATGAGACAATGAAGGTCCAACCTCCAATAAAAGTATAACTATAATGAACATTGCTTAGGATGGAATAGCACTAAAATATATAAAGCAAAAGCCACTGGGGATAAAACAGGAAAAAAATGACAACAGTGTAACACTATGGGAGATTTTACCACACATCTGTTAGTTTTTGACAAATCAAGTAGACAGAACAAGACAAAGGGAAATATATATATATATACTTTTATCTAATAAACAATAAACTAACACTTAAATAGCATATGTGCCTTTGTTCTAAGCATTTTATAAACATGAATTCATTTCATTCTCACAATAAGTCCATAAGATACATACTATTACTAAGCCAATTTTACAGATAAGAAAATTGCTAGAAATACCAAAAATAGAGACTAGGGATGTAGCTCAGTGGTAGAGCCCTTGCCTAGCGTATGTGAGGCCCTGGGTTCAATCCCCAGCATCACACACACAAAAAATAATAATAAATAAATAATAGATGAAAAGCAAACACTTAAAATGTAAAAGTCATTCTTAATCAGACCTTGAATAAGACAAAATATTTTGGTGCTAGGTTCATAAATGTTCAATAAATAAGTAAATGGGGGCTGGGATTGTAGCTCAATGGTAGAGCACTTGCCTCGCATGCGTGAGGCCCTGGGTTCGATCCTCAGCACCACATACAAAGCAATAAAATAAAGACATTGTGTCCATCTACAACTAAAAAACATTTAAAAAAAATAAAAAATAAAAAATAAATAAGTAAATGAATAAGTAAAATAAAGAGGGTCATTTATGGACCAAGGATGACAGTGTGCTATGAATCAAAGATTATCATTCCACCAACTTTGCCTACATGAAAACTAGGAAAATAAGAAAGGAAAAATAGAGATAGAGGAAAAAACTAATGAGGCCACCTGGAATATAACATATTGAGAATACTGTATGTTGGATGCAGCCAAAGCTGTAATAATAGGAAAATTCTTAAAGAAACACTTTTATATTAAATAAAAATAAAGTAAATAAGAAATGTAACAAAATTACAGAAACTAGAAACATAGCAAAATAATTTTAAAGAAATCATGAGAAGTAATTAATGAGATAAAAACAAGAATTACTGAATTAGAAAATAGTTAATATAAAAGTACAAATATGATTCCTTGAAAATTAAAATAATAAAATAAACTACTACCTAATCGAATCTCTCATATCTCCAAAGGTGGATATTTTCACATTCCCAAGGAAGAAAATAGTTCCAATCCTACTTAAAATATTCTAGGGCATTAAAAGAGATGGAAAGTTTACCAATTATTATTTTTTTAAATATTTTTTTAGTTATAGATGGACACAATGTCTTTATTTTATTGCTTTGTATGTGGTGCTGAGGATCGAACCCAGGGCCTCACGCATGCGAGGCAAGTGCTCTACAACTGAGCTACAATCCCAGCCCCCCAATTATTTTTATGAAAGCTAAAGAATGCTGATTTTTAACATTTCAGTATACCAAAAAGGAATCAATAGGCCAGTTTTTCATACTTTATACTCTATACTTACAAATACTAAAAATGCAAAAATCTTGAAAAATAAAACATATGCAAATAGAATCCAGTAACATATTTAAAAATATTAAATATAGTTATATTCTAAAATGTTAGAATGGTGCATATTAGGAAATCTATTTATATGACTAGGACAAAGATAAAAAACATATAATTATGTCAGTGAATGTCTATTTCAAACTGGCGAAAATATAAATAAAGCATACTTTTTTAAATCTAGTGAAAAACTCTCAAATTCTATCATCATTATAGTAAAGCTTTTGAACATTTTCATTAAGGTTACAAATACAAGAAGGATCACTTAACTACTTTTTAGCTCTTGCTCATTATTTAATAATAGTCTTTAAGTACCTGCCAGTGTGATTAATCAAGAAAATTAAGCACACAGTGTAAAAATTGGAAAATGGAAGAAAGTGAAGTCAATATAATCAGTTGAGCATAAAAACAAGAATTAAAATAATAGAAATTGGGGCTGAAGATGTAGCTTGGTGGTAGAGCATTTGCCCAGCATGTGTGAGGCCTGGGGTTCAATCCTTAACAGCACAAAAATAAAAAGGAATTAAAAATAATAGAAATATATCATGGTTTGCGGATAATATGGTCACCTAGAACAATTTTAAAACCTTGCAAAAATGTCACATGACTAGTTATGAAGTAACAAAGAATCATTGCTTTTATTATTTTATACTAATAGAAACCACTTAGTCACACATAACATTTCTCAAATATTCCTTACCTGCCAGTCACTGTAAGCATAATAACTGGGAATAAGTATAATAAGAGCCGGGTATAGTGATATACACCTATAATCCCAGCAACTCAGGAGGCTGAGACAGAAGGAATCTCAAAAGTTCAAAGCCAGCCTCAGTGATTTAGCAAGGCCCTAAGCAACTTAACAAGACCTTCTCTCTAAATAAAACATAAAAGCTGAGCATGGTGGCACACGCCTGTAATACTAGCAGCTCAGAAGGCTGAGGCAGGAGGATCACAAGTTCAAAGCCAGCCTCAGCAACAATGAGGTGCTAAGCAACTCAGTGAGACCCTGTCTCTAAATTAAAAAATGCAAAAATAGGGCTGGAGATATGGCTCCAGCCATATGGAGGGTGTGGATGGGGGTGTGGCTCAGCAGTTAAATGCCACTGGGTTCAATCCCTGGTACTAAAAAAAAAAAAAAAAAGGTAATATGAATATACACACACATATATATGAAAAAAAGTAAAAGAAGTACATTTAAAAAGTATAAATCTTTGCTAAAAAGCATTTTTTTAAAAATGCAATTCATACTCCAATCTCATATAGGAAGACTATTAGTTCCTAAAGCATTTAATAGATTCAATGCAACAGCAATAAATTTTAACACTTTTTGAGTAAACTTGACAAAATATTGGTAAAGTTTATCTTGAAAATTACAAAAAATTGTCCAAGGAAATTCATGTGATATTAATGCAGGAATAGACAGCATCAGAACCACATAGAGGAGCTTAGGGGTATAGCTCAATGGCAGAGCATTTAGACCAGCAGAATATTTAGACCACAGAGCTCAATGGCAGAGCACTTGCCTACCATGCATGGGGTCCTGCGTTCCATCCCCAACATCACAAACAAAACAAAAACACAGAGAGAGGACTGAAATAGATTTAATAAAGAAAGGTAGCATATGATAAAATTGACTTCTAATCAATAGTTTTTGTTTTCAGTATTGAACCCAGGGGTGCTCTACTGCTGAGCCACACCCCCATCCATTTTTTATTCTTTACTTTGAGACAGGATCTCACTGCGTTGTTGAGGCTAGCCTCAAACATAAGATCCTCCTTCCTCAGCCTCCTGAGTCAAAGCACCCAGGTCTAACCAATGGATTTTAAGTGGATCATTTGAAGAAGTGTTGAGACAATTGTCAAATCACTTTTAAAATTTGTTAAAATAGGTATTTACTCTTTACCAAAATATGTTGATCTTTAAAATTAAAATACCAAATGATGAAATCACAAAACTTTAAAAAATGGAAGGCACTGGGGGTATTGGACATGCCTGTAATCTCAGCAGCTTGGGAGGCTGAGATAGGAAGATTCCAAGTTTGAGACCAGCCTCAGCAACTTAACCAGGCCCTAAGCAAATTAGCAAGACCCTATCTCAAAATAAAAATAAAAAAGAAGGGCTGGGGTTGTGGCTCAGTGGCAGAGCACTTGCCTAGCATGTGTGAGGCACTGGGTTCGATTCTCAGCACCACATATAAATAAATGAATAAAGTAATGGCCTATCAATGTCTAAAAAAATTTTAAAAAATAAATAAATAAAAAAGACGTACTGGGGATGTGGTTCAGTGGTAAAGTACCCTGGATTCAGTCCCCAGTACCAAAAAAAAAAGGAAAAAATTTCTTTTTCTAGCCTTGGAATAAGCAAGGGCTTTCTTGGTACACCAAAGATTTTACTAAGTGAAAATTATAACAAATTATATAACCATATTAAATAATATACTAATAAATGATACTGAAGTGGGGTAAACAAGATTGAAAGGCATAAAACAAAGTAGGATGAAGTATATCAGAGTTAATATGCCCAAATACACAGGACACTTAAAAATAGACAAAGGATATGAACAGGCAATTCACAAAAGGAAAACTGCAGATACCCAAGGAAAAATGTCAGCATTATTGGTAGTAAAATAAATTATAATGTAATGAAATGCAGTTTTCATTCATTAGTCTGGAAAAAGCAAAAGAAGGAGAAAAAACACCTGTGTTGGTGCAGCTGCTGGGGAGACAGCCACCTCTGTGCTCTGTGGATGGAGTGTAAATTGCTGTCCTCTGGGACCTGGGTTCCCAATCTATGTTAAAAGCATACCTTCAACCTGGCCCCCTAATTCTCGAAATTTATCCTCGACAAGTAATCTGACACACTGTTCACCTCAGTGTTGTTTCCACTAAGGATAAACTGGAAGCAACTGAAATGTGCACCAATAGGGATTTTAGCTAAATAAATAGTAGGATATGCAAATATTAAAATATGCAGCCCTTTAAAATATTGATAAGTATTATATAAGGCATTCACATTATTGAGTGAATAAAGGTTCACCTAATAGATTGTTTGTTGGAAAAGTAATTTCAAAGCAAATATTTAGTGTATCTTATAAAATAATAGTGTATCTTATAAAATTCTGTGTATATTGTGTATGAGTGTGTGTGTGTGCATACATATGCACTCTTACACATCAATAGTGTCAAAAAGTGTTCATCTAAAGGTTAGCAGTGGTTACTTTAGGGTCATGAAATTGGAAATTTTTATAATTTCTATATTATTTAAATTTTACAAGAAACATACACATATATCATAATACACACACACACATATATATGCCTGCTTTTTATCTTGAACAGCTTCCAAAGTCCACTTGGGGACCTGAACTATACCACTGTGCTGTCTACATTGACCCAATTAGCCATTATAAGCCTCCGCAGTGCATCCCCAGGCATTGCAAACAGCACTGATCTGTGGATCAGTGTGGCACACAGAGGCCCTGTAGTTAGATGGAGAGGGCCGGGAGTGACAGGTGGAGGCTGCTCCCCAGGGCCCTCAGTGACGTGTTCAGTTGCCTGGATGGGGAGTCTCAGAGTGCTGCGCTCGTTTGGAGAAGTAACTGGAGAGGAGCAGGTACTTATTGGAAGGCTGGAGGTGGAAGAGGCATCTGGGAGCCATGCGAGCACCCCTGTAGGCTCAGGAACTTAGGTGGCGGCCAGAATGAGGAAATAGGGAAAGGCTAACCACCTCAGCCTTCTGGAAACTTTGCCTCCTCAATTCTGAGGATAACAGGTGATTTGACTCCATCTAGTACCATGCTTCCTAAACTTCATATCCAAGGTCCCTTTTACAAACATTTATTAAAAATTCTGCTTTAGACCAACTCTCAGTGGACTTTTTTTATTTATATATACTTATTGTAAAAGGAAATTTAATCATTATTATAATTGGAGGCCAATATTAATCCCTATGGAAATTAGGGAGCTGTACAAAATAAATAGAATGAATACAAAACCAGTTTTACAGTGCATGTGGCAGAAAGCTGTAAAAGCTTTCCATGATAAAAAATCATTACAGAAAGGTTAATTCTAAACACACTCTAGACCAGAACTGACACTTGCTCCTTTTATGTCCACCACTGTAGGACAATTTTCTGTTCCATCAGTGGCCCAACCCCTCCCAGGGGGTGGAGTCTAGCCCAGCATTGACAGGAGGAATCAGCCCCCCATCCTTCCTCCCTCTGTTTCTCACCTCTGTCCCCGCCCACCTGGCGGCAGCTATTGTTAGCAGTAGTGCCTCCTGCAGGATGGAGTTGGCAGTGGTCAGGACACCATGCCCACCTGTCCTTACCCATAGGCCTTTGAAGACATCTACCTGGAGGAGCGAAAGACCATCAAGGTTCTGCTGGAGTATGCTGACAAGATGTTCACCTACGTGTTCGTGCTGGAGATGCTGCTCAAGTGGGTGGCCTACGGCTTCAAGAAGTACTTCACCAACGCCTGGTGCTGGCTGGACTTCCTCATTGTGGATGTGAGTGTGGTCACAGGTGGGGAACAGAGGAGGAGGAGGCCCACTGCCCAGCGAGGGATGCAGGAACAGGGCCAGTAAGAGTCAGCAGCCGGAAATGGAGGTGCTCAGCTGTGCTGTGGGGCAGGCAGGAAGGAAGGAGGCTATGAGTCTAAGAGACCCAGTCTCTGACCTCAGGGTCCTTGTCATTAAAACCTCCCATTTGGAGCAGGAGCAGGAGAAGACCTAAGCCCCTGCTTCTTGGAGTGACAACTGACTAGCAGTTCAGGCAGGGGCATGAGCCAGGGAAGAATGGGGGACTCACCCCCTTGGAGTGGCCAAAAGAGAAGGATGAGCAGACACACCTGTACTCTAGCCCTCCCTATAAGGACTGCGATGTGTCTCAGGCCCACCAGACAGCCAGCAGTGCACAGCCTCCATGCCCACACAAGGAATGGAGGGAGGTCAGGTAATGGCTGTTCCAGCTCCAGTAGCAGGTATCACTGGGGAGGATAAGACCCAGAGTGGAGTCACCTTGAGGAGGAGGTAGAGGGTGGCTGCCTAGATGGCCAGGTAGCTGGGAGGGCTTGCCTGCCTGTGAGGTTGGCCTGTCTTCTGAGCACCTAATTGGAGCACCCAATCTGAGCAGATAGAGTGGGAAGCTCCTGCCCCATAGCTTCCCTGGCCCCAGGACACTTGCCAGGATGACTGACAGGGACCCTGAGCAAGGTCCAGGCTCAGCCTATAGAAAAGCCCTGTCTGCTCTCACACAGGGAGAAGGCAAATAGCTCAGAGGGCCCAGTGTGGGTGCCATAGAGCAGAGTGGAGTCAGGATCTGCAGATGGCAACAGGCTTTCCAGAAAGTGCCAGGTCTGCCTATGGCTCCTGGACTTGACATTGGGCTTTTCACACAAGCCCAGACTTTCTATGGTTATGGAAGCAGCCTGTGCTCAGTCCCAGCACACTACTCAGAGGCCAGAAGGAGGGGCTCAGCCCTAGTAGTGGAACCTGACCAGGCCTACCCAACCAAGCCCCTGCGAGAGGTTCTGGCGGAGGAGGCTCCATTGGCTGGAGAATATGCAGAGACACAAACCCAAGCTCTTGTGCCTCCAGTTCCAGCCTCTTTCTGTCACCCCAAGAGGCCAAGAGGATGCCATTTCTAGGATGAATGGTGCTGGGAGATCAGAGGCAGAGTTCTAGATTCCCTTAGCAGCCTGGTCCAGCCCTCAGAGCCCTGCAGGTGGAAGGAGAGGGACAGCCTGGGGTCCTGGCAACTCAGCCCTGAGGCTGCCTGCCAGCTGTTGCTGCAGCTCCTTGGGAAGTTGGGCCTGCTAAGGAGCGCCCCCAAGGCAGGCTGAGAGCCTGCAAAGACTTCTGAGCAAGCCCACCCCCAGCCATAGGCCACCCACCACTGCCACCACCACCATAGGGAACTCAGAGCTGAGACAGATGGGTAAAGAGGGCTGACAGGGCTTCCTGGCTCAAGCCCAAGACAGGAGAATGAGCCTGGGAGCAGGCACCTGAGGTGACAGCAGGGTGGCACCTTGCCTATGGTAGGGCAGAGGGAGCAAATGCTGGAATATGGCTGGCTTCCTTCCTTCCTTCCTTCCTTCCTTCCTTCCTTTCTTTTTTTAAGGATACTTAGAATTGAACCCAGGGGTGCTTTACCACTGAGCTGCACCCCTAAGTCTTTTTATTTTATTATTATTTTTATTTTGAGACAAGATCTGATGAAGTTGCTTAGGGCCTCACTAAATTGCTGAGTCTGGGCCTTGAACTTGTGATACTCCTGCCTCAGCCTCCCAGGTTGCTGGAATTACAGGAGTACACCACCATGCCCGGCTGGAATCTGGCTTTCTTGGCACTGGCCAGGCTATCCAAGAAAGGTGGTCTCAGGCCCAGAGTCCTGGGAAGGATGTTTCCAGGACTCATGCATGCACATTTTCAGTAAATGCTGTTGAGCATCTACTGTGTGCAAACACTATTGTGAGCTCTGAGGATCTCAGGGAATAAAACAGACAAAAACTCCTGCCCACATGGAAGAAGGTAACAACAAACAATAAGCAAAAGAAATAAGTCCATTTCATTTCACGTCAGAAGGTGATATGTAGCATGGAAAAAAGGAACAAGAGAGAGAAGACTAGGAGTCCCAGGCTGGAAGGGAAGGTGCAGGTCACAACTTTAAATACTCTGGCAGGAGTGGACCCACAGGCAGCATTTGAGCAGATTTAAAAGAAGGTGAAGTTAGCCAGACAGATTGGGATAGCAGTGCAAAGGCCCTGTGGATGGAGAATGCCTGGCATATTTGAGGAGGCCAGAGTGGCTGGAGCAGAGGGAAGGCAAGAGATGAGGCACAGGAACAAATGGGGGAAAAAACAGGAACAGCCTTGGGAAAAAAAACACGAGCTTTTATTTAGAATGAAATGTGGAGACCTTGGAGGGCTTTGAACAGAAGAGGGACGTGGACCAGCTTTCATTCTTTTTTTTTTTTTAATATTTTTTAGTTGTCAGTGGACCTTTATTTTATTCATTTATTTATATGTGGTGCTGAGAATCGAACCCAGTGCCTCACGCATGCTAGGCAAGCGCTCTACCACTGAGCCACACCCCAGCCCCCCAGCTTTCATTCTTAAAGGATCGTTCTGTCCTGGGAGTGGGGGCGGGGAGCACAGGTGGGAGCAATAAGAAGAGTTGGAGGCTGTGGCAGCCACCCAGGGGAGATGACGTGGCCTGGTCTGGAGGGCGTCAGTAGACGTGGTGATACATGTTTAGAGGTCTGGAGTATTCTGAAGGCCGAGCCAACAGGAAATCCTGATGGGTTAGACGCAGGGTGTCAGAAACCGAGAGGAGGAAGGGACGCCGCCAGGGCTTTTGGCCTGAGCAGCTGGAAGGATGGGGCTATCATCAACTGAGACAGGGAGGCTAGGGATGGAGCAAGTGGGGCAAGCTTTGGAAAGAACCAAGGTGACCAGATGGCGTTTAGGAAGAGGACTGGCCAGGCTTGGTTCTCTGGAGGCCCTGCTCTCAGGAGGAGGTCCCTGAGAGATGCCCCTCTGCCTCTCCAGGAACGCGGACCCACAGGCCAGCATCCTCAAGGGGTGAGTGGAGGCGGCAAAGAACTTAATCCCAGGGTCTTCTTCCTCCAACCCTTTTTGCCAGCCCCCTGCCACCTGGTACTTCAAGCCTGGGCAGAGGTGGGACTGAGGCCCCTTGCCCACAGCCACCTACCACCCCAGGCTGGTGACTTCAGGGGAGGCCAGACAACAGCCATTTCCAGCCCGTGATCACAGGCCAGCAGTGAAGTAGGAAGGGAGTGGATGATCATGGAGCTTTAGAGGGATAAAATCCACATGGTGGGAATGTCCTGCCAGGGCAGAAGGAACAGACTGCTGAAGCTCCTGTTGCCACCAAGTCCCTACCTACACTTTCCTCCTTAAAAGATGCTGGCAAGTTGCAAACTCCAACTTTGAGGAAGTGCCCTGGGCTGTCTATTTGCTCACATTCAACCCAGGACTGCCCACCCTTCCCCATAAGAGGTTTCTTAGAATTTGACTTGAAGGAAAGCATATGGAGACATAAGCCTAGGCTTTGTGTCCCTGCTGTGCCCCAGCAGCAGGGTAGCTTTAGAACTCAGTTTTCTCACTTGTAGAATAGGAGTGACCAACCCAACATCATGGGGCTAGGGGGGCAATTCAGAGCATGTGTACAGCATGAAAATAGTGGGATCTCAGAAGGGTCTAAAGCCAGGATGCCCTTGGGCTCTCTTAGAGCCTCTCAGGCTCCAGAAGCCTGGCCCAGTGCATAGGAGGCCCAGTGCATAGGAGGCCTGTGAAGCTTGGGAATGAAGACTGGACATGGGGAAGGCCCCAGCCTGTCTGACGTGGGCCCAGGGCCCTGCCCTCTGTGTCTGGAGCCACCCCCATCCTCCCACCTCTGCTTTCCTCCACAGGTCTCACTGGTCAGCCTGGTGGCCAACACTCTGGGCTTTGCCGAGATGGGCCCCATCAAGTCACTGCGGACGTTGCGTGCACTCCGCCCCCTGAGAGCCCTGTCACGATTTGAGGGCATGAGGGTAAGAGGAGCTGTTGCCTTCTCACCAGGCAGCAGGAGACAGTCACACTGAGGGACCTGCAGGCTCAGCTGGGGAGCCAGCTGAAGCTGGGGCAGTGGCCTCAGTCACTTGGCAGGAGCATAATTCAGAATCTCCAGGAGAAGTGTAGCTGGGTTGTGGGGGGCACTCAGGGGACAGAAAGCAAGGAGCAGACTTGTGGGGTCCAGTGAGGGCCACTGGACAAGGGAGAGGAGGCAACAGCTCACTGGGACTCAGGAGACTTGGTGACACCACAGCCCCACTGGCACCCAGGGCTCCTCCACTTCTGCTCTACTGCAGGGTCTCATGTCCGTGTGCTTACTGCAAACAATCTGCATCCCCTGCCTCCTGCAGGCACAGGCACCTTCCCTCTGTGATGGGCAGGGGTAAGAGAAGGTGACATGAAGCAAGCTGCCTTCTCACATCAGGTGCCAGTTTGCAGAATGCAGGAGTCATGTGCATGTCAACGCCTTTGCACTCACTGTGTTCCTGGTGCAGCCCCCCATGCAGCTCTGGTAATCACATGGTGCCAAAGAGCGTGAACATATAGGGCAAATGAACATTAGCTACGATACATGGCAGGAAAGCAAACGTGTGTGTTGGTGTGTGCATTATTTTAGACAAAATATACATAATTTGGGGTGACTTCAGAAGACACTTCTGTTGTCTCGCTGACCCACCAGGCACCATTGCACAGCTTGCGTTTGGTTGGTGGCTTTGAACCTTGCCCACATCCCTCATTCACAGAGAAATACCTCACTCATACCCATTCACAAGTGAATAATCAGACCAGAGTTAAATGTCTCTTTGAAAGCAAGGACATTTGATTTCAGAGGGACACAGGGAGATGGTATATGCCAGGAATGCCTCTGGTGTGGTCACTGGCCTCAGAAGCCAGCCAAAGGCAAACTTCCAGGGCTCCTACCCTCTCCCCAGGAAACTTGGTGCCCTTCAGAGCTGGGCCGGGGCTCATCATCCCTGCTAGGGGGTGGCATTTCCAACCTGGCTTCCGAACCTTCTGGACCACACCATGGAGCCCTACACCAGCTTCACCTCCAGTCTGTGTGGCGCACATCTTCCTCAGGACTTGATCCCTGAGTGGGGTGGGGTATCCCAGATTCACCTGCCAAGGAGTCCTCTTCTGGGTTCTGTGAGCCTGAGGGCTCCAGGGGTCAGGCTGTCCCTCAATGGGGAGCAATAGGCTGAGGGAGTGCCCACACCACCTGCCCTCCAGTGTTGTGCTCACGCCACAGGCCCCTCCAGACATGTCACCTGAGAGTCCTCTGGGTAGACCTTAGGGAAAAGCATCCATCTGTCCCAGTGGCAGCAACTCTAAAATATACTAAAAGTTTAGCTTAGAGGATGTAAGGACCAGTGGGATTGCTTGGGGACATGTTTATAGAGGTCCTTTCCATCAAATTGTTGGCTTCTTCAACTACCATAAACCCTGCTTATATGAAAATCAGGTTGTGAAGATCATGGATGCAAGCAAGGGAGGGCCAAGAAGAGAAAGATGTGTATTCTGGACTTGTGTTAGATTTCAGGGTACAAAGGATAAGTGTGTTCCCTCTCACAGCCCTTACTCCCCACCAAGGCTCCTAGCCGTGGACTTGGCCTCTCCCATGATTATAGGATTTGCACTCCCACCCCCTCAGCCACCTGTAGTCAGGAAGTTCAGTCACCAAGAGGTCTTGAAAAGGGCCTATGTTCCAGGCACCCCCAAGAACTGAGTCTCCTCTCTCTACTTGAGGTGGTGGTCAATGCCCTGGTGGGCGCCATCCCATCCATCATGAATGTCCTCCTGGTCTGCCTCATCTTCTGGCTCATCTTCAGCATCATGGGAGTGAATCTCTTTGCGGGAAAGTTTGGGAGGTGCATCAATCAGACTGAGGGAGACCTGCCTTTGAACTACACTATCGTGAACAACAAGAGCGAGTGTGAGTCCTTCAACGTGACTGGTGAATTGTACTGGACCAAGGTGAAGGTCAACTTTGACAACGTGGGGGCTGGGTACCTGGCCCTTCTGCAAGTGGTAAGTTCTAGAGAGAAGGAACTTCTTTCCTCCCACGCGTTCTCCAGACACAAAGGCTTTCACCCCTGTGGGTGGGAGTGGAGGTGGTGGGGCCCCACTGGATCCTCACCATATGGTCACAGGGTCCAAAGGAAGCTAAGGATTTTCCAGGGACTTGGCTTCTTGGCAGGCCCACAGATTTTCAGTTCTAGAGTAGAGACCACATTCTCCAAGATGCATGGCAGGGGGGCCAGGTCAGCACTGTGGCAGAGCCAACTCTTCAGCCAGTTGTCCAGTAAAAAATAAAAGACTACAGACTCCCCCAGATACTGAACAATTTAACAAAATTGTGATTCTGACCACCTCTATTTTGAAAGGTAGTGACACCTCTTGATTTGTTTAATCTTCGATGTGCAAGATGTGTCATGTTTACACTGAGTCCTACTAGAGTTTCCATTGATTTTTTTTTTTCTTTTAATACCAGAGATTGAACTCAGGGGCACTCAACCACTGAGCCACATCCCAGCCCTATTTTGTGTTTTATGTAGAGACAGGGTCTCACTGAGTTGCTTAGGGCCTCGCCATTGCTGAGGCTGGCTTTGAACTTGCAATTCTCCTATCTCAGCCTCCCAAAGAGCTGGGATTACAGGCATGTGCTACTGCTTTTGGCTTCCATTGATTTTTTGAATACAGTAGTTTCAGTGACTATAACATACCCCATAAAATTAACCGACCCTGAACTCTGACTACAGAAATGCAAACAGAACCACAGTGCATGAACTTGCAGTTTGCTTGTCCTGCTACCCAATCCTAAGTCCAGACACCTGTTGCTAGTCCCCAAAGAAGAGGAAAACTCAGCAGAGTATTACGTGCAAACCAAAAGCTGTGTGTACCACACTAGGGCTGTGTCTCCATCATTCAGCCTTCCTCTCTCTTTACTTCCCTGGTGTGGTGTGCTGGGGCGAACCCATGGCAACTCACAAGAGCTGATTGGTACCCTTGCAGAAATTTTGCAAGCTGGTAGTTCAACACAGCCATTATAAAAAATTAAATTTTATAAACATATAATTAACTAAATGATGTTAAAACAAAGATAATAAATACTCAGATCTCGGCATTACTTTGTATTATCATCTGTGCTGTTGAGGTTGTTTTCATTTCTTATATCTGAACAGTAGGAAACGCTGTAATGCTCTTCCCCTGTGCATCTCTTCCTGACTTTGTGTTAAGTTGCAACACTTTGGCAACTTGAAATCAGCCGTGGTGAGAATATTTATATCAGAGAAATTAGTAAACACAACAGTGAGGAACTACTTTTTCCTTCTTGAAATGTATTTGTTAGCCATTTACCAACACCATTAGCAAAAGGACCCATTAAGTATGAGGCAAGATTGGGATTCTCCAGGGACTTCTGCATGGTTCTCTGAGGTGCCTGAACAGGGTAGCACTGGAGCATAAACTGGAACAGAGTTCAAGGCCCACCTCTCCATCCCTCACACCCACCATAGAAACTCTATGTTGTGTTAGAATCTGGACTGTGCACATCTGAAGGGCAGATTCTTGGCCTCAATCATGACGCTTACTTCACACTGCATGGCCCCCTTAGGGTGTCTGCTCAGCTGCTTCCCCACACCCCCAGCCCTAAACAAGATCTTTTCCTGGCCTTCCCAGTCATTTGGACTCTACTGAATGGGTGAGTGGGGCTTGCTTGCTTCTCATAGGAGAAACCTGGCCTCATTTGTCCAGACAAGGGCCCTACCTAACACAAGCAACATGCAAAGTTAAATGATTTTCTTAATCTTCTCTTTCTTCTAGGCAACATTTAAAGGCTGGATGGACATTATGTACGCAGCTGTGGATTCCAGAGGGGTAGGTTGCCACACGGGCCTCTCCCACCAAATTAGGCACCTGAAACTCCAGCCTGCTTAGCTATCAAGAAATCTGTGTCCACATCTAAAAGCTCAGGAAAAGATCTATAAGGACAATATCTATTGTGTCAACCTGGGCTTCAGCAACCCTGAAATGCCCAGGCCTGGCCCTGAGGCAAAGTTGGGTAACCTCCCAAGGAGTCCCCAAAACTCAATACAGTATACTCAGTTCTTTTTTTTTTTTTTTTTTTAAATATTTATTTTTTTTAGTTGTAGGCAGACAGAATATCTTTATTTTATTTTTACGTGGTGCTGAGGATCGAACCCAGTGCCTCGCGCATGCTAGGCGAGCACGCTACCACTGCGCCACAACCCCAGCCCCCAGTATACTCAGTTCTTACCCCAGGAGGATGGGCTGGAAGTAGCAGAGATGAAAATGAAGTTTCTTCTTCGTCCTTGTGCCCCACCCAATCACACTGACAATTCATTAATGAGAGGCCCAAAGGTACTCCAACCTCCCAATGGCCCACAGACTGAAGCCACATACTGACACAGTGCCAGGCCCCAAGCCCAGCATGCCTGCTGTCCTACCTGCCACCCTCCACCCCCCTCACCTGTGTCCTACCTACTTCTGTCCCCACTCTATTCACAGACACAGACACACGCACCTGCACACATCCTCCTCTGGACAAACCCCGTCCCCAATGGCTCTCTGCCACACCCGCTGCCTGCCTGATCCCCAAGACCTCAACCTGTCTGACCTCCCTGTCTGATTTCTTCCCCTTAGTATGAAGAGCAGCCCCAGTGGGAGTACAACCTGTACATGTACATCTACTTTGTTGTTTTCATCATCTTTGGGTCTTTCTTCACCCTGAACCTTTTCATCGGTGTCATCATTGACAACTTCAACCAGCAGAAGAAAAAGATACGTAGAGCACTGGCTCCACCTGGGCTGGGATGGGCAAGGGAGGATGGGGTGCCAGGGAGTGAAGAGCTATTCTGGCTCCAGGGCCCATCTTGCCTTCTCTGTTACAAATGATCCTTTTTCTGCTCCTATTGGAATCAGGTAGGAGGTACTTCCATGAATATTGTATGCCTCAGCCTGTAAGAATGTAGCAAGGGGCTTTGGTGAGAGGCCTGCCCTAGTCTCCCTGAGAGACGAGGCTCCTGAGAGAACCTGGGGTGAAAGCTGAGACTATTCACCTGATCCATAATTAGAGGTCCTGGGTGGAGAAACGTAGAGGCTCAAGGTCTTCCTGGAACTCCATCAGAGGGGCCGTGATTGGGTGATAGGTAAACCAGGGGGTCAGAGAGAACCCCAGGGTAGACTGAGCTGAGAAAGCGGAAAGGTCATAGAGGGCACTGGATTTGCAGCACAGAAAGCCAGCAAGAACTCAAGGTGAATGAGAACAGGGATCCTGGAAAAGCAGGTTTGGGGAAGAATCTCTGGTGCAGGACAGGGACATACTTTCTGCACCATGAAAGGAAGTGAAGAGGTGGCAGATTCTGACACCCTCGTCAAGGAAGCACCCCTATAACCTCCATGCTGAGCCTCTGAGAGCCCCAAAATGAGTCTGGTACCTGTCTCTCTGCACTTAGGGGGCCAGGACATCTTCATGACCGAGGAACAGAAGAAGTACTACAATGCCATGAAGAAGCTGGGCTCCAAGAAGCCCCAGAAGCCCATCCCACGGCCTCTGGTGAGCCAGGTTTCCTAGCAGAGTGGGGAGGGTCTTCTGGGAGAACCCTGGCACCTGCCCCAGCCATCAGGGCCTCTTCACCATCTTTCAGCCCAGCTGGGAGGTACTCCCACAAAGACATCTGTGTGTGTCTCAACCCCACACAGGGGGTGGTGAAGGCACAAGAAGGCTGTGGCATCTAGGGGACACTACTATCCACAGGAACGCATATGCTTACCATGAGCCCCCTCCTAACCCAAAGGGGTACAGATTTTCCCCAGGGAGAGCAGGTAGCTTTTGCAGCCCCACTTTTATTCATAACCTCATCCTTGGAACCCTTTGAGCAGTCAGGGAGCTGTATTCGAGTCCCCTGGTGAGTGGAGCCAGGAGTAGGTGCTGGGTTCTCTGCTAGGCTGACTTCCTTGGCCCCATCAAGTCATTCCCTGAAAAAGCTGAGGAAGGGTGGGCAGACATACTCAAAATAATTAGGCAATGTAACCTAAATCACTAATAAGTGGGAAACCCAGTTTTTTTAAATCTCATTCATCACTTTCATCTGATTCTTTCCTGTTGACCATGCTTTGTTTTATCTAGGTTAGTTGAGTGTATATGTATACATTTACTTAATAATCTTATTTCTTCCCCCAAATAGTATGCTTTATAATTAAAGATACCCATAAATATAGAAGCATTTTATTTGGCAGAATAAATAAAAGCAAGTCCATAAAAAGAGTGTATTAATCTGAGGTCTCATACAATTATTAGGTTTGAAGTTTTAATTTAACCTTAAGATTATGGGAACAAAGAGAAGCACAATGAACAGTATGCTAAGGAAACTCAGGATGGGAGAAATCTCTCCCTGAAGATCCATCAGGTCTCCTGGAGGAGGGAGCCTCAGGGCTGGGCTTTCCTCAAAGCCCAGAGAATGTTTAGGCAGGAGAACCAGCTGTTTCCATCTCTTCAGCTTTCTCCTCAGCACTCATCCTGGAGGCTTTGGTCTCACCAGAGGATGGAGTAGGAGGATAGGAGGTCTGTGTGAGGGGCAGCAATGGGAGAAGTGTGCTAGCCTGTCTGGGAAGCTCACTCCACTTCCTCCTCCTTTCAGAACAAGTACCAGGGCTTCATATTCGACATTGTGACAAAGCAAGCCTTTGATGTCACCATCATGTTTCTCATCTGCTTGAACATGGTGACCATGATGGTGGAGACAGATGACCAAAGCCCTGAGAAGATCAATATCTTGGCCAAGATCAACCTGCTTTTCGTGGCCATCTTCACAGGCGAGTGTATCGTCAAGATGGCTGCCCTACGCCACTATTACTTCACCAACAGCTGGAACATCTTTGACTTCGTGGTTGTTATCCTCTCCATTGTGGGTGGGTATGCAAGTCAGCCGGACACAGAAACCCTCCCTAGGTCAGGCCTCTCCTCCAGCCCTTTGGTCTCTCCTTAATGCCAACACTAGGCTCCTTCCTCCTTTTTTCTCTGCATTCTTCTCCCCTCTACACACACACACACACACACACACACACATGTAAACTCACACACCCCTTCAGAGAGAACTTGTTTGGAAGGGCCCACTTAATCCAAAGGAGACAAGATAGCAGAAAACTCAGTACTCTTTCCTGACCCCACCCTCTGAGCACCCTGCATACAGTTCTCTGGTTGCTCAGAGAGCTTCAAGGATGAGTCTAGGAAAGGGAGAGGGCATTGTGGAGGTTCTTCTGACCTCCAAAGGAAAGCCTGTACCTTAGGTTGAAGGAGGAAGAGACTCGTGGAGGGTGAGGTAAGTTCCTCAGGAATGGGAGGTAGGTGGCCTGCTAGGGTAAAAGTAATACCCTGGAAATGGAGAATTCTGGAGTTCACCAAGATGCATGCCAGCTTCCTTCAGACATCACCTGCTGCATGTAACTCACCTTGTAGAGTCAGCCCTGAGGGAGGAACATTGTACAACTAGGGAGCAGCACAGACAGAATCTTCAGCATGTCTGGCCTCAGATACCAAGTTCTTTATATAATAGCTTTATTGACATATAATTCATGTACCATAAAATTCATCAAAAGTTAATTGAAAACTCAGTCAATAGTATACAATTAGCGTGTTTTAATATCATGTATCACTTATAATAATGAGGATATGTTCTGAGAAATGTGTCATTAGTCAATTTCATCACTAAGTAAACATCAGAACATACTTAATGCAAACTAAGATGGTTACAACATCACTATACAATCTAATCTTATAAGACCACTGTCACATATGTGGTCCTGTCATTGACTAAAATGTCATGTGGTGCATGAGTGGATATTTACAGAGCTGTGCAACCATTACCACTAATTTTAGAATATTTTCCTCACCCGCAAAAGAAACTACTCACTTAGTAGCTTTCCTTTGCTCCTCTCCCTCCATACCTGGCAAATACTAATCTACAATTCAGAAGGACTGCCAAATATTTCCTAAGTGGCTGTGCCATTTTACATTCCCACAGTCAATATAAAAGGATTTCCATTATTCCACCTCCTCACCAATATGTGCTATTGTATTTTTAAAATTTTAATCATCCTGGTGGGTATGAAGCACTATCTCATTGAGGTTTTGGTTTATATTTCCCTGGTGACTACCGATGCTAACCACTTTTTCATGTGCTTATTAGTCATTTATATATCTTCCTTGGGGAAATATCTATTCAAGTTAGGTTATTTATCTTTTTATTGTTGAGTTATCAGGGTTCTTTATATATTCTGCTACTAGTCCCTTATCGGATATATGACTTGCAAATATTTTCTCCCAGTCTATGGGAGGGTATCTGCTGAAGCATGAAATTTTTTAATTTCAATGAATTTTAATTTATTTATATTTTTTCTTTTGCCATTTGTGCTCAGAGCCCAAACTCTTGACCTCACCCCTGTTAGTATCTCTGCCTTTGACTCTGACCTTTGTCTTTCTGCCATATGCATCCTTCTCTCTCTCTGGTGAACCCAAACAGTAATGCAGGCACTGCTGTTGCTATAGTGATGGGCAGGTGGTTAAAGCATGAGGCAGGGTCCAGAATGCCCTTCAGTCCCAGGTCGGGGTGAGGATGACAGTGTGCCTCATGAGGCTGGAGAGAAGCTTTAGAGAATGTAAGACATCAGAAGCAGGAAGGAATCATTGAGGAATGGCTTTCAGGGGTGCAGCATATACTTCAGATCACCTGCAGGTTTCAGAGCTTGGGCCATACAGAGAGGCATGATTAAGAGGTCAACTTGGAGCCTGAGTGTCTGGGTCAAATCCCAGCTTCTCACTTAGGTGGCAACTTGTGTAAGTTACCTCACCTCTCAGTTTCGTCTTCTGGAAAGGGAGGAGGATTATGTCAGCTCACTTTCCCAGGGTGATGAGAAGGACTAAATGAAATGATGGCTATAAAGTGCTCAGCCAGTACCCTATTGACATATGTTGGCCAGCAGCATTATTATTATATGAGGAGTCTGGAAATGTCACTTGGACCAATATGAGGCAAGTTTATTTCATTAGTTCTTCTATAATTTATATCTGTGTTCCTTAAAATTCCAAACCCAGGTAGTCACTACAGACACAGGGATGGGAAGCCCTGGAGGTAGGCAGAGTTGGGAGGTGACAGGAACCATCACAAATAGGCTGAGAGAAGACATAGAAGCTTGGAGTAGTGACAGGAGCACTGATTCTAGGCCGCTGTTTCTTGTCCCTCATGCCCAAAATTATCTGGGCTTATTAAAAAAGAAATCAGCTGGGGGTGGAGCTAAGCTTTTGCATTTCCAATAAGCACCTAGGAGCTACCAAGGTTGCTGGTCCTCAGACCATGCTTCAAGTAGTAAGGAGCTAAAAGGCCTGAATTCTTGTCCAAGCTGGGCTGCCAAGATGCTAAGCAAGTCCCCTCTGACCTCAGAACCCATGATGTGATGATGGGCCTAGTGCAGCTCTGTTGTGCAGGTGTACCCTGAAGAGTAAGGAATAAAGGGGCAGAGAGGGCATTTTGCAAAGGATGTAGGCCCTCCTGTCCTGGATCATAGAGAGGTAGGAGGAGGCAGGGTCCTAGCACACCCACTTGACCCAAGCTTCCTGGAAGGGCCTTTTCTCCTTGGCTCCACACTGTACAGAATAATTCTGGCCTGGAAGCAGGACCAAAGTGCCATCAGTGGCCACAGTCTCTATTGTTTCCCACAGGTACTGTGCTCTCAGACATCATCCAGAAGTACTTCTTCTCCCCCACACTCTTCCGAGTCATCCGCCTGGCCCGAATCGGCCGCATCCTCAGACTGATCCGAGGGGCCAAGGGGATCCGCACGCTGCTCTTTGCCCTTATGATGTCCCTGCCTGCCCTCTTCAACATCGGGCTGCTGCTCTTCCTCGTCATGTTCATCTACTCCATCTTTGGCATGGCCAACTTCGCTTACGTCAAGTGGGAAGCTGGGATCGATGACATGTTCAACTTCCAGACCTTCGCCAACAGCATGCTGTGCCTCTTCCAGATCACGACGTCAGCTGGCTGGGATGGCCTCCTCAGCCCCATCCTCAACACAGGGCCCCCCTACTGCGACCCCAATTTACCCAACAGCAATGGCTCCCGGGGGAACTGTGGCAGCCCAGCGGTGGGCATCCTCTTCTTCACCACCTACATCATCATCTCCTTCCTCATTGTGGTCAACATGTACATCGCCATCATCCTGGAGAACTTCAGTGTGGCCACAGAGGAGAGCACAGAGCCCCTGAGTGAGGACGACTTTGACATGTTCTATGAGATCTGGGAGAAATTCGACCCAGAGGCCACCCAGTTCATTGAGTATTCAGCCCTGTCCGACTTTGCCGATGCCCTGTCTGAGCCGCTCCGAATCGCCAAGCCCAACCAGATAAGCCTCATCAACATGGACCTGCCTATGGTGAGTGGGGACCGGATCCACTGCATGGACATCCTCTTTGCCTTCACCAAGAGGGTCCTGGGGGAGTCTGGGGAGATGGATGCCCTGAAGATCCAGATGGAGGAGAAGTTCATGGCAGCCAACCCATCTAAGATCTCCTATGAGCCCATCACCACCACACTGCGGCGCAAGCATGAGGAGGTGTCGGCCACGGTCATCCAGCGGGCCTTCCGGAGGCACCTGCTGCAGCGCTCCGTGAAGCATGCCTCCTTCCTCTTCCGCCGCCGCATGGGCAGCAGCGGTCTCTCCGAAGAGGATGCCCCTGAGCGAGAGGGCCTCATCGCCTACATGATGAACGAGAATTTCTCCCAGCGCGGTGGCCCACCCTCCAGCTCCTCCATCTCCTCCACGTCCTTCCCACCCTCCTATGACAGCGTCACCAGGGCCACTAGCGATAACCTCCAGGTGCGAATGTCTGACTATAGCCGCAGCGAAGATCTCGCAGACTTCCCACCATCCCCAGACAGGGACCGCGAGTCAATAGTGTGAGCCTGGCCCCAGCTGGCCAGGACATACCCTGTTGTATTAGGACAAACCTGAATGTGGTCAAAACCAGCATCTGCTGGGGCCTTCCTGGCTTTGAACTTTGCAGGTGAGCAGTGAGGCTCAGCCCCATGGATCCACAAGGCAGAGTTCTGTGGCACTGCGTTGACAGTTGGAGGAGCCCACCATCTTGGGAGGCCTGTCCCTGGAGGCTCCACATACCAGTTGCCTGTCTGGTCAGGCAGCACCCTGGGGCTCTGAAAAGCAACTTCATCCCAGCTGCTGAGGCGAAATATAAAACAGACTGTATATGTTGTGAATGGGCTTTCATAAATTTATTATATTTGATATTTTTTTACTTGAGCAAAGAACTAACATTTTTTTCCATGGGCAAAGGCAGAAATTCATGCTGCCTCTTCTTGACCCTGAACAAGAGTGTCTATGAAACTGCCAGAACTCTGTCCTCAAAGCAAAAGTGGAATCCAGTGTGGCTCCCACAGGCCTTCTCTGCCCAGGGGAAGTTTGGGGGTCCCCTGCTGCTGGGCTGAGGTGCCAGGAGGGCCAAAGCCCCTCACCCACTCACGCATGTGCACACACTCCTCACATACAGAGGCCAGACACAGGCTGCAGAGTCTGGGGCTCCGCTCAGGCCAGCGTCAGGCAGCCACCTCTATCCCTGGCCTGAGGAAGATAGGCCTTTCCTCCTGACCCCATGGATGGGGGCTTACTCTGACCTTCCATGGTTTCCAAGGTCCTATCCCCCACCTCCCTGCCTTTTTATGCAGGTTACACTGGGGTCAATCCTACAAAAATGAAAAGCTTCCAGAACGGAGTAGCCTTGGTGCCAGAGCTGAACTTAGGCACTGACGGCCCTTTCTTCCCTCCAGTAAGAGTATTAATGTTAAAGCCCAAGGGCACGAGGGAGTCAGCCGTTCACAGCTGGCCCCATAGCTTGTCCCTGCTCCTAGAACCTAGCAGGCCCTGCCCAATAGGTCAAGGGAAGAGAGGCCAAGTCATACGGGTTTAGAGCTAGGTTTACCTGTGCCCAGATGTGGCAGCCTCTCAGCCCATCTGAAGAAAGGAACCTTTTGCCATCTCCCAGGCTGTCCTCCCAGCCTTTCTCCTCTGACCATGTGAGGAAGGAACTCCTGTATGTGCCCCTGCTTGTCTCCAGGCTCAGTGGCATAGAAGTGGAGAGGGTAGCTTGGCCTTGTGCAGGGAAAGGACCCTTGGCCAGTCAGGTCTGGTTCTCTTGCACTAGAAGGGGAATGACCCATGAGCTCCTCTGGAAAAGGGAGCATTATGGTCCAGGGCCAGCTTCTCTGGCTCAGCCCAGGCACTGGTGGCTCCTATAGACAGGACCTCCTCCGGGCAGGATCCCATGACTCTTGTGAGAAGCCTTTTTCAGGGAAAACTACCTTTGCTAGTCCAATCACCCCCAGGACCTCTTCAGCTGCTGACAATCCTATTTAGCATATGCAAATATTTTAACATAGGGAACTGTCACCCTGGTGAAAGGGTCAGCTGGTGGAGCCTGAGCAGGCAGGGACCCCGGCTGCCCAATTCCAGCTCTCCAGCAGAGCCACCCTCTGCCGGGGGGCATCCAGCTCACAGGCCACCTCAGTCTCACCTGTACTCTGGGCTGGCTGCTCCTAACCTACCTCGCCAAGCTGTCGGAGGGCTGAAGGTTCCCAACACTCGTGGCACATGCTCATGGCGGTGCCGAAGGGGGCACTGCTGTCGAGTAAAGTATTATGTTTCTTCTCGTCGCCCCAGCTCCCTTGGTGGCAGCCCCAGCCCTCACCCCAAACACCCCCAGAGACTTCTCCCATTTTCCCTTTGAGTCCAATGTGGGACTTGGTTTTAACTGTCTCAGTGACACTTCTTTGAGTGGAGATTTATTTTTGTAGCTCTCTGTGCTTTGCTCTCAAGGCTTGGAGAGGTGAATGCGCCTCCCTGGCACTCACTGCCCGCTGCCCATGCAGGAATGTGGCTGGGCAGCAGGCTGGGCTGTCAGCCCAGCTGGCCGGAAAGAGACTGTGGTTTTGTGTGTATGGACAGCCCGGCAGCCTTGCGACAGGTGCCCGGGGCTGGCTGCAGACGCTACGCCTGAGGGCAGGGACAAGGTAGACCTGACTTCTTAGCTCAGCATGGCTCTCATTTTTTTTCCCCCAGAACTACACAATGACCAGCAGGAGGGAAGAAGAGAGTAGGAAAAAGGAGAGAGGGATATGCATCAAGTGCCAGATGTTGTCTGAACTAATTGAGCACCTTCTCACCAAACTTCATGTATAAATAAAATACATATTTTTAAAACAAACCAATAAATGACTTACAGGACCTGGTCTGGGCTCTGTTCTTATGCTGAGATTTGACAGGAGGGGTGGCAGAGGCTCAGAGAGGCTGTGAGGAGGCCTTGGCCTGAGAAAGTCTTGGAGAGCAACTGTGTTGGGGTGTGGGAAGGGAGATTCCAAAGACCAAGATTTTTGGTCCTTTTTTTTTAGTTGTTGATGGATCTTTATTTTATTCATTTATTATTTATATGTGGTGCTGAGGATCGAACCCAGTGCCTCACGCATGCTAGGCAAGCGCTCTACCACTGAGCTACAGCCCCAGCCCCCTCCTTTTTTTTTTTTTGGGACTGGAGATTGAACTCAGGGGCACTCAACCACTGAGCCACATCCCCAGCCCTATTTTGTGTTTTATGTAGAGACAGCGTCTCACTGAGTTGCTTAGCACCTCACCTTTCCTGAGGCTGGCTTTGAACTCGCCATTCTCCTGTCTCAGCCTCCCTAAGTGCTGGGAGATTTTTGGTCCTTTTCCTTGGCAAAGAGACAGAAGCAGGGGGTGGACTAGCACAAGTGGGGTGCAGGCAGAGCAGTGTGTAACTCATGAGAGGACACCCAAGCCCGGCCTTCCAAGACATGCAGTCTGGGGCTTTGAGTGGGGCTGGTGGGTTGTACCCATGTGACATCTGGCACTGACTTCCACGCCTCTTCTCCCTCCTTGCTCCTCAGCCCACTGTGGCTCCCAGCTGCCTGCCCAACCAGATACCAAAAGGTGTCTGCAGGACAACAGCCTGCAGGACCTCTGTGTGACCAGACGCAGTGCTGCGGCCTCCATCCTCACCTGCACGGTTCTGCCACATTTCACTCAGTGGACAGCAGCCTCCTTGGAGAAATCCTCCCCTCCCCTGCTTCTGCAGCACTATCACTCCAAAATTTTCACCTGCTTTCTTTTCTTTCCTCAATTTTTAAAATTGTGGTAAACTACACATAGCATACAATTCACCATCCTGCCCATTTTTATGTGTGATATTAAAATACATCTACATCATTGGGCCACCATCACCACCATCCATCTCCTTGTAGAATTGAAGCAATGCTGTTTCTGTGATTTTTTTTTTTTTGAACAAGGGATTGAACCCAGAAATGCTTAACCACTGAGCCACATCCCCAGTCTTTTATTTATTTTTTTCTTTCTTTCTTTCTTTATTGGTACCAGGGATTGAACTCAGGGGCACTCGACCACTGAGCCACATCCCCAGCCCTATTTGTGTTTTATGTAGAGACAGGGTCTCACTGAGTTGCTTAGCATCTCACTGTTGCTCAGGCTGGCTTTGAACTTGTGATTCTCCTGTCTCTGCCTCCCTAAGTGCTAGGATTATAGACGTGCACCACTGTGCCCGGTTCCTTTTTATTTTTTGAGAAAGGGTCTCACTAAGTTGCTGAGGTTGGCCTCAAACTTGCAACACTCCTGCCTCAGTCTCCCAAGTCATTGGGATTATAGGTGCGTGCTATCACACCCAGCTTTTTTCTAGGATTTTTGACTACTATAAGTGCCTCAAAAACACGGGATCACCCAGTATTTGTCTTGTTCTGACTGGTCATTTAGCATAATGTCCTCAAAGTATGTCCGTATCAGCAGGTGTCAGAATGTCCTTCCTTTTTAAATGCTGAATAATATTCCATTGTATGGATATGCCACATTTTGTTTATCTGTGTATCTATTCACACCTTAATGGACACTTGGGTTGCTTCCATGTACTAGATATTGTGAATAATGCTGCTATGAAAATGGTATAGAAGTATCTCCTGGAGACCCTACTTTCAACTCTTTGGGGCATATACCCAGAGGGAAATTATTGGACCATGGGGTAATTCTGTTTCATCTTTTGAGGAATGGCCATACAGTTTTCCACAGGGGCTGTATCATTTTAAATTCCCACTTGTAGTACACAAGGAGTCCAATTTCTCTACATCCTCACAACACTTGCTGTTTTCTGTTTGTTCGTTTGTTGGTTGGTAGTAGTCATTCTAATAGGTATGAGATTGTATCTCATTATAGTTTTTTAAATTTGTTTTAATTAGTTATACATGACAGTAGAATGCATTTTGATACATTGTACCCAAATGCAGCACAACTTCTCATTCCCCTGGCTGTACATGGTGCAGAGTCACACAGTAGTGTAATCAGACATTTGTATAGGGCTTATATGTCTGTTTCATTCCACTGTCCTTCCCATCCCCACAGCCCCTCCCCCCCCCACTCCCCTCTGCACTATCCAAAGTTCCTTCTCTCTCCACCGCCCGCCATCATGGATCAGCATTCGCTTATCAGAGAAAACATTCAGCCTTTGATTTTTTGGGGTTTGGCTTATTCCACTTAGCATGATATTAAGTATAATCAAAATTCATTATAGTTTTGATTATACTTCCCTAACAATTATGGATGCCAAACATATTTTATGTACTTACTGGCCATTTTTATAGCTTCTTTGAAGAGATGTCAATGTAAGGCCTTTGACCATTTTTTAATTAGGTTATGTAGTTTTTTGTTTTAGAAATTCTTTAATACCAGATATATCATTTGCAAGTATTTTCTCCTCTTCGATGAGTTGCCTTTTTGCTCTGTTAATATTGTCTTTGGATTCACAAAATTTCCCTATTTTCATGAAATCCAGTCTGTCTGTCTAATCCTTGTTGTCTGTGCGTCTTCCTATCCTTTTGATTATGTCTTTTCAGCTCCTTCGGGAGCACATCCTCCAGGTCTGACTAAACATGCAAGCTCTCGGGCCCTCTCCAAGGAAGAGTGAGAAATATTCAAAACATGGGTTTGAAGACAACATGAATCTCCCCATCACCATCCCCCACTCCCTACCCTGGCTCCAGTACTGGGATCAAGCCCAGGGCCTCATGCATGCTAGGCAAGCACTCTACCACCGAGCCATATTGCCAGTCCAAGAGTCCCAGGTCTTAACCTTGAGTCCTGGCCACCGCACCATGCCCCAGGACAGCATATCCAGCGGCCTACTTTGGGCACCTGCAAAGCTTTCAAGGCCAAACTGTTCAATGCCGCATTCCTCTATCTTATCCCTCAAGCCTGGCTGTGAAGATACCCTCAGAGGCCATCGTCCTGCTGCTCTCCTTCAGCAACTCACCTGTCCAACCTCTGTCCAACACCTGCATGGCATCTTGCAAATCCCACCCTATGGTTCCATTTTGTTGGCCCTTTCTTTTTGAAGCCAGCGTCCTGCCTCGTAGAGACCACCAGGGCAATTTCTTCCTCTAATTTCATCCATTCCAAACTCTTCACTCAGCTGCCAGAGTGATATTTTAATCCAAGATAATGACTCCCCCTGGATAAAACCACTTGGTGGCTTCCTGGGGCCTCAGGATCAAGGCGAGCCCTCCCAGGCCTCAGCCCTGCCAACCTCTGTAACCACATCTCTCCTACCGCTCCAAGGCTCCAGGCTCTTCCTCCCCAGCCTTGCCAGCTGCTGCTCCCTCTACCCTGATCACTGTTCTCCTTCCTGCTCAGCCTCAGGTCTCACCTGAACATCCCTTCCTCTGGGAACCTTCCCTCACACTGCCCAGCCCCTTCCCCATTGCTCACCACACCCCTGATCCTTGCAGCACAGCACCCAACGTTCCTCCTCACAAATGCCTGTGGAGCCAGTATGTGAACAAACAGGATCCCTGCTATGAGAGATGCCATCCTTTATTTTTGACCCTCCCTGTCCCTTTCAGCTTAATTCAGTGGAAAGCACACTACTGACTCTGGATGAGACCCAGGCAGATCCCATAGCTTTTCTTCTTAGTCTTGGATAACAGAAGAGCAGCCAATAGTCACTTTTCTCGTAAATACAGTCTTAGCCTGGCTGTCGGCAGAGTGGCCAGGTTGCTTCTCCTCCCCAGGCCAGGCAGACCATCAGAGGGATTCTCACACAGGCATTTCTGTGTTATTGTTGCTGTTGTTATTGTTTTGTGGCTCCTTGAGCCTTCTCTCTGGAAGAAAGTGCATCTCTCTTCCAGGGACATCTTCTCTTGCCCATAGATACCACGGTTCAACCCCCAGCCTCTTCCTGCTAAGGCCTCTGATCCCCCCAGACAGCCATATAGTGGTGGCACACACTGGGTCTCTCTGCCTGCCCACCTGTGGTCCATGGGAAACACTCGGAGCACTTGTCCCCATACCCTGACAGCCCCACACCCTGCTGCACTTCTAGCCCTCGGAGCAGCTAACCCCTGACCCTCATTCAAGGTGGTCAGGGCCAGAGTCAGACCACAGTCACGCATTCACTTGAGCTTTCTCAAGCCCAGAGAGATCCAGTCCTCCGTGTCCACCATGTCTCAAACCTCTCTGAGAAGCCCATTGAAGCCCACTTACCAGGCCTGGGTTTAGAAGGTGGCATATGTCCCCCACAGCCCCTCTACCAAGGGAAGACAGCAGGGTCCTAGAGACAACACAGGACAGCTCTCCCCAAAGACGCCCCCTTGCAGGTTCCCTCATTCTTTCTCTGTTTTCTCAGAACCTTTTTTTATAACCTTAAGTAACTGAGTTTCTTTTGATATTTCCCTTGTAAACAATCTGCATATGAGAGATGTGGACCATTTGACATTGGTCCCTTGGTAAAAACCAAGGCAGGAAAATCCACTCTAACCACCTGTGACACCTACCTAATTGTCTTTCCTCCAGCCAGGCCAGGGCTTTTCAAGGGGCAGGCCATGTCCCAGGGTAGTGGGTTGTGACCGACTTTTTAAAAAAGAATATCCGAAGAGAAAAGAGGGGTGAGGGTTTGTGAAACTGCTGTTTCCAATAGATACAAAACTTGGGGACATGACTGTGTGTATACCTTGGTGAGTGATGGCAAATAAATTTCTTACTAGAAACCCCAGGAGACAGAATGTAAAAGAAACACAAGGTCAGGCCCATGTCCGTTTTCCTTAATCGCATGCCAGCACCTCACCCAGAGACTGGCCTGTACAAGGAACTCCATCGTGGTCTGCTGAGTGCACTGCAGGGGGCGGTGTAGGAGATGCAGCCCCCATGATGAGGCTCAGAGGGTCTGGGGTCTCACTGCAGTGAGAGAAGAGACCTAACTAGCTACCCTCTCTATCCAAGGCTTGGAGTCTGGGGTTCTCGGCCCCTTTGTGGGGCCTTTCCCAGGAGCTCAAGGCGTGCCTTTGCTGTCCCTGGATGTAGGCCGGCTCACCTGGAGGGAGGTGTGAGTGTGATCAGAGCCAAGGCCACAAGAGGCCTGTGCTTGCAGTTATGCTGCAGCTGTCACCAGGCCATGCTGGGGTGAGGCTGGGGTCCAGGCGGGTGGCTCTGTGAGTGACAGATGCCGGCTCCCACGTCAGAGGGAAGGCATGCAGCTCGAGGATCTCAGCCCTTGGCAGAGAGAGATGCTCCCAGACAGACGTCAGCTCTCACCCTGGAGTCACGGCTTTGGCAGCTCCCCTACCCCCATACCAGCAGCTCCTCCACCACCAGCCATGACAGCCACGAGACTCAGTGCCCAGGAGGTTAGGAGGAGCAGGGACACAGAGGCCCAGGCACTCCTACAGATGCAGGCAACAAACAAAGACAGCAACCCAGCGCAAAGGAAGATTATGGCAGCAGATGCCCAATGAGCTCAGGGAAGCCTCAAGGGCTGGTGTCTCCTGACTCGGCTGCTTCTCAGGGTCTGCCTGTGCTGGCACAGTGCCTCTGCACCTGCCACCTCCAGCCCCAGTGCTCAGTGCACACCAATCCTGTGCCACTTGCTGGGGCTAAGGGCTACGGAGGGCTAGACCAGACCTGTATGCGTTCACAGCTCGGACTCCAGTCCCCACCACAGTGCCCGGAGCAGATGGGGCATCAGGAATGTTTGCAGAAGACACAGACCTGTCATTCCATCGACCTACTCTGCCAGATTCACCTGGATCCTCCTCCATGTGAATCCTTCCTGTCCCCTGAGGTCTTTTGCCCCTTTTCTCACCAGCAGTCCCACCTTCCACTTTGTGTTTTACTGGAAGGAAGACAGATGCAGGGCCATTTGAGATTCTCACCTAGACAGGGAGACACGTGTGGATTCATACACAGGCACTCATGTACTAGCGGAGTGTAGTGGGTAATTAGGATCTGTGTCGGACAGGGAGCTGGGAGGGCACAGGGAGATGTCCAAAGTCCTAGGAATGAATCTCAGCTTTCCTGTCCCAAACCCTCTTGAGCCAGGGCCTCAGGACATTTCAGGGACAGAGGCAGGCAGACAGGCCAAAGGACCATTGGAGGGGAGAGCGAGGCAATTTGTTCAGAAATGACGCTCGAAGTCTCACCCCTGCCAAGCTGTCTAGGGGGATCCCAGAGGGCCCCTGGGACCTAGTGGGAGGTGCCACCCTCTTGTGGGTATCCCAAGTCAGCCTGATCGTCAAGGATCTAGCCAGAGCCATCCTGAGCCGGGCACGGGTAATGACCACCCTGACAAGTACTTCCTCCCTTGCCAGCTCACAGGCCTGGCATTCCCGGGCAGCTGCCAGGCACCTGCTGCTGGAGAGAAAAGCCCCATCATCCCAGCCTTTGTGGAGAGACAGGCCGGCTCAGATTCCAGAAAGGCGTGTGAGATTGCAGCACAGCCCCCTTTCCCGGATGTGGGTTGACCTGCAGTATGTCCTGTCCTGCCTGCCCTGCCCTGTGGCCGCCTCTATGTGGGCTGGGATGTGATGTTAAGTGCAACTAACAGGGGACTGAGATTACCTCCACTATTTGTCTTTAAAGCCATCTTTCCTTGGGGACCATCTGTTAGCCAGGAGCAGCCATTTTTCTAGAAGGGCCAGGGCCAGGCTACTTCTGTGGCAAGGCTGTAGGAGCTGCTGCAGGGGTGAGGGAGGCTGGAGAGGGCTAGTCCAAGAGGAGAGGTCAGTTGAACAGAGATAATTGGGCCTCCTGTATCCTGTGTCAATCTATCACATTTATAGCCTTCACTCCAGACAGGAGACAACGAGGAAATGACAAAAGCCAATAAGGCCAATAAATAAAGGCTAATGGAATAACCAGAATGGGCAGCCCATTCCCTGAGCCCCAGAGCTGGGAGCAGGCCGAGCTGCTCCTCCCTCCTGTCTCTGTCTTGACTTCGCCCACAGGCCCCAGGAGATGGTTAAAACCACTCAACAGTGCCCACGGGGGTGCCCGGCTGGATTTCCAGTTGCTCAAGCCAAAAGCCTTGACGTCATCCTTGCCTCCTCTCTTTGTCTCACACCCCACATCCAATCCGGCAGGAAATTCTGTTGGCTCTGCCTTCAGAATATATCCCGAGTCCAACCACTTTCAACACCTCCATGGCCACCACACTGTCCGAGCTCCGTCATCTCTCCCCTGGGTCTTCACAAAAGCCTCCTAACAGGGCCTTGCTCCCCACAGTTCTCAGCATGTCAGCCAGTGGGACCGTTAAAATCAAGTCATCTCACACCACTGCTCTGCTCAGAACCTTCCCTCTGCCTGGCTTGCTCTTCCCCAGGGAGCAGCTGGCCACCCGCTCCTCCTCCAAAGCTTTTCACAGATGTCATTTTTTTTGCAATGAGGCCGACCATGAAAATCCTATCTTCTAATTTTTCTGGTCCACACTGTTATTATTTTTATGTATTTATTTATTTGGGAATCAGGGATGGAACTCAGAGGTGCTTAACCACTGAGCTACATCCCCAGCCCTTTTTTATATTTTATGTAGAGACAGGGTCTCGCTAAGTTGCAGAGGCTGGCTTTGAATTCATTAGCCTCCTGCCTCAGCCTCCTGAGACACTGGGATTCCAGGTATGTGCCATGGTAACTGGCTGTTTTTATTTTTAAATCAGATTTAGTGAGGTATCATTTACATATAAGACAGAGTTTACCCTTTTTAAATGTACAGTTTATTAAGTTTTGACAAATGAATAAGCAGGATAACCACCATCATAAATAAGACAACGAACACCTCCACGCCCAAGAAGCTCTCTCACCTCCTTCACAGTCTACCCTTTCCCACCCCCAGCTCCTGGTAACCACTGCTGTGCTTTCTGTTCCTCTAGATTTGCCTTTTCTGGAGAGTTCACATAAATGAAATAATATCGTATTTAACCTTTGTTGCCTGGCTGCCTCCATAATGCACTGCCATCATCCATGCTGTTACCTGCGTCGGTCTGTTCCCTTTTACAAAGGAACAAGTGGTATTCCACTACTTGGATGTACCAGTTTGCTTTCCATGAGATAGTTGATGGACATTTGGGTAGCTCAAATGTTTTTGCTATGATGAAGAAACTACCATGAACATTTGTCTGCGGATGTTTGTGTGGTTAGGTTTTTATCTCTTGGGTAAATAACTAGGAAAAGAATTTCAAAGTTATAAGAGTAAGTGTATACTAAACTTTTGAAGAAAAAAAAAAGTTTTCCAAAGTGTATGTCTTTCCTTCAGCAATAAGAGTTCTAGTTGCTCCATATCCAAGCCAACATTTGATATTATCAGTCTTTTTAATATTTCTTTTAATATTAGCCATTCCAGAAGGTGCATTTCCTAACTTTATTTTGCATTTCCATGATGACTAATATGATGCTGAGTGTATTTTCATGTTTATTGGATATTCTTGTATCTTCTTTGGTGAAATGTCTGCCACTGTTTCTAAAGAGCTCTAAACAGATGCTTATATACTTAGATTGCTGTTCCCAGGGAGGGAGGCTCTTTGTGAGTGAGCATCTCATGGCTATGTCACAGGCTTGCTGTATGATCTGGGGAAACTGACCTCACTGTTCTAGTCTCTGTCTCTTCATCCGTGAAATGGGGATAATAACAACACTTAATTCCTAGTATAGCATGAGAATTGTGCAAGTTAAGACACATAAAGAATTTACAATAACCCCTGGTACACAGTAAGTACTTGATAATTGTCAATATAATGGTGATGATGATTACTAATCCCTATGTGATTTGCTCATCTCAATCCAATTTCCCTCTTTGGACCCTGACTTCATCTATAAATGACTACAGGGGTATGGGGGTGCTACAATCTCTAAGTTCCATCCACTGAGTCCTGGAATTACTCTGTTTACTGACACACTGTTCAGGTCCCCTCCTGGCCCCCTGGGCAACTCCAGCAGCCACCTGCAAGTGGGGCACTAGAGTTACATACACCAGGCAACAGGCAGCTCATCCCTCACTGTTGACCTAAGGAATGGCCTAGGGGCTCAGCTTCCTAGTTGCCAATGGAAAGGACCATGAGAAACTGTAAGGACCAGGGAGATGGAAGACATGGAAGAGTTGGGAAGGCCAGTGATACCAGGGAAGACCAAGAGACACTGGGAGGCTGGGGAAAGTAGTGTGGTGGTGCAGGGTTCCATCCCCTGCCCCACAGTGGCTCAGCATACTCTCCTCACTTACACCCCATGACCTCTCCCCAGGCTGTTCCATGGCTCTGTGGGGGCCAGGCCTCCATCATCCCCACCCTCACCCACCCTGACCTCTACGGGAAAGCTGGACCCATGAGCAAAGCATCTCAAGTCCCTGAGCCCCTCCCTCAGGGGCAGTGGAGTGGGGAGGAGGGCAGGCGTGTTGGGCAATCAGTGCACACAGATCTGGGGCTGGCGCCAAGGTGCCACAGGGAGCAAGGAAGAGGTGATGAGAGAAGGGAACAGCAGCTCAGCAGGGCCCAGGCCACTGGCAGGGCAGGAGTCGGGTGGGGGTATGAGTGGGGAAGTGGAGGGGCTGGGAGGGCCGAGGGGTTCGGGAACTGGAGGTTCCAGAGCTCTTGAAGACCTGATCAGGAAGAAGCAGAGGCACCAAGAGACCAGAGAGCAGGAGGGTGGGGAAGATGAGAGGCAAGAACAGGGGCGAGGTCGGGGGGAGACGAGCCTCTGCCCTCCCCATCCCCCCAGCCCTTCAAATCCACTAAACATGCTCTTCACGCTCATTGTCACCTCCTCGATGGTGGGCAGCCCTGCCCAGCCACCACCCCTCGCCAAAAGCCTCTTGGCACCGTGGTCCCTCCCTGTCTTCCTCTCTCTGGGCCAGCCACCACCTGAGTGCCACCCGCACCACCTACTGCCTCTAGGCCTCAGCCACAGAGCCCCTCAGAGTCAATCTGTCTGTTCCTGCACCCCAACTGAAGACCAGGCAGCCCCCAGGATAGACTCACTGTGCAGCCATGAGTCTGCTCCCTGCCAGCCCTACCTGCCACGTGACCAAACTCCACCTCTCCTGTGGAGAGGATGACACGTGGAGGATAAATGTGTGCCAAGCAGCAGAGCCAACATCCAGGCAGCTGGGCTGACACCAGTGGCCACCCCTGTAGTGATTGACAGGAGGCTCCAGCACCAGAGGGGTCCCCTCCCTCCATTAGCACCAAATAAGGTCAGCCAAGTAGGAGCAGCTGAGGAAACTGAGCCATTGCCCATTCCTCATTGAGCAAACACGAATAGAGCTTCTTACAGATTCTGGAGTTCTAATGAGCAAAAGAGACATGGACTCTGGCCTCACATAGCTCACAGTCGAGTTAGGGAGACATGTTAACCTCAACCTCTGCACAAAGAACTCTATGTCTAGAGTTACAAACCTACTGGGGAAGGAAAAGAAAGTGCCATGAGTAAGACTATCGGGACAGGGTCACAGAAGACAACTGTTGAAGAGGCGGCCCTGGAGTCAACCTGAGGAGGGGATGTGCCATGTGCAGAGATGCTGAGGCAGGCAGAGCTGGGGCCGGCAGGAAGAGGGTTAGGGTCACACACCCATTCTTATTATTTGGGGTAAGAGGTGTGGCTGCTAATCAGACTTGTGCTTTAGAAAGATCCCACCGCCTGCTCTGAGGGAAAGGTTTGCAGGAGACGAGAACGAATGAGAGAAAACCAGCCAGGTGGCCTCTGTGGGGAGAGATGAGTGGCTTAGATCAGGATGGAGGCAGTGGAGAGTGAGGAACGTGGGAGCTACTGCAGAATCGAAAATGGCAGCACACTGGGCAGCAGGAAAGGAGGCTCCTCTGGGCTCCCGCTGACACAGCAGGCAGGTGCCACAAGAGGCCTCCTCAGACCACCTCCAGGCAGCCCATCAGGCCTCCTTCCCGTCTGCCCTCTGAGCTTTGGCAATTTTTTTTTTTTTTTTTTTTTTGGTACTGGAGATTGAACTCAGGGGCACTCGACCACTGAGCCACATTCCCAGCCCTATTTTGTGTTTTATGTAGAGACAGGGTCTCACTGAGTTGCTTAGCGCCTCGCCGTTGCTGAAGCTGGCTTTGAACTCGCGATTCTCCTGTCTCAGCCTCCCAAAGTGCTGGGATTACAGGCGTGTGCCACCACCCCCGGCTAGCTTTGGCAATGTAAGAATATTCCATTTAAGAATATGTTCAGGGTCCCATCTGCAAGTTGCCAGGACCTGTTGCTGGCAGTGCAGGAACAATTGCTGGGGACGGGAAGAGCACGGCTCCTCTGGTGGCTGTGGATGCAGCTGTGTGACCTGTCCCCTGAGCACAAAGCTCAAAAGGTGGCCTCCATCCACTTTTAATTTTTTTTTTTCTGTTAATAAGGGACAGGGGGGACTGGGGTTGTGGCTCAGCAGTAGAGTGCTTGCCTTGTATGCGTGAGGCACTGGGTTCGATCCTCAGCACCACATAAAAATAAATAAAATAAAGATATTGTGTCCATCTAAATATTTTTTAAAAAAATAAAGGACAGGGGGCTAGGGAAAAATAGAGGTACTCTGGATTAGACAGAGGAGAGTGAAGGAAGGTAAGGGGACGTGGGGGGAGGAATGATAGCAGAATGAATTGGACATTATCCCCCTATGTGCATATATGATTACATGACCTGTGTAACTCTACATCATTTATGTGTGATGTGTCAAAGTGCATTCTACTGTCATGTGTAACTAATCAGAATAAAATATTAAAGGCAAAAAAAAGAAAGAAATTAAATGAGCATTGAACAAAAAAATTTTTTTTTCTGGTAACCAATCAAGAATTTACATAACATATGCAGTCCCCCCTTTGAGGGACTTTTGCCTTCTGCTTGCTTAAAAAACCAAAACACAAAATAAGGGTTGGGATCTAACCAGCACTCCTGTGCCACTGTAGAGGACACTCACTGCGACCTCACAGGGTCCCGCCCAGGCTACCAGAAGACAGTTCCACTCCTGAAAGTCAAGGGGAGCCTAGGGCTCCCAGTTGGATCCATCTCTAGGTGACACTCCTATGGATAACCACAGTCCCAGGCCAAGAGCACAAGTACAATTTCAGCATGGCAGAGTCTCCGGGACTCCCAGCAACAGCCTTGCCCTACTTGTTAACCTCAGCCACCACACTAGGAACTTCTGTCACCTTTGAGACAATTTTTTTTTCTTCTTTGGGCCAGAAGCTCCCTGGCCCAAAGCCTTTATTATGCATTCCCAACTCCATGCCAAGAGGTATACTGCTCCTCAATTCCAGGAAGTAGCAGTCAGGTGGCGCTTTCTTCCCTCCCAGGGACTCTGAAGTCCTTACAGAAACTGTTGCACTTGCTCCAGGAACCAGCTTCACATACTGACAATCTCAGGGAGAGGGACAAAGCTACCTACTCACTCCACAGTTACATAATTAAGGAAGCCATTCAACTGTTCTTGCTACCTATGGACAGGAGAGTGAGCTGGGGCAGCATTTAAATCCTCCTGACCGGTCCCTAGAACCTTGAATTCTAGCTGGACAGCAGACCTCCAACATCCCCAGCCTCCATGCAGGCATTGGCCTGAGTGCTTTCATGCAGGAAAAAGGAACATTTCCAGGTGGAAATTTTCCAAATGTGTCTTCCCCAATCACCTTGTCACCAGATTATTCTAAGCAAAAACTTTCTCGTAAATTATCTTTGCCTTTGGCTGTTCACACACAAAGGTCACATAGTTGTCTGCCTCTGATAGCGCACATGTGGCAGGGGAAACAGCCTCAGAGATTCCTACACTGGAACCTCCAGAGGAATTCTGACCAAGGAAGGGGAGATGAGGTCATGACAGAGAGGGAAAGAAAAGAAAGAAATCAGGAAAGATCCAGAGAAATGGAGAAGGGGGAGCTCTACCTAGCTCATCTTGCTCCTTTGCCCCATTCCCATCCCTAAGCTATATTTTCTTCAGTGCCCCCCACCCCATTCACATCTAAGAGATTTTTTTAGATGATCAACTAGAAGCAATAGCATGCCAGTATTGATAAGCACACCCAGCACCCAAAGCTTAGTTTCTAATTCCATCCTCCATTAGAAGGAACCAGTAATCATTGGTGAAATGATTAAGTCAGAGCTAGAGCAGAGAAAATATCAGATGAGCTTGCAACATCTTGTTGTGCCAGAAAGGTAAGAAAGTGCTCAGAGATTGATGGAGATATGACAACACAAGAGCCAGTTTGGGCCAACTAGTCAGTTTCCAAGGAAATGATGGAGCAGAAAACCATCAATGAGTGAAAACCCGTGGGTAAAAGTTTGATAAGGAACAGTCTTGAAGTGTCCTATCACAATTATATATTAATTACCAAGAAAAGATAGTTCCTCTCCAGAGTGGGATCCCGCAGATGCCACTAAAATCAAGTGATTAAAGGTAGAAAACTCCACATTGCTTGCCTCCCGATGAAATACTCAAAAACATACATAATCTTTCTAGTAATCTTGCCAAAAATGCACAACCTGAAATTATAATGAGGAAACATCAAACGAAATTTGAGAACGTCATTCTACAAACCAACTGGCTAGTGAATGTTTTCAGAATGAAAGAGTCAAAAGGTACATGACAATTAAATACAATAGGTCATCCTGAAACTAAACAGAAAGAAGAGCCAGAAAAGAGGTAAGATGGATACAACTGATGAAATGTGGCTATGGACTACGGACTAGACAACTGTACTAGATCAGCCTCTTACCTTCTTTTGATAATGGACTATGTTTCTGTGAGAGGATATCCTTGTCTTTGCCAGTGGACAATGACACATTTCAGGATTAAACAAGGCATTTATTCTTAGGTAATTCAGAAAAATAATATGCATATGGGGACGTGGCTTAGCGGTACAGCACTCACTGCTGCATGAGGCCCTGGGTTCAATCTCTAGCACCACAAAAAGAAAAAGAAAAAAAATGTGTGCATATGAATACATAGATATGCTATGTTTCATATAAGTAAAATATAGAGTACATTACACAAATTTATATATGAGGGAAAGGAGAAAATGATAACCTAAATGATCAATATATAAACAATTGGTAAATGTGCATAGAAGATAATGTGGGAATTTCTGGCAACATTCTGTATGTAAGTTTGACATAATATTAAAATGCATTTTGCAAAAATATTAACAAGAGCCAAAAGTGACATGGTACTTATTAGCACCAAGCATTGTTCAAAACCCTTCACAACAGTTCTGCTGTTTTATAGATGGCAAACTGAGGCACATGGCAGTTAAACTACTTGCCCAAGCTTCCCTGCCTGGTAAGACAGCAGAGCTAGGATTTGATCTTAAGTCAGTCCATCTGGCTCTAAAGTCTGTGCTCTTAGTCAGTGTGCCCTGCTGCTCTACAGAAGTTGAGAATGGAACCCATCCGAAAGGAGTACACAGAGGAAGACAAGCACCTTTCTCTCTCTCTCAGGTGCATGCACACACACCCACACCCACACACCTGGTAGAAAATAGCTGCAGCCTATAAACCAAAAAATTTTCAGATCTGAACATGGAAGAGAGTCATTCAGTAAGTGAAAGGAAGTTCAAAGTTAAGTACCTTAAAGCTTGGGGACCTGAATTGAAGGGTGAGAGGGGCCTGGACAGACCCTCTATACCAGAGGGTTTCCTGTGGCCTCTGGCTCAGTCCTGTTTGTCTTCCTTTTCCTTCTCTAGAGTTTCAAGCTTTTTTTCCTTTAAGACTTCTCAGGGGGCTGGGGTTATGGCTCAACGGTTGAGCGCTTGCCTCGCATATGTGAGGCACTGGGTTCGATCCTCAGCACCACATAAAATAAATAAAGATATTGTGTTCATCTACAACTAAAAAAAAAAAAAGACTTCTCAGTGCACCCCCATGCACAAACCCAGAAATAAGGGGCCATGGCTTTCTGGTGAACAGTGGTTGGGGGGACCTTAGAGGAGAGTGTGGGTGAGCCCAATTAGAGCAGGAGCCTAAAAACTGGAGCTGGGCAAGGATGGCTGGAAGCTGATGGCTACAGGGACTCAGGAGATGATGTAAGGAGATGAGGAGACCAGCTATTGAGATGCATCAGTGATAAGAGCAGAGAGCAGTGGAGCACACCTGTAACATCAGCAACTCAGGAGGCTCAGGCAGGAGGATCAAAAGTTAAAGTTTGGCTTGAGCAAGTTGGCGAGACCCTGTCTCAAAAAATCAAAAGGGCTCAGGATGTGGCTCAGTGGTAAAACACCCCTGGGGTTCAATCCCTAGCACCAAACCGAAAGCAGCAGCAGCAGCAGTGTGCCAGTCTTCAGCTACAGCAGTGGCTAGGAACAGGCCTGGGAGGGGCCGGGGGCATCCTGTTTGGCACTTTGCCAAAGAAGATTGGCGGAGTCTGTTCCCTACCAGTTCTCACAAAACAGGAACTAAGTCAGAGCCAGGGCTCTGAGTGTCAGGGAGGATGCCTCATTGGTTGGCCTAATCTGGCAGGCAAATGGGGGTGAGGGGAGAAAGACACTGACGTCTGAATTCAGAAGTGGAGTGGACCCCCGCCATCACCCTCCCTGCCGAAGGGCCTGTCACAAGGCGGCCGTGGCTCACACCCGCTTATCAGGGCTGGGGTGTGGAGAGGGTGTCTCAGACGGGAGATAGGGCTGGGACAGGCCTGTCCACACCGGCCCTGTTCGGCCTCCCTCATTCACACCTCCTCAGAGGCCCTCGGCCGCTCTGCCCCTGTGGCCTCCAGCCTGCCCCACCACGCCTTCTCTGCAAACTACCCCTGCAGGCTTCCTTTCGCCAGGGGGAGACTCTGCTCTGTGCAATTAAGACACCAAATAGGGAGGGACCCCAGAGACTGTCTAGCCCAACACCTCTATTTACAGGTAAGGAACTGAAGACTAAGGAGATGCTGCTTACCTAAAATCATGTCACAAGTACCCTTAAGAGTCATAGCCAGGCTGGGCACAGTAGTGTATGCCTGTACTACACTACTTGGGAGGCTGAGGCTGAGGTGGGAAGATCATGAGTTCAAAGCCAGCCTCAGCAAAAATAAGGTGCTAAGCAACTCAGTGAGACCCTGTCTCTAAACAAAATACAAAATAGGGCTGGGAGCCAGGTGCGGTGGCGCAAGCCTGTAATCCCAGCACTTAGAGAGGCTGAGATAAGAGAATCGCGAGTTCAAAGCCAGCCTCAGCAACAGCGAGTCACTAAACAACTCAGTGAGACCCTGTCTCCACATAAAAAACACAAAATAGGGCTGGGGATGTGGCTCAGTGGTCAAGTGCCCCTGAGTTCAATCCCTGGTACCCCCTCCAAAAAAAGAGCCAGAGTCAGAAGATGAGCTCTGACCCCAGACCCAAACACACAAAGATATGAGCCTGGGGACCAAGAGCAGAGTCCCAAAGGATGTAGTAAAGAAGGGGGGGGGGGGCTGGGGTTATGGCGCAGTGGTAGCGTGCTCGCCTAGCACGCGGGAGGCACTAAGTTCGATCCTCAGCACCACATAAAAATAAAATAAAGCTATTGTGTCCACCTACAACTAAAAAATAAAATTTAAAAAAAAAAAAAAAGAAGGGTGGTGGCACATTTATTCCTGAGCAATGACAGTCCATTCAAGTTTTAGCCTCACGTAGGGAGAGAAGGCACAATCGTGTCATGTTGTCCTGGGCTCCACTCACCTGAGTAAGATTCCCCCAGGCCAGGGCTCTTCCACCCCTGCTCCCAGACCAGGCTTTCTCCACCTTGTCTGAATTACAATGGCCGGCAAGGAGTTCAAGGCTCTCGCTGAAGTGAGGTGAGTTGGGGCATAGAGCGCATTAACTGGGAGGCCAGCAGAAGTCAGTGGCCCTTCATGGGTGGTGACATCAAGTGCCCAATCAAATGTTTACCCTCTGCTCCTGAAGGATGTTCAGTTATTTCAACTGACTTTATAATTCGGTCATTTGTGTATTTGCTCAGCCCTGCAATGCCCTGCTTGGCTTTCCTGGTGGTCTAACAAGAAGCCAGCTGTGCCCAGGCCTCAGTAAACTCAAGGTGACTGCAGACTCAAGGTGACGGCCACTGTTCCCTCCCCTATAGCCTTAGAAGACATTTGGGTAGAAGGGATCCCTGACATCACCAGAGACAGACCTTTCATCTTATGCCTATGGAGTAACTTGGGCTGGTACATACATTCTGAAATCCCGGCCAGGGGGGTAAGGAAGAGGGTGGGGTTTCACACCTGCACACAGCTGGAAGATCTCATTTTAGCTCTACTTGCCCTAGGCCCAAGCACGCAAAAGCCCCTGCTCAGCACACTGTCACCTCCTCGCTCACATCCTCCCACCCAGATGGGTTGCCTCAGATGAAAGTAGACTGCACAGACTGCAGAGCTACTGTGGGAGACACGGGGCAGAGTCTCTGGAAACCCAGGTATACTGTCAGCCAAGCTTAGTACCTGGTGTTCTCAATCTAACATGCAGGCCTGCTGCTCTGCTGCATTCACAGATCTGCCCGCAACCACAGAGCTAGGCCCTGGTCCCCACCATCTCTGGTCCCCCCATAGGGAAAAATGGTTAGGACAGGATACACTCAACTTTTCTGACTTGTTGGGTAACTCTAAGATACATGATCACCTACTATTTGCAGAACCCTATGGGGGCCCCAGAGCAGGGCACTGCAGGATTGTGTAAATGCATGAATGACTGAATTATAAAGCAAAATGAAATAACGAGTATCTTTGGGGGGGAGGGTAGAGGGCAAACATTAAGATTGAGTGCTTGAAAACCCTGATAAATTCCTGTTTTCATTTCCTCGCTTGTGAAATGGAATGAATAGCACCTATCCAAGAGGTAGAATGAATAAGCTTTGCTGGGAAAGTGCTTTACAAACTGTAAAGGGCTGGATGTGGTCAATGGAGTGGTAACAACACATCAAAGGCTTAGGATTTGGGAAAAGACAGAACTGCTTCCAACTGGTTCAACTGGTCCACGGCTTAACACCATAGTGAGATCATGCCCTGTCCTTCACCCTCTGAGGACAGCATGACCTTCATCAATCACCTGATAATCAACCTCAAGAATGTATAGTACCAAACTGCATATGTTATCTATTCAATCCTCAACCAATCCGTCACGTCATTCTAAACCTGTTCCTAGATGAGGAACCTGATGGAGGAGGACAAAGTCACTGGCCAAGGCTGCCCCACTGAAGAGGGGGAAGATGAGGCAGGCACCCAATCCAAGTTTGCCTCCCCACCTGTTGCCATGTGTCCAAAGTATTGGCCCAGTCATGCTATGCGGACCTAGAGATGTACCAGGCACTCTCATTGTCCTGGAGTGACTCACAGGCAAATTGTCATGGAGACCCATTTCTATACTCTGCAGTCAATGTAGTGTTTTTAAAGAAACAAATGAATTTAATAGAAATTACCAGAGCACATTATCACATGAAGCTTGTTGGGTGTGGGATGTGGGCTGCCATGTAAAATGAATGTTTTACCAAAGGGATCTTCCTTGGCTCTGTCTCATTCAATGTTTTTAACAAACACATTGAAAGCCTGTTTATACAATCTGCAATCTCAAAGCTGAGAGGCATAGTTAACATGTCAGATGGCCAAATCAGGATCATCAGGAATGTGAACTTGCTTGAAGATGGATAGAAAATACAACAGGAGGAAATCTTAACAGTTGGGTATACGTGATATCCCACATTTGTGTCCCAAAAAATGACTATGTAAGTGCATACTGGGGAATTGATTTGACAGTAGATGCTGTGGAAAAAGACCTTGAGCAGTTAACTGGAGTGAACTCACATGAACCAATGGTGCAGTGAGAAGAGCAGAGTGTCCCTAAGAAGAGAACTCAATCCTGACTCAATTGCCATCTCCCGTCCTAAACATTTTGCCCAGATGCAACTGCTGCATCATGAGGGGACATAAAATTCATAAGCACTTGGTCATGAAATGAGATGCCCTGAAAGCTTTATGAGCTTCCTATCTCTAAAGAACTATCAGGTGAAGGAAAGTGCCAGCCACCGTCAGGCAGCTTGGGCCTACCATTGATGGGCAGGAATTACATGGAAGATTCCAGCTTAATTCATGCACTACGACAAAGGAAATATGGTAGCTTGGGTCCAGGGGGATGGAAAAGTTCTCCCTCAGATATTCAGGAGCTCAAAGACCCCTTGTCTGACAGAGGGCCCCTGATTAGGAACCCTAGGAAGAGGGTAGGGACAGCATGGTGAATAGGCTGGCTCCAAATCCTCGCTATCGAATCACCAGTGACATTTGTTTAAAAAACAGATTCCAACATCACATCAGATCGTGTGAATCTACATCCTAAGGGCATGCTTGGACACAATTGGTATTCTTCTGACACCAACCAGGTAGATAGTTCTAGATTAAGAGATGAGATGTGACAATAGAAACCTTGATCAAAACCTACATTTTAAAAAGTATAAAAGATATTTTGGAACACAATAGTAAATTTTTAGATAATATTGAATCCTTGGTAATTTTCCTAGATTTGATAATACATTTTAGGAAAATAGGGGGATATCCTTGTTCTTAGGTTAACATAAGCTGAAGTACTTAAAGTGAAGTGTTAAGCCAGGTGCGGTGGCATACGCCTGTAATCCCAATGGCTTGGGAGGCTGAAATAGGAGGAACATAAGTTCAAAGCCAGCCTCAGCAATGGTGAGGTGCTAAGCAACTCGGTGAGATCCTGTCTCTAAATAAAATACAAATCAGGGCTGGGGATGTGGCTCAGTGGGAGTTCAATCCCCAGTACCCCCCCCCCAAAAAAAAAGAAGAAGAAGAAAAGAAAGAAATGTTACGTCTACAACTTACTCTTTAAAAAAAAAATACTCTGAAATGGTTCAGGAAAAAAAGAGGAAACAAATGAAACAAAACGTTAGAGAAGGGACAATTGCTGTACTCCTTTCAATTTTTCTGTATGCTTGAAATTCCTCAAAACAAAGTTGGGGAAAATTAAACTACTACTAGGCTATTATGGTATGGGTCAAGCAAAAGGCCATTGGAGGAGACAACCTCTGCTCTTCCATCTGGCCCGAGAGCCTACAGCCTGGCATCTGGAGCTAGCTATGTACTTTGTGGCTTGTGGAGCTACATGTTCTATACTGGAGCTGTGCGATAGCCAAGACCATTTTGCAGTGTACCATTAGGCCACAGTGACCCCTAGAGGTACTCTGGGCACTAAGGGGCAGACCAGTCCCTAGGGCATGACCTCCCAAGAGAAGCCAGTTCACCATCACAACCTCACATCCCCTAATTACCCAGGGGTTCACATCAAAATGCAATTCCTCCCGTTTGACCGACCCTCTCTGACAACCTGAGGGTTGATTCCTGAAAGTGGGGGTGAAATAGACAATCTCCAATGATGACAACAAGAAAAGCCATCCAGATGGAGATGCACCCAATGTGAGGACAGGAGCACCCAATGTGAGGCCAGCCCTGATCAGCTCCACCAGAATGAACCAGAATGAGGAAAGTAGAGGTGGATCAGGAGGACTCAGAACAGGAAGGGCACAGTGTGAAGGTGTAAGGATGAGCAGGGAACAGAACAGTAGCCTCCAGGCACAGAGATTCAGAGATGGGCTGCTAGGAAGTCTGTTTCGTGGAGTTGATGTCAGTGACACATGTGCACAAGGATAAGGCCAGGGACACAGGGGACACACATGGCAATGCTCAGGATCATTCCAAGTATAGGACTGCAAACTGAGCCCAGCTCTGCAGGGAGCCATTTCCTTCAGATCAGACTGTCTTTCCTGCTGGGCTCTAATCAAAGGCCTAAGGGAGGAACACAAGTTTTCAGTTGTTTCAAAGTGCAGGTGCAGAGATGTCAACAGGTATTCAAGGGGCAGACACACCTACTCTCCTAACCTTTGCAGCTTGTTGTATAAGATCTACCTTAGAGGCTGGGCACACACCTGTAATCCCAGCACTTTGGGAGGCTGAGACAGGAGAATTGCGAGTTCAAAGCCATCCTCAGCAAGGGCGAGGTGCTAAGCAACTCAGTGAGACCCTGTCTCTACATAAGACACAAAATAGGGCTGGAGATGTGGCTCAGCAGTCAAGTGCCCCTGAGTTCAATCTCCAGTACCAAAAAAAATAGGGCTGAGGATGTGGCACAGTGGTCGAGTGCCCGAGTTCAATCTCCAGTACCAAAAAAAAAAAAAGATCTACCTTAGGACAAACAGCCTTCATCCAGAGACCAAAGAGTATGAAGGTGTTCCACTGGTAGAAGGGCCCACCCAGCCTCACAGTTCCTCCACAGCAGCCTTCCCCTCTGACCAGAGTCTCTGAGGGTAAATGGGACAGAAGGCAGGGACCTTAGCTTCATTTTTCACAATGATCAGATAGCATCTTTCATAGGAAATAAAAACCTAGGACATCAATTTATTGAGCTAAAATATCAGCATTCTTCACTATCCCATGAGGAGCACAGGAGGTAACTCCAAGGCGACTAAGGGCAGGTCAGCACACAGCAGGGCACAGTGATGGGGGAAGGGAGCTGGGCTCAACTGCAGAGATGCACAACAGGTATCCAGGACTTATCCCACAGAACTGCCCCTTGGGCTCCTGGAGAAACATCCAGACCCCACCATCACCTCTACACTGAGGAGAGAAAGTAACAGATTTTTTTTGGTCACAGTGACATTTTGGCTATATATCCCTAAGAAAAGGACTGGCATAAGCTAATGGGGAACAGTGCAATGAAACAAAATGGTATTAATCAGGCTACTGTGTTCTACCCCCCAACTTCTCCTTTTTACTCAAATAAAGGAGCAGAACAAGGCCATTCATTATCTTCTTGTCTTTACCTTAAAGCCCTGGCGTTTCTATTAGAGACAAACACAAAAACACCAAAAAATTGTTCTAATACCACTTGGAAAGACATCAGCAGTATGATAGATTTAGATAAATTCTGGTTCCCTCAAGATATTTTTACTGTCTATAACTTATGGTAGCCAATAAAAGGACTCTGCGTAAACCCAAATCTAGAGATCTGACTCAGAAACAGCCACCCTTCCCTCCAGGGATAACTGTCTTTAGAGCTCTGGCCCCAACATCTACCTGCCCTGTGCTGCCCTGGTCCTGAGCTGGTGACTCAGCACACATCCTTGTTAGGTCTCTAAGTTTTGAGAACAAAAGCTTACCTGGGAAGCAAGGAACACATGGATCCAGCACCATCTGAACACTATAAGAACCGCAGGCCTGGAGCAAGCAGGGGCTTGGTCCCCTTAGCTTTCAAATACCTACTTTGTTCCTTTCCAAAAAGGTAAGGACTGTTCAAGTCAGAGGACATTTAAGTCCCTTTAGCTCATGTTGCATATGAAAACTAGGCCCTTCTTATCAAGCAGGCTTTAAGACCAAGTACCCATGGGAGTGGGAATACATTTTTTTAGTCAAAAAGCCTCCATGTTGGGAAGGATTTAAATCCACTTTTTTTTTTTTAAGTATTTTTTAGTTGTCAATGGACCTTTATTTTATTTATTTATATGTGGTGCTGAGAATCGAACCCAGTGCCTCATGCATGCTAGGCAAGCGCTCTACCACTGAGTCACACCTCAGCTCCAATTTAAATCTTTTCTTCACTTAGCCCTGTCTGTGACATCTTTGGAAAGGTGAAAACCATGGGTAAGATATGAAGCTCCGTAAGCCTCAATTTCCCCAGATATAAAATGAGGGTAGTGGGGTTTACCCCAGAGGATCACTGTACACAATATAAGTAAAGTACTGAGCTTACCACAAAGGACACACCAAGTGGGTGGAGACCATAGTTACTGGGTGCTTCTATAGAGACAGAGGTGGAGAAACATGGGGCATAACAAGAAATAAAATCATACATTTGGACAGGATAATAAAGGATTTCTAAAAGCCCTATCTAAGACCAACTCAGATCCTTGGGAAAGACAAAATAACAATACTGACTTCCAAGATAGCTAAGCAGATATATCAAAGACAATGTATGATTCAGATACATAAAAATAAATAATGCCTTCCTTTACACACTATTCTTCCAGAGACATGAATGCAGTGTTTAAGTAGTGGACATAGTCCTGATAACATGACACAAGATCAGTTCTCAATCTGGAGATGTGACATCTTCCTTAGTAATTAGTTCACAAGTCAGAAAGATACTAACAAAAAAATGATAGATCTTTCATCCTTTAGAGGGATTTTTTAGTCGTAAATTTAGGATTCCATCATTTCTTTAAAGCAAAGCCACTAAAATACATCAGCTTGAAGAATGAATGCCTGCTTCATTTCAGATGATTAGCACATGTCTTCTGAGATTAAAAACTAGGATGGCTTTCTTGTCTGGGTTCCTGACTGCTCCTTAGCTTTGAGTTCTTTTAGCTTCTTCTCATAGCGACTCATGAAGTAATCATCTGGTTCAATTCCTGCATTCTTCAAGTTTTCCAGAACCTTTTCCAGTCTGAGCACTGTACGGGCTCCCTCAATCTTTCTTGTGCTCAGGTACAGAGTGAACTCCTGGAAATCCAGAAGCTTACAGGTATCCACAGAACAGATATTCCTGATATCACTGCTTCTATCCAAACGAGGGAAAAACACCAGTCCAGACAACTTCTCTAGGTCCTGGAGGCTCACTTGGAATTCAGTTAACTGGGGTTGGAAGCCAATGGCTTCATTGGGCACCACAAAGGCCCCCAGTGCCAGTGGTTCAGTAGACTCTGGGTTTCTGCGAGCCAGGATCACCTTATAAAGGTGTGAGGGGACTGCCACATTGTCCTCACCAATCACCTAAAAACAAAGCAGCCAAATTAATGATGCTGATTTATATTAATAGTTTGCAAATTTCTCAAAAGACTATTAGGTACATTTCCAAAATTGGCCTTATAAGCTGTGTCATCTCATCGCAATGAACTCAAATTCAACTGCCAGACATAGTAAGTGGCAACAGCTATTGATCATAGAGAAGAGGAATATCTAACAGGTCAATTCTGATCACATTCTTTAAAATAATGCCACCTCGAACAGCAGGGGTTACTGTCTGCTCTGGATGTGGGACAAAGGACAAAGCCATGCCATAAGTGAGGCCTGGACAAGACAAGTTGTCATTTCTCTTCATCCCATATTTGGAACTTCTGTTGCTCTAAACATTCAACAGTCAAAACTGTTAAGATTGGGTATTCCTAGCTCTAGAAATAAAAATGTGGCCTTGGTTTCTCAAACTCATCAGGGAACTAAATATAACACCTTCAGAGAAGCAGCCAGACATGTCAACTTTAGTATCTCCATTATCACCTAGACCGTGGCTCATTTTTCAAATTAAGTAAACGTAAATGCTTTTTCTCTGAGTTTTGCACATCTTGGACCATCAAACATAAAACTTCTCAATATGTTGTTAAATCAAATCCTTGGGAAAGGTATCCACATGGTGAAAAAGCAAGAGCCAGGGTCAGGAGGAGAAAACAACTAGCTGTCTATGGAGGTTGGCCGTATTAATGAAATAACATTATTATGAAACCTTTTCAAATTTCCTTCCAATAGGCTTAAAAGCCTTATCTGTTGTCTAAAAAAGAAAAACGGAACCATCCATTTACTTAATGGTCCCCAATAATATGACATAATCCAACTAAAGTATGTTCATGGCATTTCCGCCCCTCCCAGGCCCTTACTTGGTAAGAGTAGGTTTTCTTTCCTGATCAGACATCTCTGCTGGCTGTAGAATTCCCTGTTGGGAGCTCAAATACTGTAGAGAGATGAGAGCCACAAAGGAGGATTCTTTCTTGATTTCCCCAAACTCCTACCTACATGGCACACAGCCTAGAAACTCCAGGACCATCTGCTGTCACACCTGGAGGTCCCACTGCCATGATCAACTCAAGGGTTGAGGGGAACACTCATCCACAGGAATAATTTCTAAATAAAAGTAACTGTCTGAACTCCCTGAAAGTGGTTAGTCAGGCTTCAATGTAGACTGAGGTTTATGAAACTACACCATCTATAGGCACAAAAATCCTCACCCCAAAAAGTGAATTTATACAGGTAGTTTTTTCAAAACTAGCCCACAGATCACCAACACATGCTAATTCAACAATGTTACTCAGAAGCCCTGAGTCTGAAACTACTGGAGATACAGAAAGAAGTAAGATTCAAGTCAACGCAGCTAGCCTGCTCTTAGGAAGCCTACCATAGCCGGGTGTGGTGGCTCACGCTTGTAATCCCAGCACTTTAGGAGGCTGAGACAGGAGAATCACGAGTTCAAAGCCAGCCTCAGCAATGGCGAGGTGCTAAGCAACTCAGTGAGACCCTGTCTCTACATAAAACACAAAATAGGGCTGGGGATGTGGCTCAGGGGTCGAGTGCCCCTGAGTTCAATACCCAGTACCAAAAAAAAAAAAAAGAGAAGCCTACCATTGCCAGGCATGGTGGCATATGCCTGTAATCCCAGGGATTTGAGAGGCTGAAGCAGGAAGATTGTGAATTCAAAGCCAGCCCCGGCAACTTAACGAGGCTCTAAAGGCCAGCTCCCCCAACTTAGCGAGGCTCTAAGGGCCAGCTCCCCGAACTTAGCGAGGCTGGGGATGTGGCTCAGTGGTAAAGTGCCTCTGGGTTTAATCCTTAGTACAAAAAAAAAATCTGCAGCCTACCAACTGGACAAGGTGGGAGTGGGAGGAGGGCACAATATTTGCAGCTTTCCCTGCAAGCAGATTGTGGCTAGTTGCCAATACAGAGCACAGATAATAGCACTGAGGGGACTCAGGGGAAGCTGGGAACCAGCTGAGGGCACAGCTCAGCTGAGCCACACACAGTTCGCAACCACGGGGAAGCTGAAATAGGTTTCAAGAGTTCCAGCCACAACTGTTGGGGATCCAACAGTTAAGCAAATTCTCGGTGCCACCTTGTGGGCATTCCACACCATTGCAGCACGGTTCTCAGACCAAATGAAGAAACCTTCCACACAGGCCCCTTTGATTGTTTCCTCGCCTCATGGACTCCTCGTCTACAAATGGCAATCTTCAAAACTCACTAGCTGATCATGCCTATTTGCTGCCAACAGACCTTCTATTTAGGTTCATTAAATTCCAGGCAAAAGTAAAGAAGTCTGGCATTTTTAAGTTTGACAGTTAATACTTCTCTGACAATTTTGCTTCTCCTTCCTTCTCCTCCCTTCCCTTCCTTTTCTTCTCTCTTTCCTTTCTTTTTCTGGTGCTGAGGATGGAACTCAGGGCCTCAAGCATACTAATAAATAAACACACACTCTACCACTGAGAGAGAGTGGACTTCCAGCCCACTACTACTATTGAGAAACCTTCTGGACACAGGAATTCCTCCTAGGAACCAGATGTGATCCTTCCAGCCATGACCTTCTCACAATATTCCAAGAGGAAGAAAACACTATCCCTAGAAATAAGTAGGAAAATGAAAACTTAGCCACTCATTATCTCTTCTGTGATTCAATCTGCTGTGTTCTCAGAAAACATACATCCTTAAGCTGTCTAAAAAAGGAACCAGTTTTATTTAGAAATTTTAAAAACCTGTTTCTTCCTTGAATTTAAAACTTTTAAAAAAATCTTAAGATATTTTATATTATTTGTAGACAACTCAACCTGCATAATTTTTCCTACTTTTGGGAAAATTAGAAAACTTCCAGAAAATGTTTTTAGACACTACATGAGTACTGAAGCAAAGGGTTCAGTGAACTGAAAGCCCAGATATCTGGGCAATTCCTGGTGTTGCCACAAAACTGCAAGTGACATTCACCTGTTTATTTCTTCATTTATAAAACAGGCTCACAAGACTGTTGCCTATCTCATAAGATTGTTGACATGTTAAGAAAAAGACTTCAAAACCTGCCAAGCCTATGAGAAAAACTATCTGGTAGTGTATGACATTCAAAAGACAGGATACCAACTGCATCAAAAATGGTTTTGCAGTGGGATAGTGGGAAAGCAGGATCAAGCAAGATTAGAACAGTTAAAGGTCAACAGTGGGTTATAGGGAAAGAAATTAAGTTGGGCACAAATGCCCCAAACAAAGGACTCCTAGGGCTTAACATGAACCAAGTATTTAATATCAGTAAATCAGCAACAACCCTTTTCATAAAAGATTTAGGTATAAAAATACTCCACACACACAAAAAAACCACCACAACCCTTACTGCTGTTCAATTACTCAAAAGCACTCAACTCTTGTCAAGACTTAACAAAAATTTGAAATCAACTGGGATTGAATAGAAAATAATAATACAACAAACAGGCCAGAAGCTGGCACTCATTCATGACCTGAACTTAGTTTTCTTATATGCTGGCCTGAGCTTGTTTTTGTCCATCCTGCCATTTTTAAGGTCATATAAAAATTACTGTGCCTTAAATAACATATTAAGCAGTATCTTGAGAAAAAATATGTTTCTGCTCGAATCAGATATATTTGGTGACATTCCCCTAGTAAGACAAAAAAAGAAATTCCAAAAATAAAACTGCTAGGACATATCAAGAGACCAAGCCCTTAAAAAGTTATGCCAGTCGGGCTGGGATTGTGGCTCAGCGGTAGGACGCTTGCCCCACATGTGTGGGGCCCTGGGTTCGATCCTCAGCACCACATACAAAGCAATAAAAAAAATAAAGACATTGTGTCCATCTACAACTAAAAAAATATTTAAAAAAAAAAAAAAAAGTTATGCCAGTCAAGTGAAAGAAACAAACCACGGTAGTCTGAGAAATTGGGAATTCATACCTAATAGGACAGAAGGAACAAGAAAAGTGAGGCAGTCATAGGAGGCGGAAGAAGGTCACCCCTCTTATGTGCAAAGCCTCAGCAGATGCTAGTGAGGCAGCACAAACCCCAGAAGACAGAGCTCCCCACACTGGGTCACCGGCTCCAGGCAAGGGGGTGGGAGCCTGCTAAATCACAGCAAAACAAGTACCATGTCCCCAGACTGTCAACTGTCCTTGAAGGCTTAGGGTGGGAGTAAGGAGATAACCAGTAAAATGATTTTTCAACTAAAACAAATAGATAGGGAAATGAGCAAACGTTTTCCTGAAATATAAAACAGGAGACTTAAAAAAAAAGACTCCTTTATCCCAGCATGTGATGCCTTCAGATTCCTGGAAGCATGTTTTCAATTTCTTCCCCTTCTCAGAGTCATTGGTGGACTGCAAAGTGCTGCTTGCTACAGGACAGAGATTGTTAAATACTTCTAACGTTACCACCACCACCACGTTGTAAAATGTGCAGCTCACTCTCGTCAGGTCATTTATAACGTTCAAGCCAGAATCTTCAGGTATGTTTCACTTGTCTGGAATCAGTCTCTTCTTGAAACAGGCACATCAGAGAAAGCACACGGATGACCTCAGCTATAATAAAGGGGGTGATTCTGATTAGAGCCGTCAGATGACTCACTTCGGATAAAATCACTGCTACCAATCTTCCCTTAGGCTCACATTCACTCAGCTTCTGCAATGCTGTGATCCTCTCCTACATATTCCAACAGACATTTCTGCCTGGCTATAAGGAATCCTCCTCGTGGCCCATTTTCTGTTCTTATTTTTGCATGCTAGCAAATATTAACTTGGAACTGCTCTCCATCTGCACATTTTTTATTACCTGCTGGCCTTAAGTGTTTGTACATGAAGAGCACAGCAGTCCCTGTGGTGTCAACTTTTGAAAGTCTCAAAGAACAATGCTATAAATGATTGGCAACAGTCGTAAAAGTCAGACAGACCCATATTTGAATCCTCCACCTTCTTTTTCTCGGTACCAGGGGCACTTAACCACTGAACTACATCCCCAGATCTTTATTTTTATTTTGAGACAGGGTTTCACTAAATTGCTTAGGGCCTAAGTTGCTGAGGTTCAAACTTGCAATCCTCCTGCCTCAGCCTCCCAAGTTACTGGGATTACAGGCATGCCCCCACCACACCTGGCTTGGATCTCCCCTTTACTAGCAATCTCACTTGGACTTGAACCGTCCTAGCCTCGATTTCTTTGTCTACAAAGAAGGATAGTCACTAATTTTTTGTAAGGGTTACAATAAGGATTGAATGAGATAGCACATATAAAGCTACTTATACACTGCCTGGAACACAGGGTCCTTAATAAATACCAGTTCATTTGCTTCACTTCCCTGTCAGTATAAACACATATATGATATACTGCCGGGATAGAAACCAAATAAACACCCTATTTTCATTGGGTTACATTCCCTAAAGTAAGGCTTAGAATATAGCTATAAGCAAGCAATAAATACTGAACGGCTAAGTGAGAAAACAAAACACTTTCCAAGCACTCTGAACTGCCATACATAATTGCAAGGCATTCCCATGGAGATAGAAATTCATGAGTCAAATCGCTCACTACTTAAGAGGAACAGACTGATTTAGGGCTGTGCAATGCAGTGTCACCTTTCCTAGCATTGCTAAAGAACTTTTAAAAGGCCTTGCTTGTTAAAGAGTAACCTGAATTTCTTACCTGGGCATTCAGGTCTCTACCAGCAGGCCCAATCTTTCATTTTTTGTCTCCTTCTGTAAATCAACATTCTTACTATTTCTCAGCACACACTCCATCTCCCTGCCTCTCCTCCTTTCCTAACCTTCCCTCCTATGTGTTTTCCTTAACCAAATTCTCCCAAGTTTATGATATGTGTGTGCATACATATAAAATTTTGAGCCAAATTACATTCTTAAAATGGCAAAAATCTCAAGACAATTTTCCCAATTACTAACAGATCATGTTTTGCTCTTGTGCTAAGAGATACACTAAAGGGTTTTAGGTTTAAAATCAAGTTTGGTCAGGCGCAGTGGCACATGCCTGTAATCCCAGAGGCTCGGGAGGCTGAGGCAGGAGGATCACAAGTTCAAAGCAAGCCTTAGCAATTTAGCAAGGCCCTAAACAATTCATTGAGATCCTGTCTCTAAATAAAAAAGGGCTGCTGATGCAGCTTAGCTTGAACCTGGGTTCAATCCCTGGCAACCACTCCCCCAAAATTTTTTGAATCATTTGATCTAAAAAATAATGTAAAATTTAACAAAAGCTATATTATTATAGAGGAATTTGTCAGTTAAAAAAAACATAAATACATTAAATTATAAGTTGTTTTGATATGCTTCTGAGAAAGATGAAAAACTATGACTCTCAGGATATGAACTGCCAACATTCAACTGAATGTATACAAATAAAATATCCAATACAGTTATCTGGTTCCTTAGTGACTAGGGTCTATATATCTTCTCAAAAAACACAGGAACACAGAAAATAGGGAGGAAAGACTTTCTTGACAGTAAGCCACTCAAGACAAGAGAATTCATATCCTATGCTCTTTGGGGCTCTCCACCCACTGTAAAAGGCTAAAAATAAATGTGGTGAACACATATGACAAGCCAAACAGCAGAAGGAGCACTCAAGAATCAACTTGTCATCCAAATCTTGGTTTCTAAATATCAATCCCACTAGAAGGAATCAGGGCTCCTTGGAGAAATGGTTGATGCCAGAGTTTGGCCAAGATGGGGCTGAAACACAGCCCTAAGCCAAAGGCAGGAAATGCTCTTTTTTGTGTGTGGGGCACTGGGCATGAAATCCAGGGGCACTCTACCACTGAACTACATCTTCAGGACTTCTTTCTTCTTTATTTTGACACAGTCTTGCCTACTTGCTGAGGCTGGCCTTAAACTTGTCAATTCTCCTGCCTCGGCCTCTGAAGTTGTTGGTATCACAGGCATATGGCACATTTCATGCGTCCAGCTCAGAAACAAGAAATGCTTTTGAAAAATGAGGCCAAAAGATAAAGGAGACAACTTAAGGGACTCCCACTGGCCAAATCTGGGACATCTGAGCATCAAAATCAATACTCACAGCCAAGTCATTAAAACTCGCTGAATAAAGAATCCACACACCACACTGGAAATAAATTAGAGAGGAAAGCTCTAATGGTGGAATAGCAATTAATAAATGTAGACTAAGTAAGAATTAGAAAATCATCATTTAGGGAGTATTACAGTTAACAACTAATTCAGGCAATAATCATCAACTGATGCTAAAACTACTAGGGGAGAGTTTAAAGAGAAAGAGAATCACCCATGTCCTCCAAGTATTTCCACAGGTTACTTACTAATTTCAAAGGGGAAAACGGGGGGCTGGGATTGTGGCTCAGTGGTAGAGCCCTTGCCTCACATGCATGAAGCACTGGGTTTGATCCTCAGCACCACATAAAAATAAATATTGTGTCTATCTACAATTAAAAAAATATATTTTTAAAAAAGGGAGGGGGAACAGTGAAGAATCCTGGTAGACACTACTTTAACCAAGTAATCAAAGTTAATACCATCAACAACAGGACAAATGATATCATGTGCTTTCTTATGTAATGCAATCAACAGGACACAAGATCACTTCTGTGATATTTGGTCAAAAACATAACTATGATGAGAACACAACTAACAAACCCAAATTGAAGGACATATTACAAAAGAACTTGTCTATGTTCTTAAAAAATTTCATTAAAAACAGCAGAGTGAGGCCTGGGATTGTGGCTCAGTGGTAGAGCGCTTGCCTTGCATGCGTGAGGCACTGGGTTCGATCCTCAGCACCACATAAAAATAAAGATATTGTGTCCATCTACTACTAAAAAAAATTTTAAAAAAAAAACAGCAGAGTGAGAAACTATTTCAGATTAAAGAAGACCACAGAGATGTAACAACTAAATGGAATGTACAATCTTGACTGGATTCTAGATCAGAGAAAAAGACTGCATAAAAGAAATTACTGAGGTAACTAGTAAAATTTAAATACAGACTATGTATGTATTAGATAATATGAATTTGATAATTATTCTATGTAAAGGGACAAGATATTCATAACCAATTCTTAAATATTTCAGAAGACAATAAAAACAGGTAAATGCATATCCATATGGCGAAGGGAAGGACAAATATGTTGAAATGTTAACATCTAGTGAATCTAGGTGACAGATACAGGGGAGTTCTTTGTACTGTTCTTACAACATTTCTATAAATATAAAATTATTCCAAATAAAATGTTAAAAAATATTAACTTGCTTTTCAAAACATTAATGAAAAGATTACACAGGGTTTCTAAATCGAGCAATCTGACCACAGGTTCGTTGTTCCTCCCTTCTTCCAATTAAAAATTGCCCCCGACACACACAGACACAATGGCCATAATGAGGGACAAAACAGAACACATTCATGAAAATGCTGAACAGGTAGTAGTGTATCAGTGGACTGAGAACCACCATAAACTTTGGGAAGATGAAAGATGGATGTGATGAGGCCATTAGATAAAACAAAGAGGAAGGAGCCAAAGCTCAAATTTTTACCTTCCTGAAGTTAAGAAGTGCTCCAGGGCATAAAATTGTCAAAATCAAAGTGTGTGACCAAAAATTTCATCTGCAAAATTACTGTACAACAAAAGCAATAGCCAGATGGTGCACTTAAAACTTTCCTAGAGAGCTTATCATACCTGTAGATTCCAAAGTCCCATTACCGGGATTTTAGGACATTTTCAGACAAGCAAGGACTCAGGAAAGTTTACCATCCACTGACCTCCAGACAAAATTTGAGGCTATACTCCTCCACCACCACCATCACCCACAACACACCACTATAAATAAGAAAAAGAAGAGGTTAAGATAAAGTAGACCTAAGTAGTGTCATGAAAACAAATGACAGATGTATAGCTGACTTAAAACCAAGTCCGCCAATGGGCAGTCCTCAACCAGTCATTTCCTCCTTGGCTTCTGGGATGCCATTCTCCCCCGGTTTTTCTCCCACTTTCTAAGATTGTTCCTGTGACTCTCTTACTGGATCTCACTTTTCTTGACCCCTAATGTCCTAATATTCCAGGGTGCTGATGACCTCAGTCTGTTCTCTCCTATCTATCCTCATTTATGTTCTCATCTTGGCTTTAAACACCATCTGTTGCCAGGCACAGTGGTGCACGCCTGTAATCTCAGCAGCTGAGGAGGATGAGGCAGGAGTATCGTGCCTCAGAAACAGCAAGGTGATAAGCAACTCAGTGAGACCCTGTCTCTAAATAAAATACAAAATAGGGCTGGTGATGTGGCTCAGAGGTTGAGTGCCCCTGAGTTCAATCCTTAGTACCAAAAAAAAAAAGATGAAAAGAAAAAACCATCTGTGTGCTGACTGCTCCTAAGACAAGTTCCACTCCCAACCTGAACATCAAAATCTCAAATTTACATTTTTAATATTTAATTTGGTACTGGGAATTGAACCCAGAGCACTCTACCACTAAGCCACATCCTCAGCCCTTTTTATTTTTTGAGACAGGGTCTTGCTAAGTTGCTAAGGGCATTGCTAAGCTGAGGCTGGCCTTCAACTTGTGATCCTCCTTCCTTAGCCTTCCAAGTCGCTGGGATTACAGGTGTGCACCACCACATCCCACAAATACTCTCAAATTTACATAGCCAAAACACAACCCTCAATTTCTAGCTTATAACCCTGATCCTCTCTAGTCTTCATCATCTCAAATTGAAAATATGAGTGTTATCCTGACTCTTTTCCTCCCATTCTACTGCCAACCCACCAGGAAGTTCCTTCAGTTCTACCTTCAAAGCGCACACTAAATCCGTGCATTCCTCACAATTTCTACCACATTATCCCATTCAAGTTATGATTTCTCACCTAAGAAAACTCCATTAGCAGGCTGGGGTTGTAGCTCAGTGGTCGAGCACTTGCCTAGCATGTGTGAGGCACTGGGTTCAATTCTCAGCACCACATATAAATAAATAAAATAAAGGTCCATTGACAACTAAAAAAAAAAAACTCCATTATCTTCTTAACTGCTCCTCTCCCCACTTCCACCTACTATATTCTTCATAAGCAACCAGCCTGGGCTTTAAAATGTAAACCAACTGGGCACAGTAGTACACATCAGTAATTCTAGGTACTCAGAAGCTGAGGAAGGATCACAAATTTGAAGCCTACCTTGGCAACTCAGAGAGACCCTGTCTCAAAACACAATTTTAAAAAGGTCTTTAAAAAAAAAAAAAGCTCAGTGATAAGAGTACTTGCCTAGCATGCATCAGGCCCCAAGTATTGAAGGGAAAAAAGTAAACTAGATTACGTCACTATCCTGATGAAAATCCTGCAAGAGCATCGCATCTCAATCAGTCCAGACTCCTTCCCATTGCTGCCTCCTATGATTCACCTCATTCTCAGTGCTGCCTCAGCTCTCTTCACATCGAGATCACTGTTCCTTGAGCATGTCAAGTTCAGTCTCACTTGCCTGTCTCCTCTAGATGGACAACTCTTCGTGTGGCTTGCTCCCTTACTCAGGATTCTGCTTGATCTCATTTCCCTTCACTGGCCTGTCCTTTCTTTCCTACCCCTACTATAATCCTTTGCTATTCTTTATTTTTCTACATGGCTTTTTGTTTGCATTGTGTTTACGCTACTATAAAAAAAGGCTCTACCAGGGCATGCATTGTATCTCTTATAGCTATAACACAGTAACCCATGACAGTACCAGGTACATAGTAGAAACTTAATAAAAATTTGCTGTATAACCAGGCGTATGTGCCTATAAACCTATCCACTCAGGAGGCTGAGATGAGAGGACTGCATGAGCTCAAGAGTTTGAGACCAGTCTGAGCATGATGATAAGGTCAAATGACCTTGAATTATCTAAATTAAAAAGTAAACGCATAGCTGGGCATAGAGTTGTGTGCCTGTAATCCCACCAAATTGAGAGGCTGAGGCAGGAAGATTAGCAAGGTCCAGGCCAGCCTCAGCAACTTACTAACACCCTAAGCAACTTAGTGAGACCATGTCTCAAAATAAAGTATGAAAAGGGCTGGGGATATGGCTCAGTGGCCAAGCACCCCTGGGTTCAATCCCCAGTACTTAAAAGAAAAAAAAAAAAAAGTAAGAGCATATTATTACAGTGTAAAAACAGTAATTATAATACATTGCCAACTTTACCTTCCACTTCTATTTTTCAGTTGTTATAATATCTCTCAAGTGGCACAGACTTAATGATATACAATTACATCTACTTCTTTACAGGTCCAAACTTACTACTTACACAATCATTAATACTATAAATGCTAGTTTTATGTTTTCAATAGACCCAGGATTACAAACTCAAGAAGCAATACAAAGGCTAGACAGGAACGTGAATAAGTGAAATGGGTCAGGGAACCACTAAGTTGCACTGAAGAACATGTGCTCAGTCTAAGGGGAACACTGATACTCTTATCTAATTAACTGGTGCTTATGAGAATATATGCCAAGTATAATTGATACATCTGGTTTTTTTTAAGAGAACCTAAAATCTGGATTTATATGAGATCTTCCAATTATTAAACATTACAACTAATTCAAAAACAACCTACTAATTCAATAAAATACCTCTACAGTCTGTTATCAGTTTACAACCTGTGCTACAGGCAAAGCTCATACAAAATTATAGTTAGCAAACAAACGGAAATGCTATAAACCTTGGCACTGTATGTGATAGATTTTAGGTAAAGAATTAAGTATATCATGTAAAGTCAATGATGTAAAGTTTACTGAAGAAATAAAACTATGTGACTGACAGAGACTAGAGCAATGCAAAAAATTAACTAAATAAATTTAATATACCTCATAGAGTTGAACTATTAATAAATGACAAATCAAAGCTTAAAAATATAGTTTTAGCTATCATTATTCTAAGATATAGAAATTGCCACCAGAAGAACTAGAAAATGGACAGTGGGGTTGGGACCAGAGTGGGAGACTTTACTTTTTCATCTTACACCTTCTATAACTGTTGGAATCCCATTATGGGATACATTTCAAGTAAGGCAAAAGAAATTTCTCCTGTGCTCTGCTACAGGAGTTCCTGACTACCTTACTAATGCCAGTACCCTGTCCCATGCCTTGATAAGAGGAGGCATGTTAAAGTAATATCTTTTAATAATTTGCTCCAAACCATATGCTATAGATATTATTCGAAACTCTTTGATATGGGACTATGGACACTCCTTGATTTCAGTATAAATGAAGTTTCCTTTTCTGTTCCTTTGGTATTGTTCATTTTTGATGGTTCTGAGGATGAGAAAAGCAAAAATGTAAACTTTCTGGACTCCACATAAACTGATGGCCAATAAAACTGAAGGCAGGGAAACTCACTAGAAACCGTTGCAACACTGTAGGTGTTCAGATATTAAGAAAGAGAATTAAGCCAGGTGTGGTGGCTCACATCTGTAATCCCAGCTACTCAGGAGGCTAAGGCAGGAAGATAACAAGTTCAAGGCCAGTCTAGGCAATTTAACAAGACTCTGTCTCAAAATAAAATTTTTAAAAAGGGCTAGGGGTATACCTCTGGGATAAAGAGCTCCTGAGTTCAATCTCCAAGACCAAAAAAAAAAAAGAGAGAGAACAAGAATTAATAAAAATTGTTGACACAAATAAATTAAGAGTGAGAGATGACTCCAGTTACAAAATGCAGGAAAGAAGGGAGAAAATAATCAAAAATGAAGTTTAAAGATGCCATTTACCTTCTACATGCAATTCTGTATACTTTCCTCCCATAGGACAGATACTTGAAGATTTGCTGAACTAAAGATTTGCCAATGTGAACAATGAATAAGTCCAACAAATTAATAGAGACATGGAAAACTAATGATACTGGCTCATAGGCCAAGAATCTGAAAGAAATGAAAGACCTAAAACCAGTAAGGCTTTAAAATAAAAACAATGCCAGGCGCTGTGGCGCAAGCCTGTAATCCCAGTACTTAGGGAGGCTGAGACAGGAGAATCGCGAGTTCAAAGCCAGCCTCAGCAAGGGCGAGACACTAAGCAACTCAGTGAGACCCTGTCTCTACATAAAACACAAAACAGGGCTGAGGATGTGCTTCAGTGGTCCAGTGCCCCTGAGTTCAATCTCCAGTACCAAAAAATAAAATAAAATTAAAATAAATAAATAAAATAAAATAAAAACAAAAACTAAGATTACTACTAAAAGCATACTCTTCAGGAAGATAATCCTGACTGACATCACACATTTGAGCACTATGATGCCAAATAAGAGTGAGGAGAGCTGACAGGTCTCTTCTGAAACTCTTCAAGGCTACTTGAACATGCTTGAATACCATTCACTGATAAACTATTCAAGAGAACCAAGTTAAGTCCATTTAATAGTTTTCGTAAGTTATTTAATAGTTTTTGGTGTAAGAATTCTAATTCAAAAAATGTGTATTTTTAAAATTCTTAACTAAACTCAGAATTTGCAAGAATAGCAGAAAGAACTCCTTTCTTTCCCCAAATTCACCAAGTTTTAATATTTTGCTTAAATCAAGCTTTATCACTCTCTTTTTCCTCCATTTTCCCTAAACTTTTTGAAAATAAGTCACAGATACCCCTTTGGCCCCTAAAACACTTCAGGATATACTTCTTAAGAACAAAGACAGAACAATTACTAAAATAAGAAAATTTAACACTGGCAAAATACAACTATTCAACCTACAGACCTCAAATGTAGCCAATTCTCCCAACAATGTCCTTTTTAGCAACTTCTGTTTTTCTAGTCTAAGATCACACTATGCATTTTGTTTTCATGACTCTTTAGTCTCCATTAGTGGGGAAAGAATTGGTTTCTAAGTCTTTGTTTTTTATGACACTATCCCTTTTGTAAAGTACAAGACGTGTTTTAAACTGGGTGCAGTGTGCACGCTTATGATCCCAGCAATTTGGGAGGCTAAGGCAAGAGGACTACAAGTTTGAGACCAGCCTTGATGTAGGGATGTAGCTCAGTGGTATAGTAACCCTGGGTTCAATGCCCAGTACCACAAAAAAAAAAAAAAAAAGACAATGACAGGTGTTATTACAGAATGTCCAACAAGTGAGGTTTGCCTAATATTTTCACATAATGGGATCCAAAGTTATGCTTCTCAGCGCATCACACCAGGAAGCAGAGTATACCAGCAAATCCCATTATTGGCAATATTAACTTTGATCACTTGGTTAAGGAAGTGTTACTCCACTGAAATATTATCATTTCTCACTTTTTGATTAAATGTTAAAACTAAGAAAATGCCCTATTCCTCATAAAACTTCTGTCCACCAGTTTTGGCATCCATTGATGACTTCTATTACTGTGATAGCTGCAAAGTGATTTTTATAACTCTTTCATTCCTGAAAATTTATTAATTGGCTTTCTTCAGTTAGCAGAAACTTGACTTTTCTTTTTTTGGCACCAGGGATTGAAGTGGCGCCTAACCACTAAGCCACATCCCCAGCCCTTTTATATAGTTTTTTTTACTTAGAGACAGGGTCTCGCTGAGTTGCTTATGGCCTCACTGAGTTGCTGAGGCTGGCTTTGAACTCATGATCTTCCTGCCTCAGCCTCCTCAGCTGCTGGGATTACAGGCGTGCACCACCACACACAGCAGAAACTTTTCTTTATACCCCATGTATTTATTTACTTATTAAAAGTATAGATTCTTAATTCAACAAGTTTGTAATCCATTTGTATTTTTATATTAAAATATTCCCAAATATGGTAAGTGGTATTGTTTCAAGCAGACCTCTAAGTCCTTCTGACAGGTCCCCACCACATGTGTGAGCACTTCCTTGCTTCCTGGCACAAGATGTTCCATTTTGTACCTTCCCTATACCAGCCCTGGAATTAGCCTTTTCTCTTTCCTTGTAGAAAGAGATGGCTTTTTAGAAACCACAGTCTGGTCTCAAGTTATACTCATTGCTAATAGCATATCATTGCTTCTAGGCCCCTTAAACAGGAAGAGCTAGGAGATATATATATATATATATATATTTGTAAGCTATAGTTTTAAAAATTATATCTAGTATAAGAAAAACAAATCATCTTCCACTGCGGTATTTGAGCAAAACAGTTAACAGAAACATCCACAAACAGAACTATGTAGTGAAGTACTCTTAATTATTGGTTAATATTTCCTTTAAAACTTTGTGTAAATTGTTCTACTACACAGTAAGCTAGTCAAATAAATCTTTCAATTTTATGAATATAAAGCATTCAAAAAACTGTAACTTGATCATTTCAGGTTTACAAGTCAAAATTAAAAGGACCTCTTTTCTGGTGATAAGAATACAGAGAGGATTTAACAGAGCCCAAATAATTAGTATTTGACAAGAGAATAAAGTGACTTTTATGCCATTTTCCTTGAGAAATCAATGAGAGGAGAAAAGCTTAAAATAATTAATTTTAAAACAGTAACTCCTTTGCCATTCTTCACTCTAATAAGAATTACTGGGATTCTCTGATGGTGGACAGTCACTGAAAACAACATTTCTACCACTTCCACCCAAAGCAAACAGAGGTAGTTGGATCAATAATTTCAAATGAGAAAAAGGAAGTGGGTTATTCATATGGACCAATGTGAATGTGCTAGATGTAGTCACTATGTATTTGGTCCACACTGGCTAATCATAAGCAGGTCAAGCAGGACAGAAAATATTCCACTGTTGGTGTTTTTTTCTAAATCTGTTCCTTAGGTTATGCAATTTTGTCACAGATTTTCTTAAGTAATCACTGAACCTAATCACCTTTATTAAAGACTTAATAAAGTAAGTCTTTATTCTCAGAGCTGAGCAGATGTTCCTTTTAAGCACACCTCCTCTCTAACTTCACCAGCAAGACTGTCAATCCCTCTTCTACTTACTCTAGCAACACCTCCTTACTCCACCTCAGTCCCTGCCTGGACAGACCCCAAAGTAATAGTGTATCACTTCAGCCCTGCTCTTGGCAGACTCCTCAGGGTATTTCTCCATGATGAGATTCAGGGTTATACTTTTTTTGGTAAAAACACTTGCCCTTCATGTACTACTCTGTAATCTGCCTGAGAATTTCCCAGCAACATCAGAAGCTATCACATCACTAAGTATACTCCCTCACACCTTTTATCTGTCCTTTCCATTAGTCTATAAAGGTGCTCAAATACCTTGCATATTAAAATATATCTTTTAAAAATCCAAGCTTCTAAAAGAAAAGCTGCTTCTCCATTTATTCAATTTGTTGCAATCTTGTGTTATCCTGGACTCTTCCTTCTTCTTCACCCAAAAAAGTTACTCATGGTTACTCTTTCCTGGATTCCTGTGCTCTTCCTCACTCCAACTACCTGCGCTCAGCCCCCTCTCTCTTCTCATATGAACACAGCAATTAATTAACTCATCTTCTGGCCTCTGACTCACCACCAATGTCCCCTTTCATTTACCTGTGTTCACTGCCACAGGAACACTCTTAGTAAGACTCAAAACAAATCACATTCCACCACACGTAAAACAAATCCATGGTTTTGTAGTACCTAAAAATTAAAACCCAAGTCTTCATCATAAAATACAAAGTCAACTATCAGTTGGTTCCTGACTTACCTGTTGTAGAAATTCCCATTGCCCTTGAGTCATCCATACTTTTTGGTATGTACTGGCAGTAAGCTCTGGTCTCTATGAATGACACATACAGCCTATAACCAAGCTGCCCAATGCCCTACGCTCATATTGCTCCATATTCTGAAATTCCGATGATCTCCTCCTGACTCAGTTTACTCTTTACCCACCGTCAAGCTCTAGCTCGGGTATCTCCCCTGTTAAGCCTTTGAGACTCACATGAGTGTGAGGGCTTTTGTGACAGCACTGCATCTATATATTAATCTCTACTAAACATGTTACACTTTAAGGTGGTTCACTGTTAATCCATCTGTCTCCCTTTCTAAACTGTGAACTCCTTGAAGTCAAAGGTTGCTTTTTATCCTTTACTATCTCCTCTATGCTGCAATAGATGTTCAATAAATGCTACTAAATAAATGAAACTAAAAAGTACAACACAGAATAAGATTATAATTTCATACAAATAACATAAGCCTGAATGTTTCAAGTTCCTACCTGGTAACTAACTGTTTTTTTCCCATCACTTCTAGTCTGAGGTAAGGTTAAAGGTCCGGACACTACCCAAACATCTTCAAACCTCTCTGTCAGTTCACGACAGTACATTTCTATTCTGAAAAACAAACCAAAAAACTGACAAACATGTGGAAAAGCACACCATATCAGTTCCTAGGAAAGATAATAAAAATACTGCATTTGAGAAATCAACTTAAATGAGAACATGGCACAAAATATTATAAGAATATAAGCAATGATGTTTCCAAGGTTTTATTGCAAAACAAATTTTTTTAAATCACACACATACACTCAACTATCTACATTTTTCCCTGTACACACTTAGCATACATTTTAGAATTGAAATTGTTAACTTAAACCATTTGTCAGGGCTTGGAGTATAACTCAGTGGTAGAGCTAACATACACGACGCCCTGGGTGGTATACACAAAAAAAAAGTCTATGCCATAGTTTTAAAATAAATATTTAGCCATTCCTATTGCAGGACAATTTGGTTTATCTTAATATGTCTTAACATGCAATATTGTATTACACCCTTAAGATAAATTCCAAGGGCTAGAATAACTGAATAAATATTTTAATGAATTGATTGCATGTAAAACTTGGAGCTGATTTTTAATGGAATTCTATAAATTCACTCTAAGTTCCAAAATATGTCAGAGAAGTTTCAAAACAAAACAAAACAAAACATTTATTTCAAATTTACCAAATAAACACAGTAAATGTCAGTTTTAATTTGCACTTATACTACAGTTGGAAGAGATCTCTATATGAGATAACAATACTTGTCATCATTCCTCAGTTTATCTAAAATGTAAAATCAAATTGTTTTTATAGCATATATGTCCAATTACAAGGTAAAATTTTTGTCCTAGAAATTTATCCAGTGGGAAAAGAAAATGTTAAATGTTCCCACAGGTATGTAAACAGCAAATCCAGAACATGGGAAGGAAACTCTACAGAACAAACTTCTAGATCTTCAACAAAGAATCTACAAAAAAAAAAAAAAAAAGGGAAACCTACAGATTAAAAGGAACTGAAGACATACATCAACCATATCTAGGTACAGACCTTGTTTTAATCTTGATTAAACTAGCCAACCAAAATAAAATAAAAGATAATCAGCCAAGTTTGAACCTGGTAATAAAGAACTGCTATTAAATTTTTTAGGGGCAAGTCAGGGTATTTTAAAAGAAACTTTGTCTTCTAAAAATATATATTGAAATATCTGTGAATAAAACAATATATCTGCAATCTAAATGGGGAGAAGTATGGCCATGCACATGAAATAAATGCATGTGGCCACGACCAATCTTCTTTTAGTGTGGTGTGCTCCTAATTCTTTTAAATCATAAGTACTATACGAGGAAAACACAATAGCCTGAAACCACCTTAATCGGTGCTAGTTTTAATGCTTAAATAAACCACCTTAGAGAACTTAACAGGGTCAGAAAAATGTGGACAGTCTAAGTAATTTTACATTTAGGTTCCATCAAAAACTATTTAATGGTTATGTTGATAAGTACCAAGCTTTTTCTTTTAAAAAAAGAAGTATTGGAATACAAAAAAAAAAAAAAGTTACTCCCTCAGTTATTGACAGAAATATCATTTGATTTTTCAATAAAGGCAGGCTAAGTTTTGAAGTGTATTTACCCATGGAAAGCTCTACACACAAAATATAGCAAAGAAAATGACCCAAGTCCCTAACTTTGGTGGGTTTAGCTTCTGAAAAACAAAGACAGAGACAGTACTAGTACATTCTCCTGTTACATCATTCATCTTCCACAGAATGTATTTTACATACCCTCCACCTCACCTGTTCCAATATCCAGAATTATTATCAAAATTCTGAGGTACAATATTAGAAAGGTAAAAGGTTTCAGCCATGGCTTTCTGTGAAAAGAAATAAAAACAGTAATTTACACTGAAATGCCTGGCCCTTTAAGATATTTTACAAATCAGACATAGAAAATCAGTTCTTATTTAATCATTAGCTCTAAGAAATTAGTGACTACAGCTCTTGTTTAGATAAAGGAAAACCATAGGTATTTCAGGACATAAAACTATTCAAAACAAGCACTATAACAAATAAGTAGTTAAGTGTTCTTAGCTTTGCTTATCATTTACAAAATCAAAATCTATTACGTAAACTCTAAGAACTAAAAGTTTCCAATATAAAGCTTAAAAGTGTAATTCTGGTTGGGCACAGTGGTGCACACCTGTAATCCTAGCACTTTGAGAGGCTGAGACAGGAGATTCAAGAGTTCAAAGCCAGCCTCAGCAAGGGTGAGGCGCTAAGCAACTCAGTGAGACCCTGTCTCTACATAAAATACAAAATAGGGCAGGGGATGTGGCTCAGGGGTCAAGTACCCCTAAATTCAATCCTCTGTACCAAAGGAAAAAAAAGGGTAATTTTGGTTTTAAGCCTGTGGCTGAGAATTTCTCAACAAAGGTCAACTTTTAAGAATGTAAGAAGTATAGCACACTTCAAAAGAGGCAGAGAAAAGTTCCCTTAGTTTCTAGCCACTTCATACCTCTAACCTACAAACACAAAGCTCTCCCTCACTTTATTTCTTTCAATGATCTATACTGTCAATACCACAATTACCATCTTTTAAAGCAGGGGCTCTCAACCTGAAATGTACATTAGATTAAACCAAGGAGCTTAAAAAACATTGATGCCTACATCCCACCTCCAAGAGTTTCTGATTTGCCAAGTCTAGGCATGGGGATTTTTGAAACCACTATCTTGACAACGGTAATCATCAACAATTCACATAATAAAATGCCAGTGTCATAAAAGATACTTCTCCCTTTTTACAAGGGGTGGGAAAAGGAAAACTATGCAAAATTAAAAGAGACTTAAATAGGACAACAGAATGTAATATATGATTCATGATTAGATACCGGATCCCAAAAAAACTATTATAGACATTATTGGGACCATTCAGGAAACCTGACAATCATATTTTAAATACTGTACAAATATACAGAAATTCATTTATACACACTTTTTGGTGTGACACTCTGGCAATTATATAAATATCCTCATTCTTAGATGACTCATGGCCCTAAACATAAACATTACAGTTAGTAATATAATGTTATGATGTCTGCTATTTTATTTTGATGGCTTTAAAACACACACACACACACATACATATACATACTTATATAAAGTCACATACCAAAATGTGATTACAGTACTATAACTTCAAAAACAAGTAAGTTAGGAGCTGGAAGTATAGCTCAGGGGTAAAGCACTTGCCTAACATGTTTGAAGTCCTGGATTTGATTCCCTAGACACCCCCCCACACACACACACACACAATGAGTGAGCAGCTTTAGTCTTCAGTAGCTTTTTAGTGCCTTTTAATGTAGCATTCAGTTTTCCTCATTCACCCTGCTTAAAAATGTTTTGGCATCTGATTAAAAATGAGAGAAAGAGAAAATAAGAAGAAAAGAAATAGAGAATTGAAGTTCTCAAATTTTAAGATTGTGGCTCCTAGACTTTTAACCAGTAAGTCCCATGGTACACATAACATCAGCCCCATATTCCCATCTGGCCCCAAATATGCCTACACTAGAAAATTTGTTATTTCCTGCTGGAGCCATGTGTCCTCGTGACCAGCCGCTTCCAACGTAGTCCTCACTGAGGGCACTGAAGGCTGGAGGGATGTTGGGATCAGGCTTGAATTTACAATGTTTTCTGTCTGCATCACCTAAGAAAAATATGAAATGGGTAAACTGTCAGTGGACAAATATCCCTCGAAGTTCTTTAAACACAGCAAGCTGGCTGCTGCTGGCTGGTATCTCTTCAAGCAGCTAGTATTAGTGATTGCATGCACGTCTCAAGTTCCTGGGATAGTTCAGATACTTCATCTGAATTTAGAAAGGACTGACCTGGGAAAGAATGCTTTTCATACAGGGAAGCTATCTCATAATTTTGATTCTAGCCTTCCCAGTTAAAGGAAGACTATCCTGGATAGTATTTAAGTAAAACAATGACATCAATCAAGTAACTCAGATACATAAAAAGCCTGGCTACTAAATAAACTCCTGCTTAAAAGAAAACAAAAAACCCTGTATTTGTGTTTTGTACAATTATATTTTGACAAGTTTATATGTACTGAAATAATGGATAAATATAGAAACAAAACAATTTGTTCTGGGCAGGCACAGCATGGAGTGGGGAGGGTGTCTCTGACATATTGCTTATTGCCTCTTAAGCCATGACAAAACAAACATTTAAGTTATGAGCTCCACCCAGAAATTTCTAAAACACAACATTTTAGCATCACAAAGGAAAAAAGAAATTTCACTTTTTACTTGTTTTCTGAAGCCTCCAGAATGGTTTGTCACAGAGGACATCAGCTGATTCTAATGCTACATTTTCCACTCTCATCAACTCAGAACTTGTTAAACTACAGTAACTACAAGGGCTATAAAATACACTCAACTGTTACTCAAACAAGTGTAAAATGAAGATCAATGAAGTCACCGATTACTGTGTCATTTCATTGATCCAAGAAAACTTTAAATGATCAGATCCTAAGGTTCACAGAAAAATACCTAGTACCTAGCTTTTTGGAATCACTTCATAAAGAGAAAATTATCATGCAGAAGAATTATCATAAACAAACTTCTAAGTGTCATTAACGTTGGAAGTGCCTTCTTTCATGCCAACTTATCTTTGCTTGGCACTCATTGTCCTTGAAACCTCATTTGTGGGAATTTCCAAAGATGTACTAAGAAGATGCCTTCCTTGAGAGAAGAGATAAATTTACTCCTATCAGGTATCCAGCAGCATTACCAGTGGCGACCATATTAAACCACGTTCAGAAATTAAGGTTCCGTCATCTACACATCTACCAAAGCTGTGGTAGCTGCACAGATCTGAGCTACCAGTCTGCAGGTGTGCCAGTTTGTGGCCTCTGCTTCTTTAAAACAGGCTTCCCATTTTGATGCCTCTGCTAATGCAAAAACAACTTTCACCCTAGTACCCCACAGCATACAGGCAGGTTAGTTCTAATTCACTCTTCCCCAAGAGTATAGCCTTTTGGGGTTCCAGGTTAATGGGAGAAGGGTTTCCTATAAGACAACCTACCCTGGGTGAGCCCTAAGGTCTTTCCTTTAATCCTTCTCACCCTATAAGGCTGTAGAATCCGAGGCAAATTTGCAGGGACTGCCCTTGTCTGACTTTGCCCCAGATTTTGCCTGGCAATTCTCCAATATCCTGTTGTTTCTTCATTTTCTGAAAGTAATTTTTAAATACAGCAGTATATATAAAAGTATATACTGCTAAGAACATCATTATTTTCAGCAAGAGAGTTAGTCTAAATAATTTAGTCTGTCAATACTAAATAGAAGACCTTTTACACCAAAGTCAAATGAAACTCAGGGACATCGCTTCCTTTTTTCAAACATTAATTGGCTCTATTTTACTTCTTTTACTTCTACACAATTTCTCTAAAACAAGTTCCCATTTTGATGCCTCTGCTAACGCCAAGACAACTTTCGCTGTAGTACTCTACTACATACAGTCAGGTTAGTTCTGATTCACTTTTCCCCAAGAGTATAGCCTCTGCTTCTCTAAAACAAGTGTTTCTTGTGTTTCTCTAAAACACAACTCACAGGATTTACAATATAAAATGGACTGCCTTTTTTATATGCTTCTGAAAATGGTAAATTTAATAGGAAAAAAATTAGTAAAGTTGAAATTCCTTCTATCTTGAGAACATTTTTGCTATAAAAATTTATCAGGCTTGAGACTAAATCAAGTGGGCTTCTCTTGACATAAATCTGTAATCAACTTTCAGTTTCTGTGATAGATTTTCAACTGTATCAGTTTCCTTCTAGCAGCAAGTACATTCCAAGCCTCCTCCCATTCTGCTGGTTGTATACCCTAGAAAAGTACACATTCTTTTTAATAGCAGCATTTTAATATTCAGATATAGCACAGATTTTAAAGCAAAGGAAAAGTAACATGTGTACCACATAGCAAATTCAAATGCAAATAACAAAATAGGAACAAAACTGTGATGAAAGGTAACATCCTTAGTATGTAACAGAACTACAAATCCATTTTAAAAAAGCTATCCCAACTGAAAATAGGTAAAGAATAATTTACAGAGAAAGAACAATTCACAAAATGTTATCTCTCCTTCCCTGGTAATCAATAAGCACAAGTACAATCAGCTATTAAACTGATAAAGTTTTAAAATGCTCACTACAGATGAGGGTAGGAAAAGAGGACAAATAGTAACAGCGGGGGTGTAAACTAGAAGAGATCGACCTTGAAACCAATTTGATACTCATTGTCAAGATTTGATCATCTTTTTTTTTTTTTAGTACTCCACCACTGAGCGACATGCCCAGGCCTATTTTCTGTTTTATGTAGAGACAGGGTCTCACTGAGTTGCCTAGCGCCTTGCTGTTGCTGAAGCTGGCTTTGAACTTGCGATTCTCCTGTCTCAGCCTCCCAAAGTGCTGGGATTACAGGCATGCACCACCACACCGAGCTTTTTTTTTTTTTTTTTTTTAATTTGGTACCAGCAATTAAACCCAGAGGCATTTAACCACTAAGCCACATCCTTGAGTCGTTCAGGGCCTTGCTAAATTGCTGAGGCTGGCTCTAAATTCACAATCCTTCTGCTTCAGCCACCCGAACTGCAAGATGTCATAATCTTAATTAAAGAAATCACATAAGGACACACAAACAGATTTATGAACCTGCCTACCTCTCCAGTCTCACTTAACATCACATTGTCCCTGCTCCAACAATCCTGCCCTTCCTTTAGTTTCCTAAAGGAACAAATCCTTCTCTACACTAAGGCCTTCAAAGATAAAAATGTGCTTCTTTGTGCCAAGAATGTTCTCCGCATTCCATAGCCTAGCCAATCCCTACAACTAGGTAACTTCCATCTACCCTTTAGTCTGCTTTATCAGAGAAGTCTTACTAATAAAAATTATGTTCTCCAGTTATAAATCTCTCATCATATTCTTCACTGTTCCTTAATTATATCATCTTTTTTTTAAAATATTTTTTTAGTTGTAGACAGTCACAATATCTTTATTTTATTTATTTTTATGTGGTGCTGAGGATCGAACCCAGTGCCTCACGCATGCGAGGCAAGCGCTCTACCACTGAGCCACAATCCCAGCCCCTAATTATACCATCTTAACTTGTAATCACTTCCTTCAGAGAAGTTATCAATTATAATTATATATTCACGATAATTTAATAGGTCAACCTATTCCCCCAACTGAAAGTGGCATAGGAACAGAGACCATCTACTCTGATCACTGCTACGTCCTCAAGACTTAACACAATGCCAAATGCACAGTACGCGCTTAAGGTTAAAAAATGAAGGACATTCCTTATGGCAACAGCTGAGACACAGCATCCCAATTCAAGTGTCAAGAGTTGGATTCTGTCAGCCTCTGAAACAAATGGGAAGAATCTGGGGGCTTCCTGGCTGCCAAACAGGGTCCATTTAATTAGTAAGCCATATAAGTATCATTTCCTACATGTGCTAGGAGGTGAAAAAGGTTGAGAATATTATGAACAAATCTCTGTTCAAAATTTAGAAACATCTTTCATTGATACCTTTACTTCAATTTTTTTTCAACCACGTACCCATGATCTTGCTTCTGGATATATGTTCAAGAACCCATCTAGGCACCCGCTTTGTCTGATCATAAGACAAGGCATGATTAGTATAGCACCTAGTCTCTGTTCCAGTTAAAGGAAATCCAAACTGTTCCAACATAGCCTTTTCTTCAGATTCTAAAAATGAAAAAGAGAGAGAGAGGACAAAAACAACAAATAATTAGTGACTCTTATTAAGAACAAAAGATTATAAGGATAGGTGTGAGATTTACGAAGAATTGGCTCAGAAGTCTAATCAACTGTCTTTTGTTCACAATATGCCTAGCATGGTACCTAGTACAGAACTGACATTCAAGAAGTGGATGGAGAAGTAGATGAACTCACAGTTTTGGCAGATTAGTTAACTGCTCTCATGTTCACTGTTCCAGGAACGGTGCACTGATTTTTAAAAATTTTTGCAATTATTTATTAAATAAATTTTTAAAAAAAGTTTGGCAAAAGTACTGGTTTTGCCTATAAGCAGTTATATAGTTCTATCAAGATAAACTGCAACTATTGCATCCCCCACCACCCACCCCGCGCCTTTGGTACTGGAGATTTTAACCTAAGGGCACTTACTTAACCACTGGGCTACATCCCAAGCACCTCATTTTTAGAGACAGAGTCTCTCTAAGTTGCTGAAGCTGTCTTTGAATTTGCCATCCTCCTGCCTCTACTTCTGCAGCCACTGAGATTACAGGCCTGTGCCCTCACCCTTTGTTGCATTAACTTTTAAATAAGAACCTGGCTCGGGATGTAGCTAAGTGGTAGAGGACCTGCCCTGGAGGCCCTGGGTTCAGTCACCAGCACCAAAAATAAGGACCTGATCTTATTCATCTTTCACATCAAATATCCAAATCTCTCTGCCCCATAAAAACAACAACAAAAACTGTATACAAAAGCAGCATTCAGGAATAACTCATATCATTACTGACAATGAATCATTCTTGTGATTGAATGGGAAAGAGCCTACCTCTTTAAGACTGGGTGCGGAGTTTAAGAGTGAATGTGGAGTGAGTGGAGACAAAAGCACAGCCTTAGTTTTAGTTTTTTTTAAAAGACTATCATTCACTAACACCCTTGATGTCTCCTATTAAGGACACAGATGTGCGCTGTACACAGTAAAACTGGGTAGTTTTTCCTAGTGGGAGAAACCAAGCACACTCTTTAGCGGTGAGTCAGTAAGGTAACTCTTTCCGATGCCTTTAGTCTTCAACCAGACAGAGTTCAAAAGGAGCAAGTCAGGGATAGGGATATGGCTCAGTGTTGGAGCCCTTGCCGAGCATGCGGGGGTAAGGGCATGCGTTCAACCCCAGCACTCAAAAACAAAGTAAGTAACAAGTTAAATTACCATGTCCCGGAAAGTGCCAAGAAACAAGACTTTGGTCGTGTTTTGGCTAAAGATAAGACATCTGGTAACTTGAGGATTTACGTACTTTGAGGAAGGGCTACCAAATATTCTTCAATGGAACAGAGAAAATGAGGGTAGTTAACTGCCAAAACTATGAGTTATCTACCTCTCCATCTATACTTCTTGAATGCCAATCCTGTACCGTGCTAAGCATACAGTGAACGAAAAACAGGGCCCAGAAACTAAAATATACATACCCTGGGGATGAAAGGAGAGGTCTGCACAGAAAACTGAGGTCGGGGAAAGGAAGGGTACGAGGCGGGTAGGGAGCGAGGTCGGCCTTGCCAAGGCTGCGCGGGGCGCGCAGGGTTTCCAGCTGCAACCTGGGCCCGGCCCGGAGGGCGGGTCCACAGACTTACCATCAGGCTCCCTCGCTGCCAACGCTGTCCCCGCGGCCTGGCTCCGGAAGAACTGCAGGGCCGTCAGCCCTGCTCCCGCCGCGCCCACTACAGCTCCGGCCACGAAACCACTCAAATATCGCCGGGCGCCTTTGAGTCTGGAAGCAAAAGTCTTCGCAGCCATCTTACCCGTGGCACAAACCTTTCTGCCACCGCGCATGCGCACAGCCGGTCCGAAGCCCGACGAGGGATCGTAACCGCAGGACCAAAACACGCATGCGCGACCCGAAGAGAAGCTATACCCCGAGCTTAGACACGTCCTTGCAGCTGAAGTCCTCGTGCGCCCCCTGGTGACAAACCTGAAAGACCAGGAGCTACTCCCATCCACACCTGGTCGACCCACTTGGTAATGTGTGTGGGAGTAGGAAGTCTTGAAGGTTTTGTTGTTGCTGCTGTTTTTGGTACTGGAGATGGAACCCAGGGCCTCGCTCATGTAAGGCAAATGCTTTAGCATGGACCCACATCCCATGTCTTAAGGCCTTAATAGTGTGCATACACAGTCCTGAGAAGAAATGCCTTTACTGTCATTTAATAGGTGACTAAACACTTGCACATGGTCCACTAAAATACCCAGAAGCAAGATTTAAGTTCAGAATCTGATTCCAAAACCTGTGCCAAAACCTGGCTGTCTTCATAACACCTGGATTCAAAGTCACATTTTCCAAATCATAACTTCTAAAAATAGCTTTGTACATCCTATAGAGTTTCTTGGCAAGACAGTCCTCCATGGTGGCTCAAGACCTAGGACCAGAGTGCGGAAGTTCGAATTCCCACTCAACTGCTTTCCACCTTGGGTCTGCTGCTTCACCTTTTTGGCTTCCGTTTCCTCTTTTAAGCTGTAATACTACTACTTAGATCATAGGGTTCTTGTAAGGATTAAAGAAGAGGACACATTATGGCATTTAGAGAAGTGCCTCCGGGCATGACATTAAGTGCTCTATAAATTTAGTGATTTTTGAGCCACTTTAGTTTCTCTTGATAGAATATAAAATTTGGATTGCTGAATGCCTGTTGACAAAGAATATACATATGTATGTATGCGTGTGTGTATATATATACACAATGTATTTTTTTCTCATGAATCCTCACTTTAAAAAAGGAAGTCCTCCTTGGGCTGGGGTTGTGGCTCAGCGGTAGAGCACTCCCCTAGCATGGGTGAGGCACTGGGTTCGATCCTCAGCACCACATACAAATTAATAAATAAAAATAAAGTTATTTTTTAAAAAAGAAAGTCCTCATTGCAGCACAATCTCCAGCTTTCCATGTGGACTTAGTTCTTTGTAGAACCTTCATGTTTCCCATTTCTTAGACAACCAGTAGCAATACCTTTCATCTGACCTCAGTGATGATCACAACAGTAGTACAGGCTGTTTTGCCAGCCTCAAGCAGGAGGCTGCGCTTGCCTACCAGTACCACTTCTGAAGTCATATTATATAATCCTGTAGGTCTCTGGCTCTGATTGCTTAAGCTAAGTCAATCAGAGTCATTTCTAGGGGCTTTGGATCTGGTACTCCCTCCAGGCAACAAAGCTGTAACTCTACTGCAGTCTGCAGCCTTGTTTCCTGCCAAGTAGACAAATGAGCAGATGCGGCTGGTCCCATACTGATCAATAATGGTAAAAAATACTGAGACACAGGTAAGGTCTGCAATGCTGTCCCTAGCTTCCAAGGTTCCTGAAGCCCATCCTGCCTTTCTTAAGGATAAGTTTCTTTTATTCCCCAGCATCTTCCATTGGAGTCTCCTTTTTGCATAGTAGTTTGTCAGTTGCAACCAAGAATCCTGAAAATTCAACCAAACACTACTATCTGTAGACTTCAAGGCTACTTTGGCAGCTTCCACAAGAATGTTATTAAATACAATCGCTTTCTCAAGGCCTTCACTAAGTGCTGGTGGCACCATGCTAAATTCTAGAAAGAGATAATGGTAGATCATTTTCCTTATCCAGATCCTGCACTTGGAAAAAATAAACCCATACCTGGCTCTAGGAGGAACTGAAAGGGCTGCCTGACATTGAGTAGTCAAACTTCTCTGAGCCTGTTTGCCCACCTATAAAATGAGGGGTCTGTGCCAGTTTTCAAACTGTAATGGGGGAATCCTAGTGCTCCCTAGGGGTGCTTGAGACCCAAGGGTAAGTCGAATGGCCCCTTAACCCTCCTGTACTTGCTCTCTGACAAACCTGCTTTTATAAACCACCTCCTGTGTCAAATATCTTTTGGTGAAAGATTTCCTTTGCTGAAGGGAAAATATGAACAGATGGGCCCTGAGGATCACCCTTTCAGCTTTTCCAGCCCCAGGATCCTTCATCAAAAATGTTAGCCTTTTGCCTTCCTGCCATTCACTCTCTAGGCTCCTCAGGGGCAATCATTAACAAAAGGTGAGCTTTCTAAATCTGAAAGACGGAAGAGAGCGAAAGATTCACAAGTGGTCCCTAAATAAAAAGCCCCTTGATCAAAAAATTCCACCAGAAGTTTCATTAAGTTTGTTTAATGCTCATAATAAAAGGATGAATTAAAAGGAGGACATTAAGCCCACCGGAAGGATTCAAAGATGGTCTTTCTCCACTTAGACATTTAAACATTAATCTTTTTTTTTTTTTTTTGGTACTGGAGATTGAACTCAGGTGCACTCGACCACTGAGCCACATCCCCAGCCCTATTTTGTGTTTTACGCAGAGACAGGGTCTCACTGAGTTGCTTAGCGCCTCACCATTGCTGAGGCTGGCTTTGAACTCGCGATTCTCCTGTCTCAGCCTCCCAAAGTGTTGGGGTTACAGGCTTGCGCCACCGTGCCCGGCTTAAACATTAATCTTGAGCCCTACAAAATACATTTTTACTGTAGAAAGCAGGTGCTTTGAGGCTTTCCTGTTTTCTTGGTTAATTTTATAGAGGTCATCATTTTATAATCAAGGAACCATGTTTAAATTTAATGAGATTTAAGTCAGGATCTGCAAAACATGAGATTTGGTTTACTGATTCAGATCTAGGGTAGGGCTAATACTTTTTTTTTTTTTTAAAGAAGCTTCCTAGTGACTGGGGTTCTCAGCCAAGTTTGGCAATGGCAGAACTTGTACTCTGCAAGTCCTCAATACAACTTTCCTTCAAGGCTTCTTTGTTCCACTTACAAAAATATTGCCCAGGGTCATCTGCAAAGTATAGGAATGGTTGGGAGGGTGGGATCTTTTTTTTTGGTACTGGGTATTGAACTCACGGTACTCGACCACTGAGCCACATCCCTAGCCGTGTTTTATGTAGAGACAGGGTCTCACTCGGTAGCTTAGCCCCTCACCTCATCATTGCTGAGGCTGGCTTTGAACTCGCAATTCTCCTGTCTCAGCCTCCCAAAGTGCTAGGATTACAGGCGTGCACCACTGCGCTAAGGGTGGGATCTTGATGATTTGGAAAACACACCCCTGGCCCTGCAGGAACTTACTCAGAGTTCCGGATCAGTCCATTTATGAGAAGCGTGTAGTGTTCCTAAGTAGGCCCTGGACTTGTGAATGACAGAAATGGAGAACTGTGCTTAGCTCCAGTCCCACCGCAGACTAGGCCTTCACACTAGGCATGTGAACCAAGCAGAACTCACAGGTACACTGGAACCAGTCCTGTAAGTAGGGGAATGCCATTTTATTTTTTTGCTAATTCTCATGAAAAGAAATTTCAATCCCCTGCCCCTGATTGAGAGACAACAAAACTGTTTTATTATTATTATTTTATTTTCATATACAAAAAGATAAAACTTGAAATAGTTCTAGATTTTTCCTCCTATTCTGTTGGGGTGTGGCTGCTGCTTCACACAGGGGGAAAAAGACTACATTCACATCGGTTTTTTATTTGAGGACCCAGTGCAGAGTTCAAGCAGCAAAACCCCAATTTAGCAGATCTAATTTCAAACTTGACACTCATTTCTAAAAGTACCACAGTAAAAAGGAACAAAGATCCACTGCAAATGAATGAACTATGATACAATGTTCTTTCCAAAATGTTTTCATTTCGCAACTGTAATTACACGGATGTCTGCTTCAGGCCATTTTAGATGTGTGTGTGTGTGTATAATATATATATGTGTATATATATATAAATCAGCACACTTTTCAAATCCAGACAGGGTAACAGCAACAAGCTTAACTCTGTATATATATATATTTTAAAACATGATACTTTAGTGTAACTTTTGTTAATTCAGTAGTACAAGCTATTTCTGTTCTACAAAATTTTTATTTTATAGCTACAAGGGTGAAAAGTGACCTACTACATTTACATCTCACATATCCTGGTATACAAACAGTACTTATTGAATTTGAGCCAAAAACTAGAAGTCTTTAGTTTTAGCACTTGAAAGAGCTTCCTTGCTTCTACAGCCTTAAATCATACACTAGTCACAATTCCAGAATTTGTGATTACTCATCATTTTAAACTTTGAGAAACAGGTGAATCCAAACTTTTAATTACAATTTGTATATACAAGTTAGGTAACACAGCTCGATAAGACTTAGCTGTCATCCTAAGCCCAACACACACATTCTCCACTAAGTTAGACAAGCCTTAGGGTTTTCCTCCTTTTCCTTATAAATAATGTACAAATTTAGAAGTAGCTAGTAAAACTGATATATAAGATGGTAAATAAAAGGTGACATTTTCTATTGGTTCCAAAACTGTTCTGCAATTTTGTACTCTGCTGTGTTCTTTAACTGTATGTTTTATGCAGAAAGCTCTTTTCACAAGAATTGACATCAAACTCGATATAAGTTAAATTTACAGTACTGTATAAAGTTACTCAGATTCAAGGACAAATGTGGGAAAGTATTAACAGGTAAAAATTTGGCCTTTGACGTTACCATTACAATTATGTCAAATTTGTAAGCAGATTCTTCTGTACAGTTGAAAAAATGGCATTGTGGATTTGCGGCATGGAAATGAAATCTAGAAATATGTTTCTAATCTGCGGTAACTCTCTCCTTCAACTCTAAAGTACCACTCAATTTTCTTTGTATTTTTACATAATTCTCGGAAAAATGAGGGGAAAAGCCACTGGCTTTTAACAATTGCTCCCCTCACTGGTGGTCTTAGTATTTGAGATGGGGTCTCCCAAAGAATCTCTAATGAATCATTTGCTCCCAGATGGCCTGAGAATGACTTGGACACTTTTCAAATTAAAACTGAGATGTTGCTTAATCTTTCTTACTCACATCTCTGCCATTGTTGTAAAATTTGGATGACTGCATTTTTCCCTTACCGAGAAATTATTTGGCTAAACATACACTTAACTCATGGCAGTGCTCTGAGAAAACTCCACTCGGGCTAAAGCACTTGCAAGGACTGAAGTCAACAGTCCACTGAAAGGGGAAAAGACCAAACACTGAGAGGGGCTGAGCCTGGACCCACTGGGAATACCTTGGTGTCCCATGGTCAGCAGGACAGCAGGGCAGCCCAGGTAGGCAGCTCACATGATTGAGTTACCACTTTTAATCTTGGTCTACCATCTATATGCCCCAGAGACAAAAAGTTCAGATGTGGTGACTGCTGGTTAATTAAGCTTCTTGAACTGGTAAAAAAAAAAAAAAAAAAAAAAAAAAGGCTCTTTTAAAAATATATCTATTTATTTAAAATACATCATAATGACAAACAGCCATATCCCAACAAGGCCTAATTTCACAGCAACATATGCTACAGACATCTTCCCAAATGCACTGTGGTGGATGGTGGGTTTTTATCCTGCCATTTAAAGGAATGTTCTACATCTGAGCTTTAGCGACTGGAAATGTGTTACAAAGAGCTCATCTTTGGAACTAATTTGCGTGCAAGACCAGCCAGTTAAGTTGCTTCGCTTAATCAGACACACCAGAATACTGAAAACGGCAGAATGCAGAGGAGCGCAGGAAGCACCTTCAGATGACACTCCAGACCAACCCCACCTCGCCAGGATGAATGCACCAGAAGCCCGCCTCAGTCTTCACTTCACTTAAAACAAGTTTAAGTGCCCACACTCAGCAGGGTTCCTGTGTGTGTATGTTAAGTCTGCAGTATCAAGAGGACCCAGATGGTGACACCATTCAACATGAGGTCTGAGGTAACTGGTTCTTAAAAGACCTGGATCACACAAGTGCATCCAGAAATTAGAGCTGGGAAAAAGGGAAAGGCAAGGGATTTAGGGCTATAAAAGACATGTAGAAAAAAGCTTACAGCAGTTGCTTTCAGAGGGAGGAGGGTGACAAAAACAAAGGCACAACAAAATTACATTCCAAGACAGGTGGCTAGAGAGCAGAGAAATGTCCTTTTATGGGAACAGAGAAAGGAGTGACAGGTTGGTTCCTGGAGTGCTACTGGATCTGCTGGAACTACATTTGTTACAAGTATAAGAGGGTGAAGTGTAAACTACACTCTAAATCAAAAGGAACAGAAAGCACAGCTGGCTTAAAATGACACATCAAGGAATCTCTTAACAAAACTACCTTCAGTGTACCTCTGGAAGCCATGACCTGAAGCCAGCAGGCAGAGTGTGGGGGTCAGGCCTTTACCTGGGCCTCAAAGCTAGCCATTATGGACACTAGGATTCAGCTTAATTATTCAGTTTCCCCAGATCCCCATCAAAAGTCCCACCCAAATAACCATCTACTCTCTACCCCAAATTTAAAAGGTTAAAAGGAAGACCCCCTTCCACTTGATGGCAGTGATACTGACCTTTGTGGAAAAAGCAGGAAAATCTCTGTGGACATGTGAAAGATGCCCTGGGGTTCTAGTTTTCTCAGTGGGCTCCTGGCCAATTCAACAGATTAAAAGCAGCAAGCCAACCACTCACTCTCATCTCCAAAGGTCCTGACCACAGAGGACAAGATACACCTGGCAGTTCTTCATTTAATTTAATCACTATTTCCACATGCCCTACCCCATCCCTGACCATTTCTAAGAATTATTCAACTCAATAATTTGGTCCTAGGTAATTTAGTTTGGTGGAACTCAAACCAATAAATCCCCATTTAAAAGTTTTTATAGCCTGAATCTTTTTCTTGTGCATCCTGCCCCTAATCTGTGCTCCATAAAATTTCCATTCCCCAAACACCCTCAACACAACTATATTCTATGGCAGAAGCTTAGATCCAAATGTTTAACCTCAGAACCCTTTGTTCGACAGAAATCTCAGGAGGAAGCACAAATGTCAAACATACTACAGGCCCCCCTCCTTCAGATCTGCAAGGAGCCAAGCTGAAGCATCTGTCCTTCACAGTCACAAGTGGGAATTTTGGCCAGAGAAGAGTCACAGATTGACTCTAGGCTGCCAGTGTATACAAGAATACATGTGAGTGCTAAGTAAAAACTCACACCCCTCATGCTCCAGTGTACATTTATCCTGAAAAGTAAAGCTCAGTAGCTCTGATTACAAAAGCATTCTTATTCAAACTCACTAGACTTTATAAAAATAATCTGTGGTATAAAACAATCTCCACACTGTGTAGAAGAAATCTGTCAGGTGATATAACTAAATATATATGTAGAGCTATAGATTTTTTTAAAGTAAAATTTCAAGTGTTATGTCTCTATTATATAACCTATTTTTTTATTTACAATGCTATCTAACAGTACTGATGCAAACATGATTAGGAGAGTGAGGGAATGGGCCCATACCCAACCAACAGTGGAAGTTCCCAGAACTCAAGACACAACTCATTCATTTGAAAAGACCCATCCTCACTAGCTGGGGGGTGGCGGGGGGAAAGGGTAGCCAACTAACTAATGGGTCACAATTTTCATAACTGTGAGCTCAAAAACGTAAACTTTGCAAATGAATGTAACACTTCTGTAGGCATCCAGAATAGCCCTCATTTAAATAACATACTGCATACATCCATACAGCTACATGTATGTTTCTTTAGTGTCCTGTGATTGCCTAAACCTTAGACTATCTGAAGACACTGCCCCAGAGGAAAAAAGGTCAGCGCAGAGCCCATCACCACACTCAGATGTTCTTAAGGAAAACCACTACAGTTATCTCTATAAGCTGCCATAGGAGCAAATAAAGTATCACTGGTTTTGGCACTACAGGATACATGGAGTACCACAAAGTCTTGCTTCATTCATACCTGGAAGATACCGTCATGAAAATATTAAAACTTGATAAAAACTTAAATAGTGGTATATTCTTTACATTCAAATTCTTGTCCAAACCAAGTTTACAGTGGACCCCCAAACGGGTGTGAAATGTGCACATTCAAAATATCCAACCAAAGTAAGTTAGACTTTTGTTGATAGTTGCTAGGCCTTTTGAACTTACTAATTGTCTAAAAACTGTGATCGAATCAACCGGATTAAGGGTATTTTAAACTTTAATTTCTTTTTTCCTACAAAACTAAATTATTATCTCAAAAAACTCTTCCAAGCCTTCTAAAGGTTTGAGATACATTCATAGGTAGACTGCTGGTTACAAATCAACTACCTGGAATCTTACTTAAGGAACTATGAATATAACCCTGAATGCATTAAATGTTTAAAATCTAGACAAAAAATACACAGTTCATCAAGTGAATTACTGGGCCTATTCATCTAAAATATGTTGATCAAATCTTAAATTCCTTATTACTAGGCTGAACACATTAGCTGCTGAGTATTTTATCAATTTAGCTTTTGCAAACAGCCACTGACCAAGGAGAAGTCATGTCAGCCAAGTGCGAAGGAAAGTCATCTTCCCTTCCCTTTCTGGATATTCCCCCACAATGTAAATAATAGATGTACTGCACTTCTTGAAAAGGTGTGGTCTAATGCCCCTGAAATGTGAACCAGGTCTAGCCATCTCTCCAAAAGTATGCCATCGAAAACCCAACAGGCTGAAATAACTGAGAAAAGATAAAACTGAACTCCTGGACACCTTTCCAATTTAGAAAAGTTTCTAGTGAGCCAAGTTCTTGAATGATGACTATTTAACTCCTAGTTTCAATTCTAAAAACTCATATGCTTACTATATTGTTTAGCAAACAAGCAAACAACAGCAAATCCTTGTTACTACCAGTAGGTACTAGGAACTTTACAAAGTCTAAAAGGCAAAATTTGGTTTGTTAAGAGGGCCACTCCTCTCATTCTGGATGGGTCACTTACTTCCCTGCCTTTGTGGCTCAACCATAGGGGCCACATGACAGGCTTTTCTGAGACACACAGAGCACATAAAGAACATTCAATACATAGCCCAGCTTCCCAAGAAAAAAACCACATATAGCTCAAGCCCAGGACTATAGCAAGTCAGAGAGGGTATGAATGTGATCAACTGGAGAGAAAGGCCAAAAGCAGAACTACAGGATCAAGTGCTATGCTTCCTAAAGCATCAAGCCAAGTCAGGAGAGCTGACATAGCCCCTTGGGGCAAGTTTGGTAGCCTGGGAGAGGACAGCCCCTTCCCTTTGCTGAGAATATGTGAGCAGGAGGTGACATTCAAATTAGGCAATGTGTTGCTTCTTCTGCACAAATGCCCCCAATTGGGGACAGGATGAATTCAGAGTCGAGCAGCTGGCACCACTTTGCTTTGCAGCCAGGTTTTCCCCTTTCTCCTCAGAACACCCCATCTGCAGTTCTTGCTCCTTCCTGCTATGGACCAATGGGAAAAAATCCAGCTCATGCCAGCCCAGTATGATGACGTCCACGGCCACCCCTGCTCACCCCATCACTGAGGACTCTCTGGAGGACATTGTGACACAGTGGCTTCTGTCTTTATTTGCTTCCTCCTTCTCTGGTTCATTTCTGGATCTCTAGCTAGGGATGACATCCCAGTAATTACAGGGGTTTTCAACCAGTACATTATCTGCAGAGGCCCATCCCCATGGCCAAGGGCTTAGATGACAAAACACTGGAAAGGAAACAGCAAGGATCCTTGGCTACTTCTCTTCCCTGATTTGGCCCCCTCTCATCCTGCAGAGCTGGGACAGCACCTCTCATGGACAGGGACAATGAGGCCTGGCACCATTCACGTAAGTCTTCCACAGAGCTTGGGGCAAAAAAATAAACAAATAGTTCTCTGGGCTCCCGAAAAGTGAATGTTACATGAAATCTGTGGAGAGGAACACAGGCAGAGGCCCTATGATCCAGTCATCACCATCATAGATGCACATCAGGACTCTAGGAAGCTCCCAATTCACATAGCACATGAGAACAGACAAATGAACCCTTTACCCAAGGGCAAAAGGCCCACCATGGCCCACCAAAGCTCCCAGAGGGTGGTGGATGGAAACCACTCACCTTGCAGCCAGCAGCAACCAAACATGCCACCTGGAGCTAATGGAAGCACCTTGCAGCACAGGGTAAGGGTGGGAGCAGCCTGAAGCCCTGAGAACTGCACAAAACCCAGACTCTCCCTGTTCCCAGCCACACCAAAAAAGTACCACTCCTGATACTTCATTCTGATGTCAAGGCCCCACAGGGACACTGCAGGGCCTGGGTGAGGGGTCAGCGAAGAAAAGCCACCCAAAGAAAAGGTATGCTTGCCCTCCTGTACTACACCCCAACCAGAAGGTCCCACAGAGCCAGAGCTCAATGCTCCCTTGGCCAGGCCAAAAGACTTCTCAGAGATCAAGTCAGTGCACAAAAGAAAACAAGCACCCAGAAGAAATCTGAAACCAAACAGGGAAGTTGGGGTTTAGTGTTTGGCACTGGGTAGAATTAGTGATCTGATTATTCCTGCAGTGAATTAGCTACATTTATTAGTGGTTTATTTGTTTCTTCTGAGGGTGAAAAATACAGATGCCCCCATTGCCTGAGGAAAAAGCTAAAGAAAGTAGATATGGCACTTTTCAATAAATATTTTAAAGCTTCTTAAAGAAATAAGTAGAAAAGAAAAGCAACTGCTGTAAGGCCTGTTTGCTGTTAAAAAAAAATTATTCCAAGGAAGAAAAATACCACAGCACAAAATGAAACAGAAAAAAAAAGAAACATACCTTATCAAAACAAAAAGCAAACCACCTGTCCCTAGTAACCACTTGGCCAGTCCACTTTTTGACCCATGAAGCAAAAACTGAGCTGACAGGGAAGCAAACTTGCCTCCCACTATACCCAAAAACTCAGAGAAAATGACACCCCTAAGCAGAAGACTCAGATGCCACGCACAGCAACTGAGTAGAACAGCCACCCATGTGTGGGCAGGCCCATTACACTTCAGACTCCCAGACCTTCTACCCCAGACGAGCAGCTCTAGCAACTGCCTTCAGGGCACAGTGTGTGGCCACTGGTGCTACTGATCTCCGGTATCACTTACTGTTCATCTGCTGTAGGAATTAAATCTCAAGTAAAATTACCTCATGTGGACCTAAGGGTCACAGTTTTACCAAGTTAAAGTGGGGTCGTATGTTATTCTGAACATCGACCAATCAAGTTATGTGAAACGCCTGACCTTCCAAATAACCCAGGAGGTGGCAATTCTCTTCAGTCTACTCAGGTCAACCTCTCTCCATCATCTGCCAACTCGCCTACTCTTGAGATTAAGAGATGCACTGTTTTAAAATAAAATGATCTAAGGAAACAAGGAAGAGCTTTCACTAACAATAGTGATGGACGCCCAGACTCAGCCCAGCCAGCCAACCTATACGCGATGACAATTATTTACAAGGGGGCTTTATCAAACAAAATGGTAGTACTCCCTAGAAGACAAACTTTTTTTCTTTTTCCTCTATTTCTTTTAAACATCCTTGTCATAAAAGTCAACTTACATTAAAATATACTTACTACAAGACAACACAACTAACAAAATATATAATAAAACTTACACAAGTAGAAAATTCTGAGGTATTTCTGGTTTGAGGTGGTCTGTGGTCGTGAAGTTTTAATTCTTTTACTTTTTTAAAATTTAAACCTCGGAAGCCACATAGCAAAGCATGTGTGTGTATGTGGATGTGTGTGTTTTGTCTGGAAAAAAAATTAGCATGTTTTATAAATTAAAGATTTTCAAATGTTGAAACAGCAGCACTAGGAACATTCACTGACTAGAGCAAGGTTATGGCATAATAGAAAAAGATTTTTAGAATATGCACCACTTTAAGGGGTCTGGAGAAAGCCATGTCCACGAGCCACAGAAAGGGGTCAGTAATGTCACCACATGAGACTGAGCCAGAGCTGCAGGGCTTGCAAGGTCCCCAGAGAGACAGGCCTTTTTTGTGGAGCCCACCCAGGAATTCTCTTGCCCTAGCTGTGCAGGGCGCCACCTATGGGCATTTCCCTGAACTGTCCCAGGAGGAAACAATTTCAGTATTTCCTCCATTAAAGATACTTCACAGCATCATGTCATATGAAGAACGTTCACTAAACTGTGAGATTTCTGCCCTCTACCTAATCTTAAAATTTGGGCAGAAGAAAATGTTTTATCTTAGATCAAGCCCAGGTCAGCAGAAAGAAACTGGTCAGGACCAGCAGGTGGGTCAGAGCTTCCCCCGCTCTCAGACTTTCTCCAAACCCCACACTTGCCCTTAATGCTCGGCCTCCGCAAGGTCCTTGCCCTCAATTCCTGGTTACCTGAGAAGTAGATTCCACAGCAAAGGATGTTGCTCCGAATGTGCCCAAGTCCAGTGTAACTCTGTTCCAAACCCTACCCTAGCACCATCTTTCCCTTCTAACCCCAGTCCAAACTCCTCATCCACATCCCAGCTTTTCCTCCATCAGGACAACACCCGTTAGATCCATGAAAGACACGTCTGCTGTTTCTTAAGCTCACTGCCTAAAAAGGGAGAAACAAAAAAATAGGTGGTAGGGAGGAGGGGGTGAGGGCCAAGGGGAAAGGAAATGCCTCTTCTGAGGAAGGTATGTTCTTATGTAACAGTCTTCAAAGGTTCCTCGAGTAGAGTTTGCAGCATTAAGTTTCCTAAGACAGGAGATGGGTTTCTTTGTGTCACAGATTCTGAGACGACAAACAGAGAAAGTGGGAAAAATGAATCCCAAGGGACAGGAGGTGGCTGAGGCTCTTCAGCATGGCGCTGGTTCTGCATTCACAGCTCAGCACCTCAACGCCTGCTGATGTGTCCGCTGTTTGTGATACAGTAGAGCAATATGCTGGTAAAAACTGATCCAATCCAAAAAATAATATTAATAATAATAATTATAATAATTATAATAATAATAAAAAGTCAAGGTAAAATAGCAGCTGCATTTTATGTGTTTGTTGGTTTTATGGGATTTCCAAAACAAAACACAACTTTTTTTTTCCTTTTTTCTTCAGATCCACTGAGTCTGGAGAGACACTCATGTCCTGGGCTTAGATGCTGGACTCCTTAGGGGGCAGGTCCACATTGGTGACAGAGGTCACCAGGGAGACAAGACAGTCCGAGGTAGTGCCGTTGACCGACCTCCGGATCAGGGACACCCGCTCCTCCACGCAGCCTGCAGACAGGCGAGCCTCCGCGTCATGGTCCCAGCACTCCTCAATGGTCACACAGAGCTGGGCCAGGCCCTGTAGAGCAGTGAAAGAAAGAGAAAAAGACACCCTTATTAGGACCTTTGAGTAAGGACAAGCATGAGGGACACAAAACTTGATGATGATCCCAAAGATTAACTACAGCCTACTGGCAAACCACACCAGCAGGTCAATTAACAGGAGCCTTGTGGAAACAGCAGCAATCAGTATGCTTGCCCTCCTGATAGCCACCATCCTGAGCCCACTGGCTTCTCCCAGCCCCAAAGAAGTTCTGCTATTCCTCAGCATAAGAGGGGGAGGGATCCAGGTCCCTCCTAGAGGAGATATAACTGCATCACTTGGAGCAGTCATATTCAAATCAAATTTTATGCAAATTTTGGGCTCAAATACAAAGGCCCAAAGTATAGCATATGATTCACAGTGGGGAACAGAAAGAGGGCATCATTCTACCTTACCACCCACAGCCCCAGAGTATGTCTCTAAGATCCAAGGAATGGACAAGCTTCCTCTTTGTCCCACTCCCCCTTGACCTCAGACTCCTGCTATGCCCTTGTGGAGTCCCCTGCACCCAGGCCCCTCACCGGGTGCTTTAGCCAGTGATCCTTAATGGTGGGCCGCATCTTCTTGTGCACAACCACCTCCTGCAGCTCCTCCAGTGAAGGGTGCTGGCCAATCTCCTCCTCGAAAGGCAGCATATACTCATCCACGGGTCCTGGGGACAAGAGAGAACCTGGTTGGATGACACGGAAGCCCCTCAGCTCCCAACTCAGGACGCCCAAGGCTGCTATCCCACTCACCATCTGCAGCCTTGCAGCGAGAGACAAGCTCCCACAGCACTAGCCCCATAGCATACATGTCAATGCGCAGGAAGGCATCTCGCTGGAAGTTGATGGCTCCCTCAAGCACCTCAGGGGCCATGTACCGTCTGGTGCCTACCTGCATGAGAACAGAAGAGTGCAGGGTCTCCAGAGACTAACCAAGCACAAATGCACACTCAGCCAGGGCACAGAAACTATAGCCTGTGTGCACCACAGCAGGGCAAGACGGTGGAATTCATAATAGGCTACCAAAGACAGCAAGCCCTGACTCACTGCATTCACAGCAAAGTCATGAACTGTACCTGCTAATTATTTTAAAATATCACACACTGGGGAAAGCAGTGATATAAAATGGAATTGCTTTCAAATTCCAACAGCAAGACCATAAGACATTTATACCAATGATGTGTGATGATTTTCTGAGGTTTAAGATAAAAACAGAGAGGAGATCAAAAGTGACTGCTTTGGGATGATTTGCTATGTTTAATTTTTGGCTACTTTTCTAGATTCTTGGCTTAAAGTCTTAATACTTTTCTATTTTATTTTTTGGGGATTAATAATTATGACTGATAAAAAACAATGAGACTACAAGGACAAGTGGCCAAAACCTGAATGGGGAATCTAGGTTTCTCAGCTGACTGGCCTAGGGAAGCTCCGTGAGCCACCAGGCCTTGGCTTCTCCACTGGTAACACAAGAGCTCTGTTCCCTGAGTTCTCAGACAGCTCTGAAGTCACACCCCCAGACCTTGCCAGCTGAGTCCCAGAGTATCCACCCTGGGTCAGCCCCCTACTTCCCAGGCCCAGCCTCATTACCTGCCCATGGGTGTCCCCTGGAGGTTTCCCTGGCTCAAACCGAACAGCCAGGCCAAAGTCAGCTAGGACAGCCGTGAGGTCACTCTTCAGCAATACATTCTTGCTTTTAAAATCCCTGTGGAGACAAGTGGGCCTCAATGAAGTAGAACATCATGACCCAGCCTCCCTTGTGCTTGAACATTATGAACCAACTCCCACCTTGGCTCTTAAGATACTTGAATCTGTGTCCCAGAGCCCCCAGACCAGACCACCCCACCCTATCTGGAGTGCAAGGTCTGTGTCAGGGTGCAGAGGTAAGGCAGCTGCAGGAGCCCACGCAGGTGTAGGAATCCCCCTGCCTTTGATAGAACACTTCCGTCAAGACTGGCAAAGCAATTCCTACCCCGATGGCTGGTCAGAACTTGTCCCAGTCCCCACAGCATCAAAGGCCAGCCCACACATCCTTAGAGAGGTTGGGAGACAGGTACACTGGCCTGGGATGCAAGTTTTCTGGGAAGAAATGTTTGGAATGTGAGTGAGAACAGGAATTTAAAATTAGCTTGCCAAAGATCCTACACAGGCCACAAAGGCAGAGTGGAGCAGGGTACTGGTGTGTGCACTCATCTCTACTTCTTAGTAAGAATTACTTTGGGTCCTCAATTTCCCCAGCACCTGTCTCAGCACTGCTGTGAGGATTAAACTGAATGAGCAGCAGACAAAAACGCTTTGAGTCACCCTGGCACACTTACTATGCATTACTGTTAAGTTGAACCATATGCAAGAGTCGACATTCAACCTTTGACCTACAAAAATGGCAAGTTCACACAGTCAACCTCTATGTCATTACTGTTAATACCATTAGGGGCCCTTCAGCTTAGAAACCTGGACTTTGAGTCTCATTCCCCTCCCTCATAGTCACAGAGTCAGACTAACTAGCTACGGGACCTTGTCTAAGTCACTCCACCTCTCTGCACTATCACTCCTTCACCATTAAGATGGGGAGAAGAAACAGTTTCTACCTTACAAGGTGATAACTGAGAAGTCAATGGGTTGGTATTTCTCAAGCATTCAGGGCACTGCCTGCAATTCAGTAAAGCACAATGGTGACAAGTTAAAAGTGGTTCTTAAAGTATAGTTCAAGGGCCAGGCACGGTGGTGCACACCTGTAATCTCAGAGGCTTGGGAGTCTGAGGCAGGAGGATCGCGAGTTCAAAACCAGCCTCAGCAAAGGCAAGGTGCTAAGCAACTCAGTGAGACCTCATCTCTAAATAAAATACAAAACAGGGCTGGAGATGTGGCCCAGTGGTCAAGTGCCCCCGAGTTCAATCCCTGGTACAAAAAAAAAAAAAGATTAGAATGGGTCAAGGACCCCGGAAGGTTCCCAAGATTGCTTAGGTCCTGCAAGGTCAAAATTTTTTCTATAATAATCTAGCATTTGCCTTTTTTAAGTTCCTCCTCTCAAAAATATAGAGAAGAGTTCTCCAAGGGCTATATGATAGAAGATGTCCTTACTCTAAAAGATGGAGTGTGTGTGCTGTGTGCTCTACTCTAGCAGATATCAACAGACAAAACCCACATATACAAAACTTTCTTTTAAGAGTTAAAGGGGTCCTAACCAAAAAGTTCAAGAATTGCTAAGCCAACTCTTCAAAGTAACGGAGTCAGCACTTCCTCATGTGGCCATTAGAGGGCACCAGAAAACCAGCTTAGGAGGCCATCCATCCCCAGGACACAGGTGAAGACCTGGCTCTGGACCCAGTGTCTACCATACAACACAGGCAGACTAAGCATGTTTAGAAAACTGAAACACCCCTTACACCCTTCTCTCACCCACCAACCCTCTCCAGTTCCAGGCCAAGCATAGGGAGAGCACCTGCTAACCCAGGTACCTGTGGGCAATAGACGGCTTGTGGCCCTCGCCACGGCACCAGGGTACATCTTCGTGCAGGTACGAAAGGCCTCGTGACATGGTCTCTGCCACGTGACACAGTTCGTTCCATGTGATGATGTTCCCCTTGAGGTAATCCGTGAGGGAGCCCTAAGACAAGGAAGCACAAAACTTGGACACAGACTCTAGGTGAAGGACAAGACCCGACCCGACCCAACCCAACCCTACGCAACCCAGCCCTAGGGGGGATGTCTTAGGAGGCCAATGGTTGGGATCCTCCCCTGGGAGTCTATAATGAATAGGAGGGCAAATGAGACCAGGATAGAAAGTCAGGGGGTAATCATGAAGTTACTACTCTTATCATAAGAAGTAATCTCAGGGTCAGAGGCTCTTGCAGGGACAGCTTGGTCCACACCTATGGCAGAGGTCACCTCATGGGAACCTTTCCATCTCATCTGGATTGAAAGCATAGCTCACCTTGTCATGGAAGGCCGTGATGAGCCACAACTCCACCTCAAGGTTGGAGCCTCGCTTCTCAGCAGCAATGAACTGCAGCAGGTTCTCATGCTTCATGCCAGGTGTGCTGAAGATCTCCCGTTCACTCTGCCATGACTGCTTGTCCTGGGGCAGGGAGGCAGCTTAGTCCTGCTGCAGCCACAAACACCTTCACTCCATCCACCTCCCACTAGCTTCTCAGCTTTAGCAACCGTAAGGGGCCTAGGACACCGGGACTGAGCTGAGCCACACAGCATCAGGCCAGCAGCAACCTCTTGGATCACTTAACACCCGCCATGATTTAAAAATGGAACCACTGGGATCCAGAGATGGGAAGTAAGTTGCCCCACATCACCCAACAAGTAAAAGGCATAGCCAGGCCAGGCTTTGTTAACTGTCCTAGGCAAATGCATGGAGTGGCCTGGTATCCAGAGTTGCTGAGCAGATCATGATGTCGAGAACAAAAACCCAGGCTGAGGTTATATAGCTCAGTGGCTGAGCGCTTGCCTAGCATGTGTGAGGCACTAGGTTTGATCCTCAGCACCACATAAAAATATGTAAATAAACGTACTGTGTGCATCTACAATTAAAAAATTTTTTTTAAAAAGCCCATATACCATAGAAGATCAAGGTATGGCAAAGCCCTGTCCTAGTTCTTCAATGCAATTTCACTGCTAAATGAAATCCTCACACAGCCAAGAGTAACTTCCAGTGTGGCCATTTCTTTCTCATCCCACCAGTGTCCAGGGCTTGGACTGTCCTTTGGTAGAAGAATCTCAGCTCAGACCACAACAAGGGAAGATGACCCAGAGCCCCCTACTCACTCACCTGGAGTGGGAAGATCTTGACGGCCACAAAGTCATTCATGAGCTGGGCCTTCCAGACACAGCCGAAGCGGCCACGAGCCTTGATCTCCAACAGTTGCAGTGGCTTCAGGCCCACTAGAGGGGATGGGGGTGGAGGCCCAGGGTCCTAGCAGAAAGCAAAGGCTTAACCGGTTTTGGCCTAGCCTCGCTTCTTCCCCTCCTCACCCCTGCCCCAGGCTGCACCGTCTCACCTCGTGGATGTCCACGTGGCCATAGGGAGGCTTACGATGCCGATACATCCAGAAGGCCAGCAGGACGATGAGGGAGAGGCCCCCAATGGGCAGCAGCGAGTAGGCCAGCACCGTGAGCAGGGTAGGGGCTGTCGGGGGTGGCTCGTACGTGACTGGGGGACACATGGAGCCCTGCGTCACATAGCCCGCCCATTCCCACACCTTCACAGGGCCCTGCAGCCATTCCCCATCCAGATCCAGAGCTGAGCACTCTGGGCCAAGAAGAGGCCCAAATCTGCTGGGTCAGGTTCCCTCTTCCCATTGGCCCCTCACCTTCTGGGCCCCCAGCCTCTGGCAAGTGGGTGAAGCGCTCGTTGCAGAAGTTGCCTTCGCAGCAGCAGAAGTACACCTGCGGGTTCTCCTCGGTGGCCACACACTCCTGCCTGAAGGCAGAGAGCTTTCCTTACACCGGTAAGGAAAGGGGGGGATGCAAGACTCTCCCAGGCCTGCCCAGCCAAACCCCTCCCTATAGACAAAGCTTTTCCTGGGCAACATCAGCAGAACAGGCGATCCAATCTATCCTAAGGATGATCCAAAGTTGGGGAGAGACTGCTAGGAGTCAACACAACCTCAAATCCCTCCTCAAAATCAGAGCAGGGCAAACAGAGTTGCAGAAGAGCTTGGGAGCCTGCATACCACTGAAGAGCCCCTTTCCTGCTCAGTTATCCTGAGAGCTGCAGGGCCCAGTGGGCAGTGCAAGTGCAGGCAGGCTTCAGTAGAGGAAGGGCAAATCTTACAGTACCTGTCGTAGCAGTTGAAATCATCCAGCCAGCAGCCCTTCTTGACAAGCTCGATGGTGCCTGAGCTGTTGCGCCAGGAGGCGTAGCAGTGCAGCCGCTTGTCCTGCTCACCCTCACAGCGCTCTAAGCCACTCTGGTTGGTACGTTCCAGCTCCCAATTGGCGTTGTAGTAGATGCACTCCCGCGTCTCAGCCTCCCCACGTCCTGAACCTATGCCCCAGAGAGAAGAGACACTGAGCATGGCCCAAGGGGCTACTATTCCAAACTCCTCTACTGGACACCATGCTACCTCTGTATCCAACACCTCAGCTTGCTGTGTCCCAGCCTGTACTAGCCCTGGCTCACTTTTCCCACTATAGCTGCCCTAGGCCCAAGCAAGCGGGTAAGGAAGGAAACCTAATGCCACACAGGATGGACAAGTAGCCAGCCACAGGCACAAAAGGCAGCACCAATAGTGCCTGAGGCTGGGTGATGGCGGGCTGCTCAGGATAACAGCATTAATGAAGAAGCCCTCAAAAGCCCCAGTACAAAATCACTGTTAAATGCAGGGGTGGGGCTACAGTATTTAATAAAAACACACACTCTCAGGCATAGCCCAAATTTATCCAATGGGAATGGGAGCAGGATCTCCATTTTTAACCTTCCTGTCTATCTCAGGAGATACTGATTTAGACCTTAAAGACTACATCTGGAGGAACTATAAGGAGAAGTGGCTTCCTGCTGCCCTTGTCTCCACCTCTCCTTGGTCACCACAGGGCCCCCATCCACCTATCCAGGGAGCTAGCTCAGTATGTCCCCCATAAGAGAATAAGGACTCTCCAGTGTCCCTTCCACACCCAGCACCCACACCTGGTGCTGTAGAATGTCTAAAGATAATCAGGCCTGCACAGGTAAGGCTCCCAGAGTCACCACCAGGGATATGTGCCTCTAGCTAGCAGGAGGGCTGGCTAGTGGCTAAGTTGTAAACACAGATCAATCTCTCAGCTGGGCTTGGCCCCTGATGATGACCCCCAGGCATACCCTCTCTACTCCTGAACCTCATTCTATCTCCTGAAGAAATGCCACCCAGATGGTCAACTGTTTTAACCTGCAATTGCCTATTCAAATGCTTTCCTTTAAACATGACCTCAAACATTTACCAAATCCATCTTCTTTACCATTCCTAAAAGATAATGCCCAGTCTCAGCCTTAGCTCAGTCCTCAATTCCCCCATGAACGATTTTGCCCTGGGATGGCAAAGTATATACAGATGGCAAAAGAAGTTCTGTCTGGGAGTACTCAGCTATGTCTCCTTCACTGGGCATCCATATCAAGGGCTCACTGCCAGAACTCCATGAAGATATCTGAGAGGAAACAGTGGCAAACATTCACCCAGTCTTTCTGCACTTCTTGGGCCTACTGTGGGGTAGTGGCCTATCACCACCCCTGGCTGGGTTCCCCCAGTCCCTGCCACAACTATGCCCACCACAGGAAGAAAAGGAACCAAAGTCAATCCCAAAAAACCACCAGACAGCCCACCGGCAGCCTGACTTCATTGGCAGCAGGAAAGACAGGCAAGGAGAAGGGAGTCCGCTCGACCCTGGACAAGGCAGTGTCTTGAGTTCTAGCACAGCCCATAGCTTGATTTCCCAGGGCCCATTCATCCAGGAGAATACTGAGTGACTGCCCAGGGCAGGAGCCCCTCTACCAAAGGAGCAGCATACTCTGCTCAGACTCACCCTTGCTCTACCTCCCTATAGTGCTAAAAGGTCCTTCCACAGGGGCCTGGTCAGGGCCAAGCACCAAATTCCAAGACTCCAGGTAAGACCCACAAGTTCAAAACATCACTCAACCAGAAAGGAAATGTCCAACCCCAGCTCTGGCCATCCAAGGCCATGTGGCCTAGACCCTGATAGTTGTAAAAGGAAAATTATGGCCTTGTGACAAGCCAGGCAGCTGGAACTCAGCCTGGCCCTCATGAAAGGGCCTCAAGGTCTACATGGGGGCTCACACAGGGGTGCACTCTGACTCTCCCCAGTCAGAGTCTTCCTCAAATATAGGCTTATAGTTCAGGGGAAGAAGCTCAGGGGACCCAATGCAGGCAGGAGCCAAAGACTGAGCAAGTACCAGGGCTCCTACCAACCTGCAGCAGCATCCAGTAGCTCAGCTATGCAAAGCCTCTAATCCACAGGGTGCATGCCTCCTCTCCCCAACCTGAAGCCCCACTGCCTCCACAACAGCAATTCCAGTGGGGGGGAGACTTGAGACTTGTGGGAAAGCCTCCAAGTTGGACTGCTGACAGGAGTTGTACATTGCCCCATCTTCTTCCCTCTCTACAGTCATACCACACTGCCAGGTTCTTGAATGTGCTGGGCTTCTAGGCTTAGCACCCGTTACCACCTCTGGCTGCAAGATGTTCCCCACTTTATCCCTAGGATTTCAGCCCTGGCCTCTCCCCTAATACCAGGCAAACTCTACTTCCAATGGCCTTATGCTTCCTCTAGCACCTAATTTACCACCCTTGGCTAATCACCTGTTCTTAAAGGACTCTTTCAGACATCCAAAAAGTATATACTTAACATAACCAAAAATAATTCCCAAGAAGAAATAACAATATTAACACAATGAACACTTGTATAAGAAATAAAACATTACAAATGTGCTCAACAATTGCATTACAAATGCCAGCTTCTTCCACAAGACTGGAAAATTGATGAAAGCAGAGCCCTTGCCCATCTTGTATGCGAGAACCAGTTCCAGACACATAGATGGATGGACACACAGAAGGACAAAAGGGTGTAGGATGTGTGGTTAGACCAAGATTTCAAAAAAAGGGAACAAGCCGGGCGCGGTGGCGCAAGCCTATAATCCCAGAATTTAGGGAGGCTGAGACAGGAGAATCGCGAGTTCAAAGCCAGCCTCAGCAATGGCAAGGCGCTAAGCAACTCAGTGAGACCCTGTCTCTACATAAAACACAAAATAGGGCTGGGGATGTGGCTCAGTGGTCGAGTAGCCCTGAGTTCAATCCCCAGTACCAAAAAAAAAAAAAAAAGAAGGGGACAAGAGAGAGAGTTTCAGCCTGAAGCCTCCACTTGCCAGAAATGGGGATCAAACCCCAGGGCCTCATACACGTTAGGCAAGGGCTCTACCACTAAGCTACACCCCTAGAGCAAGAGTTTCCATCTTTGGTCAACAAGCAACAAGCTCCCTGTTCAGCGTTAGGAATTCCAACAAGAAAGACCAACAGACAGTGGCCTAAGGCTGACTCAGCTCCTCTCTCCAAGCCACAGTCAGGCAAGGACCCCTTTGGCCACTACCACAGGCAGAAACCGTGTGGGAAAGGCTGGGAGCCCCAAATCTTAAGGCTCCAGGAAGGACCCAAAGTTTAAGGATGTCACCTGAGCCCCATCTGACCAGATCCTCTTTCAGGCAACCCAGCAAAACAACAGCCTTGAAACAGCCAGACTTTATTTATTTATTTTTTTTTAATATTTTTTAGTTGTAGATGAACACAATGTCTTTATTTTATTGCTCTGTATGTGGTGCTGAGGATCGAACCCAGGGCCTCACGCATGCAAGCGCTCTACCGCTGAGCTACAATCCCAGGCCCGAAACAGCCAGACTTTAAATCCTGCTTTGACACTTCACCACTGTGTGCTCCTGGGCACATTACAGAACCAGTTACTCTGTGAGAGGGGTTAATAACAGTATCTACCTCTTAGGGCTGTCACAAGAACTAAATGAGTTAATGCATGTCTGCATTTCAAGAGTGGTCTGAACGGGCCTGACATACCAGTCATTGTATCGGAGCCACACCCTTCCCTATTGCCAGTAATAATCCCTTACAACTCAACTCCCCTCAAGCCCCCAGCCCATCAAGTCATAGGAGGCCCCTGAGAGCTTTTTACTCAGAGCTGAAGTGACATTCTGTGCCCCTCCCATACCACAGCCAGGCTTGGAAGCCAGCTGGAGACCCAGAGGCCTCTAAGCTTTCTCTCCTATCCTAGGCTGTTTCTTCACACATTTTAGCTATTTATAGCCTCTGGCAATACTCCAACCACACACCTCTGCTTTTTAATAGATGAAGGCCTCCTGCCCACACCCATGAGCCAGGGCACACATGCATAGAAGGCTTCCCACCCTAGCCTACTATCCTCTCCTGGCAGGAGAGGAAGCTGTCCTCCCAAGATAGAGGGGCTTGCAGTGCCCCCCTCACGCCTGCTGTCTTATAGTGCTGAAGGAAGTATCCCCCCCCCCCACACACACACCAGGACAAAAGGACTTGCTGCATCCCTGAGTCACAGCCATCTCAATTGCTGGCCTCCAAAGGAAGCAGGTAACTCAAGTCTGAGTGTCCCTAAGAGGTAGTCCTTATGCCCATGCCCTGGCAGTTTAAAGGGGGGGAGGGGGGGAACCCTCTATCTAGGCAGAGAAGAAGAAACCTCAGTCCCAGAAACTCCACACACACACACACACACACACACACACACACACACACTGAGTCAACTAACATGCAGGTTCTACTCTGAACTGACATTCCAGGTAATGGGACCTAAGCAGATCAGTTTCAATGCGCAAAGCACTGGGAGGTCCTTTCCCCTCCGAAGCAGCTCAGTACAGTGGGCTTCGGACACATCTCACTATGCTCTGGGGAGAACACGGTGAAATGTCACCAAGGTCCTGCCAATGAGGGGCTCAAAGTGCAACAGGGAGGGGGAAGAAATGGGAAATGGGGAAGGTGGCTCAGAGCTAGAATGACCATGCCTCCTGTGGGGTTCCCCAGCTCTGGCTTGGGGTGTCCCCAGTCAGCTAACATCTCTCAGAACTGTGAACCTCAGCACCCAGCAAGCCACTGCATTCTTGGCTCCTGGTTCCCCTTGGCAGTCCCTGATAGGGAGCAGGCACCCAGCCTCACCCATATGGTCATGTAAGTGGTGAGAAACTGCCCCTCACCACTGTATCTACCTCAAGTCAACCCGGACCAGCTGGGCGAGATACACCCTCCCAGATGCCTCCGTGCATGAGAAGACTAAATAAGGATGACTTCAGTGGGTTAGTGCTCCCTCCACTGTCCAGCCTCCATGGCTGCCCAGAGGCAGGAACAGCCTCTCCCCGGGGTCAGTGCCCCTAGGAAGAAGGCCCTGCATTTACTGAGCAAATGCTACCCCAGCGGGTCCCCTTAGAAGAGCCAAGGGGAACCATAAGACCTAAAGGTGAGAGCTTCTAAACTGCACACAGCAGCATCCCCTCCACCTCCCCAGGACCAGAGGCAAGGTGGCTGGGGAGTAAGGACCCAAAAACCTATAAGGAGAGGGGGGGGAAGGGGAAGGCAAGAGCATGAGCTATACAGACACAGACACAGCATTGTGAGTGATACACACACTCTTTCACACAAGAGAACTAAATACAATCTTGATAAATTTGGGTTCTTTTTATTTTTCCAGTGCTGGGGATCAAACCCAGGGCCTTGGGCATGCTAAGCAAATACTCTACCACTGAGCTATATCCCCAATCCTAGCTAAATGTTTTACTCTTGTCCATGTATTTGTAAACCATCCAGATTAATATCTATTTATCAATTGCATAGCTCATGCCACATCCCAGACACTATACTAAGCTCTTTTCAAATAATATTCAATCTTCATGACAATCCAGAGTTATTTTACAGATAAGAAAACTGAGGCACAAGAGGTTAAGTAACTTCCCAAGTCATTTATGAATGATTTCAAATCTAGGCAGCCCATTTCTAGAGTGTATGTCTTTATATACTGCTCTTTCTCCAGAGTTCTGAAATGCGCGAATTTCCAGAGCCATGTAACAGTCCCTTGTCTGACCTTACTTTTATTCACTCTCCTGTTGGACTCAGGTTATTTATGTTTGTTATTTAAGTAACATGATTGAGCTCTCCTTGGGTTTATGTGTGGGCATTTCTACAGGATATATCCACACAGGCTGGAACAGCTGGGGTCACAGGATCTGAGCATCTTTAACTCACTAACTAGTCAAACTATTCTCCAAAGGGAATGTACCAATTTATGTTCCCAACAGTCCCCACTGAGTCACACCCTCATCCTCCCTGAATCCTAACCTGGCAGTGTGTGAAATGTTAATGTGGCTTCAATCTACATTCCTTTGATAACTGACTATATCTTTCTGTGATCACTGACCTCTCCTGTGAACTGCCTGTTCATATCCTTTCCCATTTTCATATTGGGTCGTTTTTCCTTTAAGTAATATAAAGTCTTTACATATTCTTGGTAATAAATCTTTTCTTACTACATAGTAACCCTCTTCATTTGTAATATTCTTTGTCGAAAAGTCTACTTATTCGATGCTGTCATAGCTATTAACATTTCTTGCGGTATTTTCTCAATCTTTTCCAATTTTTATTTTAAATCTTTCTGCTTCAGAGGATCACAAGTTCAAGGTCAGCCTGGGCAACTGAAACTGGACCCTGTCTCAAAATAAAAATGAAAAAGGCCTAGGGGTTTAGCTCAGTGGTAGAACACCCCTGGGTTAAATCCCCAGAACCATAAAAACAAAACAAAAAACTCACGTTTGTTTTTATTTCCTCTGATTCAACAAGGAATTGAATTGCATTACATTTATGACTACTACATGTTTAGATTTGTTTTTTCTCTACTGCTACCTCCATTTATGCTCCTTGTTTGTTTTGTTTTGTTTTGTTTCTGTGGTACTGTGGTTATGTATGTTTAATTTGTCCAAACCCAGGGTCCCACACATATATAGCACAGTGTTCTATTGCTGAGCCACATAGGGTCATCTTTTTATATTTCTTATTTTCCCTTTTTTTAAATTCTATTTTTCGGTAGTGCATGCTAGGAAAGTACTCTACCATTGAGCTATCCCCCTCAGCGCTTATATTCCATATTTCAGTTCCTTCTCATCTGAAAGTTATACATTTCATTTCCATTTTAAGTCCTCCTTTCAACTTAGATTTAATTTATTACTTGCATTCAGTATTTAATGTTATTAATGTTCTTACCCAATTCCCAAGAAAAGATATTGTGTTTTATACAGTATCTCAGACCATTTGGGGGGAGGTACTGGGGATTGAACTCGGGGGTACTCGACCATTGAGCCACATCCCCAGCCCTATTTTGTGTTTTATGTAGAGACAGGGTCTCACTGGGTTGCTTAGCACCTCGCCATTGCTGAGGCTGGCTCTGAAATCGGGATTCTCCTGTCTCAGCCTCCCAAAGTGCTGGGATTACAAGCTTGCGTCACCACACCTGGCTTAGACCAGTTTTTTGATGCCGTAACAGACTGAAACTGGGTAATTTATTAAAAAAACAGAGACTTATTCTTACAGTTCCAGAGGTCTGATAGCTCAAAGCTGAGGGTCCATATCTGAGGAGTATGTTCTTGCATCCCATGGCAAAAGGTGGAAGGACAAGAGACAGAATGGTTGTCAAATGTGTCCTTTTACAGGGAACCCACTACCAGGATAACTAACCCACTTTCAGGAAACCACATTAATTCATTCATGAGGACAGAGCCTTTGAGACCTAATGACTTTTTTCTTTTTTTTCTGGTACTGGGGATTGAACCCAAAGGCGCTTTACCACTAAGCTACATCCCCAACCCATTTTGTTTTTTATTGAGAGACAAGGTCTCACTAAATTGCTTAGGGCCTCGCTAAGTTGCTAAGGTTGGTCTTGACTCTGTGATTCTCCTGTCTCAGCCTCCCAAGTCACCGTTATTACAGGTGTGCAACACCATATCCTGCTCCTAATCACTTCTTAAAAGTTCTACCACTTAACACTGTTGCACTGGGGACTAAATTTCCAATACGTGAACTCTGGAGAGGTATTTAATCTGTAGCACAGGCAATATTTTTTTAATTCGTCCATACATTCATCATCTTGTCTGCTCACCCATTCCTCCCTGATTCTCTGTCCTTACTTTTTTTTTTTTTAAATATTTATTTTTTAGTTATAGGTGGACAGAATATCTTTATTTTATTTTTATGTGGTGCTGAGGATCGAACCCAGTGCCTCCTGCGTGCTAGGCGAGCACGCTACCACTGCACCATAACCCCAGCCCCTCTCTGTCCTTACTTGAGACCATTGTATCTGCTGAAAAACTTACTCCTTCAGAAAACACTTGTTAATTAAAAAAGAGTCTTTGTTTGCTTTTCTGAACTGTTATTTTATCTTTCTTCCTAAATCAAAGTTTAAAATGAATGTAAAATTTTAGATTCAAGTTATTTTGTTCTCAGCATTTTGAAAATACTACTTAGTGGTTATTTTCTGGCTTCCACTATTGTTGCTTAAAAATCCACTATATTTTAACTATACAGATATTCTAACTTTTCCTCCCTCTGTCTGCTTTCTTCTTTCTTTTCTTTATAGTTTCACTATAAGGAATGTGTCTAAGTATACATTTAAATTTATTTGCCAGGTGCGGTGGCTCAAGCCTGTAATCCCAGCACTTTGGGAGGCTGAGACAGGAGAATCGCAAGTTCAAAGCCAGCCTCAGCAATGGCGAGGTGCTAAGTAACTTAGCGAGACCCTGTCTCTACATAAAACACAAAACAGGGCTGGGGATGTGGCTTACTGGTCGAGTTCAATCCTTATTACTAAAAAAAAAAAAAAAAGAAATTATTTATACTGATTGGGATTAACTATGCTTTTAGAGTCGATGATTCATGCCACTCATCAATTCTGAGAAACTCTTGACTATTATCAGTTTGAGTATTGCACTGCCCTATTCTATGATTCTGAAATTCCTATTACATAAAAATTAAACCTTCTTATTCTGTCCAGTCTCTTAACTCCCCGTTATGGTTTATATGTATCCCCCAAAGTTCAAAAGCTGGCAAATTAATCCCCTTTGCAACAGTGCTGAGAATACCTTCAAGGTGATTAACTCTTAAGAGTTGTCTTCACAAATAGACTAATGTCATTATCAAAGAGTGGGTTAGCCATCTTTCCCCACTCTTTCTCTCTTTCCTTAAGATCCCTTCCACCATGTTATGATCTCTTGCCCAGGTAAAGGACAAGAATCATAAATACTTCGCCAAATACCAATACCATACTCTTGGGACTTCTCAACCTCCAAACAGTGAATCAACTAAATTCCTATTGTTTTTAAATTACCTAGTCTGTGGTATTCTATTATAGAACAGAAAACAGACTAAGATGCCCCTGCTTTCATATTGGCCTATTGTGTCTAAAAATCATTACAGATAATTCCTTAAGATCTGACTTCCAATTCACTAATTGCCTCTTTCACTGTGTCTAATCTTCTGTATAGCTCTTCTATTTAATTTATACATTCAACTATTCTAGTTTTCATCTTTATGAGTTTTACTTTTTAAAAAGACAAAACTTGTTCTGGTGGTATATAGCTCAGTGATAGGGCTTGCCTAGTATGCACAGGGCCCTGGGTTTGTTCTCCAGTACTATAAAAACAAAAAACAAAACTTCCTGGTTTATTGTGGTGCTTCTGTACTTTGTCATACTTCTAATTCCTTCTTATAATTCCATAACTTAACTTCTTGAAAGTCTATTTCTGACATTTCTCATTTCTGATCACTTTCGCTCATGGTAGTTTCCTTACATATTTTAGAATTTTGGATAATGAGCTTATGTTCAATGGAACCTTTTCTGTGGGAATACTGGGAGACCAAATTTGAGAGGGCAACCTTCCAGAGATCATTTATATTTTTTTTGCTTCTGCCAAATTACCAATTACCAAATTGGAACCACTTTAATTTCTCAATTTAGAGTTTTCCAGAGAGCAAGATGATACAAACTTCAGCTCTAAGCTCACGTGTGCACAGGTCCATGGTTATAAACACTCAGGGGAAAGTACAACTAACCTCACCCCCTCCCCTATCATCTTAGGCCAAGAAAATTCATTATCTAGTCTCTTCATCAACAAAAGGATGTTCCTTCTAGTCTACACTTACATTGAAGATATAATGCCATGGAAGTCTGAAGATGTGAAGCCTTCAGTTCTAATTCCATAATTATGTCCTGACCCTAACACAGCTACTAAACCCACCTCTCTAAATTATACAGATGGACAAAGACTTAAGGGAGTCAGTAATTTCAAGTATTTGAGGCACACAGCTCTAGCTCCTACCACCTTTTTGCTTTTCTCTTATTCTTACAAATGTGGCTATCTAGACTGCATTTTTAAAGGATATTTACCATACTTTTTCTAGCATTTATATGCTTTGTATGAAGCTTTTCAGCTGATTTGTTCACTACAAATGCCAGGAGTGGAAGTCCAGGAGCATTTTCCAAGATGACAGGAGGAGCCCCATCTGCCTTCCAAAGCCTAGCCTAGGAACAAGGAACCAAGCCAGGTCACCTCAAGTCAATTCCAGATTGGACTTTGTAAACAAGTCCCTGGCATCATCTCTTCATAGAAGAAGGTGTGGCCAGGGCCATTCTCAGAAACACATGTCTTTCTCCATTCCCTGTCATTCCTAAAGAACACTGGAGAAACAGCTTATAGGTAAAGGATAAAGATCATAAACGAACATTTCCCTTCACTCCCTCCTATAATCCCACTAAAACCACAGCAAAGAAAAAATGTCTAAGGAATAAACCCATGAGGACAAGAATAGGAGAAAACTGCAGAAATGAAATTTCAATGCTGGAAAGCAGATAAGTAAGTGGTAACTAACCACACAGATTCTTAAATGTTGGCTGTACAGAAAGTTGAGGAGCAACATGATTTCCACAACATCTGGGAATTTGTGACACCAGATGTCTCTGGAAGAATGGAGTAAAAATGAGTCCAAAAATAAAAGGATCCACTAGTATGGCGCAAGCAGATGCTCAGGTCCTACCACCACTCGGGGCCAGAGGCTACCCCACTCCAAACCAGCAGGGACAAGAAGTTTACTTTCTGAAGATGATGAAACAGCCAGCCTCTGCAGAGAGAAGCAGGCAAATCTGAGGGCATCAAATCACACTCCGAAGTAGGAGAAGTACAGAACAACATACCAAACACAGATAAAATATCCCAGATCTCTTCCCTCTATGGCTTCTAACATGTTGGCAGTACAGTCTTTAACTACCAAAAAGAAAACTCAGAAGAGACTCTTCAGGGGAATCTTACCAGTTCCAAAAATGACCCAATCCAATCTCCAGACCATTGGCTAGCTTCACTCAAGAGCTCAGAGTTTTTCATCAGTATTCTGGTCCATGTTTAAATATGAACAGCTCTACAAAAGCCATTTAGTGAACAACAAAGATAAAAATAGTTTGGAAAAAAAAAAAACTTTGGAGAGAAAAGACTATGCAAGTAGAAGAAAACTTCAAGAGTTATATTATTATCCTCAGAGAAATGGTAATGAACCCATGGGATTTTACACACACACACACATACACACACACACACACACACACACACACACACACACACACACGGGCAGAAATGAAAATCAACCAAAGGATTAGATGATAAAGTCAAAGAAACATCATCAAAAAAGTAAAGCAAGAATACAAAGATGTAAAAAAAAACAGTAGAGAAAAAAAGTCAAGGTTTTTTTGAGGTGCAGTCCAGGAAGTCCAAAACCTAAATAATGAGTTCAAAGTTTAAGAAAGAGAAAATGGCTGTGCGCACTGGCGCACACCTGTAATCCCAACTATTCAGGAAGTTGAGGCAGGAGGATCAAAAGTTCAAGGCGAGCCTCAGCAACTTTTCAAGGTCCTGCCTCAAAATAAAAAATTTTGAAGGAATGGGGATGTAGAAGGGGTAGAGTGTTTGTCTAGCATGTGTGAGGCCCTAGGTTCAATGCTGAGTACCAAAAAAGGAGTGAGGAAGAGGAAAGAAGAAGAAATCAATGACCAGCACAGTGAATGAAAACAGGACCCCACCAAGGCTCATCATGTCAAATTTCACAACAATGAAGACAAGAAAAGATCTGTAATAAGTATCAAGTAAGAGCCAGGCGTGGTGGCGCAATCCTGTAATCCCAGCACTTAGGGAGGCTGAGACAGGAGAATCGTGAGCTCAAAGCCAGCCTCAAAACTGAGAGGTGCTAAGCAACTCAGTGAGACCCTGTCTCTACATAAAACACAAAATAGGGCTGGGGATGTGGCTCAGTGGTCGAGTGCCCCTGAGTTCAATCCCCAGTACCAAAAAAAAAAAAAGTATCAAGTAAGAGAGAATCTTCACCTATAAGCGATTAGGAATCCAACTGACTTTGCACCCAGCAGTCAACACTTAGAAGCTAGAATACAATGGAAAAAAAGCTTCACAATGGAAGAGAAAAGATTTCCTATTTACAAGCCCATAGCCAGTAAATATCAATGAAACACAAAGGCAGAAAAGAAAAACAGATCACAAAAATCCACCTCCTATTTACTCTTTTTCAAAATGTACTGAAGAGTGTGCACCACCAAGAGGAGGGTGAAACAAAAAAATTCAAAGATCCAAGCTGGGCACGGTGGCGCACACCTGTAATCCCAGCACTTTGGGAGGCTAAGACAGGAGGATCATGAGTTCAAAGCCAGCCTCAGCAACGGCGAGGCGCTAAGCAACTCAGTGAGGCTGTTTCTAAATGAAACACAAAATAGGGGTGGGGTTGTGGCTCAGTGGTCGAATATCCCTCAGTTCAATTCCTGGTACCAAAAAAATAAAAATAAAAAAGAATAATAAAATCATGCTTTTGAAAAGGCCCCAAAGCAGAATCCAAAGTCTCCACAACTATCATTTACAACATTGAAATACAAGCCAACATTATACAAAAAACAGGAATGTGTGTCCCATATTCAAGAAAAAAACAAATCATTAGAGACCAGTCCTAAAATAAATGGATGCTGGAATTAGCAATGATAGTAAAGGAGCCATCAGAAGTACTCTCAAGGAGAGAGGAAAGTTGTGTTCTAATGAAATACACTGATGGGTTGGGTTGTCTCAGAAAAGAAACAGAACTTATAAAAAATAAAAAAGAGCCAAATGAAAATTCTCAAACTGAAAAACACGCTATCTGAAATTTAAAATTCACCTAGATAGGTTGAAAGTAAATTGATAGAAATAAATGTTCTATGTCAATATAAACATAGGGAGAATATGAAATTTTATAACACTGAAACACCAAAATGGAGTTCTTTCCCTGACGAAGTCTCATCAGTTAGTACAACTTCCCAATAATAAAACAAGTTCTTATGCCTATGAAATACCACATTAGAGAATGTACATGTTTGAACTTTTATTAGAAAGACTATTTCCCAACTTCCTCTTAAGTTATCAATATATAGTTATCTGTATTTCATGAATGTTTTACTCTGAGGATTTACTAAAGATTAAATATTAAAGTATTTCTCAACACCTACTGAGATAATCATATAGTTCACCCTACTTTACTGTTAACAAGGTGGATTAGATTCATTTTCTTTTTTCAATATTTTTTAAGTTGTTGATGGATCTTTATTTTATTCATTTATTATTCATATGTGATGCTAAGGATCGAACCCAGTGCCTCACGCATGCTAGGCAAGCGCTCTACCACTGAGCTGCACTCCTAGCCCTAGATTCCTTTTCAATTGTTATAATGCATTCCTGGGATAAGAAAAAATATGTGGTTATAATGTACTTTAATTTTTATGTATTTCTGCATTCTATTTGTGAACATCTAAGGATTTTTGCATCGTATGTTCATCAGAATAATTAGTTCTATTTATCCCACCTGTTCTATGTTCCCTTACCTTTTTCTGCTTTCTTTTCAACTGGACAAATTCCCTATTACTCCACTTGTCCCAGTTTTTTGGATTGAAAGTTATCTCTTTCTATCCTTTAGTGTTTACCCTGGAGATTACAGCATGTTTTCCTGACTTATCAAAATCTAACACTGGGGCTGATGATGTAGCTCAGTGAAAGAGTGCTTGCCTAGCATACAGAAGGCCTTGGGTTCAATTCTTGGCACCAAAAAAAGAAAAAGAAACCTAACATTAATTGGTACTTCCACCCTATTCCTAGACAAAGGGAACATTTACAAGAATTTAACTTCATTTTCAATCTACTCTCACATACATTACCGTTGCCATGCATTTTGTTTTTTTTTGTATTTCAAATTCAATACCACATTATTATTATTTTTTGGTACCGGGGATTGAACTCAGGGGCACTCAACCACTGAACCACATCCCCAGCCCTATTTTGTGTTTTAATTAGAGACAGGGTCTCGCTGAGTTGCTTAGCGCCTTGCCATTGCTGAGGCTGGCTTTGAACTCACAATTCTCCTGTCTCAGCGTCCCAAAGTGCTGGGATTACAGGCATGCACCACAGCCTCCGGCCCGCATTATTATTTTCATACAATCAAGGCCTAAATATTTACCATTTTCGTTGTTCTTCATTTCTCTCTACATCTCTGACCTTCTATCTGGATCATTTTCCTTCTGCCTAAAGAATTACCACTTTTTTTTAAAAATATAGACATTTGCATCCATGTTTACTTTTTATTTGTTTGTTTATTGGTGGTGCTGGGGATTGAACCCAGTGACTCATGCATGCTAGGCAAACACTCTACTCCTGAGCCACATCCCCAGCCCAAGAATTACCTTTTTTGCCTCACATGCACAAGGCCCTGGGTTCAATCCCCAGCACCACAAAAAAAAAAAAAAAAAAGAATTACCTTTTTTAAAAAATAATAATAATAAAGGGAAAAATTACTTTCTATATCTGATACGTTCTTGGAATATAATTTCACTTGATATAATTTTGGGTTGACAGCTATTTCTTTCAGGACTTAAAGTTACTGTTCTATTGTCTTCCAATTTCCATTATTTCTGTTGTGAAGTCAGCTATCAGTATAACTATACTCTTTTTTTGAGGGGGTGGGTACTGGGAATTGAACTCAAGGGCACTCAACCACTGAGCCACATCCATAGCTCTATTTTATACCTTAGAGACAGGGTCTCAGTGAGTTGCTTAGCGCTTTGCCATTGCTGAAGCTATGATTCTCCTGTCTCAGCCTCCAAAGCGCAGGGATTATAAACGTGGGCTACCATGCCCAGCAGTATAACTATACTCTTTTAATTGTAATATCTTTTCTTGCTAGCTGCATTTAAGATCCTCCTTCCATCTTAGGCTTTCAAAATCTGGCTATGATGGAAATTAAGTATAGACTGTTTTATTTGTTATCTTACCTGGGATTGGCAGGACTTCTTTAATCTATGGCTTTGTTTTTCATTAGTTTTACAAAGGTCTCAACTGTTGTATGGTCTACATCATTCTCTCTCCTTTACTTCTGTGGCGATGAACACCCAGATCTCAGACCTTATCACTTTGTTCTGTCTTATCTCTTTTCTCTTTCATCCTTCTTTTTGTCTCTCCATGGTTCAGGACATTTTATTCTGATCTACCATCCAATTCACTAATCCTCTCTTCAGTTGCACCTAATTTGATAAAATCATGTACTTGGTTCTTAATTTTTGTTCTTATACACATCAGTTCTATAACAGATCTTTCCTCTCTGCTGAAATTCCCACTGGTTCATCTCCTTAACTAGAGTAAGCAATGCTACTTTTAAATATGTACATGATAATTCCAATCTGGAGTTCATCCAGACTGGATTTAACTGTGATATTTCTGCTGGCTCTTTATTTCAAATCACCAATCACTAAATTCACGAATTGTTTATAGAAATAAGTGTGAAGCCAAAGATGCACTAAGATTTTAAATGTGCTTCTGCCAGGCATTAAAAATACCATTAATCTCAGAACATTTTAATCCAACTTTAGAGTTTAACTGATTCTACCTCACCCCTAGGTCTTTGGAGTCCCAACATAAAAGGAGGGGTTAACTCTACCCACCTCCTGCTTAGAACTTCAGTTCCTGTCTTCCTAACCCCATAAAGCTATCAAATACAATGCTCAGTTTCTCAAATGCCCCTATAAATGATTGAAAACAAACCCAAACCCCAAAGTCATCACCCTGGGTCTTTGTTCTCACATCAATCCTAACCTGATAAGCCTATTGTCTTAGCTATACAATGACTTTAATCAGAAGTCTTCTTTATCAGTTTTTCCAATTGTCTTTAGAAGGGAAAGAGGGGTTGGTCCTGATCATCAGTACTTTCTATAGATGCACAGGTTAAAATGTCTGGAAGAATATACAACCACCTTAAAAGGCTTACTTTTGGAGGAGCCCAGGGGTTTTAAGAGACCCTGGTTTTAACTGTTAAATAGATAATTTCTGCAATTGAGTGTATGTGTGTTATCTGTACAACTAAAACTTAAAATGGGAAAAGAAATTAGGGCCACTGTGACTTCTACTCTCCCAACTATACACCAGAGTGGCTAACCTTGGGTAAGGGGAGGGCTAGAGGAAAGAGGATCCTATTCCCTGGCCTTTCTTCTACTTTCATATGGCCCTGTAAGACCCACCCTCAGGCCTCTAGAGGGGTCAGAGGAGGGGCCAGCGATAAAAAGAAAAACTAGACACCACCTCTTGAATCCTGTCCCTCTAGTTTCTAAGCCACAGAGCAGATGAGCCTTGATCTTTATGTTTTCCATGCAGACAGGCTGAACCTCCCCTTGAGGCCTGAGCCACAAGGCTCCTCCCCTCTAGCCCCTCTTCAAACTTAGATGGGAAGGAAATTCCCAAAAGTACATCAAATAAAGGTATCTGAACTTAGGCTTGCCAGCCCAAAGCTCTGAGAGCCTAAGTATGCTTTCTGAATAAATGGACAGATAATTGTCATGTTGACGGTGGAGAGGAAAGAAGGTTGTCAATGACACTGGACTCATACATGAAAAACACTATGCACCACTGCTTAGCCTGAAAGCAAAAAAAAACCATCCTGGCTTCAACACTCAAGAGTCAGGTTCCAAATCAGCCTCCTGTTTTAATTGGTTCAGGTCAGAGAGTCAAACAAGGACCCCTCTATCTCCCTAGATGGACAGACAACAGCTGGTCTGGTCACATCCTCTAAAATGTTCAGTCACAAACCCAGGGAAGCAGCCTCCTCCATCCTCCAGCCAAGAGCTTGGGTTACCAACCAGCCTTCCTTTTCCTTCCTCAGAACTAATTTTAGCCTCCCTGGTTGTCAGAGTGGAACTGAAATAGTCTGCCTAGGAACACATTTGCAAAGAGGAGCATAAGCTTGCCTCACAAAATACCTTAGCTCCGGCCCAGAAACTAGTCATGAAGGAGAAGCCCCATTGTGGAGGAGCTCAGGCCCCTCTAGACAACACTCTCCAGAGCAGAGGTCCACAAATCTGCCCAGTGGGGCAAGGTTCTTTTCCAACACCGGCTTTCATGGATCACATGTCCATGAATGAAAACACTCAGCTGGAGCTGCCAGTCCCCAAGAGGATCTGAAAAAGGCACATGTATGTGTACAAGAAGACAGGAATAACTAGGGCAAAGCATGGGCTGTCCAGAGGCAGGAAGCCATTACTGATCCTGAGCCAGGAAACAGGCACAGCTGACCCCTAAACAATCCTAGCTTGTGTGATCCGTTGATTTCCAATACCTACCATTGTCTTAGGCAGAGATTCCACTGACAACCTCCATAAACAAAGACCGGGAAGAGGCAGCAGCATCTCCTCACCCAGCAACCTGGTACCCAGGGGCAGCCCTACAGGACCGCCAGAAGCAGGTACCTCTGGGGCTGGGACTGACCTGGGAGTCGAGTGGAAAATGAGAGACCAAAAAGGAAGCCCAGAAAAAGGGTGAGTGAGCATTGTGGAACAACAACAACAACAAAAAAAAACTGGTGATGGAATGGAAGAGAAGGGAGGGAAAGAAGACAAAGATTTCTAGGAAAACAACAAAGTCTCCTAGGAAAAGAGTCTAAAAGAGAGGACACTAGAAGTCTCCATCCCAGCACACGCTCCACACAGCAGTGACGTGGAGTGCTGGGAACTGAGGCTTCTAACAATGCTTCCTCCCACTCTAAGGTCCAGTTTGAAATTAGCTGCCTGTGCAGCAAGCTGTGTCTCTCTGAGTTTACAGTTCAGAAAGGAGAAGTTCCCCCAAGGCCCCTCCTCAGCAGAGCCAGAGGAGGAGAGGGGAGGAGTAGACAACAAATGTTGGAGCAGCCACAGGGGACCACCAGCCTGCCAGCCCAACTCACAGGCCTCCTTAAAGATCAACCATGTCCATCAGGGCCTCCACCACGGGTACCTGTCTCAGGCAGTGCTGCCTACCACACCTCCCCAGATCCAGAGGAGAAACCCTGGCCCTGTCCTCAGATTCCATCTGGACACCACACCCTGAGGAGAGGGGAGAGACTTGTACCCATACCTTTGGGGAGAGGCTGCCCTCCTGCCCTGGTGTCCCCGGCCTGGGAACTCCAGGCCCACGGCCACTGTGGCTCCTTGGAGTGCCACCCAGCAGGCCCACTCGGGGGAAAGAGCATGCCTGCGTCCTGCTACAACCCCAGTGCTCCTCTTGGCAGACAGGGCCAGCCTTGGCTGGTGGGGCTCCCAGGTGAGCAGAGAGGGGGTGCCAGGAAGGAGGAGAGGCCCCACCAACAGGCACTTCCTGACATTCTGCGTGTGCAGGAGGGAAAGATACTCGTGCCAGCCTCAAGGAGATGGCCAGAGTCAGAGCGGGTGGGCGGGTGCAGGCAGGCAAGCTGCCTGGCCACCCACAACAGCCGCCTCCCTGAAACCCGAACCACTTCTGGGAAAACTCAAGGACGCCAGGATTCTTCTTGGTGGCAAACAGTATACTCAACCCACTAATTTGAACCAAACTCTCACATACTGTACAGGTTTATCTGAGCAGGAACCTCCTAGGTTTTGAAAAGAATCCAACCTCCAGTGCTGCCTGAATCCTAGGGAATGAAGATGAAAGTGCAACCATTAGCTCCACCTCCCCTACCTGCCTGCCTCATTAAAAGCAAGAGAACATTCTAGACCACTGGTTCTCAACCTGACAATGATTTTGCCCTCACCTCCACCAAAGACACTTAGTAATATCTACAAGAATTTTTGATTGTCACCATCAGAGAGGAGCTGCTAGAATTTGTGGGCAGAGGCCAGAGTATGTTGCTGAACAACCACAGTGCACAGGATAGCACCCCCATCCACCCCCATCACCATCATCCTCACACACTACAAAGAATCATCAAGTATGGAATGTCAGTAGTATCTAAGGTTGAGAAACCCTGTTTGATAAAGAGGTCCATGCAGCCAGGACCCTGCCTCAGGGTTATCTATCCATTCATTCTCAAAGGTCCTGCACTTACCCCTTCACCCTTGAGATCCTAGTCCATGGTGAGTGTCTGGTCAGTACCTGCAAGTGGATCTAAACTCCTGACTCAATGCCCCTTTTATTTCCCACTGGCACTATTCTGAGCTCCTAGGTAGCAGGCTAAATGCACAGGCAATCAGTAGTGGCTTCCTGGTGATGAGAAGAGACAAGGAAAGGAATCTGAACGATGAGAAATTATAAGAGGCAGAAGTAAAGGAGATGTCTAGTGGCTAGAATAAGGCAAGCAGAGGCAGCAATGCAGGAACAGACTCAATGTATACCCACATCCAAGGACCACTTGCCCTTTGGGAGGATAATTATATAGAGGGCAACCAGAATTTTGAGCCCAATCAAGGTGCAAAACAGTATGCACATATAATGTGCATATGTACATAGAGTTACACATGCACACACATAGATATTTTCCTGGGGGAAGAACAACAGTTTATTAGATTAGATTCTCAGAGGGGCCTGTGACAAAAAGAACCATGGTATAGGACGGGACTTCTTTGCTGGGCTCCCTGCAAAGGGAGTTCCTTAGGTGAAGTGCCAGGGCTGGTTCAGGGACTTTGGGAGATTTTTGATGCCCAGAAAGACCTGCAGAAGAGTACATTACAGAAGCTAGCTAATCAAAGAGAGGTCATGGAGCCGGGCGCGGTGGCGCAAGCCTGTAATCCCAGCACTTTGGGAGGCTGAGACAGGAGAATCGCGAGTTCAAAGCCAGCCTCAGCAATGGCGAGGCGCTAAGCAACTCAGTGAGACCCTGTCTCTACATAAAACACAAAATAGGGCTGGGGATGTGGCTTAGTGGTCTAGTGCCCCTGAGTTCAATCTCCAGTACCAAAAAAAAAAAAGAGAGGCCATGGGATTCTGGCTCTTATGTTTTCTGTTTTTACCCAGCTGCAGGACCAGAGAAAATGGGCAAATATCTCACATCATCTAAGGGTTTCTAAGAAGCTGAGGAGGGTACCACTTCTCCCAAAGAGCAACCCAGACAGTCTGGAGTGCCCAGCAGGCAGGATAAGTCCCAGAGGATATCCCTCCGGGGGAAGGGATACTCATGGTCCATGGCCCATAGTTCTGTAGCCTACATCTTTGTTGATTACTACACTGAACCAAAGAGCTGAAGATCACTTCACTCACTTATTGACCCCCAAGAAAATGGTAAGAAACACTTTTGTGTCAGAAAGTGTTCAGCCTATGAGAATGGCTCCTGACACTCAGCTCAGGACAGTGTTCCTCCTGATCCCCAAAGGCCCTCAGAACTCCAAGTACAGAAAAAAACAACAGGATTTTTTTGTAGAATACAAAGAATCTAGGATGTCCATTGCAGTGCAAGAGTCTAATGGCTTGTATACTGGGCAAGGTACAGATCATGGAACTGACCTCTGATTAGAGTAAATTCTGCCTTTCCTTCTAGGCCTTTGCAGTCCACTAGCCAAATGTAACTCACAGTACTTGAAATGTGGAAAGTCAGAAATGAGATGTTCTAGAAGTATAAGGTGTACACTAGATTTTAAAGACAGTTAAAAAAAACTCACTGACTTGTAAAAGTGATTAAATGTTGAAATTATTCGACATAATAAAATACACTGTTAAAATTAATTCTTCCTCATTATGAAAAAGAATGTGCGTCCCCACAAAATTCATATGGTCAAGCACTAACCCCCAATGTAATAGTATTTGAGATGGGGCCTTTGGGAGGAATCAGGGTTAGATCAAACCATGAAGGTATGGCCCTTATGGTGAGATTAGTACCCTTTTAAAAAAAGGAAGTGATCTCTCTCCCTTTCTGTCATGAGAATGCATGAGGTGGCAGCTGTCTGGAAGCAAAAAAAAAAAGAGTCTTCACCAAAACCCAACCATGCCAGCATGCTGGTCTGACTTCCAGCCTCCAGAACCACAAGAAAATAAACTACTGCTGTTTAAGCCACCCAGTCTATAGCATTCTGATAGGGCAACCAGAGCAGACTAAGACACAGTTATTAACACAACTACTAGAAGATTTTAAGTTAAATATATGGTTCATCCTATTTTTCTGTTGGACAGTACTGTTTTAGATCTTCCTTCTACCAGGGCACTGTGTGCTGCAGAAGGTGGGCATAATTAAAAACATCAAGCCAGGACTATGAAGGAAAGACCACCTTGAAGCCAAAGGAACAGAAAAGCCAGCTGTGCCCCAACCTGGACCTATGGAAGGGCACTGGTCAAAGGACTGGCTGGTGTAATCACAAGAAAAATCCAGTGACTCCACCTTCCTCCCAGGGCAGGAACACAAATCCTTGGAGTCTTATTCCACCTCCCAGCTAGTAGGGCATGCTCCTGCACAAAGCCTAAGAGGAAGAAAGGAAATACAGTCCCAGGGACTGATCCCACCCTGCCCTCCTTAATGAAGGAGGTGAAACTGGTGAGGCCAGACTGAGGAATTATAGGTAGGGTGGTCTCCAGATCCCAGATCCTCTTCTGTTCTGAGAAGAGGACTAGATTTAAAAGATCCCAGGCTGAACCAGATGTGGAGGCTGAGGCAGGAGGATCTCTAGTTCAAAGCCAGATTCAGTAACTAAGCAAGATCCTGTCTCAAAATAAAAAAGGGCTGAAGATGGGGCTCAGTGTTTAAGTCCCTCTGGGTTCAATTCCTAGTACAAAAAAAAAAAGTCCAGACTGGTCCAAGAGTCCAGGAAGTCTTGGAGGCAGCCAGGTGGGGTCTTATGTCGGCCTGCTGCTGCCCTTCCCTTGGCAAACCAATGCCTTCTCTTTCCCTTTGGATACCTCCTTCTTGGGGGAAAAGCGTCTCAAAAGCAGCATGAAAGAGAGGGAGGCAGAGAGATTGAATAAAATGTTCAACAGGAGCACTGCTTTGCCTCCACCACACATGAAGTGGCTCCAAGGGAGCCAAGATGCAGCTTTCCACAGGGTGCCCAGGTACCAGAAGTGGTCTCTGCCTGGTCCTTGCACTCAGGTTCCAAGGCTCCCAGGCCCACGTGGGAGTTCTCTTGTTGGCATTAACAGCTAAGCCTCCTTAACAGCTACCTTGCAAAGAAAAAGGGAGAAGAGTGAGGATGCGGTTCCCGATTGTCCACTCCATCCCGACTCATCCAGATCCCTACTCCGGCAACAGCGCCGGGATCCCAGCCCCTCCCCTGCAAGCCTGGCCCCGCCCCTCGCGGATTTCCCAGACTTCGCACTGCTGCCACCACCGCAGCAGGGGACCCGCGCTGCATGTGTAATGGGGGCTGGGAACAAAGACGCACAGGACCCACTGCCCCGGCCACCAGGCACCGGCTGCCCCCACCGTACTAAGCTTTTCGTCCGAGCTTAAATGTCCGGCTCTCAGCTTTTCCTAGCACTGCCCAAGCCTGGCCGGCGCGCCCGCTGGGGTTGGGCACACAGACTCCAGCACCACTCCGAGAGGGAAATCAGTGCTTCGGCTTTGGGGGGAAGCGCTTTCCTGGCAGAACTCGGCGAGAATACACCCGAACCTACAAATCCTAAACCAAACGCGCGCAAATCGAACACCCCCAATCACACCACCGAGGCCGAGCTGCTTGCAGGTCACCCACGCCTGCCACGTGCCTCTGGGAGGCCCAAGCGAACAGAGACCTGTTGGTGTTCCTTCTTACCCACCCCCACCCTCCCCTCCCAGGTGCCCCAAACAAAGCAGTACCGCGAAGTGACCTTACTCCGCATCTGAGGCTTGCCGCGGAGAAGAGCGGGAGCAGGTGGGAGCTAGTGCCTACAGCCAGGCGTGCGAGGAACGCAACGCAGACTGGAGGGATAGGATGAAGGGACTTTGGGCTGTGTGAAGCCGCCCCCTTCGCTCCACAACACCTAGTGGCTCTGAGGGACGCGCAACCCTCCCCCGGCCGCCACTGCATCTACAAACACGCCGCCCCCCGATTAGATCTGCCCGCCCCGCTTGGCTGCCTTCCCCACGCTCAGGTTTTCCTCACTCTCTCCCTGGGTTCCACGCGCCCGCGTAGCCTGAACCCCGACCCTGACGCTCCGGGTCCTGGCCCCCATCGCCAGGCCGCCTCCGCGAACGAGAATCCCGCAGACGACAGCACAGACCAAATCGTCCCCACGACCTGGGAGGCGGGCGCGCCCCCACTCTCCGCCCAGAGAGGTGCAGGCTTGGGGCAGGTGGCGCGGCTTCGAGGCCGCGGGCCCGCCCTTTGTTGGTAAACAGCGTGCGGCGCCCGACACCGGCCCCGCGCACCCTCCCCGCGCCCCCCACGCCGCGCCCCGTCCTTACCGGCGCACAGCGATCCCCAGAGGAGGGCGAGGGCCGCCCAGGGCGCCGTCATGTTCCGCGGCGCCGCCCCGCGGACACCCGGAGCCCGCGGGCAGGGCCGCGCGGCGCTCCCGGGGCGCGCAGGGCCGGGCGGCGGCTGCGCTCTCCTTCCCGCTCCTTCTTTCGGTCTAGTTCCCCGCGCGCTTCCTGCGCCTTCGTTCTAGGGCAGCGTGCGGGCTCGGACTCGGGCTCAGGGACGCTGCGGGAGGCACAGACTGCGGCCCGGGCTTTGGGGCGACGCGGGGGCCGGGGGACGACGGCGGGGCACGGGCCGGGGCGCGCCCGACTCAGGCATAGCGCAGCGGGGCTGGGCCCGGGCCCCGGGCGCAGGGGCCGAGTCCGGAGGGGCCATGAACGGGGGGAGGGGTTGGGGGAGGGGAGCTGAACCGAGTCCAAAATGGCTCCTGAGCGGCGGCCACGGAGCCGAGCCAGCGGGGAAACCCGGATGTTGGATACAAAGAGGCGGGCGAGCTGGGCGGGGAGGGGGGAGGGGAGGCGGGCCCTCTGGCCGCGTGGTCCGCGCCCCCCTTGGGGGCGGGGCCCCAGAGAAACAACAACACCGAGGCCCCGCCCAGCAGTCCGCTACCCCTAGGGGGACGCACGTACCATGGGCTGGAAGGCCAGGCAAGGCGTTGGTTCGGAGGTGGATAGATTAGAAGGTGGATTAGCACTCCGCTCTGCGGACTCTGAAACTCCGGGAGACCCCGCGTCTACCGCATCTGGGATTCCCGCCCCGCGCCCTCGAGCCCAAGCTCCCCAACGCCTGCTACTCTGAGGCTCCGGCCTGAACTCTTCTGTTCTCCAATTCCGCATGAGTAGTAGGCGAGGCATATCTTTATTGATGGGCGAATTAATTGGCGGAAAAAAGGCTGGCTTCTCGGAATTGATAAATGGTGCTCCAAGCCACAGACACAAAGGCACAGCTGGGGATCCCAGGGAATGATAATTTGTACCCATCCGAGGGAAAACAGCTCTGCCGCGCAGAGCATCCACAGGTGGAAAGGGACGACTGTCTTCCAGTGGTCCTCAGCACACCCGCCTCTTTAAGTCTGCACCTTCAAACAGTTGTCAATTACCTCCAAACCTCCAATAACCTCTCAATTACCTCCAAACCCCCAGATTGGACGATTTTTTTTTTTTTGGTACGGAGGATTAAACTCAGGGTTACTCAACCACTGAGCCACATCCCCAGCCCTATTTTGTGTTTCATTTAGAGACAGGTTCTCACTGAGTTGCTTAGCGCCTGGCCGTTGCTGAGGCTGACTTGGAACTAGCAATCCTCCTGTCTCAGCCTCCCAAAGTGCTGGGATTACAGGTGTGCGCCACCGCGCCCGGCTTCATTTGACGGTGTTGTCTAGCAAGATCTGTGCGTTCCTCCTTGGGGATCATAGTTCTCTGTCTCAGAATCCACCCTCTATCACACAAGCAGAATTTGTGAAGGTCATGATGGAAAGCCCAGCTCACGGATGAGTCTGTAAAATCCTCAGATACAGTGATTGTCCTCCAGCTTCTGTTGTCATAGGCTTGCTTGGTGCAGGGCAAAAGTATCCTGGAGGGAGGTGGCACCCAAATGTCTGAATCAGGTTTATGCTTTGTTTTGTTTCCCCCTTTTTTGGTACTGATGATTGAACCTAGGGTATTGCACATGCTAAGCTCCTGTCCACCACTGAGCTACACTTACTGCCTAACTTTCCATTTTTCAATGACAAAATTAAAATTAATTAATAGCATAATTAAAATTCAAGTCTTACGTAAAAGTCCATGTCGGGCCTGGCAAGAATGGAGTACATCTGTAATCTCAGCTACTTGGGAGGATGAGGCAGGAGGATTGCAAATTTAAGGGCAGCCTGAGTGACTTAATCAGATGCTGTGTCAAAATAAAAAGGGCTAGGAATATAGCTCAGTAGTAGAGTGCCCCTGGGTTCAACTCACAGAACCTCTCCCAAAATGAAGTCCATCATGTGGAATCTACATTGCGCTGATTGAAGTTGAAATGGAGATCACCACCCCCAATCTCCAAAGCATCAGAACCACCACAGGAAAGACATTTTGGAGTCGCTACCCAAAAAGTTTCTAAGGGCCCCTTATAGTTCTACAAAATCCTATGTAACAACTCCTTGCCGCAACCCCTACAGGTGACTCATCATTTAGGCCCTTTTACACAACATTGAATATTACTGAGTTCCAAGCAAGAAGCAGTGTTATATGGGATACTTTGGCTGTGTTTCATATAGTATTTGGTAATCCCACAGGAGGCCCCCCTGATGGACCCACAATGGTTGGGAAGGCAAGTCCATATCCAGCATGAGTGTCTTTTCTAGAGAAAATAAATTTTTGCCTCCTACATACTGAAAGCAATCAACTAAAATCCATGTGTCAAAATCAAGATCAACTGGTTTTGCTCTTCTATTCCACACCAGGTCATGTATCACAGTAAGGACTCAGAGTAGTCCAAGTTGGCCTGCACATCTATTTCTTCCACTCTGACCTTTGTGGAATTTCTGAACTGGTATATCCAACTGCCTCCTTGACAAATATATTTTGACAGCCTCTCAGGCATCTTGAACATGACCTAGACAGAGCAAAATTCCTCATTTTCCCCATAAACCTACTGTGCCCCCATCTATCCCTGTTTAAATCAATGGCATAAGTGATTACTGAAATCAAAACTTTGTGACTAGCCATGCACAATGGCACATGCCTGTAATCCCAGCTACTGGCAAGGCTGAGGCAAGAGAATCACAAGCTTCAAACAAGCCTGAGCATCACAGTGATACCGTGTCTCAAAATATAAAATAATAAAAAGGACTAGGGATGTTGCTCTGTGGTAAAGCCCCCTGGGTTCAATCCTCAATACCCAAAAAAAAAAAAAAAAAGAACTTATGAGTAGCTTAGTGTAGTGGTACACACCTATAATCCCTGTAACTCCGGAGACTGAAGCAGGAGCATCACAAGTTCAAGGACAGCATGGACAATTTAACAAGATTTTATGGAAGTAAAAAGGGCTAGGGGCCATGCATGTATGGTTTTGTTGGGATGAACCCAACTATTTGTATAACTAACGTTCTGATATAACAGGGGGTTTGGAGGGGCTGGGATTGTAGCTCAGCGGTAGAGCGCTTGCCTCACATGCGTGAGGCCCTGGGTTCGATCCTCAGCACCACATCCAAAGTGATAAAATAAAGACATTGTGTCCATCTACAACTAAAAAAATTTTTAAAAAAAGGGGGGGTTTGGAGTTGTAACTCAGTGGTAGAGCACTTGCCTAGCATACATGAGGCTCTGGGTTCGATTGCCAGTACCACACAAAACAAACTGCATGAGTCTTTTGTGTGTGTGTGTGTATTTTTACAGTACTGGGGATCACACCCAGGTTCTGGCATGTTCTAAGCAAACAGTGTACTACCGAGCTACACCACCAGCTATAAATTGTTCTTGATTTGTCCCATATCCAGTTCATTAGCAAGTTGACCTTAAGAACTTGGCCATCATCTAGCCACTTTTTCCATATGCTGTATGCTGCCCTCACCCAACATCTTATATCAAGACCTCTTTGATAACAGTGAACTGGAAAGGATCTGAATTGGTTAACTGCTTTCATTCTTGTCTAACTACATCTTCTGAACAGCAACTGAAATGAATTTTTTTTTTTTTTTTTGGTACTGGGAACTAAACTCAGCTGAACTTTTATCACCGAGCTACATCCTTATACTTTTTATTTTTTTATTTTGAGACAGGGTCTCTCCAAATTGCTTAGGGCATTACTAAATTGCTGAGGTGACTTCAGATTTGAAATCCTCCTGCCTCAGCCTCTTGAGTGGCTGGGATTACAGGTGTGTGCTACCATGTCTGGCAATTTTTTAGAAATGGAACTCACATCACATTACAATAGTATACTTTTTATGTGTGGTTTCTCTTCCATGGTTTTAGCGACCTACAGTCAACCAATTTCTGAAAATATTCAATGGAAAATTCCAGAAATAAATAACTCATAACTCCCAAATTTCATCAGTCTGACCATCCTGATGAAATCTTTTCACCATGCCACTCTGTCCCACCTGGGACATGAATTATTCCTTTATCCAATGTATCCACACTGTATATGTTATCCACTTAGTTGCTGACTTGGTTATTAGATCACTTGTCACGGTACCACAATGTTTGTGTTCCAGTAACCTTTATTTCACTTAATAATGGCCCCAACACACAAGAGTAATGATGTTGGAAGTTTATATGTACCAAAGAGAAAAAACATAAATTGCTTTAAGTAAAAAGATGAATGTTCTCAATAAGAAAAAAATTACATGGAAAGGTTTCTAGGATATAAGTTATGAACAAATCTTACAGCGAAATTATGAGAAAGGAAAACATTTATTGTAGTTTTGCTAACACATCTCAAACTGCAGAAGTTGTGACCACAATGTGTGGTAAATGCTTAGTTAAGATGAAAAAGGCATTAAGTTATAGTTTGCTACTATCCACTGGGGTTGTGATATATATCCCCTTTCATAAGGGAGAACTAATGTATTTCCTTGCTGGAAATCTTCCTGTTACATTAAATAACAGTTCTGTGTTATCAGCCCCTTTTACTTTTCCCACCTCCATCACTGTTAGCCAGACACATTGGCCTGCTTTCTGTTCCTGAGACACATTAAAGTTGTTTCTAAGAGCTCAGGATCATCTCAAGCAAAGATAATTCCCAGCTCTGGAGATGAGATTTTGTGTTTTCACATAGTTTTTGTCCTCTTGGTATTTCTAATGATCTTACATTTATGCATTTATGATAAGTTTTAAAGAATTTTATCCTCGGGCTGAGGTTATGGCTCAGTGGGAGTGCTTACCTAACGTGCGTGAGGCACTGGGTCCAATCCTCAGCATCACATAAAAATAAAAGACATTGTGTCCACCTAAAAAAAAAAAAGTTGTTTCTAAGCACCACTCCCTACATTCCCATTGCTGAAATAACCCTCCCTTGATTTTCTTGGAGACCTGAAATCCATGTTGTTGAGCATATAGGATTAGCCCCTATCTCTGCCACCATTTTGTTCAAGAGCCCAACAAGCAAAAATGAGGCTGATTGAGAAAGGTGATGATGGATAGCTGAAAAGTAAGTTTGATTTGGCTTTTCTGTTCTTTTGAACAAGAGTGCTAAATACTTCATTGGTATCTGACATAGGGTAACTGGAAGCCAAAAGGGAAAAAAAAATCTGCCATGCAAATCAAAACCACACTGAGATTTCACCTCACACCAATCAGAATGGCAGTCATCAAAAATATAAAGAATAAGCTGGGTGCAGTGGTGCACACCTGTAATCCCAGCACTTCGAGATGCTGAGATAGGAGAATTGCGAGTTCAAAGACAGCCTCAGCAACAGCGAAGCACTAAGCAACTCAGTGAGACCCTGTCTCTAAATAAAAACACAAAATAGGGTTGGGGATGTGGCTCAGTGGTCAAGTACCCCTAAGTTCAATCCCCGGTACGCCCCCTAAAAAAATATACATATATATATATATATATATATATATATATATATATATATATATATATATATATATACAAACAATAATAAATGCAGGAGAGAATATGGAGAAAAAGGAACATTTTTACACTGTTGGTGGGGCTGTAAATTAAACCACCATGGAAATCAGTATGGGGATTCCTCAGAAGACTAGGAATGGAACCACCATATGACCCAGCTATGCCACTCCTCAGTATTTATCCTGTAGAATTAAAGGCATCTTACTACAGTGATAAAAGCATAACCAGGTTTATAGGAACATAATTCACAACAGCCAAACTGTGGAACCAGCCTAGGTGTCCATCAATAGATGAATGGTATTTTAGTTAGCTTTTTCACTGCTGTGACCAAAAGACCTGACAAGAACAATTTTAGAGGAAGAAAAAGTTTATTTGGAGGCTCACAGTTTCAGAGGTCTAAGTCCATAGAAGTCTTCTCCATTCCCTGAGGCTTGAGGTGAGACAGAATATCATGGCAGAAGAGTATGGTGGAGGAAAGCAGCTCTCACAATGATCACAAAGCAGAATGACTAAACTCAGTTTACCAAATATATACCCCAAAGACACACTCCCAGGGACCCACCTCCTCCAGCCACACCCTACCAGCCTACAGTTACTTTTAGTTAGTTAATCCCTGTCAGGGGATTAATTCACTGATTAGGTTATACCTCAAGTAACCCAACCATTTCACCTCTGAATATTCTCATGTTGTCTCACACATGAGTTTTTGGAGGACACCTATTATTTAAAGCTTAACAAATGAATAAAGAAAATGTATGTATAAACAATGGAGTTTTATTGAGCCATAAAGAAAAAATAAATTGTTATGTGCAGGAAAATGGATGGAACTTGAGACCATTACATTAAGTGAAATAAACCAAACCCAAAAGGCCAAGGGGCGGTAGGTTTTCTCTCATATGTAGAAGTTAGGAAAAGGAAAAGACAGTGGAGGGTAGGGGAATCTCATGAAAAGCAAAGGGAGATCAACAGCATAGAGAAAAGGGCACAGGGAGTGGGAGAACGGGAGGGAGGGGGAAGTACAGGGGTGTGATATTGGCCAAATTATGTGGTTATATTGTGTACATGTATGAGTATGTAACAACAAATACCACCATTATGTACAATTATAATGCACCAAGTTTTTAAATGTGAGGGGAAAAGTTCTGCCACTAAGGCATTCTATATAGGAGGACCTGGTCTTTTCCTTCTTCAACAATCAAGATCAGAAACCAAGGATTAGAAGCTGGGCACGGGGGCGCAAGCCTGTAATCCCAGCACTTAGGGAGGCTGAGACAGGAGAATCACGAGTTCAAAGCCACAATGGTAGCCACAATGTTTGTAATTATATTTGGAGACTTCTTCACTTCATAAAATTGTGTGGCTCCAGCTCCTCAGCCTCTGAGAGGTCTTGCTTAGACATATGTATGGTATTAGTGGGTAGTTTAGGTATAGCATCGGGGATACCATTCACATTGCACAATGGGGGAGGAGGTGCGTGGTTTCTTTGGCCATACAATTTTCCACAAAGCTTAATAAGCTATTTATTCATCATGTCCTAGACATAGCTCTCAAATTGTTTTATTTCTTTTCCTTATTTCTTTAATTCCTTCACCCCATACTTCTCCTTGCCCCCCACCTTAATGGTGGCTATCTTGAGGTCAACTAAATGAATTGGCTTGGGTAGAAAGACAACACTCTCTAACACTCTCAAGAAATATTAGATTATAGTGTGCTAATGGCCCAAACCTTAATGGCTTAAAACCACAAAATTTATTTCTCACTCATATTGCACATCCATTAGGGGTCACCAAGCAAGCTTTACTCATTGTAATAACTCAGGCATACAGAGCTAATAGAGGCTACATTTTGGTACATGCTTTTACTATTGCAGAGAGAAGGGGAAAAGAGCATGGTAAATTACATGCTAGTTCTCAAATTTTCTACTAGATTTTGAGAAAGTGGTGGTTAGGATGTTGGTGTCATAGTTTTTAAATATTTCAAAATCCCCACAAATGCTAAGTATCTACATGGAAAAAAATCCATACATATTTATGATAAAGTTAGGTGACAAGTTCCCCCCCAAATACCAAAATATAGGCAAATGAAGACCAACAGCAATAAAAACTAGAGGGACCAGCATCTGTGCAAGAGGGACACAATAGGTGCATGGGGTACCTTAGAGTAACAGAATCCCTAACTAGCTGAGAGTTATTTGTTGGACTGCATGGACCAACCGCCTGAGAACAGCCAGTGAAACAGGAAGGGGTTTTCCCCAATCTAATAGCAAGTGAATGTAAGCAGACTGTGGTAAAGACAAGGATCTGGAACTGTCTGCCCAGTGAAGTCGTAAAACTCATCAGCCAGAGGTCTCTCTTTTAGGTCAGAATCTGATATCGAGGAAAAATTGCTAGAAATGGAATAAAATTTGAGCTGAGTAAGACTTTTACTTTAGGCCAGCATGCAGTAACTGGGATAGTGTTTGCCCTTCTGCCATAACAAGAAGAAAACTGGACAAAATGTAGGAGACAATTAATCTTGGACATTGAAAAATGATCTGATCCCTGAGAAAATACACATAAAGTGAGTCATATGATTGCTCCATAATTTTTGTCTGGAGACATATTCTGCTTCATAATACAGTGAGGGGATCCCAGGTAGAACCTGGCAACCTTGTAGAGTTAAGAGAGAATGGAGACCGGAGATTGAGATGGCTATTGCAAACGTATAGGGCAGTGTACCAAAGAAGAGGGAGCTTTACTCATCTGCAGAAGAGCCTCCTTAGGTCTTTTGCTGAATTCTGAGTTTCACATATATAGAATGAAACCCCATGAGGTGAGGAAAAGAAAACCAGACAGCTATAAACTGAATAGTTCCAAGAAGTCAAACAGGATGGAAAAAAATTTTAGTGGAGAATGGAGATTCTTCATTGAACACCTAGGATATTCAATGGAAAATCAGAGTAATGGAATTAAACTAGCACTAGAATAAAGAATAAATCCACAATACTAAGCTAAAACAAAACAAAAACCTAACTCTAAAAATGATTAAACTGATCTATAAGTAACAACCCACCAGAACAAACACCAACACTTTTTAAAGGGATTCAACAACAAAAAAATTTACAACATCCAACATCTAATAAAAAATTACTAGACAGAGGGATGGGGTTGTAGCTCAGTGGTAGAGTGCTTGCCTAGCATGGATAGGCCTTGGATTCAATTCCCAGCATCACACACACACACACACACACACACACACACGCACGCACACACACACACATACACAAATTGTATACACAGGCAGAGGCAGAGGAAAATATGACTCGCAAACCACAGAAAAATCAGTAGATAGAGCCCAGCACAGTGGCGCACACCTGTAATCCCAGCAGCACAGGAGGGTAAGGCAGGAGGATCGCGAGCTCAAAGCCAGCCTCAGCAAAAGCAAGGCACTAAGCAACTCAGTGAGACTGTCTCTTATTTAAGAGGGCTGGGGATGTGGCTCAGTGGTTGAGTGCCCCTGAGTTCAATCCCCAGTACTCTCCCCTCCCCCAAAAAATGAGTAATTGATGGAATCAACTGCAGGTTAGACACTACAGAAAAATAAGATCCAGAAAAATAAGATGTAGCAATAGAAACAGCAAAATTAAATATGGGGAGGAAAAAAGACTAGGAAAATGTGAATATAGACTTCATGACCTATGGAGAAATATCAGATAGTCTGACATGTTTAACTGACACCCTAGAGAATATGTGAAGTGAACTGAGGTCTTAGAGAAAAAAAAATATTTGTAGAAATAATGGCTGGAATTTCTGCAAATTTGAGGAAAACCATTATCCCCCAAATCCACAAAGTGCAATAAGTCCCATAGTTTTAAACACAAACCAAGAAACATTATAATCAAATTGCTGAAAATTAGTGATAAAAAGAAAATTGTAAAAGCAGCCAGAGGAAAAAGATATATTATATAGGGAGGAAATAAGACAAGAAAGACAGAGGACAGAACTCATTAGAAATTATGCAAGTCAGATCAAAACTGAGCACCCAGCCTGGTGAGGTGGTATATGCCAGTAATCCCAGTGACTCATTGAGGCAGGAGAATCACAAGTTTGAGGCCAGCCTGGACAACAAATAAAAAATAAAAAAGGTTAATGGTGTAGCTCAGTGGTGGAGTGTCCCTAGATTCAATCCCCAATCTACCAAAAAAAAAAAATTCATATATTGAAGCCCTGATCTCCAATGTGACTGTATTTGGAGAAAGGGGCAGTAAACAGGTAATTAAGATTAAATAAGGGTCATAAGGGTAGGCCCCTATTCTTGTGGGACTGGTATCCTTATAAGAAAAGACAGACACCAGGAGCACACATGCACAGAGAAAAGGCCATATTTGACACAATAACATGACCCTCTCTAAGACCAAGAGAGAGGCCTCAGGAGAAACTACCCCTATCAACTCCATCTCAGAGTTCTCGCTTCCAGAACTCTCAGAGAATAATTTCTGTTCTTTAAACCACTCATTTGCTGGTACCCTAACAAAGTAACAAACAGTGCTATAATAGGTTAACATATCATAATGTCAATCCCTAAAGCAACCACTAGAAACCAAAACAAAGAGTTGTTGCAGGTTGAGTTCCCATGAGCAGAGATGGAGTTTAGTGGGCAGAGCGCTTAGGAAGGGGTGTTCTTGGGACAAACTCCTGTGGGAGGAAAAGCAGGAGCGTGCAAGATGAGCAGGCAGGCTGTTTTGCTAGTCTTGTCCAAGCTCATGTGAATCCGTAAGCTAAACACTCCAATTAAAAGCTTGTGTTTAAAGTTTAGCTAGGCTAACATTTAGAGGATTCAAAGCAATAGATACCATGTAAACACTAACTATACAAATGATGAAGGAGCTATATTAGTATCAAAAACAATAGTATACAGGGATTTTACCAGGGATAAAGAAGGGCATTTCTTAATGAAAAGTGGGTCAAATCACCAAGAAGGCTTAATAGTCCCAAATGTGAGGGTCCCAGTTACAGAACTTCAGAGCATGTGAAGCAAAATGTAAGGAACTGAAAGTAAAAAGAGAAATTTACAACTATAGTTAGAGATTTTATTCCTCCTCCTTCTGTAATTGACACAAATATACAGAAAATAAGTTAGGATATTTTAAAAAAACTCAAATAATACCATGAACCAACTTGACCTTATTGTCATTTACAAAACACTCAACAGGGTCAGAAAACACATTCCTTTTCAATTGGTCATGGAACATTCCCAAAGATTAAACTATATACTGGACCCCAAAACAAATGTCAATGAATTTTAAAATTCTGAAATCATACAAACTATGTTCTTAGGCCACAGAGAACAATTAAATAACAAAATTAAATTACAGCAAAAAGATATTTGGAAAATCTAATAATTGGAAATTAAGCCATTAGTCAAGGAAAAAATAATGAAAATCAGAAAAAATTTTGAACTGAATGATAATAGAAACAGCATTTTGGAGTGCTGAGGATGTAGCACAATGGCAGAGCACTTGTCTACATGTGTGAAGTCCTGGGTTTGATCAACAACAACAACAACACACACACACACACACACACACACAATATGGGATGCAGTTAAAGAGTACATACAATGAAATTTATAATGTTAAATGTTTGTATTAGGAAATAAGAAAAGTCAAATCTGTAATTTTAAGTTTCTATTGTGAAAAGCCAGAAAAAGTAGAGTAAATTTAAGTAAATTAAATAATTAATCCCTGATGTAAAGGACTAAGACATGAGCCAGACATGGTGGTGAACACCTATAATCCCAGCTACTCAGGAGGAGCAAAGTTTGAGGCCAGATTCAGCAACTGAGACCTTGCTTCAAAATACAAAATAGGAGCTGGGGTTGTGGCTCAGTGGTAGAACACTCGCCTCGCATGTATGAAGCCCTGGGTTTGATTCTCAGCACCACATATAAATAAATAAAATAAAGGTATTGTGTCCATCTACAACTAAAAAAATATTTTAAAAAATACAAAATAAAAAGGGCTGGGCATGTAGCTCAGTGGTAGAGTGCCCCTGTGTTCAATCCCCAGTATCCAAAACAAACAAACAAAAAAAATCTGAAGTAAACAATAAAGAGTAGGAATCAATAAAGAAGAAAAAGAATATGATCAATAAAACAGATAAACCTCTAGTCTAACAGGAAAAAAGAGAGAGAGAGAGAGAAGATAGAACTGCCAGTGTCATAAATAAAAAAGAGAAGACATCATCATAGATGCCACAGACATATAAGGATAATAGAATATTATCATGTGAGTTTTCTGTGACAAAATACCTGGGATGAATCCACTTTAAAGGAGTTACAGTTTATTTTGGTTAATGGTTTCAGCCTATGGTCTCTGGGCCTGTTGCTTTGAGCCTGTGATGGCACAGTACATCTTGATAGGAACGCATGGCAGCCCAGAGGCAAAAACACAGGCTGTCTCAATATCCCCTTCAATAACCTAAGAGCCAGGCATGGTGGCACACACCTGTAATCCCAGCACTTTGGGAGGCTGAGACAGGAGGATTGCAAGTTCAAAGCCAGCCTCAGCAAAACCAAGGCGCTAAGCAACTCAGTGAGATCTTGTCTCTAAATAAAACACAAAATAGGGCTGGGGATGAGTCTCAGTGGTCGAGTACCCCTGAGTTCAATCCCTGGTAACTCGAAAAAACAACAAAACAGTAACCTAAGGACCTCCCACCAGGTCCCACTTTCCTACGGTTCCATCACTTCGCAATAGCACCACAGGCTAGTGACAAAGCTTCCTTTAATACAAGCTCCAAATTACAGCAATTATGAATAATTTTATGCTAACAAATTTTGTAAGTTAAAAGGGGAGATTCTTAGCTGGGGGGGCGGTGACACAAGCCTGTAATCCCAGCACTTCGGGAGGCTGAGACAGGAGAATCGCAAGTTCAAAGCCAGCCTCATCAACGGTGATGTGCTAAGCAACTCAGTGAGACCCTGTCTCTACATAAAACACAAAATAGGGCTGGGGAGAGGCTGGGGCTATGGCTCAGTGGTAGAGTGCTTGCCTCGCATGTGTGAAGCACTGGGTTCGATCCTCAGCACCACATAAAAATAAATAGAGATATTATGTCCATCTACAACTAAAAAAATTAAAAAAAAAAATAGGGCTGAGGATGTGGCTCAGTGGTCGAGTGCCCCTGAGTTCAATCTCCAGTACCAAAAAAAAAAGGGAGATTCTTAGAGCTGGGGTTGTGGCTCAGTATAGAGCGCTTGCCTGGCATGTGTGAGGCACTGAGTTCAATCCTCAGCACCACATAAAAATAATATAAAAAATAAAATAAAGGTATTGTGTACATCTACAACTAAAAAAATTTTTAAAGGGGAGATTCTTTGAAAGATACAAATTATTAAAATAGACACAAAAAAGAATACAGAATCTGAAGGACCCTATAGTTTTAGTAAACTGAATTTGTAACTTTAAACTCCCACAAAGAAAGCATCTAGCTAGGGCTAGAGTTGTAGCTCAGTGGTAGAGCACTTGCCTACCATGTGTGAGACCCTGGGTTCAATTCTTAGCACTGCATATTAGTTAATAAATAAAATAAAGGTCCACCAACAACTAAAAAAATATTTTTAAAAAGCATCTAGCTAAAATGGATTCACTGTCAAATTCAATCAAGCATTTAAGCAATAAATAATACCAACCTTTCAAACTTATTTTAGGGAACAAGTATTCTTTATCTTGTAACAAACCAGATAAAGACATTATTTTATAAACCATAGAGTCTGGCCCAGTGGCGCATACCTGTAATCCCAGTTACTTGGGAGGCTGAGGCAAGAAGATTGCAAATTAGAAACCAGCCCACGCAATTTAGCAATAGTGAGACAGTGAGACACTTGTCCCAAAATAAATTTTTTTAAATTTTTTTTCTTTTTTTGGATGGAATCCAGAGGTGCTTTACCACTGAGCTACATTCCCACCCTTTTTTTCTAAAATACCTTTATTTTATTTATTTATTTTTATGCAGTACTGACGATCGAACCTAGTGCCTCACATGTGCTAGGCAAACACTCTACCACTGAGCTATACCCCCAGCCCCTCAAAATATAACTTTTTAAAAGGGCTGGAGACATATCTCAGTGGTAAAGTACTTATCCAGCATGCACAATGCCCTAGCTACAATCCTTAGTATCACAAAAATAACAATAAGAAAAACCTTAGAAAAACCCTTGAGAACATAAATGCAAAATCCTTAACAAAATACTAGTATATTAAATTCAGAAATATATAGAAAGGATGATAGCACATAACTAAGTGGTGTTTATCCCAGAAATACAAAGCTGTCTATAACACCTAAAAACCAAATAATGTGATCACCATTTTAACATCATAAAGGAGAAAAACCATAATCTATTCATATAAAGCATTTGCTAAAATGCGTGACAAATACATATTCTCTTCAATACCTCTATCTCTTTTCCTTTTTCTCAGTAAATTATAAATAGAAGGGAAATTTCTTAATCTGATGAAAGGCATACACCACCCCCTGCCACACATATCAACATCTAGCATGACCCGTAGTGGTTAAAAACAAAACAAACTGTCCCCTAAGATCCAGAACAGGGCAGGAATTGTTGCTTTCTCTCTGCTATTCAACATTACACTGGGCATTCTAGCCACTGCAATAAAGCAAGAAAAAGAAATAAAATTATTAATGATAAGGGGAAAAAAAGAACCCTGTTTTTTGGAGGGTTTTCTTGTTTTTCTTGTTTTTAACCAACAATATATCATGATATGTAGAAATCCTATATTCACTAATACAGAATACTATAGAATAAGTGAATTTAGTAAGGTTACAAGATACATCAGATAAAAATAAATTTCTATACATTAGCAATGAAAAATATATAAAATATCTCCAGACACTAGTATAGATGATTGAAAATGAAAAATGAGATACCTTTACAACAGCATCAGAACAGCAAAATATGTACAAATACCCAATAAGCACATGAAAAAATGTTCAATGTCACTAGTCACTAGGGAAACACAAATCAAAGCCACAATGAGATCCTACTCCATACCTACTAGGATGATGATTGTGTGTGTGTGTGTGTGTGTGTGTGTGTGTAAATAACAAATATTGACAAGAATGTGAGGAACTGAGTCCCTTTTGCATTACTGTTGGGAACATAAGATGGATTTTGAGACATGTAAATCTTTCCCTAGTCCCAAATTACAAATGAATTCTATCACATTTTCTTCTAGGATTCGTATGGTTTTACATTTTATATTTAGATCTCTGCTCCATTTGGAACTTATTCTGGTATATGACATGAGGCATGATTCTACTTCTATATTTTTCCTCATGGCTGTCCAGTTTTCCTAACGTTATGCATCAAAAATTCCATACTTTCAGTGTTTTAAATCAGAATCGTTTTTATATAGTACTTGTCCACATGTAATTATGTGTGTTTTGGGACTTACTATTCCGTTCTCTTGAGCTATTTCTAAACCAGCACTTTTTTATATATATAGAAAATTTATGTTTCATCATCTAACATGGCTGGCATACCCTCATTGAACTAGTTTTTCAGAATTTTCCTAGCTATTTCTGTTTGTGTGCTTTTCCAAATGAACTTACAATCTCTTGTCTAGATCCAAGCACACATCCCCTGCCCCACAAAAATTGGTATTTTTATTCAGAATGCATAAAATCTTCATGATTCTGTGTAATCCTTTTGCTCAGGTCTATTTTTATACCTTTAAGAAATGTTTGAATATTTTCTTCAAATGTTAGCTCTATTTCTAAGTATCTTAACATTTTGTTGCTATGCAATTGGGCTCTCATCTTTCACAGCATATAATTTGTATTGACTATATATATCCTGCCACTTCACTGAATTTTCTTATTGTTTGCATTAGTTTTAGCATTGATTCTCTTTCATTTTATATCTTCCTTTCCAATTTTTATGTCTTGGTTTTGTCCACATGCAATGGTTGTTACATTCAAACAATATTAAGTGGTAGTAGAATAGCTTGTTCCTGATTCTAGCAGGAATGACTCCAGTGTTTCCTCATTAAGTGCATGCTGACTTTTATTAATTTTTAAAAATAAGGAATGAGTGTTAAGTTCTGTCAAAGACCTTTTTGGCAGCTATAGTCAAACTGCCTTTTAGCCGGGCGCGGTGGCGCAAGCCTGTAATCCCAGCACCTGGGAAGCTGAGATAGAAGAATCACGAGTTCAAAGCCAGCCTCAGCAACGGCGAGGCGCTAAGCAACTCAGTGAGACCCTGTCTCTACATAAAAACATAAAATAGGGCTGGGAAGGTGGCTCAGTGTTCGAGTGCCTCTGAGTTCAATCTCCAGTACCAAAAAAAAAGAAAACAAAAACACAAAATAGGGCTGAGGATGTGGCTCAGTGGTCGAGTACCCCTGATTTCAATCCCTGGTATCAAACAAACAAACAAATTGCCTTTCTTCTTAGACCTATTGAAATAAAGAATTACATTCATTGATTTTTCTGACATGAAACCGTTTGGTAATAAATACATTGGTCATGTAACATCATCTTCAATGCCTTAATGGTTTGTGGATATTTTATCTGAGATTTTTTCATTGATATTAATGTGATATTTGAAAAACATATCATTTACAAATATAGCTTATACTTATCAATAATTTGATAAAATTAACTATTTAATTTCATTGATATTAATGAGATTGACCTAGTTTATATTTAAATATTTGAGAGTTTAGGTATTGTCAGTTGACTATTGTTATAATGCTAACATGCAACAACAAACTCTCAGAGGCCTACAGAGATAAAATGTTTACTGTTTGTGTGAATGAGACAATTGGCTAGATGATTCTGACAGCGGCTGAGTTTACATATATGGCATTCAGCAGACTGTTGGCTGGAAGGAACACCTGGAATGACCAGGTTCTACTCCACATTTGTCATCCCAACTAAACCCAGTAGCACAGCCAGTCTTAGAGTCATAATGGAAGGGCGTGACCAAGTTATGCAGCAAAGTCTGTGGATCAGTTAGGTGTTGCTATAGTCTGGATCAGGAATGTCCCCTAAAGGCCCATGGATTAAAAGCTTGGTCTTTAGCCCATGGTGCTATTGGAAAGTGGTAGAATCCTTAGGAGGTGGGCCCTAGTGGAAGGAAATTAGATCATCAGGGGGATACATTTGAAGGGGATATTGGAACCTTGGTCCCTTCTGGTCTCTCTGCTTCCTGGCCACCATGAGGTGAGGAGTTTCCTCCATAAAGGCTTCAGCTATGAGATGCTGCCTCACCACAACCTCAAAAGCAATGAGGTCAGCCAACCATCAATTGAAACCACTAAAATTGAAACCACTATAAGCCAAAATAAAAATTTTCCTCTTTTTAAGTTGTTTATCTCAGAGTTTGTTTGTTTGTTGGCTTGTTTGTGGAGCTAGGGATTGAACCAGGTCCTCACATATGCTAGGAAAGTGTGCTACACCCCCAGTCCTGTTTATCTCAGGTATTCTGTTACAGTGATGGAAAACTGGCTAACTCAGGTATGAAGCATTTGGGGCCATGTTGCTTTGATAAGGGGTGGGGGGGCACGTGGCTTCTCCACAAGTTGGAGTCCAAGAGAGACGGAGAAGGGGTCCCCGGGCTAGACGAAAAGGGGTCTCTCTGGATGGTGATGATCCACGGAGCCAATCTCCCCAGGCCCCGGGGTATAGGTACAAATTTGCTTCACCCCAGCGAGACGCAGAGATACCCGGGACAAGAAACACACCGGGGCGAGGAGCAAAAAACACCAGTTTATTCTAGAAACTATAGAAGCTTAAATGCACTCTTGGACCAATCAGATCCAAAGGTCACAAACAAAGGGGTGCTCTTTGGCAGGAGCACAGTCTATTAGCATAGAATGGGGAAGGATGGAGGGGAGGGGTGGGAAGGTATGGAGATGCTCCTACAGGGCCATTTTTGCCAACTGTTTTTCCTTATGACCATTCTTTACATAGTAAAGCCAGATGACCAAAAGAGGCAAATTAAAACCGCTTGGAAATACGCTCTGGGGCTAAACTCCTCCGTCCATCAGAATGTGTCTGGGAAGATTGCACACGTGTTCCTCGGTACAGAAAATTTTAAAAGGCCCGGTCAGGAAGGGGAGGGCTTAAGGCAGGAAAAGAAGGTCAAAGGATCCTGCTGAGGTCAGAGTCCTTCCTGGATGAGTCAGGAAAAGCATGCTGATTGACAGGAGGCGCTTCTACTGCTGATGTCAGCGTCTGGCTGGCTGCTCCTCTGCGCATGCAGGCAGCTGCCCCAGCTGCCCCTAACTGGACACCCTGAACCTACCTAACATACATCATTCCTACATATGAAATATGAGCATTCCCATCCCAGTGCTCTCCAAAATCTCAAACATGACATCAAAATTCAGTATCTAATGATTCCCCCTATAAAGTCTGGATGTGACTACTCATAATCCAAAGATACATGAATTAAAAGTCAAATTAGGCCAGGCATGGTGGCACACAACTGTAATCCTAGCAGCTCAGGAGGCCGAGGCAAGAGGATCTTGAGTTCAAAACCAGCCTCAGCAAAAGTGAGGCACTTAGCAACTCAGTGAGACTCTTTCTCTATTTAAAATACAAAATAGGGCTGGGAATGTGGCTCAGTCATCAAGTGCCCCTGAATTCAGTCCCCAGTGCACCTCCCCCAAAATGTCAAGGGGTTGGGGAGATAGTTCAGTGGTAAAGCACTTGCCTAGTGTGCATGAGTCAATCTCCTGGAGTCAATCTCCATCACCACATAAAAAAATAAAATAAAAATTAAAATGCAATAAAATGATTATTAAAAAAAGGGTCAAATTAGTTGCCCCCGGCCCCACGTACCTAACATAAGTGGGTAAAACAAGGGCAGGGGAATTACAAAAGCACTTCCATCTGGAAAGTTGAGAATGGAAGGCATGGCATTTACTTGCCCATAGCAATTCCAAAATCCCACTTGGAAAGCGATGCCAGTTCTCTCTACTCTGTAGATGGGCAGTATTCTGCAAATAAGCTCCAGTTCTATACCCTACATGCATTAGGTATCTATTACTGCCTAACAACATCAGCATAAATTTAGTGACTTAAAACCACACCCATTTGTAATCTGAGTTTCTGTGGGTCAAGAATTTGAGCATGGTCTAGCTGGGTCCTCTACTTAAGAATCTCTCACAAGTCTGCAATTAAGATGTTAGCCAAGACTAGGGTCTCATGTGAGGCTTCACTGGGCAAGGATCCACTTCCAAGCTCATGTGGTTGTTGGCTGGATGCAGTTCCTTGCGGATTACTGGATGAGGGCTGCAGTTCTTTGATGGAAATTGGCAAGAAGCTGTCCCCAGTTCCTTGCCATGTGGGTCTCTCTGTAGGGAAGCTTGCTTCATCAAAGCCAGCAAGGAGTCATTACAGCCTGCTAGGAAGATGCAAGTTATACCCTTACATAACATAATTACAAAAGTGACATTCCATCACCTTTGTCCTATCCTAATAGAAGAATGTGCCTGTTCCCACTTACACTCAAGAGGAGGGATTACACAAAGGTGTAAATTCCAGGAGGTAGGGATCATTGCAGGCCACACTGGAGTTTGTCTACTCCAATCTATTGCTTCCTTTGGCTCTTGGCTTCACCTTCTTGTTTCTTGCATGTTCAATTGTCCTCCTTGGACACTTCCAAAGAGAGTAGTGCAAAATATGCCTTTTTAGCAACTTTCATAGCTTGCTTCTTGCCCATTGAAAGTCAAGGGCCCACAGACTTTTTACAGGTAGTTCCTTTCTGTCTAAGTTAATACCACTTTCATTAATGTAGCTCCTTAAAGTTTTCTGGGGCTTTTGGTCTGATTGGAGTCCACTCTATGTGCGAAAGGCCACACTCACAATTATTTTTGAGCTCCCCCCATCAATCTTAATTGCTGATACTCTAGGTGTGTTGGACTGCTCTAGAACAATCTTAATGATTCCTGAAAGCAGTTGGAAGGATCTATTAGACAGTGCTTTGATTCCTTCAGAGGAGTGTATCTCAGTGGGAGAGTGTGTGTTTAGCATGCATGAGGCCCTGGGTTCAATCCCCAGCACTAAAACCAAAACCAAGCAAAAACCAAAAACAGCCATAGAAAAGTATCTCAAAGCCTTTGATTTCATTTTTACTTAAAGCCAGGTCTTCATTTCATAATCTTATTCTGGTTTCAAGGGATGGATGAGAAAGTTATTTTTCCTATCTAGCACCTTATAGTTCCTCTAAATTATTTCTACTTAACAGCTGACTGGTTCTTTGGAGAATAGCTGGCTGACATTTCCAACATTTCACCTAGACATCTCTTTTTTCAAGGCCAAATGTTACTTGGGTATATCTGCCAGCTTCCAAGTCACTTCAGGTGGTAACATGGGTCACCATTTTTTCTACTCTCCTCAGTTTCCTTGCATTTTTTCCAGCTCCCTATAATGGTTTTCTCGCCATTTTTCCAGTTTCCATCTGCAGCTCAGTTCCAATGTTAAATATATTAGGTTTTTGTTTTGGCATTAATTTCCATCAGTTATGACTGTGTAATAAATCACTTTAATCTCAATGCCTTAAAAAAATATCTATTTTCTTGGGTAGTCCTGGTCTCCTCTGGGCTCCCTCATATTTCTGAGACGGTCAAACCCTAAGATTGATCCCGAATGACTTTGGTCAGGCCAGTTTAGCCACAGAATTTTCATGACAAAGGCAGAGAGCACAAGTGGGAGTAATCCCAGTTTGCATCATGTTTATGACAATCCCATCACTCAAGCAAGTCACACGTAGGACCCAGAATCACACAGGGATGGCACAACAGAATCCCATGGCAGGGTTTGAAGTTACAGGGACATGTAAAGATCTGGGCTGTTTTTTGCAACCTACCACAAGGGATCAATGTTATATTTTACTTCATAAAATAATCAGGAGGTATTTTTTTCTTTTCTAGTGTTTTGGTCAGTGAAGATTTGGCAAATTCCCCATCTAACCTACTACTCTTTTTACAGGGGCATTCTTTGATAATTGTTTCTATTTCCTTTATGAAGATTAGTCTATTTAAACTTCTTATCTGTTGGAATCACTTTAATATACTTTCCTAGATCATTATTCATTTAATTTAGGTTGTCATATTTAATTGTATCAAATTGTGAAAAATAATCCTCAAGATAATTTTTCCTGTTTTATTTTTTACTTTTTTCTGTGTATTTCTGCATTCTTTCTAGTTGCCTCGTCTTTGCCCATGTTTATCAAATTACTATTCATTTATTCTATTTTTTGTTCATTTTCCTAACCTGTGTGTTCTCATCCTTATTTTTCCTTTTTCTTTTGGTTATTATGCTTTTCCTTTTTGAGTTGAATATCAATTCATTTTACTTTTCATTTTTATCAGTGTTCCAATATTATAAGCTATATTTAATTTACTGCTTTAATTACATATCATCAATTTCATTATTAAATATTTTTCTGAGAAGTCCTGAAATTTTGATTTAGCTTCCTCTTTTTTCCTCAAGAGTAATTTAATGGGAAGGTTTTCTCCATGTAAGACTTTTTAAAAAAAGTGTTCCATTAATTTCATTGCATTGTGGTTAAAGGTTATATTACTATTTTGTGGAAGCTATTGGGATTTTCTTTATAGTATAATAAATTTTCAATTTTATGAGAATAGATAATATTATTAAGGTGTGAAACTCAATATATATTCAGAAGATCTACTTTATAGAAACTGTTTATATCTCTAATATCCTTATATAGTTCTTGTTGCCTCAACTTCAGTCTTGAGTAAGAGTGCTATTAAATTTCTATTTCTAGCTTTCTATTTTTCTTTGCAGTTTGTTGTACAAATGTCATTCGCTTTGACAAGCCAGAAGTAACACAACTAGAATAATGAAAAAGGAAAAGGAAAGAAAAGTACAAAGAACTCTTTGTTGCACAGGCAATACGTGGGAGTCAAGAATATCCGTCACTCAAAGTTCACAAACCAAGCAGTTCAGACTATAATATTCATAATTAGTATTTCCTTATTTGGCATTATAATGTTGTTCTTTTCCTAAATTTTACCCTGTTAGAAATGGATTGTAGCCGGGCATGGTGGCACACATCATGCCTGTAATCCCAGAAGTTCGGGAGGCTGAGACAAGAGGATCGCAAGTTCAAAGCCAGCCTCAGCAATGGTGAGGCGCTAAGCAACTCAGTGAATCCCTGTCTCTAAATAAAATACGAAATAGGGCTGGGGAGGTGGCTCAGTGGCTGAGTGTCCCTGAGTTCAATCCCTGGTACCCACTCCCCCAAAAAATGGATTGTAAACCTTGCCTTCTGTAGTTTCTATTTTTCTGGTATGCTGTTGCCTTTCCCTTTAATTTTTAGCCTTTCTGAATCACTTATTTTAGGTGTGCCTCTTGTAAATAACAGACTTACTGGTTTATAAGTCAATCTGAAATTCTTTTCAATAGATGGATGAAGTCCACATACATTTATAAGCATGTACCATTTGAAACTATTCATCTACCCTTACCCCCACCTGCATTTGGGTGTTAGATCTACAACTAAAGATGTACTTTTGCTCAAGTTTGATGTGATTCACACATGCTTGGATTTATTATATTTAATTGTGTGAATGGTGCTACATTCACTACATTCCCACCTTTGTTATTGTCTCTTTGGACACTGAGAGAGATTTGCATTTTTATTCCAGTGATTATACTTTAATGATCTTGGTTCCTTTTTTTTCATACTTAAACCTCAACCCTTTGGTTTGTCCATTTTTTAAAAATGGGACTCTTTTTAAAAAGTCATTTGTATATATATTTAGTTGTTGACAGACCTTTATTTTATTCATTTATTTATATGTGGTGCTGAGAATCACACCCAATGCCTCACACATGCTAAGCAAGTGCTCTACCACTGAGCCACAAACTCAGCCCTGGTTTGCCCATTTTAAATAATGTTTGACTCCTACATACTGCTCATGCCATGAAAGACTCTTACACTCTTTCCCTCTCCCTTCTTTTTCACTTTTCTAGTTGCCTATCTTGTCAAAGCATGTACCATTTGAAACTATTCATCTACCCTTACCCCCACCTGCATTTGGGTGTTAGATCTACAACTAAAGATGTACTTTTGCTCAAGTTTCCCCAATCATTTTCTAGTTGGATGAAGCTTATCTTTCTGTAGAAGTTATAATATTCCATGAGCTCTTGCATAATTAAAACTTCCTTCTATATCTTTGATTTTTAAAGGATAGCTTAACTGGATAGAAGATCCATAGTTCATACTTAAAAAAAACAGGCTGGGGCTGTGGCTCAGTGGTAGAGCACTTGCCTTGCATGTGTGAGGCACTGGGTTCCATTCTTAGCACCACATACAAATAGATAAATATAAATAAAGGCCCATTGACAACTAAAAATATATTTAAAAAAAAACCTTTTTGATGGGGCTGGGATTGTGGCTCAGTGGTAGAGCGCTTGCCTCGCATGTGTGAGGCCCTGGGTTTGATCCTCAGCACCACATACAAAGCAATAAAATAAAGACATTGTGTCCATCTACAACTAAGAAAAAATTAAAAAAAAAAAACTTTTTGAAATCGTTGCTCCATTGCTATTTTGTTCTGTTGAGAAGTCTGACACTGACCTGATCTTCCTTCTTCTGTAAGAGATTAGATCTTTTGGCCTGGAGAATTTTTCTTTTCTTTTTTTTTGTACTGGAGATTGAACCCAGGGGCACTCAATCACTGAGCCACATCCCCAGCCCTATTTTGTTTTATTTAGAGACAGGGTTGCTTAGAGCCTCGCCATTGATGAGGCTGGCTTTGAACTCGCGATTCTCCTGTCTCAGCTCCGTAAGTGCTGGGATTACAGGATTGCGCCTCCACGCCCAGCTGAGAATTTTTCTTTTAGCTTCATAATATAATAGTTTGCTACAGTATGTCTCAGAGTTGATCATTTTGGGTCAGTTTCCACAAGTGACAAAAGTGATCTTTTCAAGATATAGTTTCAGGGGCTGGGAATACAGCTCATTCATGGAGCACTTTCTCAGCATATTGTTTTCAGAAATTTCTTTTGAGTAGTTCTAAATATTAACACCATTTCAATTTCTTTTTCTTTTTTACCTTCAGGAGCACCGATTTACCCACGCTGTCCCTTCTTTGCCTGTCTTCTCATTCCTGCCTTCTTTGAACCTTACTGTACTGTAGTTGTTAACAACTTTCATTTGGATATGTTGGAATTTAGTCTCCATATCTCTCATGATTTTATCTTTTTGTTAAAATTCTTTCCCACATTCATCAGTTCTCTTTTCACATGTTTGCTGCTTTTTCATTTTGTTTTTGAATTTGTGATCTGTGGTTTTCTTTTACATCCACACATTTTTAATTTATTTAAAAATTTCTGTTGGAGAGCTGTGTTACAGTTTATTCTGCTTCATAGTCCAAGAGAGCCCTCTTTCTATTGATTGATGTAAAATTTCTTTAACAAGCAGTGTCCAGAGGGTGATGGGGGAGTTGTATTTTCTTCTAATCTTGGAGTTTCTGTTGTATCTAATGGGCTGCTATCTTTTTATTTTTGCTTCCTTCTTCCCTTTTCACCCAACTCCCAAGGGACACGACTCCCTTTCAGGATGACTTCATCTCTATCAGAAG
>CM053413.1:20205505-20262744 GCA_028644305.1 Xerus rutilus
AGCCGGGCGCGGTGGCTCAAGCCTGTAATCCCAGCACTTAGGGAGGCTGAGACAGGAGAATCGCGAGTTCAAAGCCAGCCTCAGCAATGGCAAGGCGCTAAGCGAGCAACTCAGTGAGACCCTGTCTCTACATAAAACACAAAATAGGTCTGGGGATGTGGCTCAGTGGTCGAGTGCCCCTGAGTTCAATCCCCAGTACCACAAAAAAAAAAAAAAAAAAAAAAGAGAAGCCAATGCCTCCTACATTATCCAGGCTCAGGGAGACCCAAAGCTGACTCTGTCCATGCAGGCAGGCCTGTCACATGTAATTTGTTAGGGAGACTGCTGTTCATCCAACTTTATTGTCTTACATTTTAATTATTATTATTTTTTAAATCTCTCAACAAACTAAGATAGAAATTTCCTTATATCAATAAAGGCCATATATCCAAAATTTACAACAAACATTCTTAATATAAAGGTTAAGAAGTATTATCTTTAAGACTGATATTATAGCCAGACTCCAGAATGACCTCCAAATCACCTGTGCCTCCCAATATCCATGCTCTCATGTAGCCCTCTCTCTCATTCAATAGGGCTGACTCATGTAACCAACAAGACTTGTGTGGGTAACAGGGTATGAACTCCAAGACTTGGTCATAACAGATATTGCAGCTTCCATCTTGCCATGATGTAGATCATTCTCTCTTGGATCACTCAATTCAAGAGAAGCTAACTGTCAAGTCATGAAGACACTCAAGTAGCCCTATGAAGAAGTTTTCATGGTAAGGAACCAAGATCTTCTGCCAACAGCCATGCAAGTATACCATCTTGGAAGCAGATCCTCTAGCCTTCATCAAATCCTCAGATGACTGGAGCCCCAGATGATGGCTCCACTGCAACCTCAAGAGAGACTCTCAGTAAGAATCACTCAAGCTGGACACGGTGGTGCAAGCCTTTAATCCCTGCACTTAGGGAGTGTTAGGGTGGTTTGGGGGAACCGCAGGGAAGGAAGCATCAAGCAGCCCACATGCACAAAAGAACAACCAACCAGAAGCTGACACGTGAGCAGTAATGGCGTCTCCTACCAAGCAGCGGACTTTTCTTGACTCATCCTGGAAAAACTCTGACTTCAGCAGGATCCCCTGACCAACCCCAGGGGAACACGAGACTCCAGGTACCTCCTTTTCCTGCCACAAGCCTTCCCCTTCCTGCTCGGGGCCCTTTAAAATTTCTGTACGAGGGAACACATGCTCGATTCTCCTGGACCTGCTCTGATGGATGGGGGAATTTAGCCCAGGAGCATACTTCAAATAAAATCCTTGCTCATACTTCAAATAAAAACTTTCTCAGTTTTAATTTGCCTCCTTTTGGTCACCTGGCTTTACAGGGAGGCTGAGTCAGGAGAATTGCGAGTTCAAAGCCAACCTCAGCAAAGGCGAGGTGCTAAGCAACTCTGCGAGACCCTGTCTACATAAAACACAAAATAGGGCTGGGGATGTGGCTCAGTGGTCAAGTGCCCCGGAGTTCAATCCCTGGTTCCAAAAAAAAAATCACTCAGCAGAGCCAGGCTTAGTGGTGTGCCCTGTAGTCCCAGCTACCTGGGATGCTGTGTTGTATATCTAGAGTTCCGGCTACTTGGGATGATGAAACAGGAGGATCTCTCGAGCCCAGGATTTAGAGGTCAGCCTGAGCAACATAAGAAGACACCTTTCTAAAAAAAAATAAAAAACACAAAAAAGAAGCACTTGGTTATGCTGACTCAAATCCTTGAACCATGGGAATTGTGTAATATAATAAACGCTGATTATTGTTTTAAGCTGCTAAATTTTGAGTTAATTCATTAAATAGCAATAGATAACTGATATAACTAAAAACAAAGACACATAGTATATAGTATTTAACATAGTAAATGGCATGCTAATAAATGCCATAAGAAAAAAAGGTACAAGGATCAAATAAAAAACTATCATTATTTGCAGGCAATACGTCATCTACTTAGAAAGAAAAACAAAAAAGCAATTTAATATTAATAACATTACCAGATACTTAATTGTAACATAATAATCAGTGGCATTTCTAACTATAATAGACTAGCAAATGAGGTAGAAAATAAACTACTATTCACAAAGGCAACTAGAAATGTAATGTAGCCAGTTAGTTCCTTTGCAAAGAATTCAAAGGTTTCTATGAAGAAAAAAATGAAACTGTTATTAAAGGACAAAACATAATGTCTAAACAAAGTAAAAGATATTCCATAATCTTGGATAGGCTTGAATTAATATTATAAACATGATATTTTTTCAAATTAAAGTATAAATTCAGGGTAATCTAAATTTTAGGAACTGAGCCAAATTGTTATAATATATTAATGGAAAAATAAAGGCCTATAAACAAGAAGAAAAACAAGGAGGAGAATTGATACATAAGATATTAAGACATGAGGAATGAGAAGTTATACTACATTTATGTACAATGTGTCAAAATGCATTCTACTGTCATGTATAACTAATTAGAACAAATAAAAAATTAATTAAATTTTTAAAAAAGATATTATTATAGGCTAAATTGCATCTCCCTCCTGAATTCATATGGTAAAGTCCTAGACCCCAGTATCTCAAAATAGAAATGTATTTGGAGATAAAGAACAAGTTAAATGTCTCTTTTAAAAGGTAATATAGTCCTGGCACAATGGTGCACGCTTGTAATCCTCAATACTGCCAAAGGCGGGGGGGAGGGGAGGTAATTTAGTTAAAAGAAGTCATTCAGGTGGACCCTAATCCAATATGACATCATTTAAGAAGAGATAATTAAAACAGGCACACAGAGGGAGACAAAGGGAGAAGATGGCCATCTACAAGCCAAGGAGGGAGGCCTCAGAAGGAACCAACCCTGCCAACAACTTGATCTCAAACTTTCAGCCTCTAGAATTGTAAAAAAATAAATTGCTGAAGCTTAAGCCACGCAGTCTAATGTACTTTGTTATAGCAGCCTTGAAAGACTAATGCAGGCATGCTACAAAGTCATAATAATATAGTTTGTCCAAAGAACAGACCAATAAACCAATGGAATAAAAAAGGAAGGACCAAGAGAGGTCTATGTATACATAGGAACTTAATAAACAATAAAGGTGCACCATAAGTAATGGGGGAAAGCAGACCATTTAATAGACAGGATTTCAAAAATTAGATCAACATGTAGAAAAAAATTAAACCAGAGTCCAATTTACACAATGCACAGACTCCTGATGGATAAAAGCTGGAAATAGGGAGGTAAAATTATAAAATTATAATATGAGTAGCCGGGCGCGGTGGCGCAAGCCTGTAATCCCAGCACTTAGGGAGGCTGAGACTGGAGAATTGCGAGTTCAAAGCCAGCCTCAGCAACGGTGAGGTGCTAAGCAACTCAGTGAGACCCTGTCTCTACATAAAACACAAAATAGGGCTGGGGATGTGGCTCAGTGGTCAAGTACCCCTGAGTTCAATTCCCAGTACCAAAATAATAATAATAATAATAATAATAATATGAGTAGAATGCAAAACAATATTTCTGTGACACTGGAGTAGGGAAGCCCTCTAAATACTGCAAATTCATAAAATATAAGATGAAAAATTGATGGCTTTAATTTGGTGAAAATTCTTCTCCAGTGCTGAAACTAAGATTAACAAATGACAGAGGACTGCAACACAGAAAAATAACAAGGACCTAATCTTCAACGTATACAATAAATTTCTGCAAATCAATAAAAAAAAAGGCAATTCAACAGAAAAATGGGAAAGGATATAAATAACCAATTCACAGAGGAAGAAACTAAAGTTCTAAAAGCTGTTCAAACTCATTAATGAAAGAAACACAAATTAAACTAACACTGAGATATCTGTTTATACCCATCAGATTGGCAACAACTTTAAAAGTGGTTAATGCTAAGCGTTGGTGGTGATATAGAAAAAGAGAAACCCTTAAGCACTGTTCCTGGAGTAAACTATTAACTTCCCAAAAGCAGGAATCTGAAACCCCTTCCCTCTATTCCCCTGCCCCAAGCAAATCTGACCTCAATCAAAAAGAGAAGTCCTCCCAGGACACCAGAAGTCCTGGTGGCATGGAAAGAGAAATGGAACCTGAAGTAACATCAAATTCCCATGGCAGACAAACAGATAGATATGGTAAGTGGCTGCACTTATTTATTAGAAAAAAGCTGGACTCATCTTCTAACCAGAATAACATCCTGCTTATTTTGGATGACATCGTAGGGAAGACACTGTAAGGAAGACTCCAACTTAAAAGCATTCACTGGACTCAAAGGCATCAAGTTAAATCTGTTTTTCCATCCGCACTGTTGTGGTTTAGAACTGAAATGTCTCTCAAAGCTCTCGTTCCCAATGCAACAGCATTCAGAGGTGGGGCCTCTGGGCGGTGATAGGATCATGAGGGTTCTAACTGCATTAATGAACTGATCCATTGACAGATTCATAGTTTAATGGGCTATTGGGAGGTGGTGGAAACTTCAGGAGGTGGGGCCTAGTTGGAGAAAGTAGGTCACTGAGGTATCCCCTTCAAAGGCAGGTTTTGTCCCCAGCCCCTTTCTTTTTGATCCCAGCCACTATGAGGTGAGCAGCTTTGCTCCACACATACTCCCTGCCATGATGCTCTACTTCATCACAGGCCCAGAATCAACAGAGCCAAGTGACCATGGTGACCATGAACTGAAACCTCTGAAATTGTGAGCCAGCATAAACTTTTCCTCCTTTTAAATTGTTTCTGTCAAGTATTTTTGCCACAGTGACAGAAAGTTAACACACTCACTCAAATACATAGCCTGTCCAGGCATCTCTTCTATTTGGGCAGGGAGGAAGGTTCACTGGGAGAAGAAACTTGCTCCTGAAAAGGAAACCTAAGCTTGCTGTCTCCACTGAGAGATGTTATTCATTTAGTGCTACGAACTCCCAGCCACTCTGTTCTTGAGAAAGAAAAAACAACAATAACAATAGTAAGAAAGAGAAGGATCAACGTGAACAAATAGAGTACCCCAGAAATAAAGAGATAACTCAAGGAATAAAAGAGCCAATTTGAAACCAGGCACTGTGGTACACGCCTGTAATCCCAGATGCTCAGGAGGCTGAGGCAGGAGGATCACAAGTTCAAAGCCAGCCTCAGCAAAAGCAAGGTGCTAAGCAACTCAGTGAGACTCTGTCTCTAAATAAAATACAAAATAGGACTGGAGATGTGGCTCAGTGGTCGAGTACTCCTGAGTTCAATCTCTAGTACCAAAAAAAAAAAAAAAAAAAGAGCCAATTTAAAACAAATTCTAATATTTATCTTCAGAAATATTTGAAGGAATATAATGTTCCTAAAACAAGGATATAACACTATGAAAAAGAACCAGACAATAAAGAGTCCTCAAAATTAAAAAAATAATGTAGGATTACAAAAGGAAAAACTAAATGGGAAGGCTAAATAGTAAACATGGCAAAGTCAGATTTAATAATCTGAAGGATACAAATCAGGGAATTTCTTAAAACTTGGAGTGATAAACAGAGACAGTCAGAGTTAGAGAAGACAGGGATAAAAACGTGGCAGGCTCAAATTGCTCTTTCCTTATATCCGCCCTGTAACCTTCCATTAATCCAAGAAGGCCTGGCTCTGTGGGTGGAGAAAGGTGTTTAAATCCATTCTCTGGATGTTCTTTGCTACTGGGATTATGTTTCTCTCAGCCCTTTTCAGTGAGCTAAGAAATACAGAGTATGTATACAAGTGTATGTCTACACACACACACACACACACACACACACACACACACTCTCTCTCTCTCTTTCTCTCTCTCCCTCCTTCCCTCCCTCCCTCTCCACCCGCTACTAGAAAGAAATGGGGCATATGTCAAGAGAACAAAGGGCTAGTTTTTGTTTATTTTTGTTTAATTTTTAAATTTTTTTTAATGTGGTGCTAAGGAATGAACCCAGTGCCTCACACATGCTAGGCAAGTGCTCTGCCACTGAGCTACAGCCCCAGCCCAAAAGGGTTAGTTTTTTTTTGTTTTTTGTTTTTTTGGTACCAGGGATTGAACTCAAGGGCACTCAACCACTGAGCCACATCCTCAGCCCTATTTTGTGTTTTATGTAGAGACAGGGTCTCACTGAGTTGCTTAGTGCCTCACCGTTGCTGAGGCTGGCTTTGAAATCGCGATTCTCCTGTCTCTGCCTCCCAAAGTGCTGGGATTACAAGCGTGAGCCATCACACCCAGCTCAAAAGGGCTAGTTTTAAAGAACATTCATTGGAACAGAAAAAGATGAAAATTACCATCTTTTTAGAAACACAAAACTGAGAACACAACATTGTTATGGCTTTTTTTTTTTTTTTTGTACCAGGGATTGAACCTAGGGGCACTTAACCACTGAGCCACATCCCCAATCCTTTTAAAAAATATTTTATTTAGAGACAAGTCTTGCTAAGTTGCTTAGGGCCTCACTAAGTTGCTGAGGATGGCTTTGACCTTGTTATCTTCCTGCCTCCAGCCTCGCAGTTGGCTGGGATTACAGGCACGTGCCACCATGCCCAGCCAACATCTAGCCTTTTGAAATGCATTAATCAGAAGACAATACAGAAAAGAAATAAATATACTCATGTTTCTATTTGAAAATTACAGAAAAAGAAAAGGATTCAAATGACATAAAAGGAAGGAATATAAAAATAGAAGTTGAGCTGGGTCACCCCAGTCAGAATGGCTATCATGAAGAATACAAATAACATGTTGGGGTGGTGTATCCCTGTAATCCAAGGTACTCGGGAGGCTGAGCAGGAAGAAGGCAAGGTCAAAACAGCTCAGTGTCAAAACAGGTCTGGGATGTAGATCAGCAGTAAAGCACCCTGGGTTCAATCCCCAATACTGGGGGTGGCGGTGGGGGAAGAACACAAGTAACAATAAATGCTAGCAAGCACCTTTTAAACACTGTTGGTGGGAACATAAATTAGCATAGCCACCATAGGAATTGACATGGAGGTTCCTTAAAAAATTAGAAATTTTTTAGTTATAGATGGAAACAATGTCTTTATTTATGGGTTGTGGCTCAGTGGTAGAGCATTTATCTCCCACATGTGAGGTACTGGGTTTGATCCTCAGCACTACATAAAATTAAATAAATAGAGACATTGTATCCATCTATATATATAACTAAAAATTTGTTTAAAAAAATTAGAAATAGAACTACCACCCATTCAGCTATATCACTCCTGGGTATATAGCTAAAGGCATTAAAGTCAATATACTAGCTAGCCACAGTAGCTAGGAGGCTGAGGAGGAAGATCACAAGTTTGAGGCCAGCCTTGGCAACTTAGTGAGACCCTGTATCAAAATTAAGAAAAAAAAATTAAATTTAAAAAAGAGCTGGGTGGGCTGGAGTTGTGGCTCAGTGGTAGAGTGCTTGCCTGGCATGTGTGAAGCCCTGGGTTCGATTCTCAGCACCGCATAAAAATAAATAAAATAAAAAGAGCTATTAACATCTAAAAAAAATTTTTAAAAAAAGAGCTGGGAATGTAGCTTAGTGGTAGAATGCCCCTGGGTCAATCTCCACTACCACACATACACAAAAAAGACAGTATACTATAGAGATCCCCACATACCCATGTTTATTGCAGCACAATTCACCATAGGCAAGTTATGGAATCAACCTAGGTATCCATCAACAGATGAATGGATTTTTAAAAATGTGGCATATGTACACAATGGAGTATTATTCAGTCATAAAGAACAACATCCTGAGCCGGGCATGGTGGCTCAAGCCTGTAATCCCAGCACTTAGAAAGGCTGAGACAGGAGAATCGCGAGTTCAAAGCCAGCCTCTGCAAAGGCGAGGCGCTAAGCAACTCAGTGAGACCCTGTCTCTACATAAAATAGGGCTGGGGATGCGGCTCAGTGGTCGAGTGCCCCTAGGTTCAATCTCCAGTACCAAAAAAAAAAAAAAGAACAACATCCTGTCATTTTCAGGAAAGTAAACGGAGCTAGAGGATATGTTAAGTGGAATAAGTCAGACTTAGAAAGACAATTTCATGTTTTCTCTCATATTTGGATTGTAGGGGGGAAAAGATGACATATGATGAGAAGAAAGATTATTAGAGAAAGGAAAAGGATCGAGAGAAGGGAAGGGTTTGGTAAGGGGATGATGGGAATAGAAATAATCAAAATGTTACACACATATATAAATATGCCACAGTGAAACCCATTATTCTATATATTTATATGCTCTAATAAAAAAGACTTGGGCCAAGTGTAGCTCAGTGACAGAGTGCTGGCCTAGCATGTACAAGGTCCTGGGCTTGATCCCCAGTACCACAGAAAAAATAAGAAAGAGAGAGAGAGAGAGGGAGGTCTTATTTGAGAAGAACTCAGCTGAGCTGGCAAGATAGGTTTGATTGTGCTTTTAAGCTGCTAAGGGGATAAACATCTTTTTGCTGTTTTGTATAAGAAGTGCTGTGTGTGTATGTGTGTGTGTGTGTGTGTGTGTGTGTGTGGTTACTGGGGTTTGAACTCAGGAGTGCTCTACCACTGAAGTACATCCCTAGCACTTTTTATTTTATTTCAGACAGAGTCTTGCTAAATTACTGAGACTGGCCTTGAACTTGTGATCCTCCTGCCTCAGCCTCCCCGGTTGCTAGGATCACAGGTATGTACCACCAAGCCTGGCTTCATTCCACCTTCTGAAAGGTAACCACCTTGACTTCCAACAACAGCAAATGGTTTTGTCTGTCTTGAGTCTGATGTACACAGAACCCTGCCATTTGTACTTTTATGTCTGGCATCTTCTACTCGCTGTTACTTTCATGAGATTTACCCATTTAGTTGCATGTAGCTGAAGCTGGTTCATTTCCATTTTCTGCTTAGCATCCTGATGCATGAATAGGCCTCAATGCATTAATCCTGTCGACTGCAGATGGGCACTGGATTGCTCCCACCATGGGGCTACTGAACACAGGGCCACAATGAATGTTCTCATGAACACCTCTAGTGAACATGTGTATACATTTCTACTGTGCATTTATATAGAAGTAAGATTGCTGGGAAAGTGGATACCCAGCTTCAGCAGATGCTGTCTAACAGGTTTTCCAAGAAGTTTATCCAGTGCTTATTTTTTACAGGATCCTTTTACAGGGTTGGTTCAAAGACATAATAAAGCATATCCTACATAGAACATGAGCTGCCCATAAAAGGCTCCTAAGGGAGCCCTCAAGCAAAAAGGCTTCAGAGGTTTTTGACCTTCTCCAGTGACAACAGCTATTTCTCAGAGGGACAAATACATCTCAGAAACCTGAATTCTATGGTCATCCAGTCCAGTTTCCTCTCAGAACCTCAGACCATTCTAATACCATTAGTAAAGGGAACTCACTGACCCTCTGGAGTTGCCTACTCCATGGTTCAAGTTCACAGAAATCCCTTTCTCTTCCTATTTGCCTCCCCCTGAGCCCTGGGTCTGCCCTCTTCATGCCGTCCTCTGAGTTTTGATGGTGGTACTGTATCCCCACACTTCCTGGTCAGAGCAGAAAGGCTCAGTCATGGCCTTGGAGCCTTCCACCTGCACTGCCCAAGTCCCCGGGATCCAGAGCTTAGCATGTACGGTCTGTGGCTAGGAACCCAGGATCATTTTTGAGTCCTATAGTTCGTATCCAAGAAAGCAGGCTACTGGGGAAGGATCTGAGAAGCAGGCTAACCACCTCCTCTTCCACACCTGCCCACAGAGGCAGACAGACTCTTTTTCTCACTCCACCACCAGGGTGAGGCTCCCTGTAATATAGGCTTAGATACCGTCCTGCCTGCCCTGGCCTGGAATGTGACCTGGGCCCTGGGCCCCCACCCAGCACATACCCTGCCAGCAGTTCACTTACTGACTCGGTAGCCCAAGCCTTCTGCATGAATCCTCTTGGCCATGAATTGTCCTTCGATCAGTGCTCGAATCTCCACATCTCTGGGGAATGCTGGTACCTGACTCCAGGAGAAGGTAGACACACAGTGAGGAACTCCCAATTACCACTGGTGTGCAGGTGTGTGTGTGTAACATCTTTTTCAACAATATCCCAGATTTAGAGTAGCTGATCTCTTTAACAACTAACTTCACCCATCACATGCACAAACAAAAAGAAACACACATGCATACAGACTCGCATCTCACGTGTGTAACACTTTAGGGAATCAGAGGCCTCATAGAGCTCAATCTCAGGCAGTCAAGGGTTAAAGTCTGAGTCCACCATTCAGCTTTGTGATCTTGAATGTTACATATATCTTGCTGAGCATCATTCTCTTTCTTAACAAAACTGAGATAACAGTAGCACCTATTTTTTAGGCTTGTTATAATGACCATATTAGATGACAGAGCCTGATAGACGTAGTTAATACTTGATAGGTAAGAGCCGTGAGCATTTGCTGAAAGCCCACTGCTGTGGAGCTGAGGAGCACTGGTCAAGCTAACGCTGATGGGTGTCACCCCCAAGCTCCACCCTGCCTTTCCGGCACCTGAGACCAAGAATAGAACCTGCCACTCCCTCCCTCACCAGCTACTACGCTGTAGCCTTACAGACCTCTAGTTCCCCAGCTGATCCCTCTCAGGAAGCCTACTGCAGTCTACAGTGAGAGCCTTCCTATCCTTCAGGTCTGAGCCTGACACCAATCAGACATATCTGCTAAGTGAAAGAATAAGTGAACAACACCTTCTCCTTGCCAAAGCTGGGACTGACATGCATAAGAGAGCAGGCATACCTTCTCTCTCTCTGAACTGAAACCAAACTGATCCCATCGGAGGATCAAGCGGAACTCCCTTCACTTCATCCAAAGCTGCTATGGCTTGGATCATAAATGCCCTACAAAGGTCATGTGCTAACAGCTTGGTCCCCAGCTGATGGCACTGTGGGGAGGTGGTGGAAACATTAGGAGGTAAGACTTAGTTAGTGGAAGTAGGTGGTGGAGGAGGAATGCTTTTGAAGGGTTTATCTTGTCCTCGCCCCACGCCCTGCTTCCTGGTCACCATGAGGTAAGCAGCTTTACTACACCATACCTTCCCCGCCAGGTCTCAGCACAGCCCCACAATCAACAAAGCCAAGTAACAATGGGCCAAAAGCTCTGGAACAGTGACCAAAAATAAATCTTTCCATCTTTAAATTGTTTTTCTCAGGTATTTTGTTACAGAGGTGGAGAGTTCATTAATTCAAAAGCTTTCCATTTAAACCAAATACCAAATACGCTATGCCACTGTCGGCCATCTATTCCAATGCCAACCGGTAATAGTGATCAAACAGAGTGTCTTAAAGAGGTTCATCCACATTCACTGGGATCACAAGCAACTCTCAGGTCCAACCCAACATGTGATGATGACTCTTGGATAACTAACTCTTCGATAACTTGGATATCAGAAAAGCCAGTTCCAAACTCATCAACTAAATCCCTCCTGGGAGAGCCCATGTGGTGAAGGAGAAAAGAAAACAGTGGCTTCTGAGACAGACAGAACTGGGGTTGTGCCTCCCCTACCCACTGTCACATTGTGACTTTGGGCATGTTAAGCCTAAGCCTCAATTTCCCCATCAGTAAAGAGGAATAATCATGCCTACCCCATGGAATTGCTTTGAGAAGTAAATGAGGAAGATGCAGAAAACCACTAGCACGGTGCCTAGAACCAAATAGTGCTCAATAAATGTTAGTGTCTCCCATCCCAGAGGCTTTTTCGACCAGGAAACAATTTCTGACCTTAAGCTCTGTGAGCCATTGGTAGGTGTAGGGTACAGCTCACCAAAGAAACAAGCTCTGTGACACTCAGCGTCAGCAAGGGAGCAGGTGTTAGCTCAGCGAGGACTCAGGTTTCCCACGCTCCTTTTTGGGAGAAAGGGTGGTGTCTGTCTTAGACCCTGCTGACTCCTCGGCCTCTAGAATGCATGCAGCACATGCAAAGTGTCTGTTTCACCAGTGGATGAGGGAGCAACAAAATCCCTAAAAGTAGCGTAAGTATTAAATTTAATACTCAGAACTGGAATCCATGCAGCTCCAATACCAATAACCTACCTCATAGTTTTCTGCATTAAACCTGTAACGCCCAATAATTTCAGGGGTGATCTCCATTACATCAAAATAAAAACCTGAAACAAAACCAGGAAGAGATTAGCTGTCAGGGATCAAAAACAGAGTAGCTTCTCAACAGATGCAGAAAAGGGCAAGGTGAAATGACCCATATCCATGTCCACAGATAAGCCTCAGTTCTTTCTTTTCAACAGAACAAGAGGAGACACAGAAAGGCCTAGGTTTTCCTAAAGGTGACTTTCAATCCCACCGGGCAGCCCATTTAAGGAAGTGGCTACCCAACCCATCCTGAAATACCAACACAGGTTTCACTGAGGGAGGCATATCCCCTTCCTACTCAGAGGCCTGCCCAGGTGCTGGGCACCTTTCCTAACAAAACCTGTGTCCATGCAGAAAGCTGTGTATGGGGAAGCAGCAGGATAGGGGAGATATTGTGGCCGCCATTTCTGATGCTGTCACCAGGAGCTCCAAGGGGGTCAGAAGAGGCAGCTATGGAGTGACCTCCACCCAGTACACCGGGCAGTGGCCAAGAGCTATCTCACGGCCCCATACTCACTCAGAACATGGGATTCTACATCAGCTTGTGAGGTCGATGGAGTAGAAATACAGACAAACAGGACTCCCCTGGACTTCTCCATGGCCCTTCTCTCCCCCAACTCATGGGGCTCCAGGCCCTACCCCTCCAGCAAGCAGCTACTGCCTGTTCACAGGCCCAGGCATCACTAAACAGCCTACCCAGGTTTCCGCCGTTCCCCATCTCTGTGGACTCCAGTGCCTTAGAGAACTCACTCCAGGAACAGGAAGCACATTCATTGCGGATCTTCTCTCTCATGAGGGAGCCATTTTTAAAGCTGCAGAAGTGTATACAACTCTGAGACCCATGGGGTTTGGGAAAGTCTCAGGCAGAGAGGTTGCAGGTGAGGCTGGACTCTAGCCTACAGGTAGTGAACCAAAACCTCCAATGTCTGAGGCTCTGACCCAGGTTCCAGGTCCTTGGCACATCCCTAAGAGGAGCTGGAATCACTTGTCTTAGGCTCTGTTTACACAGGAGGCTGCCACAAAGGAGCCCAGGTAGAGTTAGCACATGAGGCGGGGCTGGCTAGGCTGACTAGACCTACAAATTCTCCATGGATCTTGGTGTTTAGCTTCCTATGGTCAGAGTGCAGAGCGCAGGCCTTCTGTGAGAACTGTTAGGAAGCAGTATGTCCTTCTGACCATTTGCTGAGGGACTACCATGAGCTAGGCATGTTACAACACTATGAAGTAAACATTCTTATTTTTTCCATTTTATGAGGAAAGTATAGCTGAGATGTGTCATGGGGTTTGCCCAGCATCACACAGGATATATAGGTGGTAGGATCAGAATTTGAACTTAGGTTTGGAGGACCCCAAATCTTTTTTTTTTTTTTTTTGGCACCAGGGACTGAACTCAGGGGCACTCGACCACTGAGCCACATCCCCAGCCCTATTTTGTGTTTTTTTATGTAGGGACAGGGTCTCACTGAGTCACTTAGCACCTCGCTGTTGCAGAGGCTGGCTTTGAACTCGCGATCCTCCTGTCTCAGCCTCCCTAAGTGCTGGGATTACAGGCGTGAGCCACCGCGCCCGGCTAGGACCCCAAATCTTAAGTTCTTCCCCACCCAACTCAGATGTTGGCAAGAGTGGATAGGTCCCTGGGGTCTCAGTTGCCCATATGAGCCTCCTTAGTGGAATGACTTGGGTTGCTCAAGATGTGCCAGATCTGCCCATACCTGCTTTCCCCCAACCTAGGGAATGGTAACAGCCCACACCCAGGCTTACCACAAGAGTGCCATGTAGTGTTGTGGGTCAACTGGATTGCAGAAGATGTGGCCTTCTAGGGCAGGTGTGGGCTCCTGGAGCCAGAGAAATAGGGTGTCGCTGGTGCCCAGACTGACCTGGGGCAAGAAGGGCAGAGGTGAGGTGCTTGGGGTTTTGCTGGCAAATGCTTCTCTTCTGCCGGTGATGCACTTTGCACTGCTCCCACCTTGACTCCACCACCTCACTCGTCGTATAGCAGGCCTCACTTCAGATGAAAGGCTACTTCCTCAGAGACACCTCGTCTGACCCTCCCAATGCCAGATGAGTCAAAAGTCAGCTCCCCATGGTTCTCATGAACCTCCTTTACTAACTTTCCAGAACTTACCATAACTGCATCAAAATAATGATTTAGGTGGCGACTTTCCCCAAATGACTTCTCTGCTAGATGCAGGAAGGCATGAGTTATGTCCTCCTCTTCACCTGGGGAGCTCACAGCCCTCATGTCTGACCCTCTGCCATTGTGTCCACCAGACTGGCCACCATTGAGCAGACAGGGTTTTTGCCTACTCAGCAAAGAGTGATGACCTTCTAAGGAAGGAGATGTAGGCCCCCCAGCCCCTTTAGGGACCAGAAGACCCTCTGATAGGTAGCAAAGATGCTAAGACCCAGCACCCTGGTCCCCAGGGCAGAAAGATCCTGTGGGTATGAGAAGTCACCTTACCGCAATGTCACCTTCCTCCAGCCTCATGCCTGCCAGTGATGCTGAGAATGGGAGGGGAGCCTCTGGTTAGCTGGAGGCCACATGGGAACCACAAAGCAAACTATAGTGCCCCCCAGACAACAGCACAGATCCCCATCTCCCACTCCAACACAGGAGCAGGGCAAGCTGATGGCTCAGAGGCCCAAGAGAAGGTTGTAGGGGTCAAAGGGTAGAGTCTCTGTGGTCAGGAACTCTGATCTGGGCTAGGAAGTCTCTTCCCTAAAGGAGATCAAACTCCATGCCACTGTCAGGCACTGCAAGGAGTGCTGATAACCAAAAAGAGGCCAGCACAAGACACCAAGAATACACATGGCAGAGAAAGATGAAGGCAAGTCAGGGGCATGCCCTCTTCCACCCCAGAGTGTGGACAGAAGGCACCAAGGTTGTGCTGATTGTCCCCACCTCAGACAGGAGGACCACAACAGCAATCCTTATCTGTATGTTTGCTGGTATAACCCAGTACTAAAAGAAGAGCTGGTATATAAGCAGGTGCTCACTAAACACTCAGTGAATGGACAAATAACTGAACAAGACGTGGGGGGAAGAACAGGCACACTCAAACTCTGCCAGTGAAATTCAGTCAGCAGTGGCTGCCAGAAGCCTTGGACCCAGGAATCCCACCTCTGAGAACTTATCCTGAAGTAACAAAGGGACAAGGCAGGACGTGCATCTCAGGCTGTCTGCACTGCCCAAGCATTGGAAGAACACCCACCTCCATCCAAAGGGGACAGACAGCTGAACCTTGGGCTACCAGTAAAATGAGGTTGCCCAGGTTGATGAGAAAAAAAAAAAAAAAAAAAACACTGCTTATTTATGAGCATAGGAAGAAGACAGGAGAGACATCATAATATTAACCCTAATTTGGTATTTGGTGGCTATTTAGGAAAGGGCTGCTTTTTCTAGGCTGGGGCTGAGGGTCAGTGGTCAGGGTGCTACTTAGTGTGGCTCACCCAGTCTTTCTCCAGAAACCTCAGGAGCCCTTCTGAGGAGAAGCAGAGAGGCCAGGGAAGGAGACAAAGTGTCCAGATGAGAAACAAGCCATTTGTAGACCAAATGACTGGGCAGAGACTCAAGACCCAGTCCTAGAAGAGGGGAAGGAAGAGCTGAGGCATTAGCTTGGAATGAAAAGAGGCTGGGGTGGGATGGGCATAATGACCTTCTTTCATCACCCATCAGTTTTCACTTGGAGGGAGCAGACAGATGGACTGGCAAAGAAGTTCCTGAGGGTGGTCAGGACCCAGCTGGGACAAGGAGGCAGATTTTGGAAAGTAAAAGGGACAGCGCAGAGGGCTTTACCAAGAGACTGGATGAAAATTCTCAGAACTCCAGCATGGACCCTACAGGTACACTTGGAGAGTGAAATCCTCCAAAGCACTCACCTGGATTGTCACCAGTGAAGGCCACTACTTTGCATCCTGGAGGAAATCCATAGCGATGGACATAGTAGGAAGAAATGGCTCCCTGGGGAGAAAAAAGCAAATGTGCTCTGTTGACATAAATCTAGCCTGTTCAGCACAGCTGTCTATACCTCAGGCCATGAGAATGTTCTGGACTCTGGGTCACTGGAGCCAAAGAAATATTCTGCAAAGCCCAGGGGTGCATCATTCCCCGTCACAAACCAGGCACATCCCTCCTGTTCACAAATCACTGGAGCAGCCCAATGCAGGTTTGAAACCACAAGCATAAGGACACACTGAAGACCATTTATTTGATTTTGAGATTCAGGGCAGCTAGAACAAAACAATCCCTACCTTGTGCCTGCTTTGTAAGCTCCAAACCCTGGATATAGCATACAAAAAAAAGTAACCAGACACCAGTAAAAAAAAAGCTCATGGGAGTAGATAGTGCCTTACATACTTGCGTAAGATCCCAGGCACTGGATTAACAATAATCACACATGCAAGTGCAGAGAACAATGTTCTAAAGAAAACAGACCAAAAATGGCAGTGGTAGGGTAGGCGACCCATCCAGGAACCACAAGACACTGTGGGCTGGGTGCAGTGGTGCAAGCCTGTAATCCCAGCACTTTGGGAGGCTGTATCCCAGCACTTTGGGAGGCTGAGACAGGAGAATCACGAGTTCAAAGCCAGCCTCAGCAACAGCGAGTTGCTAAGCAACTCAGTGAGACCCTGTCCTACATAAAACACAAAATAGGGCTGGGGATGTGGCTCAGTGGTTGAGTGCCCCTGAGTTAAATCTCCAGTACCCCCCCCCCAAAAAAAAAAGACACTAAGGGATCAGAGCATAGGATAACCCCTGACAGACCTACATGCTTGAAAAAGCAGTTATAAAACAGACAACATGTTTTCCTTTCCCTGACTATATCCTAGTTTCAAAAGTTTAAAATAAATGAAGATTTCCTGGTGTCTGGGAAGAAAATTTTGCTCCCACCAGAAAAATTTTAGATGTCCATCAGAACAAGCTAATGCCTAGGAAAATTGATGTCTCCACTTGGGCTGCCTCCAAAACCTGAGCCTGAGACAGGGTTGCAGACAGGTAGTTTGTCTGAGGACGTGATCCCAGAAGACAGGAGTGGGAACTAGGAAAGACAAATAGGGAAGGAGAGCAAGTTGGCCCAAGGTCATCACTGTGGACAACTGAGGCTCAAGCCACAGAGAAACCTCTGAGAGCTAGGAGTGGACCTGAGTAGTGGCCTCCTGGGGACAGGAGTGGGGAGCAGTTACCATCCACTAGCTCCCTCACCTTGTTCATGACAGGGGTCCTATGGGGTGTTAACATCCTGCACCTCCAAGTTCCCAGAACACAAACACAATCAGAGAAGCCCCACAATGGAAAGTGAGGAGACAGCTCAAGCAGGGGGCTGCAGGTGACACCTGCACGAAGCCACAACGGTTTCTCCCATCATGTGATATGTGACAAATGAAAATGCATCATTTCAGAATCAGTTCTCACTGCTTGTCGCCATACAGGCTACTTCTTGGAGTCACTCATTCTTGGTATAAGGCAAGCAAAGCCTGCTTCCCTGGACAAAATGTTGCAATCTAAAAGCCATGCATGGGATGGATGCCAGCTCTGGGGATGAGGCTACTTTGTCCTTCTGACATGCATGATCTATCTACCTGGGTCTTCTGCCGTCAGCTCCTCTGGGGCAAGATGGTTCTTCCTTCAGTTCTGTGCACTGGCCTCCACGGCACACCTGGTGTTATAATGGTTTGGCTGTGACATTCTGCCCCATGGTGTTAAAGGTGGTTTTCAGAATGTCAGTGAGAATCTTCTAAGACTTATATCAAACTCTTATGACTTAGAGTCATAAGAGACTTCTGACTTAGACTAAACTGAAAGTCCCATGGGTCTACACCTGTGTGTAAACTGATGAATGAGTGTGCCTGCACATATTTCAGTGGTTCCCCACAGCTGCCAGCTCGTACGGGAGCCCTGATGAACAGGTAGGTCAGACGGTTACAGCAACAGGCCCCCAAAAAGACTTCTCTAAGTAAATACTCCCAGTGAGTATTTCCCACTGGGACTTTTAGCCACAGAAGCACTTTTTCTTTTTCTTTTTCTTTTTTTTTTTAGTTGTAGATGGACACAATATCTTTATTTTATTTATTTTTATGTGGTTCTGAGGATCGAACCCAGTGTCTCACACATGCAAGGCAAGCGCTCTACCATTGAGCCACAATCCCAGCCCCAGAAGCACTTTTCTTGGAAGATTCTCACTGACATACTGAAAACTGCCTTTACCATCACAGGGCAGAATGTCTAACACAAAGTGTGCCATGGAGGCCAGTGCCCAGAATTGTCACAGCCAAACCACTATAACACAAGGTGTGCCATGGAGGCCAGTGCCCAGAATCATCACAGCCAAACCACTATAACACAAGGTGTGCCATGGAGGCCAGTGCACTACTGCAAATAAATGAATTGCTCTGTCAAAACATTCCAAGCCTTATAATCACCCCAAATTATTTGATTCAGAGAAGTAAGAAAAGGGAAGGTGGGATAGATCTAAGTGGAAACTACAGATAATTTCAAACTCAAGGGCTAAAAGGGAACAAACAATCAGAATGTCACAGGTCTGACCAATGAACAAGTCACCCTCCAAATACCTAATTATCATAAAAGGACCAATAGGTTTGGCATTCTTTTGATACCTGATCAGCATAATCATTGAGCACCGTCCCTACACAGCAGCCCTAGGAGCCCCTAGATTAGTACACATTAGTGGCAATCCTCTGTTAGAACCTCTCTCAGTGAGAACTGTCCCTTTGTTCCCCATTTTGTCCATGAATTTCATTCTTTGAGTTTGTGAGTCAAGAACCTGAGAAAGAATTGCTGGTGGTCTGCTGTTAATAATAACCCTGCAGAGCTAAAGAAAACTAACACAAACGGGGATTATAATGGCAGAAAATCCAGTTTAATTGTTGCTAGAAAGGAGGCACCTACCAAAACGGAGCATGATGGTACCGGTGTGCCAAGCTTCTCCTCTAAATGAGGGGCACAGGCGCCAAGGCAAGTCTGGGACCAGACTTTGTCCTGAATCTGTAACAAATTCATTCCAGAACCTGAAAAAGGAAGGAAACAGACAAACAAAAATAGAAACATGTGGGGAAAGGATCTTTGGTGAAAATGTACAAAATTGATAGAAAGCAGATAATTCTCTTTCAGCCAACTTGTACCTGGGCCTCTTAATTCATAAAACATCTTCAATATACCACACTGTCCTTGAATCAGAGAACCAGAGAACAGCAGGGTCCCTGGAGCACATGGCACCACGTCCTTCTCCAAATGTCCTCACAGATCAAACACCACAGGCAGCCTGGAATTCTATTGCTCCACATGTCCCTTGAGTTTCAAGGTGCCTCTTCAAAGGCAACCCCAGAGGTGATATGGATCTGCCCACAGGGATTTCCCAAGCTCATGGGCTTTTCAAGGAAAGCTCTCAGCCTTTCCCAAATGTTCTCATGCTGGTCACTGAGCTCAGCTCACTTGTTCTTTCCTAAGATAATATACTTCTTCCAAGGCTTCCCTGAGGACAGGAAAGATCAGAGAACCCAGGGCACAGGGGAGGGAATTCTTGCTGTGCAAGGTAGAGGTGCAGGAATGGGCTGGAATGCTTCTGAAGGTGTCATGTGCCAGGTGAGGGGGTTACAGAGCTGGTAAGTGAGGAGGTGACTTCCCAGGTGAGAGTGAGGGAAACAAAGCCCAGCTAAACTGAAGCATGAGAACCTCTTGAGTGTCTACTCAAACAGTGGTGTGATTTCCCAGCAGCATAAGCAGCCTGGGGATAGGTACAGAGAGCACTCAGGCTATACCAGGTTTACTTTCCAATAGGTCCATAAAACTAAATGGATACAACCTAGACTAGTCTAGTCTCCCCTAGACTGAGACAAGCTTGGGACCACTCCTCAGTAATCTTACTTTGTCTCTCTGAAACCAAAGTCATGCTGAGCATACAACAGTACTTAATAACTTCAGTGAATTCCCATGTGGCTCAGGGCATCACTAGACTTTTTTCTGAAGCCACATCCTCAGGTCTGAGTTCTTGCTCTTCCTCTTCCTCCCTTCTTCGATACATACTACTTTTACTTTTTGCTATAATTTATACATGTCCCTCAAAAGTTCAAGTGTTGGGAGCTTGAAGTAGTGGTGCACACCTGCAATCCTAGCTACTCAGGAGGCTGAAACAGGAGGATTGCAAGTTCAAAGCCAACCTGGGCAACTTAGCAATACCCGGTCTCAGAATAAAATAAAAAAGGCTGGGGATGTAGCTCAGTAGCAGAGTGTTTTCCTGGCATATGTGAGGTCCTGGATTCAATTCTCAGCACTGGGGGGAAAAAACAGTACAAATGTTGAGTCCCCATATTCATGATAAAAGTTGGAGGTTGAGCCTATGAGAGATAATTAGGATTGGATGAAGTCATGAGTGTGGGGCTCCTATGGTGGCAGCAGTAACTTTATAAGAAGAGCAAGCAATCAGAACTAGCATACTTGCTCTCTTGCCATAAGGCCCTCTGCCATGTTCTGATGCATCAAGAAGACCCTCACCAGATGCTGAGCAGGCGTCTAGACTTTTCAGCCTCCAGAACCATGAGTCAAATAAACTTCTATTATTTTTTTAAAATATTTTTTTTTTTAGTTGTAGATGGACACAATGTCTTTATTTTATTGCTTTGTATGTGGTGCTGAGGATTGAACCCAGGGCCTCACGCATGCGAGGCAAGCGCTCTACCGCTGAGCTACAATCCCAGCCCCCAACTTCTATTATTAATAACTTACCTAGTCTCAGGTATTTTTGTTACAGCCATAGAAAATGGACTAAGAATCTCAGGCTCATCTGTGTTCCTTCAGCAACCTTCTCCCAGCTTTCCCTCCTCGCTGGCAACATTCATGAGTTAGACAAATATGAACAAAAACTTCAATAAGTAGTTCCTTGTGGGAGACAAGCTCCAAAATGGTCCCCCCTGACCTCTGCCTTCTGGTGTTCACACCTTGTGAAGTGCCCCGCAACTTCTTACTGGGATTGGTCAGTGTGAACAGCAGAATGAGGCAGAAGCAGTGGCTTGTCACTTCCAAAATTTCCAAGTAAAAGACTACGCAGCTTCTGCTTGGCCTTCTCTCTTGCTTCCTTTCTTTCTCTTCCCCTCTAAAGTCACTAATAGTCCCAGAGAGGAAACACATTGCGAGGAACTATGGCCCCCTGTCAATAATTACATGCAGGATCCTGGAAGGCTCAATTCTGTAGTTAAGGCTTCAAATGACTACCTCCCCGGCTGCCAGTTTGCCTGACACCTTGATCCTAAGCCAGAACCATCCTGCTAAGCCACTCCCATATTCCTGACCCTCAGGCACTATGTGAGAAAATAAATACTTCTGGTCTTCAGCTGCTAAGTGCTGGGGTCATTTGTTACACAGCAAAGATAACTAGTACACTCCCTTCTTCTTGCCCAATGATGAGAGTTGCAATATTAGCATCCACCCAGGGTGGATGGGGTTCTCACTGCCCGCATAACCACATGCCCACATGCACTCAGAACAAGCACCCAGCCAGCACTCCAAAGGCTTACCATCACTGTAGTCAATGGGAGAATAAGAGCCGAGGAATAGGGAAGCAGCAAAGCTACTGACCAAAGAAATTCTCTGAAAAAATAAAACAGTGAAAGATTATTCACTTCCACATACCATAAGTCACTGGTTACTGAATGCTTTTTTTTTTCTTTCTTTCTTTCTTTTGTTTTTTGTGTATGGTGCTGGGGATTGAACCCAGGGCCTTGAGCATGCAAGGCGAGCTCTCTACCAACTGAGCTATATCTCCAGCCCCTAGTGAATGCTTTTGACACAACAGGAAGAGAGTTTTAAATTGGGGAGGGAAGTGGAAACTTTGAGGAAAATGCCTAAGTAAACAGTGGAGACTGAGTATCCCAGATAAGAGCAGCTGGAATTCCAAGAACTGACTCCTGGGGAGAGCACTCACTCTGCAATTTCTGACAATCTATGAAACTATCAAGATTAATGAAAACACAAACCAAAAGCCCTGTGAAAAAAGCTGTGCATCGAGAAGCTGGTTTTCCATCTATAATCCATGTGCTGGGGAACATGTGCCCTGACTTCCTCCTCCACTTTCTTTCAGCTAGCCACAGGGAAGAGGATGTGTGTGACCACAGGACTCAAAATAAACCAAGACACTTCTAGGGGTTCAAGATGTTTAAATAAAAGCTGGCCCTTTGGAATACAGACCTCCAAAACACATGACAGGTAGAATCACTGATGGACCTTAAATGTCAGCCTGAGGGTCTGTGACTCCACATGAGCATCATGGGCTCCAGGACTAGTAGACAGAGTGCTGCCACCTCCTATACCCATCAGGCCACCTTTATTCCACACACAGAATTTGGAGAGGCATTCCTCCATGGCTAATGCAGCAGAGTAAATGGACTTTTGAATCATTAAATAATAAACTGCATGTGAATTTCCAAGATTAAAAGGGCGCTTTAATTTATTGTGAGATGGTCATTTTCTTATTACAAGGTAAAAATCAACAACCAAGGTGTGGAGCTGCTTCTTGGGTGGCATTAAGTGCTGGCTTTTGGCAACTGGGAGTATCTGGGTTCCTGTAATGCAGGTTGAAGACCATAGCTGGAGACACAAAGCTCCAGTCCCACTTATCTACAAAGAAAACCCTGATCCATGCCAATCAAGTGCCTACCAGCCATGTCATCCTGCATCAACCATACAGGAAAGTGAAGGCATCCAGATCTCCTACTTAGGTGGTCTCAGATAGACCCAAGTCCCCACCATCTCTTCCCTGCCTCTGCCCCAGACCCCTTCTGGTCATGAGAGCCCCTGACTTTCTCATAATTCTATCCCTTCCCTTCTTTTTGGAAACAGCCTGACAACGAGGAAAAAAGTAAACTGTATACAGTCATGCACTGCTTAATAAGAGGGATATGGTTTAAGAAATGCATCATTAGGCAATTTCATCATTGTGCAAACACCATGTAGTGTATTTGTACAAACCAAGCATACCACATACCCAGGCTATATGGTGCAGCCTATTGCTTGCTTCTAGGCTACAAACCGATACAGCATGTCACCATACTGAATGCTATAGGCAATAGTCACACAATGATAAATATCCGTGTATCTAAATGTATCTTTTTTGGTATTGGGGATTGAACCCCAAGGCACTTTTATTATTGAGCCATATTCCCAGCATTTATTTATTTAGTTAGTTAGTTAGTTAGTTTGAGACAGGGTCTCGTTAAGTTGCTTAGGACCTCACTAAGTTGCTGAGGCTGGTGATCCTCCTAAGTTGAGATCCTCCTGCCTCACCCTCCTTAGTTGTGGGGATTACAGGTGTATACCACCATGCCTGATTTAAACATATCTTTGATACAAAAACTTTTTGGCCTTTATGTTCTTTTTTTTTTTTTTTTGGTACTAGACATTGAACTCAGGGGCACTTGGCCACTGAGCCACATCCCCAGCCCTATTTTGTGTTTTATGTAGAGACAGGGTCTCACTGAGTTGCTCAGCGCCTTGCCATTGCTGAGGCTGGCTTTGAACTCGCGATTCTCCTGTCTCAGCCTTCCTAAGTGCTGGGATTACAGGCTTGCGCCACCACACCCGGCTGGCCTTTATGTTCTTATACAAGCACAATTTTGATAGCTTCAGAATAACCAACACCAGAAACTAACAAAAATACAGTAAAATAAAAATACTTGTAGGAGACTGGAATCAGAGCAGTTTTATGCACAGCATCATCATCACAAATACATGAGTAATACCCCCACAAAGTTAAGACAGCTATAATGTCACTAAACAGTAGGAGGTATTCAGCTCACTGAAAAAAAAATTTTTCCCACAGTACTAGGAAGTGAACCCAGGGCTTTGCACATACTATGCAAGCACTCCACTACGGAGCTACACCCCCAGCCTTTTTTATTTTGTATTTTGAAACAGGGTATTGCTAAGTTGCCCAGGCTGGCCTCAATTTGCCATCCTCCTGCCTCAGCCTTCTGAGTATCTGAGACTGAGGTGTGTTATCACCACCCTCGACTCATCTGCGACTTTCAATCACATGTGAATATTGAACCAACCTCTGTGTGTGAGTAGGCCTCAGGGTTCTGCTGGAAAATCTTTGCAATCTGGTTTCCTGTAAAACGCTGGAAAAAAGAGCACAAATTCTTAGAAACCAAAATCCTACACAGAATAAATAGTCAACTCCATAGAGTTTCACATAGCATAAACTGGATATTAGGTGGTAAAATTAAAAACTTTCAAAAGGCCTCAAATCTGGAAATGCTTAGTTTCTGTTGAATACCCACACTATGAATTTTGGCCTTTAAATCCTTAAAATGTACTAGATAATCAAATACTCCAGCAAAAAACAATCCCTCTGCACACCAAGGACACAGAAGTAACTTCTGGGCCTTCTGGGAGGGCCTCTCACTTGTCAGGACTGGATGAGCCTTCATGAACTGAGGCACTAGAGCCTGTATGCAGATATTCTCTCCATCTGACTTCCTCTTGTTTTTTGTTTTGCTACTGGGGAGTGAACTCAGGGGTACTCAACCACTGAGCCACCTCCCCATCCCTATTTTGTATTTTATTTAGAGACAGGGTCTCACTGAGTTGCTTAGCGCCTCACCATTGCTGAGGCTGGCTTTGAACTTGCAATCCTCCAGTCTCAGCATCCTGAACAGCTGGGATGACAGGCGTGCGCCACCACACCCAACCAACTTCCTTTTGTTTCAGGTGGCCCAAGTTGGGTTGATCCTCCAAACCTCGACTTCGGTGAAGTCACGTGATCCATGTGGCATTTCCAGAAACTAAGCATTTCCAGATTTGGGGCTTTTTAAAAGTTTTTAATTTTACCACCTACCCCTGGGGCTGGGGCTGGAGCCAGCCAGGCACTGCACTGTCTTATGTTCTCTGACTCCTTTCAGCTACAAAAATACCCACAATGGTGGGCTGGGATTGTAGCTTAGTGGTAGAGTACTTGCCTACCATGTGTGAGGCACTAGCACCACATAAAAATATATAAATAAAATGAAGATATTGTGTCCACCTACAACTAAAAAAATAAAAATAACAAATACCCACAATGGAAGTCCTATTGCTATGTCCAGGTTTCAGAGAATGAGACTAAGGTGCCATCATCGTACCCATGCACAGTAGCTTAGTTCTGTTTGCACCCCAGCCTGACCTGGGAACTCATGGGAGGAAGTTGCCCTGGCCCAGTAAGTGCACAGGGAAGCAAGATAGCCTGAATCAGGGACAGCATGTCCCATCCTGGCTCCATTGGGCTAGCACCAGCACCACTTCACATGACTCCATAGAGGCTGGGGGCCTACTCCACCCTCCCAGAGAGAAAAGACTTGCCCCACTCCCCAGCCCATTGTGGATGCTGCCCACCTCATAGGCACGGGACCCTGTGAGGCAGCTGAGAGACCGGGCCCCACCCACAGCAGCCTCCAGCTGGCGGCACTGGGCTGTGGTGCTAGAGTCCATCCACACTGGACAGTCGCTGATGGAGAAGCAAGTCTGGAAAGAAGCACAGAGGTGCAGCCTTGAGCTCCACTGCTAACTGCAAGAGCAGATATAACACTTCTTCCCAGGATATGCCCCTGGGAGACCTGTCAATGGCAAACCCTTGGCCTGGCCCAGGGGTGTGTCTCCCTGAAGGTCTAAAGGCAAAGGGCTCTTCCAGTGAAGGCACCTGAGCACAGCAGACAACCCTAGAGACTATCAGGGAAGAGCTATGGTTCTAGTCAAGTGCAGGTTTTGCAGGGGCTTCTGGAACTCGGGAGAAAGGGGGAAGCCAGAGCCCCTGCCTGCACAGCATGCACCAAGGGGAGATTCCCGAGGGGCATGCAGAGGATGGCTCAAGTCATTCTGGGAAGGAAGAGACTCATATGATGCAAGTCATTAGCACCTGACCCCCTGCCCAGATACTGGGGAAACCACCTGGGGAGACAGGTCAGACCACCCACAGAACTACTGCTGAAGCCATCTCCTTATACTCTCAACAATGCATAAATCCCCAGACTTCAAGGCCCACAGGAGTTGGGAGCCTTCTGCCCTCTCTGCAGAAGTTTCTCGGACTCACAAGACATGGCCAGTTACCTGCAGTTGCTGGTGTAATGGGAGGTCTGGTGACAGGGTTGTCAGTGCCAAGCTGGCTCCAGTCTTCCAATATATGCTTCCGTGTTGCTGTTGAGGGGAAACCCAAGCACATATTCATGTGACCACATATTGGTATCACAGCCTCCTGGAGACACAGAAAGACCCAGACCACACCAAAGAACTAGGCTCCAAGCCTGTCCCTTCAATGTCCTAGTTAAAGAGCTCATCACCTTTATGAGATCTGGTTTTCATTTCAATAAAATGGGAAAGTACTCTGCCCTGTCACACCAAAACTTATAGGAAGGTTCCAAGAAAGAACTGCTCTTCTGTATCTTGGTGCTTTTTGTAAAACTGTATTTAAATATATTGATTGCAACATTACCTGAAATTCACTTGTTCCATTCATTCAATCAATTGATCATGCCATACATGGGACAGATGAAGAGGATATTATTGACTCTATTTCCTAGGATACTGGAGCTAAGTCAGGGAAAAATATACAAACGTACAATCACAAAACCCTGTGGAGCTGCAGTGACAGGGCTGTGAGAACATATAGAACCTAACCAGACTGGGATATAGATAAGTCAAGTGGATGTGAGTGTTAGGTGCATGGGTGCCCCACAGAGAGCATCCACAGGTGAGACAGCCTGGCAGGTCAGGTGAAGGGTGGTGTTCTGAGCAATGGGCCTGTTGCTTGGGTAGGAGCTGGGCAAGGGGCTAGAGGGAGAGGAAGCAGGCAGCCTGAGCAGTGAGGACCTTGAAAACCAGGCTCAGGAGACTGGGATCATCTTGGAGGTGGTAGGAGCCATGGGTTTGGAGGGGAGTGTTGTAGCCAAGGCTGAGTGTACGAAAGGCTTGTGGGAGTCAGGGAAAAGTAGAAAGGAGGCAGGGAGGCCACAGCAGAGGCCTAGAGGAAAGTGCCAGATACCAGCCTGGGACAACAGAGATAGTATTGACAGAGACATGATAGATTTAAGAGTTTCATACAAATCAATAGGACGTGGGGACCCTTGGATATAGGGTGGGAAGATGGAGTAGTCAGGATGACACATGGTTTGTACTCCTGGGAGAACAATGAGAATTCTCCAAGAAAGGGAATCTGAAGAGAAGGAGGTGTGGGAGAAGACAGAGCACTCAGTCTGGGACATACTGTTTGAGGCACTTGTAGGACACCTATCCATGGGGACTGAAGATGTGATGGTTTAGAGACAATGCAAGAATTTCCAGAGGTGAAATGATTACATTTTAAGCCGTATGACCTAATCAGTAACTTAATCCACTGATTGGGACTAACTGGGCAGTAACTGTAGGCAGGTAGGGTGTGGCTGGAGGAAGCAGGTCACTGAGGGTTTATATTTTGTCCCTGGTGAGCAGAGCTCTCTCTGCTTCCTGTTTGCCATATCCTGAGTTGCTTTCTTCTCCATGCCCTTCCACCATGATGTTCTGCCATCACCTTGGGCCCAGAGCTAGGGGACTGAAAGCTCTGAAACTGTGAGCCATAAATAAACTTTCCCCCCTCTAAGTTGTTCTTGTCAGGTCTTTTGGTCACAGCAATAAAAAAGCTGACCAAAACAGGTTATCTAGGAAAGCAACAGGTGTCCAGGCCTGGGATTCAGGTGAGAGAAACCAATCACTCAGGGAATCCTTTTAGTTTAACAAGAACGAGAATAAACTCCTGTTAGGTCAAGGGTGGAGAAAAAGGTCTCTTTAGAAGTCCATCTAGTGAGAAGGTAAAAACCTGGTAACCTAGTGAGGAGTGAAGTGACTCCAGTGTGGCACAAGGACCAGAGGATGAGACTGGATGTGGTGCTAACTTCCCTTTCTAGCAGCTATGTGCAAGCTTGGGCAGGTGATATCACTTCTCTATGCCTCAGTTTCTTCAGGTGAATGTCCATAATAAAAACTATAGATAACATTAAATAAGGTTTATTATGTACTTGTGTTCTATATAAATAATACAATGACCCTATGACAGATGAGAATTCGGAGGCACATAGAAGGCCCGTGACACTCCCTAGGTCACTACTTATAAATGGAGGAGTTGGGCATGCCCAGAGCTCTAAGATAATGGACATGAACTCCTCAGTGCAGTACCTGGCCATGCTAAAGGTTCAGTTAGCATTCTTTGATATTATCATGGCAACTATTCCTACTACTAAAATTACTGCCATTATGAGTATCATTTCTTAGTTTGTTTTTACTTCCTAGAAACAGAAAAGCAATTTTAGTGCCCCCAAATAGTCATCATGAATTCATGTTGAATGCTCCCTTCGTCCTCTTTAGAGGACCTCTATTTTGTTCCCTCACCAAGTGTCCTATTTTGCATGTTACTTCATCACAAGAACTGCCCCAGATCCTTTTTCAATGAAGCAAGTCCTACAGTCTCTAAGGTGAAGTAACTAGAGGCACTTTCACTAACAACGAAATGTGTGCTCCATCACTTTCACACCTAGGCCACTGTCCCCAGCAGCCACCCTCACAGGGCAAACGGGGCTGTTGCACACAAACCTGGCCTGCCCCAGACAAGGCTAGGACTTGAGAGAAGTCAAAGCCCGAAGCCTTCATCTTCTCCAAGATGATATCCAGAGCCTGAAAGGAAGAACAGAATCCACCATGACTACATTGAACTACTGAATCGGGTAAGCCACAGCCTCAACAGGGTGCTTGCTATTACAGCAAGGGCTCTGGGCAGATAAAGAAATTCCTAATGACAGCATCAGTAAGCACTAGAATATATTAATTAAACAAGTAGGCATTGATCAAATAAGAAGGTCAACTACGCTAAAAATGTTTAAAATAAATGGAATCACAAACCACAAATCTTCAAAGTTTGCTTCTTCAATTTGTGACTTCTAAGCACTCAGAAGAAGCAAAAACAAATCAGCTCAAATTTTGGTTTCTTTTTAACCCATTGTGTTAATGACCTGACTTAAAAGAGAAGTGAAGAGCAAAGCGGGGGGGGGAGGGGGGGAGAGCTCCTCCATCAGAGGAGGACTCCAAGTCTAGACTCCTTGTGTCCAGGAGCCCAGGGTTGAGGGTATGGGTTGAGGACAGAGATGGTGGCCATTTGTCACAAGTCCCTATTCTACCCTCCACTATCTGGTTGGAATTCTCTTTCCAGCAAGACCCCATGGGTAGCCTGAATGGTGGTGACCAGTTGGCCTTGACACTACCCCAAAGACTTCACAGCAGGAAGTAGAGATTTACCTCAGCTTGTCTTCCCTGAGGACAAAGAAATCACTGCGGCTTTTGCTTGATCCTGCTGTCCCTGCACCATGCTCCCTGACTATGCTGCCAGTTATAGCCCTACTTGTCAAACCTTAGGCAGGGTCTAACAAGCTAGGAACTAGTCCAGAAATCACTCTGACTCCACATCAGAGCCTGGATTTTTCTCCTGAATTTGCCTCCCCAATGAAGGCCTTGGTATATCAAATGCCTTTAATGTTATTTCTGGGACATCTTAACAGCAAAGCTTGCCTCTAACTCCCTGAACCCCCACCTTGGTCTGGCTTAGCCCTTTGAAGTACATTCCAGCTAGTCTATCAGGTTAAAATCTATCCTTTACCCAATCCTCCAGTATGAGAGTCATGGTCAGATTGATAAAAAAGAAATCATACTATTACTTTTATCAGGAAGAACTGAATACAGGAATTGGTTAACAGGTTTTGGAGGACTAAAAAAGATAGTCCTGTTTTATTTTATTTGGCAAATAAAACAAATGCTGCCGCGGTTTGGCCTACAGTTTCAGAGAGTCTGGTCTCCCACGGGACGTGAGGTAGTCCAAGCCTATCATGCCTGCCTGAGCTGTCCTCATCCCTGGTCCTGGGGCCCCATGGGTTACCAGATCAGGCCACAGGCATCTTCCTTTCTTGTTAGTCCTAAGCAGGCAGGCCCACTTGGGATTGATCTGAGCATGACTGGTCAGGCTGTAAGTCACCAGTGTGAGTACCCATGCCCTGAAGCTGAAGGGTCCAGGGGGATGAGTACTAATATTCCAAGGGCTGTTTGGAATTCAGCATAGAAGAGAGACCACAGCACCTGACTGCAAAGTGTCTGAAATAGCTTTCTCTGTGGTATTTTAAAGAGGGCACTGGAGAGCTCATTGTAGTGGAACATGCCTATTATTTCAGCTACTCAGGAGGCTGAAGCAAGAAAAATCACAAGTTCTAGACTGGCTTGGGCAACTTACCAATAATGAGACCCTGTCTCAAATTAAATTTTGAAAAAAGTCTGGGGGTTTAGCTCAGTATAGAGTGTTTGCCTAGTATGTGTGAGGCCCTGGGTTCAATTCCCAGTACCAAAACCAAGAACAAATAAAAAGTTTACTAGCAGAACTTGGCAGCTGTGTGGCTCTGGTACCTGGAAGTCCTTTGTGAGTCCTTTCAGTCTGTGAGTATTGACATCAGCTGAGCCTGAGGCTGCTCCAGGAACCAAACAGAGTCCCTTAAACCATGAGGACCTAGTATCAATAGCTCCTTTCCACCTTGGGGCTTTCTAGTAAATCACCAAGACTATCAGTGAGACAGGTCAGGGACAGAAGGAAAGGATGCCTGTGCTTACCTGGATCCACATCAGGACTGGAGATGTGACTGTCAGCCTGTCCTTGTGCACATGAACACCACCCTGAGTCCTGCATGGAGAACAGGAGCAAATGTTGAATGGAGCCTCAGGGCAGGCTGAGCACAGTGAAGCCAGCCTGGGGTGGCAGATGCTGGAGACTGGCTGATGAACAACCTCCCCCCAGCTTTAAGTGGGAACTCTGAGATGAGAAGATGGAAAGAAAAGGCATGGAATCACCCAAGATGGCCCAGAGGTGGCAATTCTCAGAAAGCATCTTCTAGGCATGAGGGTCTGGCCAGGGGAAGTAAGAATGGTGTCACTTGGTACACAGCCCATGAAGGAACTGAGCAAATGTGAACTGAAAGCCCTTTGAAACCCCATGAGTTTGGAAAAGTGGGAGGCAGCTGGTATACAGAAATGCTGCATCTGCAGGAAGTTCTCACCTATCACAGCAGCCCTGGGAGTGGTGAGGGGTGTGGGTATGTGTGTGTGCGTGCAGTACTGGGTATTGAACCCGGGGATTCTCTCCCACTGTGCTCTCCAGTCCTCTTTTATTTTTTTAGTTGTTGATGGATCTTTATTTTATTCATTTATTGTTTATATGTGGTGCTGAGGCTCGAACCCAGTGCTTCACGCATGCTAGGCAAGCGTGCTACCACTGAGCTACAGCCCCAGCCCCCTCTTTTATTTTTTGAGACAAAGTCTTGCTAAGTTGCTGAGGCTAGCCTTGAACTTGTGATCTTCCTGCCTCAGCCTCCCAAGTATCTGAGATTACAGGTGAGTGCCACTGTGCCCCCTTCCCAGGGAGTCCTTGAACTGGAAGCCCTGGAAGGTTCCTTAAACCTTCTCCTCATCCTTCTCACCCCTATAAGACCTTCCTGCAAAGAGCTGGTTTAATAAAATCCAACACTTTCAACTATAAATTAATATTTAAACAATTGGAGTTCATAATCCATACTATATCTATTATTAGATAGCATGTGATCTAACCTTTCTATCCCTAAGTATCTAGCTAAGAGAAAGAAAAGTATAAGGCTACAGAACAATTCACACAGGCCAGATATGGTGATGCATGCCTATAATCTCAGGTACTCTGGAGGCAGGAGGACCGCAAGTTTGATGCCAGCCTGGGCAACTTAGAGAGACTCTGTCTCAAAATAAAAAGGGTTTGGGATAAAGCTCAGTGGTATAGTCCTTGCCTAACATCTGCAAGGCTCTGAGTTAAATCCATAGTACCAAAAAAAGAAAGAAAGGGAAGGAGGGAGGGATTGATTAGCACAAATGTTCACAGCAACCTTATAAACTAGTCAACTCAGGTGTACCTACATACACAAGATCATCTGTGAGATATACATATACACACACACATGTATATATGATAGAGCACCATAGAGCACCAAAAAACAAAAACAAAACACCTTGTTTCATTGTTTCAGATGGTCACCATGAGAGTGAAGACAACCAGGCGTGGTACTACACACCTGTAATTCCAGCAACTAGGGAGACTGAGGCCTAAGGATCACAAGTTCCAGGCCAGCCCTGGCAACATAACAAGACCTTGTCTCAAAATAAAAGATAAAAAGGGCTAGGGGGCTGGGGTTGTGGCTCAGTGGTAAAGCACATGCCTGGCACAGGTGAGGCACTGGGTTTGAGCCTCAGCACTGCATATAAATAAATAAATAAAATAAAGGTATTGGGTCTGTCTACAATTACAAAATTTTTAAAGAAAAAGGGCTAGGGGTGTAGCTCAGTGATAGAGCACCCCAGAGTTCAATCTTCAATACGAAAAAAAAAAGTGAAGACAATACACAGCATGGTAGAAAAGTTTTTTGTTTTTTTTTTGGTTTTTTTTTTGGTACTGGGGATTGAACTCAGGGGCACTCAACCACTGAGCCACATCCTCAGCCCTATTTTGTGTTTTATGTAGAGACAGGGTCTCACTGAGTTGCTTAGCGCCTCGCCATTGCTGAGGCTGGCTTTGAACTCGCGATTCTCCTGTCTCAGCCTCCCTAAGTGCTCGGATTACAGGCTTGAGCCACCGCGCCCAGCTATGGTAGAAAAGTTTTAAAATCATATATCTGACAAGGGACTTGTGTCCAGAGACATAAACAACTTTTACAACTCAATAACAAAAAAGACAGCATAGTTTTAAAAATGCATAGTTAAAAATTCACAATCTGAATGGACATTTCTCCAAAAATATGCAAGTGGCAAAGAGATGCGATTTCAACATAGGAATTTGGGGAGGGGATATAACTCAACCCATAACACATAGGAATGTTCATAGCAATGTGATTCATAATAAACAAAAAAGTGGAACCACCTAAATGTCCACTTAACTGATGACAAGATAAACAAAATGTGGTGTACCCACATAATAGAATACTATCGAGCTATAAAAAGTACTCATACATGCTACAACATGGATGAACCCTGAAATATTATGCTAAGTGAAAGAAACCTATCACAAAACACATAAATTAATTTGCTATGGAAAGTCTAGAATAGGCAAAATCACTAAGAGAAAATATGTGATTGCCAAAGTTAGAAGGAAGAGGCTGTGAAGTGGCTGCTAATAGATTTGGGTTCATTTCGATGAAAATGTTCTAAAATTAGGTAACAGTGTTGGTCACACAGTTCTGTGAATATGACAAAAAGCATTAAATTGCTTTTTTTTTAAATTGGATATTGAACCCAGTAGCACTTTGGCAATGAGTTACACTCTCAGCCTTTTTTGTTTTCTATTTTGAGACAGGGCCTCACTAAGTTGCTGAGCCTGGCCTTGAACTTGCGATCCTACTCCTCAGCCTCCAGAGTCACTGGGATTGCACATGTGCACTCGGTGCCTGGCTAAACTGTATACATTACCTTTCTTTAAAAAGATATTATGAGGGCTGGGTTTGTGGCTCAGTCATAGAGCACTTGCCTTGCATGTGTGTGGCACTGGGTTCAATCCTTAGTACCACATAAAATGAATAAATAAAATAAAGGTATTGTGTCCATCTACAACTAAAAAAAAAAATTATAAAAAAAAGACACACGCACATGCATGAGCACTTATGACGCACATGCATACGTTTTTGTCTCTTACATGATACTCCATGCCACCTCGGGGCTCTGAAAGCAAGAAGGCTGTCACCAGATGCAGCTCTTAGACTTTGGCCAGAACCATAAGCCAGAATAAACTTATTTTCATTATAACTTAACAAGTCTGTGGCATTATGTCATCAGCAACAGAAAATGGACTGAAATTTTTGTAAAACCATAACACTGTGGTGTGAACCAGAATGTAGATTCTGGAAGAAACCCAAAGCTAACCCCCGCACCCAACACACACACAAACACTCAAACACACACACCAGGTACATACCCAAATTCTGGAAGGTCTCTGTCAAAATGTACACTGTCTTCATAGAAGACACTCAGCTCTGCATCAATAGCAACAACTTTCACCTAGAAGGCATTTTTTAAAGAAGAGGGTAGAATTTTCCTCAGCTTCTACATTGGCTCAGGAGTTACTAACATCACTAGGCAAAGTTCAGCCTAAACACCTCCTCAGAAGCTAGGGTGTATCACTGTAGCCATAGCAACGGAGGCTTCATTTGGGGACATATCCAAAGATTTAATAAAATGAAGAGGCTGAGGCTAAGTAAAAACAACCATCTCCAAGAATCTTTGCTCCCCAAACAGCCAAAGCCAAGGCCCTCTAGAGGTAACCAGTACAGATGAGCTGGTTCGAGTGCCTGGCAAGGAATGGAGGCAAGGAGGCAGGTGTCACTCACGTCTGCAGGAGTTTGAGATACCAGACAAGGTCCATGGGTTGGTCTCAACAACCATGATCCTGATCCAGAGACACATGTCCCAATGAAGCATATTTCCAATCTCGGGAATTTAGTTCCTTTCCTGGACAGATGGGGAAACTGAGGCCTGGCAAGGCAACCCCACTTATCTGGAGTACCACAGGACATTCCCATTAGAGATATTTGAGGCCTACTCCCATGGTCCATTTGAGGAGAAGAGGTTTGACTGTAACTGTATTCATCCCCCAGTACTTGTAAAGAGGAGTCCCGGGGGTGGGGGTGGGGGTCCCATGTGCATCTCATCATCCCATGCTCCATTTGATGACAAATTTTAATTCTGCTTATCTGTCTGCGTGGCCCTGGAAAGCAGCACAGTCTTCCTCTGGCCAGCAGTCCTGGGTCCGCAAACCCAAGCACCCTGGTGCAACCAAGAGCGGCCAAAGGGAGGGGCAAAGTTCATTTGTACATTGTGCCCATTTCAATTAAAAAAAGGGGGGGGGCTGGGGTGGTGGCTCAGTGGCAGAGCGCTCGCCTAGTATGCGTGAGGCATTGGGTGCGATCCTCAGCACCACATAATAAGAAGCAAATAAAGATACTGTGTCCATCTACAACTAAAAATTAAAAAAAAAAAAAAAAAAGGTTTGGAAGGGTGATCTGGTTTCAGGTCACTGGTAATACACGTAGTATGCACGTCTACCAGTCTGTTGGCTTCTCTGCCTCACTGATCTGAAGGACTTCGAGTCCCTGCTACTCCGTACCCATGACTGCGAACCACCCCTCTCTGGACACTTTCCTGCTACGTGCCTATTGGGTCCCGCCGGGGGGCGCCCGCCGTTTCCGGAAAGGCTGGGGTCTAGAGCACATCTAGCTGGCAGGGCATCGCCCCGAGGCCACGCACCAGGAAGAGGACGCTTGAGTCCCGGGAAGCTCGAGTGAGGCGCACTCGCTTCTCGGCCCAGGGATCCCACCGCCCGGTGCCCACCAGCCCGCGCGGCGTCGCGGAGGAGATGGCCCCGCCCCGCAGGCAGTGGGATCCTGCGACGGTACCTGCTGCGTGCTGAAGTCCCAGCCTAGGCAGCAGCTACGAGCGACGTGCTCCACCATGGCCCTAAAGGGTCCGGCTGAGCGTCCGTCCGTGAGTCTGTCCCGCTGCGTGACTGTGGCCGCGCTCCAGCACCCAGGCTCCCGGGTCCGCCCCTCGCCCCGCCCGGCGGGACTCTGGACCCGAGTCACGAGGCGGGCTTGAGCTCTGGCGCCGCCTGCAGGGAGACGAGAGCTGGGACCGCGTCTGGCCCGGGCCTCTGGCTTCGGACCTGTGCAATAGACCGTGCCGCCTGAGCAGCCCACTTCCCTCCCAGGTTCATTGGGATGCCATCCTCATCTGCTGTCAACACCGGCCTGCCCTAACGCACCCGACTTACCCCGAGGACTCCTGCCCCAGAGGTTTCAACTTTAACCTGATTTGTCCCTGCCTGGCCCTCTGGTGGCCCAGGTTCTGAGAATCCTCCACAGCTGTCTCTTGGGTAGTGGAGCAGCTGTCCACCCATGGTGGTGACTCAGGTGTCTCAAGGAAATGTGTCCTAGAGTTGGAGGCTCTGGGCTCTGACAGGCCCTGTTTAGTCTCAGCTCATTAGTGTTTCCCGATTGTGTCCCATCTCATCTCTATTTCAAATCAGAGCTCATGATGCTCCCACAGCCGGGGCTCATTCATTCCTGTTGCCAGCTGGTATTGATGGTCCCATGTGTGTCAGGCATGGTGAAGAGAGATAAGAACCAAAATCAGACCCACTCCCTTCAGAGAGCTAAGGCACCTTCTTCCAAGGACCGACTTCTTTCTAGAAGCCCTGCAAAACACTCACCTATTTGAAACCCTTCCCAGCCCTCCAGAAACCCTTCCCAACCCTTCCCTGTCCCACACTTGGCAATGGTCTGTTTGCTATCTCTCTTACTGGCTGAACTTGAGCTGCTTGGCACCCAGATAGAATCCTCTTCCTTGATGGAACAGGAAGGTACCAAATTACCTGTCTTCCAAGATGTTCACTGTTGGGGACCTAGGCCCTCCAGTGGTCACTACTCACTATGACAATAGCCAAATACTGGATTCTGATCAGGAGCAATGATGTGACCTGCTAAGCACATTTAATACTCACAATGATGCTGGGAGTTAGATACCATTAACTCCATTTTTAAAACTTTTTAATGAAAGTATAAAATATAGTAAACGTTATGAAGTAAACATATTAAGGCTAGGTGCAGTGACTTGTGCCTGTCTTCTCAACAACTCAGGAGACTGAAGCAGGAGGGTCACGGAGTCCAGGAGTTTAAGGCCAGCCTGAAAAACAAAGGGAGAACCTGTCTCAAAAAATTAAAATAAAAAAAAAATAGGACTGGGGATGTAGCACTGTGGTAGAGCACTTGGATATGTGCAAGGTCCCTGGGTTTGATCTGCAGCACTACAATCAATCAATCAACTGATTAAAATAAACTAAGTATACACCCAAATAAACAGCACCAAGATCAAGGCATAGAAAATGCCCAGCACTACAGAAATTTCCTTTATGACCTTTCTCAATTAATAACCCTCAAGATAATTGCTATTCTGGTATTTACCAACAGATACTCAGTGTGAACTCTGAATAAATTATGACCCTCATTTTACAGAATGAGAAACTGAGGCATAAACAAGTCTATTAATTTGGCCCAGATCCCAAGATCAATGGTGGAGCTGGGCCTGAAGCTGTGAAACCTGCCTCTAGAATCCACGTTTTGTTTTATTTATTTATTTATTTTTTGTCCCAGGGATTGAACTCAGGGGCACTCAACCACTGAGCCACATCCCCAGCCCTATTTTGTGTTTTATTTACAGACAGGGTCTCACTGAGTTGCTTAGCGCCTCACTGTTGCTGAGGCTGGCTTTGAACTCACGATTCTCCTGTCTCAGCCTCCCAAAGTGCTGGGATTACAGGCGTGTGCCACCGCGCCCAGCTTAGAATCCACATGTTTGACAACTAAATAAGTAATTATGCTGCAGCCTTGGGAGAAGATTTGACAATATATGAACATCTCTGAAAGGCCAAGGCCACTGGCTTTCCCCAGCTGCCTCATAGAAAGACCTTATCTTATTCAGAGGTGCCTCTCTTTATGGACTGTGACACCTATCCCTTTCTGGTGACTCTTTTGCTCTTTTGATAACAGCCTTTTTACTGTAGTCCCATGGTAAATGAGGTTATAGAGCTTGTTTGCCAAAATAGGGAGAATGCTGATCTGATCCTTTATCAAGGAAGGAAGACAGATATCTTTGTTCCAAGTTGTCAGTGCCTCTCAAATTGTACTCCCTGTTGATCCCTAGTAGGTGAGAAGTTTGGGGGAAACCCTCAGCATTCTGGCTGGAATCCCCACGGCCAGAAGCTGGTGTTTTGCTTGTTATTCTTCAGGCCTAAACTTGGCTTGTACGCTAAACTTGAACCTATCTCCCTACCCAGAACCTTTTAAGACCTCCTGCACTAAATTAGTTACAAAGCAGAAATTGAGTAGTGTCACAGTGACCAGGTTACCCACCTTCCCCAGTAAGGTGCCTTCTCTTACCAAATCACTACCTGATACTTCAACCTGAGGGTGAAGTAGACTCACAGAAGAGGATTCCTACATCAGATCTGCACATTAGGAAGTTTGCTCAGGATTCTATGTGCAGAATGGGGAACAAGGAGGAAGGGAAAATCCTATAGGAAGCCTCAACTGGAGCCAAGTGTGAGGGTGGACAGAAGTAAATGGATTGGGAAGATACTTGGGAAGCTCTGAGGACTCTGTGAAATAAGAGAGGGAGGGATCAAAGGTAAAGCTCAAGTTTCTGGTTTAAGTAATCTGTGTTACCAGAGTACTAAACCAGAGGCCTGACTCTGGGCGTCCCAACAAATCAGGTCTGGCCACTCACCCCAAAACCAAACAGAAAAGGTAATGGTGAAAAGCAGGAAAGGAACTTTAATCAATATGGCCATATTGGGAAGACAAGTGAGATCGAGTGGCTCATTCTCATCTTCAGAGCTTTACATTTAAATAGAGGAAGAAGTGGATGAGAGGTATGCATATTTAAACAGTCTTGGTCAAACTGTGGTCTGATTAATCATTCTTTCAGCTCTGCTCACAGTCTTATGGGTCTCATGGAAATTGCTGCTGCCTAGGGGAAAATCTCCATTTGCTTCTACAGGATGTTTATCAGACTTGGATTGGAAGAATTCAGTTACCATGAGTGGATTGCTTCTGTTGTGGCGGGGGTTGGGGGGGTCAGTCACATCATGGGATGATCTGCCTACAAGACTTCACTGTTCCTAGAAAGTATAAGGCAATGACTGGAGGATTCTCGGTACTGCTCAAGAGCATCTGGAATGGGATGCTGTAAAAGCTGACAGTTGAATGTCCTTGCAAATCTTGAAAATACCTTCGTTACTCTATCTTGGTATCCTCATTCTTGAGGGAGGACAAGATAGGTTAGGTAGATTTAGGGCTAGTAAGCCTTGTATTAGCATGACTGTGTGCAGAAATAAGCAGGAATCTGACTCAATGTTTAAAGTAATAAAGGAGTCAGATACAAGTTGGGCACTGTGGTACATACGTATAATCCCAGAGGCTTGGGAGGCTGAGACAGGAGGATCACAAGTTCAAAGCCAGCCTCAGCAATTTAGTGAGGCCCTAAGCAACTTAGCAAGAACCTTTCTCAAAATAAAAAGGAAAAAGAGCTAGGGATGTGGCTTAGTGATTGAGCACCCCTGGGTTCAATCCTCGGTACCAAAAAAAAAAAATTGAAGACAGAGATGCCAAGCTTTATTTTGCTTTTAGTTACCCACTGGACATCTGCAGGCCCAAGTGAAGAGTTAGTGCTTTTTAGCAAAAGCAGCCTAAGACCCTGGTATAGTTGGTTAACTATTGATGCATTAAAAAACACCCCTGAGCTCAGTAGCTGAAAACAATAACTATACATACACACACACACACACACACACACACACACACACACATTCATATTTAGGCACACATTCATATTTAGGCACACACCACCATGCCTAACTAAAACAATTATCTTCTGTTGTCCCTCATGTCAACAGGTCAGGGAGGTCAGCACATCCAGGCAGGCTCAGTAGGGGTGGTCCTGCTTCATGTGTCTATCATCCTCCTCCTGGAACCAGCAGGGTATCCTGGACATGCTTGTCTCCTCAGAGCAGCAGAGCAGAAGAGGACATGTGCAACTGTGTAAGGCCTGTGAAAGCTAGACTTCGAAATAGCATACTACACTTCTAACTCCATGCAGTGGCCAAAGTCAGTCAGGTGGTGGGGTGAGGCCACAGCAAGGGTGTGGATGCAAGAATGGCTGCAGAATTGGAGCCAACAATGCAATCCACCACAGGCCACTCACTACCAGGAGAGTGGTTCCATTCTCTTAGTAGGAGACATTGGAGGAGAACCCAACTGGTAAAAGGAGGGTAGATAGTGTTTAGTGAGGACATGGTAGGCTTTAGCCCTGTGGTATGTCTGAGAAATGTTGATGAGGCCAGGCCATTGGATATGTGACCTACAGTTCAGAAAAGAGATCTGGGCTGAAAACAATGATTTGGGAGTTAGCAGCTCCCAATGGGCATGAGTTAGATGTGCAGAAAGGGCTCAAAGTAGGATAGATGGAGACCCCCAGAAAGAACTGTTAAGAACAAGTTGAAGGCACAGGAAGAGACCATGAGAAGCATATGGTGGAAGCCACTAGAAGAACTCCTGGGAGGTAAAGTTTTTGACAGGGTTACATACTACCTAGCAAACTGTCCCTCATGTTTAGTAATGAAAAGAGAGGTCACTGAAACCTCAGTAAAAGCAGACTTAGCAGAGCCCACAGACCTTACTCAGTGTCTTAGTCAGCTTGTGCTGCTATAACAAAATACCAGAGACTGGTGGCCTAAACAGCAGACAACTATTTCTCAAGTTCTAGAGGCCAGAAAAATCTAAGGCTAACGTGCTGGCAAATTCAACTCTTGGTGAGGGCTCTTTTCCTGGCTTGCAGCTAACCACCTTCTCCTTGTATGCTCACATGGCCTTTCCTTCCTGTGTACATGGAGAAAGGGGAAACTCATATGTCTTCCTGTTGTGAGGGCACTAATCCCATTCATGGGGGTTCTGCTTCACCTCCCAAAGGCCCCACCTTCTAATACCATCACCTTGGGTATTAGAGCATTAATGAATTTTGCAGGGACAGGAACATTCAGCCCATAACCGTTTAAGAACCCCGCCCCCCGCCACACACACACACACACATACACGCACACACACGCTGGTGATTGAACCTAGGGGTGCTTTACCTTTCATTTTTTAAAATTTTTGTTTTTTACTGATTTTATTTATTTTGGTACTGGGGATTGAACCTAAGGATACTTTACCACTGAGCCACATCCCCAGCCCTTCTTATTTTTTATTTTGAGACAGGGTCTCATTAAGTTGCTTAGGGACTTGCTCAATTGCTGAGGGTGGCTTCAAGCCTGCGATCCTCCTGCCTCGGCCTCCTAAATTGCTGGGATTGCAGGTATGCTACCACACCTGGCTTTATTCTTTATTTTGACACAAGGTCTCTCTAAGTTACTTAGGGCCTAAGTTGTTGTTTTAGTGTGATTTTTTTACTGCAGTGACCAAAAAGGCCTGATAAGAACAATTAGAAGCCAGGCGCGGTGGCGCAAGCCTGTAATCCCAGCACTTAGGGAGGCTGAGACAGGAGAATCACGAGTTCAAAGCCAGCCTCAGCAATGGCGAGGTACTAAGCAACTCAATGAGACCCTGTCTCTACATAAAACACAAAATAAGGCTGGGGATGTGGCTCAGTGGTCGAGTGCCCAGGGTTCAATCTCCAGTACCAAAAAAAAAAAGAACAATTACAGGAGGAAAACTTTATCTGGTACTCAAAGTTTTAGAGGTCTCAGTTCATAGACAGCTGACTCCATTCCTTGGGGCCTGAGATGAGGAAGAACATCATGGTAGAAGGGTGTGGTGGAGGAAAGCAGGACAGGACATGGTACCAGAAAGCAGAGAGAAAGAAAATCTCTCTTCACTACCACAAAATATAAACCCCAAACATCTAATGGCCCACCTCCTCCAGCCACATCCTACCAACCTATAGTTACCACCCAGTTAATGCCTGTCAGAAGATTAATGCACTGATTAGGTTAAGATTCTCATAACCCAATCATTTCACCTCTAAACTTTCTTGCATTGTCTCACATATGAGCTTTTGGGGGACACCTAAACTATAACAGTTGCTGGAGCTGGCTTTTAGCTTGCAGTCCTCCTGCCTCAGCCTCCCAAATCACTGGCATTACAGCCTATGCCAACATGCCTGGCTCAGATGAAGTACTTTTTATATTCAGCACTGTTTTGAAGATATATTCACATCATTAACTATATATCCAATGCTGTTTCCCAAACTGTGTACCAAGGTGTTGTGGAAAGCTGCAGGGAACCCATAGGGATGCTGTGGAATATTTTTCTTTTTCTAAGGAAACACATGATTCTGTAGGGGCAGAAAAGGGAGTGATCTCTTTCCTTTGAATAATAAAGGGTGGCAGCCAATATCCCTATACCAGAAGACAGGTTAACAAGAGAAAGGCATAACAAATTTATTAAGATGCACATGTGCATGAAGCCATAAAAACATGAAATTCAAAGAAAATCCCAGTGGTTAAAAGTTAAACACCTTCTTCTTAGTGTTACTGGAGTTTGCAGGCTGTTTCTCAGCTTTCATGTCCTTGTCCTTGTAAGAGAAGAATTCAAGCAAGACCCCAAAAGAGTAAAAGTATAGTAAAGTTTATTTGAGAAGGGAGGAAAGCATCCTCAAGGGATAATAGAGCAGGCCATCTGAGAGAGGAGGTAGAGGACTGCTTTCCTGTGAGCTCAGTTTTATTGGGGTAGGAGGAGGAAGTTTTTAGATAATATCACCCAGGTACTACCGTACTATTGCATCTGATTGTTAAGCCCCACTATCCATGATTTTACCCACAAGTGCCCAAGAAAAACCAATAGTGCGGTTACAATTACAACAAGATTTTCTTTCTTTCTTTCTTTCTTTCTTCTTCTTTTTTTTTTTGGTACTGGAGATTGCACCTACAGATGCTTTACCACTGAGCCACATCCCCAGCCCTTTTATTTTTTATTTTGAGACAAGGTCTCATTAAGTTGCTTAGGGCCTCACTAAATTGCTTAGGCTGGCCTGGAACTTCTGCCTCAGCCTCCCCAAGTCTCTGGGATTACAGGCGTGCAGCATTGCACCTGGCTACAATGAGATTAAAATGACATGCTAGGGGCTGGGGTTATGGCGCAGTGGTAGCGTGCTTGCCTAGCATGCGTGAGGCACTGGATTCAATCCTCAGCACCACATAAAAAATAAAATAAAGATATTCTGTCCACCTACAACTAAAAAAATAAAATACTTTTTAAAAAAATGACATGCTAAAGATCTGAAGCAATTCTCGGTCACCTTGACCTGCACTGACCAGTCCTAATTGGAATTTGTTCTTACAGATTTTACAGTCAGTGAGCTTTGCCTTTAATTATCCTGTTTTCCTGAGTCTTAGAATCATTGGTCTGTGTAAAGGTCACAAAAGTACTCTTTTCATCCCGGTTGACCAAGGGTCAGGATAACTTGTATTCTTTTTATCAGTGGAGGAGTTTTTGGACATGCATTCCTCAACCCTGAGAATAACCCTGAGGATAACAGGTTGTTTGTCAAGGAACATAATATATCCTATTGATTTAAGCCAGAGTCAGAATGGCCTTGAATAAATAGCTTCTTAAAATAAAATGTGTACAGCCCAAACATAGGTTCAGTCTACAGAATTGTTCCCTTAACTTCCTGTCCCTTCCATTCATGTCTATCTGCTGCGTACCAATAGAGGAGAGAGAAACAGAGGTGCTGGGACACGTTACAGTAAAGTGAAGAGTCCTTCATTTGGAATGGAGAGTGACTTACTATGTAGATAAAACCATCCCAGTAATTTCAGGAGCTGCTTCTAAGAGAAGAATCCACTCCTGATTAATCTTTCCTAGTTATTTGATGAAATTCCTAGGGAGAGAGTTAAGACAATTGCATTTCTTTTGGAAGAACTTTTCTCGGTCAGATAAGGGAACTTTAGAAGCAGTCTCTTCCAGAGGAAGAAAAAAGGGAATGTCAGAGAGACCTGGATTCTAAGACTGTTTCTTCAGCTCAATATGCCAAATGCCACACTTTGGGGTGCATTTTTTCTGAGCCCCCAAAATACTTAACATGCCAGGTACCATGTGAGCTACTAACTTGAAGTGTGATTGAGTTCCACGACTAGACTTTGCTGTATTCCTTTCCATAATGTATCTTTGTAAAGCTGTATTTTCAGCAATTACTTACCCCCTCAAAAAAGTAATTGCAAGCAATTACTTATAAGCAAGTACTGTATAAAAAGTTGAGACAGCAAATAAGGACTCAGTGTCCAATTTGATCCAAACATTTGAGAAATTATACAGTGTCCAGTGGATCCACACATACCCTTAGCATATAAGTCTGGTTAAACCAGGCCTGGGGCACAAGCCTGTAATCCCAGCAAATCTAGGGGCTGAGACAGGAGGATGGAAAGTTCAAGGTCAGCCTCAGTGACTTAGTGAGGCCCTAAGCAACTTAGTGAGAACCTGTCTCAAAATAAAAAATAAAGTCTGGAGATGTAGCTCAGTGGTAGAGAACCCCTGGGTTCAAACCCAAGTACCAAAACAAAAACAAAAACAAACAAAAACCAACCAAAACTAATGACTAAGGCGAAATGTTAACAAAAGTCACCAGAGGTTCTGAGCTCTGTAAACCTAAAGAAAGATTAAGCAGTTAACATCTTAACCATTTAGGTGGCCTCTCTAGAATTTAGAATGCTGGACAAAAGGGAAGATACCTAAAAGGATTAGGAAGAGGGAAGTAAAGGACAACACCAAAGAAGTGGCCTTGTTATAGTATTCTTAGGACATAAAAATGTATTAAGCTCTTTGGACCTAACTACCTAGAACAGAACACCATGAGTAACCAGAACTGTTACTTCTTTTGACCAAGGAGCACCTAAATAAATGGTTGAGACTTTAAGGGTACCATGCAGGGAGAACACTTGGGAACTTTTGATCTAGTTGATCATACTCGACAGCAAGCTGACCCCACATTTTATTGCCCAGGCCCCCAGTCCACCATGGGTAAACTCCAGTTCAATGCAAATAGCACTACAGGGAATGTCCTCCTCCATGCCTCTATGGACCTATGGGAAAGAATGTATCTAGGTTTTATATCTGAGAGTAAGGTTTATATAAAGTGTGCATAACTGATTTAACCAAGAGGTGCTGGATTTGAGGTTGGCTGTGCTGTGCCTGGAATGTACAAGGCCCACATCCTATACTTCAAATTTGGCATTTCCAACTTTCTATTTCCAGACTGGTAAGTAAGGAACAATTTCTTATTATTGTTTTAATTTGTAGTTCTCTCATTATTGATTAATCTGGCCATTTCTCTATATATATTCCTTAGCCACTTGGGATTTCCCATTCAGTGAATTCCCTGCTTCTGTCCTTTGCCCACACTTTTTTTTTTTTGTACCAGGAATTTCACCCAGGGGTGCTTAAACACTGAACCACATTCTTTAGGCCTTTTTTAATTTTTTCATTTTGAGACAGGGTCTCACTAAATTGCTTAGGGCCTTGCTAAGTTGCCAAGGCTGGCTTTGAACTTGCTATCCTCCTGCCTCAGCCTCCCAAGCAGCTAGGATTATAGGCATGTGCCACGGCATCCCGTCCTTTGCCCACATTTTAAATTGAGTATTTTTTTTCCTTGTGGATTTTCAAAAGTTTCTTATATCTCAAGGCTATTTGATCTTGTTTATGAAGTGCTTTTCCACCCTAAGGCCACAAAGATTTGATACTACATTTTGTACAAAAATATTAACCTACATTTTCTTCTAATAGCAAATTCTTTGATTTTGAATTATTGCATTTTCTTTGAATCTGGTGTTTCTCAGCTGAATACATTACATTAGAACAGAAATCAGTGAGAACTAATTTATCTGGGAGTAAGTACTAGATATAAGCTTTTTGCAGACAGAAAAAACTTTGTGTAGTATATATAATAGCAAAACTCATTGTAAAATAATAAAACAGAGATAAACATAAATCTAATTCTTGTCCTCTGGTCTCCAGTGAAATAACACTAGAACATTCTTCTTTCTTTGAAGTTTTTGCAATCACATCCAACAGATTTTACATAAAACTTTTTTTTGCAAAAATTTTTAGGAAAATTATGCTTTCTTCATAAAGATGCATTATTTTGTTTACTTTGTTATTTTTCAACCAGGTTTCTTTTACCTTTCTCAGGCTGGCCTTGAACTCCCATGGTCAAACAATCCTCCTGCCTCAGCCTCCTGAGATGCCTTATTTTAAAATTCCAATATATTTTACTATTAATGTAAAAATATCAGACTAGTTGTTTTTATCCTGCACATCCCTAAAACTGTGTTTATTAGTATCCATAAATATTGAAACCATCCAGGGATACATATATTTTTATGAATAAGTAGTTCTTAAAGTGAAGATGTGAAATTAGGAAAAGAAATAGACAAATCAGTTATAATTCAGATTCATTAATTTATTATATGTATCTGCAATTTTACAACATATGTATATACAGAGAACTACATCCTGGGATATGCTAGAAATTAAATATTTCTTCTGACTGTTCTATCTCAAAAGCAGTAAAATTATTTGTAAAATCAATGGGAAGCTGTTATGAGTGAAAATAAATATTTTGGACTATAGCCCCCAGCAAGGCAAATATCACAAATTTGTTTGTTAGAGTTTTAGAGGGGGACTGTGCCTGCCTCTAGTTAAATAACTCATGCAGCTGAGGTTAAGATTGTTAAAAAGCCGATTTTGCATTTTTATCTGGAGGAACGTGGGGTGGACTTTGATGTTTAAGCAAACACTAAGAGTTCTGAAGAGAAAAGTACTTATTTTACCAGTGCGAATATACCTGCAGTTTGTGTGTTTGTACTCGCATTAGATAAAAATTTGGTTTATGAAGCTGGGCGTGGTGGCTCAAGCCTGTAATCCCAGCACTTAGGGAGGCTGAGACAGGAGAATCGCGACTTCAAAGCCAGCTTCAGCAACGGCGAGGTGCTAAGCAACTCAGTGAGACCCTGTCTCTACATAAAACACAAAATAGGGCTGGGGATGTGGCTCAGTGGTCGAGGACCCCTGAGTTCAATCTCCAGTACCAAAAAAAAAAAAAAATTTGGTTTATGAAACTTAAACATTGTGAATATGTTGAGTTTTCATTCTTCCCATAGGATCAACCTCTGAGCACTTAAGGCAGCTCCACTCTGAGCACTTAAGGCAGCTAATTAAGGTCAGTAATTAAGGTCAGTAATTCTTTATACATGAAGGAAAAGTTCAGAAAGATAAACTCCAAATTGTCAATAACAATTATCTGTTGGAGTGAGATTTAGAAACTGGTGTCTAGAGAATGATTTTTTGCATTTTAATTCACTCTAAATTGTTGAATTTTTAACTTTGGGACTAAGAAATAAAGAAAAAGAAGACAAACACCTAGGGGATGTTGAACTGCTTAGAACTTTTAAATCATTCTCTTAAATAATGAGCGAGTTAGAGAAGAAAGGAAAATACAACACACTACTTAGAAAGTAGGAAAATGGCTGGACACCATAGAGTTCAACAGCAATCCCAGATACTCAGGAGGCTGCGGCAGGAGGATCTCAAGGTCAAGGCCAACCTGGGCAATGTAGCCAGATCCTGTCTCAAAATAAGAAATGAAAAGGGCTGAGGGTTTAACTCAGTGGTAGATTGCCCATGGGTTCAATCCCTGGTACAGAAAGCAAGAAAATGAAAACATCCTATTAGAACATTTAAAATATATTCAGAGGTAAATACATATTCTCGAATGTTTTCATTAAAGAGTGAAAGTAAATGAACTATTGTCATGTAGTGGGTAGAATTATGTACCCTCAAAAGACATGTTCAAGTTCTAACTCCTGGTACTGTGAATGTGATCTTATTTGGAAATGGGGTCTTCATAGATGAAGTCAAACTGGATTAGGATGGGCTCCAATCCAGTGACCAATGTCCTTAGAAGAAGAGAAACAGCTGGGCGCAGTGGCGCACACCTGTAATCCCAGCACTTTGGGAGGCTGAGACAGGAGAATTGTGAGTTCAAAGCCAGCCTCAGCAATGGCGAGGGGCTAAGCAATTCAGTAAGACTCTGTCTCTAAATAAAATACAAAATAGCAAAATAGGGCTGGGGATGTGGCTCAGTGGCCAAGTACCCCTGACTTCAGTCCCTGGTACCAAAAAAACACAAACTTTTGAGGGCTGGGGATATAGCATAGTGGTGGAGCACTCTCCTAGAATGTTTAAGGCCCTGGGTTTGATGCCCTGGCCTCACTTTTCCTTTTTAATTCCTAATTTCGTTGATTTGTACCTTTGCTTATTTTTCTTTAAAAGAACTGAAATTGCCAGGTGCTGTGTCACACACACCTAGTCCCAGCTAGGAAGAGGACTGACAGGTAAGGGAACACTTGATCCCAGGAGTTTGAGACCAGCCTGGGCAACACAGTGAGACCCTATCTCAAAAAAAAAAAAAAAAAAATGGAATTTTCAATGTTTTTGTATTTGCTCATATAATTAATCTTTTCTAATAGCAAATTTTGGGCCTTTTTTAATCCTTTTTTTTATTTCACTAATCTCTCTCTCTTTTCAAGGGGAGGGATTGCTATGCTGGGGATTGAACCCATGGTAATCATATACTCTACATCCCCAACCCCCACTCTTCATTATTTCACTTTTTACATATTTGATGGGCATATTTAGGTATTCTACTCTAACTTCTTAAGTTGAAATATATACCTCATTAATTTGTGGCCTTTCTTCTTTATTAATATAAGCAAAAGACTCTAAAATTTCCTCTTCCTATTGTTTTAGCTGCAGTACACAGGTTTTGATACACAATCTTTTTTTGTTACCATTCAGTCCTATATTTTTATAATTTCTATAGTGTTTTTTTTCTTAAACCTACAATTGTTTAGAAGAGTTTTAAAACTTCCAAACAGAGGTGCTACATTTATGTTTTTGTTACTGAACTCTAAATAACTTAGTGACTCTCAACCTTAAGCATTTATCAGAATCCCCTTGTTAAAATACAGATTTCTGAGCCGGGCATGGTGGCTCACGCTTGTAATCCCAGCACTTAGGGAGGCTGAGACAGGAGAATCGCAAGTTCAAAGCCAGCCTCAGCAATGGCGAGGCGCTAAGCAACTCAGTGAGACCCTGTCTCTACATAAAACACAAAATAGGGCTGAGGATATGGCTCAGTGGTGGAGTAACCCTGAGTTCAATCCCCAGTACCAGAAAAAAAAAAAGAGGAGGGTCTTACTGACTTGCTGTTGACCCTGAGTTCTGGGAATCTGTATTGCCAATAGATGCCTTGGGGAAATCTGTTGAGCTAGGTCCATAGACTTGTCTTTGGGATCCAGTAGTTCATGCCTCATCCTGTAGATCTGTTTGGTCTTGGCCACTTGACTGATGTCCTCAACCCACACATGCTCCTTCTGCCTTCCTCCCAACAGCAGCCAGAGACCTTATGAAAGTCAAAGCAGACTGGGACACGCTCCTGCTTCAAACCTATCACAGCCCCTCATTGGCCTCAGGATAAAGACAAAGTCCTTCCTTGGCCTATAGGTGGCCAGAACCCAACCCTGGTCATTCTGGGTAGCAAGGGTGATTTGCTTATTGTCCCTCTCCTCTAGCCTCTGACTCCTGAGGGCAAGCAGGGCTGTCCCTGCACCACAAACATTCTGGGCACAGACAAGGCGTGGGGCAGCACTTATAGAATGAATGTCCAGGTGCTGGGCTGTTCACTAGGCAGCCAGGACTAGTCTGTGTCCCAGCAGGTTGAGCTGAGCAGGGGCTGCGCAAGAGTTTGCTGGGCCTGCAGGGAGCAAAGAAGGGAAGCAGAACTCAGCTCCAAATGTAAAAGCATCACCTGCTTTTAGCAACCGGAGCAGATGCCTTGGCTCTTTGGGAAGGAGGAGAAAGGAGAGGAAACCCTATAGCTGACTGACCTACCAACCTACCTGGAGAAGAGCACAGAGCTCTATGGCAGTGAAGTTGGAAGGGACAGCAGGGGGAGCAGATGGTGCCATCCTGGCCTCTTCCCAAGCATAATCATAACCGCGCCTGGCTTTTGATGGAGATGCAGACCCTCTGCCAGTAGCTATGCTGCTGCCCGTGCTCTGCTTAGAGGCATGGGTACTTGCAGAGAGCAGGGTTCCCTGTGTCCCAGTGACTTGAGCTCATATCCTATAGCATGGGGCAAGGTTGCTGTATTCTCTGCCAAGTCAAAGGCTTTGTTCCCCAGCTGGTGGCCCTGTCAGTCATTGTGGCTCTTTCCAAGCTATAGCTCTCCACCAGCTAGGTGGACTTAGGAACCTGTTTTGGGAACCAGCAGTGTCTGGGAAGTCTACCTGATGAGCCTCAGCAGCTGAGGAGCTACTGGGCCATGCTGATGACCGACTTGCTCACTGCTTCTGGTGGAGCTAGGATCAAATCATTTCTGAGACCATGTGCCCAATCTGTGCAGGCTGGCGCACTAGGGCTGATGCTACCCAGTTGCCTTGCCCAGTGGTGTTGGTAAGAGCAGAGGTGACTACTGAGAGGATGGGCTGACCTGGAGCAAGTGAAGGCTTCCTGCATAACATATGGAGCTGCCTGTGCCCCTGTGTGTCTTCCCATCCCTTTGATGGAGGATAGCAGAGTGTCACCAAGAAGGCTGAGGTCTTTGGGGTCTCCCCAAGCAATGGGTTGCTGGAGGTGTGATCTACCAATGTGACCCCAATATCCATCACCCTGCAGGTGTTCTTCATTCCCAGGTATAGTTTCTTCCCATTTCCCTGGCACTGTCACAGGGCTGGGGGCCCCTGCCCAGAGCTCTGCAGACCTCAGCCCCACCTCTCCCACAGGAGCAATGAGCTGCTTGAGTCCACGCTGGTGGTGAAGGCATGCTGGGCGGGGGTGCTGTGCCCTAAGGCTCCAGAGCCAGGTCCTTACAGTGAAAGATTCCTGGAACCTCATGAGCTCTGAGGCTCACCTCATCCCTCAGCTACAGACCCCAGCTGAGGGAACAAGATAGCATGAGGAACAGGTGTGTTGGGCAGGGACATGGACTGGGGGGTTCTGAGCAGCTCCTAGGATGGAAGAGCCCCCTCCAGGGCAATGGTCTTGGCCTAAGCCCTGCATTGTAAGTCCCCAGAGATAACACCACCCTGGAGACTATGGAAGTTCAGACTCACTACTCAGAGCACACAGAAGTCCAGCAAGGAAAACACCCACCCTTGGAAAAATCCACAGCCACCAAGATGAGATAATACACATTTATTATGTCCACTGAACCCTCATTCATGAGGCCACAGTTCCCTAGGATTTATATGGGGGACTTGTGGCCTGGGTGACCCATGCTGACTTCGGCTCAGCTAGAGGGGGCCTGGCGGTATGGGCCCCACCCACTCCTATAGTGTGTCATCAGTGTTCACAGTTTCCAAATTAGTTGAAGTGCCTTGATTTGTCCCCATCACCACCACCACCAGTGCTGAATGTCCCATGTGGATTTGCTTCCCTAGAGTTACTACTCTCTGGCTGCCAGAGCAGGGCCAGTTGGGTAGTGCCTGAAACCAGGGACTCAGTTCCCAGGATGTTCAAAAACAGCAGCAGCTCCCATTCCAGTGCCGATGCACATGGACACCACTCCATATGCCCTGGGAAAGAGAACTACATTGGCTGGGCACAGGCAGTCTGGGCCCAACCACCAAACCTCCCAGAACAAGGCCTCCTGAACAGAGGATGCAAAATCAGAAGACCAGACCTGTGGGAAATCAGTCCCCTGACTGCCCAACTCAGCACACACTCAATGGCAGATGCCCTCTATAGGCCAGAAGCCCTTTCAAGGCTGACCCTCAGGGACAACAGGGATCATGCCCCTATATGCCCAGTTCAAAGTGCATATGTGTGCATGCTGACCTCTCTAACCACCCCCCTTCGATGGCCCAGCTCAGCACCCCCCACAACACCCCATGACACCCCATGGGGAGCCACCTCACCTCTTCCCACGGCGCTTGAGCTCATTGAGCAGCGTGATGACCTGTCATGCCCCGGTGCAGCCCAGGGGGTGGCCCAGAGCCACCGCACCTCCCAGAGGGTTCACCTTCTCAGGGGGGATTCCTAGCTTCTCCACACAGTAGACAGCCTAGAAGGAACCAGAACAGCACCTGAGACTCTGGCCCCCTCCCCTGCATGGCTTGTCCACTGGCTCCCACTGGGTGCCCAGGGCCCAGGCAATGGAGAGACTAAGACTCACCTGGCTTGCAAAGGCCTCATTGATCTCAAAGATGTCCACGTCACTCACTGTCAGCCCTGCAGGCAAGGTTCAGACCTGAGCTGACAGAGGACCCTGGGCCCTTCAGTGGGTCTCCCTAGACCTCCACCCATGCACAGGCCCACAATTGCCTAGGGGGTCCCCGCTGTGGGTGAGGAAGGCCTTGGGTATAGAGTGCCAGCCTGCCCACCTTCATTCTGTAGCCCCCACAGGACCAGCCACTGTATCCACCCTCAGCCCCAGCAGCAGAGCCTGAGGGGACCCAGGTGTAGGGTGTGAAGGAGCCACCTGACCTGCTTTCTCCAAGGCTGCAGGGATGGCATATGCAAGTTCAGTGCCCATGATGCCAGGTGGGACCCCAACCACTGCATAGGACCTCAGGACCCTGAGCATGGGGAGGCCCAACTCTTCTGCCTTGGATCTCCGGGCCAGCAGGATGGCAGCTGCCCCATCGCTCACCTGGCTGGAGTTTCCTAGGGAGAAAGAGTTGGGGTGAAGAGGCATCAGCACAGAGCAGAAAAGAACCAGCCCATTGTGGCCGACATGCAACTTTAGCCTGCTAAATTCGGGGACATCTGGTCCTAGGGGACATCTAGGGGACTGGCTGGAGGTCCTGAGGAAACCATGCCCTAGGAAGGGAGAGGCTTGCTCAGGGTGATCCAGGACCTCCCTTGTTATCAACCTAGGCTGCCACCAAGGGCTCCCAAGGGGCCTGGTCTACCCCAGGCTCCAGAGCAGAGGAGCCAGCCTGCTGGTAGTCCCTGGTGGCAGCCCTATTCCAGCATCCTGGCCCAAACTCACCAGCTATGGTGGAGCCGCCATCCTTAAAGGCAGGCTTCAGTTTGGCCAGGCCCTCCATGGTGGTGTTGGGGCGGATTCCCTCATCCTGGGACACAGTGATGCTCCTCTTGGTGCCCTTGTCATCATGGATGGTGGTGGTCACAGGCACAATCTCAGCGTGGAAACAGCCCTTCCCCTGGGCTCTTGCTGCCCTGTCAGCAGCAGGCAGCCAGGCTCAGGCTCTCCTGGAGCTCCATTCCTCCTGTCCCCACTCTGGCCCACTGTGCAACCTCATCCTGCTAAATTTGGGGACATGTCTGGTCCTAGGGGACATCTGAGGGACTAGCTGGAGCTCCTGAGGAATCTCTGCCCTGGGGAGGGGCAGCGTTGCCTGGGGCCATCCAGAGCCTCCTTTGCTATCAACCCCAAATGTCTACCTCATGTCCAATTCCAAACTCAAGGAGGAGAAGGGAGCTTGCAGGTGGCGTTTGCTTCTTAGAGCCTTTCATCCAAGAACTGCGTCTGTCAGTTGCCTCTGCTCCACTGAGGCTGGAGCCCCAGGAACATTTGTGATGGCTTCTGCCAGCTTTCCTGGGTGACCCAACATCTGAATTTCACCCCTTACCCGGGTACCCCAAATCTAAAGTGAAATATCCTAAACTCCAATTCAAACAGTTGAACTCAGAGGTATATTAGGGCATTTTATGGTTACCCATACAACCCTATGCAAACTATACCTAGGGACATTTCAATGGGAGAAATCCAAAGTTTCCAACAAAGCCATATGCCTACCTAACCCAAGAGACTAAAAGTTCCTGCCTTGGAGAAGCCCACCTGGCTTAGGTACCACTCCCTGTATTTGCTGCCCTTCGTCAGGCAGGTCAGGGTTGGCCCAGACCCAGAGGCTGACCCCCAGGTGTTTTTTTTTTTAATTTTTAAATTTGTTTTAATTAGTTATACATGACAATAGAATGCATGTATACACTTTGTTATATCACACATAGATGGGGTATAAGTTCTCATTTTTCTGATTGTACATGTTGTAGAATCACATTAGTCACACAGTCATATGTGTACATAAGGTAATAGTATCTGTTTTATTCTACTATCCTTCCTATCCCCCATCCCCTCTCCTCGCTTCACTCCCCTCTACCTAATTTAAGGTAACTCTATTCTTCCTGACCCCCAGGTTTTTATGACATCAGCCCCTGCCCTGGGCTCAGGATGCTTGCTTAGACCCAGCCTGCTCCAGAAGCCAGGGTGGCTAGTCAACAGCATAGTTGGCCCCATATTCCAGGTCCCAAGGAAGCCTCTGGCTACCATATTCAGTTCTCAAGCAGCACCTAGTTAGAGAGGAGTCCTGGTCCTCATTATGCCCCAAAGAACACAGAGGGAACTGAGGCCCAGGTAGGGAGAAGGCACTCAGCATGGACAGTCAGCAGAGAAACAGTGAAGAGCCACCAGCTCACAATGGTACTGCCCCCTTTCGGTTCTCCAGCTGGGAGGCAGGAGGCTTGCAAACCCCTAGTGCACAGCTGTACCCTTGGGACGAGACCACCTCAGACCTCAGACCACTCAGGATGGCCTCACAATCTCACCCTCCAGCCCTTTCAAGGTCCCACCCCAAGCAGGACTCACTTCTGTTGGGAGGCCAGCACAAAGGTATCCTGCTTCTCCTGTGAAATGCCAAATCTCTCAGCCATATTCTCTGAAATTATCCTAGGACAAAAATAATACCCCAGCTGGGCAGCATGGAGACCAGAGCCATTCATGCCACAGAGACAGTAGTGAAGGAATCAGGCAGAGGCATTCCTACTCCCAGCATGGATATGGGGCAGATAGGGAGTCACCAATACAGGCTGGATGCTCAGAGTTCATACACCAAAGATACCCTTTCACAAAAGAGGGAGGGCACCCTGCATTTGCAGCAGAGCAGAAGACAGTTTGTTCCCTGGGTGAGTTTCCTCAGCACAGAGGAGAGGGGAAGGAAGGTTTATTGGGGGCACTAACTGCCACACTTGGCCAGCTTCCCCTATGCCTCAAAGACAAGTGTTTTCACGTGGGGTGATGAGGATGCCCCCATCACCTCTGGAAAGGCCAAACCTTGGCTTTCTGCTCGCCGTGGCTGGGCCTATCCTTAGCCTAGGAGCTCAGATCCATAGGTAGGCCTTGCAGCCTGAGCTTCTGCTTTTCAGACTGTCCTTGGAGATACAGTGTGTGAACTAAGATAAGACACAGCGCTCTGCAGCCTCAATTTCCTCATACATCCATGGGAGCCAGGCCTCCCTGTCTGCAGGCTCTGGAGATGGACCGAGCTTGGTGGCACTGGCTGCTGACCAAGGTGCTGGACTGATAGAGAATACTTCACAGGTTGCTTCTGACAGGCCCCAAGATCCCTCAACAGCATATGCAGGGTTCAAAAGCTCCCCGCTTTCAACACTCTAGGATCGCATGGTTGGAGGGAAACTGCTATCCACCTACTTGTGACTGAGTACCTCAGAGGAGTCATGATAGGGTGGGCTATGTTTGGAAACTCGGGTTCAGAGAAGACTTGGGGACCTCAGAATCAGGAAGCCAAGGCAGCACTGAGTGCCAGGCTGAGTCTCTGAAAAACATCTCTGAAGATTCCATACACAGAAAGCAGGCTAAGTCTTGGCATTGCCAGTCACAGATGAAAAAGTTCCTCAGCCCCTGCTCCTGGAGAGACAGAGCTGAGGGGGGCACAGGCACACAGAGCTACAGATGGGCACTCACCCCATGGGGATCAAGCAGTCTCTGGCCTTCTCATTCTCCAATAAGTGTGAAGTAATATTTCCAGGGTTCCCTCTGTTAACCAGGGACATGGACTCTACCCTGAGGAGAAGGAGTAGGAGGAGGGAGCTGGGGCTAGGGGCCTGCTGAGCCCTTTCTCTATCTCAGGATAGAATACATTGCACAGTCCACACTTGGAGGGACAGGGGCATGCTTCCATATACATCTGCTGAACCAGCCAAATAGCAGTTTATGAGGAAAGATTTCTAGTATATATCACATTGCTACAAACATATCCAACCTGCCCAGGCCCTGTCCCCAGGGCCCACAAATTCAGAGGGGAGAAGACACAAAAAGCCCATATCAAAGAGCAACCTGACTTGCACAGACAAGGAGGTACAATATTCGGAGAGGAAACTGACATGGTCAGTGTAGAAGGATCAAGAAGGACTCAGGAAGGAGGAACCTCAAGAATGATAACAGATGACCTTGACTAGTGCTTTTTGTTCCCAGCATTAGTTTGAACTCTTTTCAGGTTCAGTGTCCACCCCTTGGTATGAACCCCTTGTGTTAGCTTGGTTATGATTCTACTTTCTTCCTCTTCCCCCTCCTCCTTCCCTTTTTTTTGGCACTGGGGATCGAATCCAGGAGTGCTTTTAGCACTGAGCTACATTCCCAGCCCTTTTTATTTTTTTGAGACAGGGTCTCACTAAGTTGCTGAGGGTCTTGCTGCATTGCTGGGTCTGGTCTCCAACTTGTGATCCTCCTGCCTCAGTCTCCTGAGTTGCTGAACTTACAGGTGTGCACCACCGTGCTTGGCCACAGTCCTTTTTAATTTATACTTTGAGATAGGGTTTTACTATATGCCTGAAGCTAGTCTTGAACTTACAATCCTCCTCCCTCGGCCTCCAGAGTCACTGGAGTCCTTGAGATTACAGTCGTGTGCCACCACATCTGATCTCATTTAACATTCTTATAAGCGTTGGCTGCGTTCAGGTAGTATCCCCTTTTATAGCTGAGGACACTGAGGTCCAGAGAGATAAGTAATTTGCCCATGGTCATCCAGCCTAGACCCCAGTTTATGCAGCTTAGCCCAGGAGCTCCCTTCTATCTCTGCATGTTCCAGCCCTTGGAGACTGTTAGATTGTGATATGAGTGTTGTTTTGGTCCAGACTTTTATTGTGCAAGCACAAGAATCCTTACACTGCTTGGGAATCAGAAGCCCCCTAAGGAACTCATTAAGGCTTCAGGCCTTCTCTTCAAGTTTCCAAACTTGCTCTGCCCCAAATAAGAGTGTAACAAGAAAGACATCAGAAGGCAAGCTGGGCAGTGACCTGTGTCATAACAAAGTCCTTATTTGTAGTCTTTGCTCTCTTTGAGATATAAGTTGGGGCAACCCAGTGCCGGTCAGCTAGGACCTGGTTAGGGACCAGCAATACTTGTCATCAAGAAACATTCTAGCCGGCACAGTGGCACACGCCTATAATCCTAGCACTTTGGGAGGCTGCTACCAGAGAATCGCGAGTTCAAAGCCAGCCTCAGCAATGGCAAGGTGCTAAGTACCTCAGTGAGACCCTGTCTCTAAATGACACACAAAATAGGGCTGGGAATGTGGCTCAGTGGTTGAGTACCCCTGAGTTCAATCCCTGGGAAAGAAAGAAAGAAAGAGAGAGAGAGAGAGAGAGAGAGAGAAAGAGAGAGAGAGAGAGAGAAAGGAAGGAAGGAAGGAAGGAAGGAAGGAAG
>CM053413.1:20262844-20306329 GCA_028644305.1 Xerus rutilus
AAACATCTAGGGCTCCTTGTGCTACAGGTAAAGATGGAGCCACAGTCTAGGTAAAGGTGACAGTGACCAAATCACCACAGGTCTGACTATGTCCCTGGGAACCTGTTAGGCAATCAGAAGTTTCCACTTTGGTATAAGAGTACTGCATAAAGACATCCTAGGAAAATGAATACACATACGGTAGAAAGCTGTCCCTAGCTTTAGAGAACTGAAACTGCCACTTCTCTTTCAATACCAGTGAGAATCAACAAGAGTCACAGAAGGAAGCCCCAGTGGTATATTTTCCCAACCTGGTGCCCACAGTTTCCAGTCTGACAGATTTCCAAGAAAGAAAGTTAGATACCACCTTCCCTCACCTGCTAGTGCTCAGATGTGAACTATTCTTGATCACCCAGAATTGGAGGCCACTCCCAAGTTGCATCTATAGGAACCCACATCAAACCAGCTGCATAAAGGAGCCAGGGAATGATCCTGAAATCATGGGCTCTGAGAGCTGAGGAGAGAGAAATAAATTCATCCACATTGGTGAAGGAGCTCTGGCAGAAAGAAATTCTTACCCACAGGCCATGCCAATGTCATAAGACCCAATTCTGATGCCACCTGCAACAAAAGCATTTCATAACCATCCTTGGCCAAAGTCTGTCTGTCCTGGGAGCAGCAGAGCCCCGTCCCACCTGCTCTCAGCCTAGGTGCCACTCAGTCCATTCCCAGAGATAAAGACACAGGAGTGTTCTGAAGAGTAGTGGGGCAGTGGCGAGGGAGCTCCTGCATTCTTTCTGTGCTCAGAGTCCTCTCAGAAATGCTTCCTGCTGGCTCAGCAGACAGTGACATTGCTGACCCTAAACCTCAGGGGCAGGACTAAGCCCAGGCCCTGGCTGAGGGCACCACCCAGTCCCAACTTACCAGCTATGTTGGCCACTGCCTGCAGCCCTGATGAGCACTGTCTATTGACAGTAGACAGAGGCACAGTCTCTGAGATGCCACTGAAACAGAAGGTGAGAGGCACAGTCAATCCCCCTGCCCTGTCAGTCTCCTATGGAAAACAGGCCTATGCTGCAGGGCCATGTGACTGCTCCATTAGAGACTACAAAGATTTGGAGAACAACCTTGTAGCCCTAAGCCCATGCCAGGCCAGACCCATTGGATGAGGGTGGGTAGCTTCTGGGTAGACTGTGTCTCTGCAGGCACATGCTCCCCAGGCCCTACAAGAATATGCCCTTTCATCCTATGAGTTTCCTCAACCTAGAAAGAAGGAAGATTGTTTGGGGTCACAGGGGTCCTTCTTTCTGTCCCTCTGAAAATTTAACAGTGGAAACTTGTCATCTATTTTTCTCAAAGTACAGAGGAGAGGGCATTTTGCTGGGATAAGCTACCAGAGCAAAAGCCATGGTCAAGTATGAGGCCAGCAGCCTCCTCCACCCTCCAGCCTTACTAGTAACCACATGGCTAGGTAAGTTCCTATTCTGTCCCACAAGAGCCTGTTCCCACCAGGAAGAAGAGCTCTGCTTGGCACCATTGTTTTAACATCCTATCCACTGGGAGTTCCCAAGGATCTCACTCTGGGCTTAGCCCTGAAAGATAGTAGAGAACTGGCCCTTCTAATGAAACCTGCCTTGGAAAACAGTACAAAGCCCTAGTGACATTTTCAGGCCATACTCAGATCCACTTAAAACTTCAAGGAAGCCGGGCACGGTAGCACATGCCTGTAATCCTAGCACTTTGGGAGGCTGAGACAGGGGAACCGTGAGTTCAAAGCCAGCCTCAGCAATGGTGAGGCACTAAGCAACTTAGTGAGACCCTGTCTCTAAATGAAACACAAAATAGGGCTGGGGATGTGGCCAGTGGTCGAGTACCCCTGAGTTTAATCCCTAGTACCAAAAAAAACCAAAACCAAACAAACAAAAAAACCCTTCAGGGAGTTCCATGAGCATCTTGGTGATTCTAGTGGGCAGCCAAGCTTGGTAATCTTGGAGGTACTGGTTGGGCCTAATTCTGTAAGGACCCTTGCAAGTATATGCCTTCCTAGGCCTGTGAAACCTTTCCCAGATGTCCTAATTCCATCACACCTGATTCTCACCTCTTTACCCAATCTACTAAGTTTTCACCAAATACCTATTGAGCACAAGTTCTCAGATGCTTATAGAACACCTAGAGGATGCTTGGCCAACACGCAGAAAATGAATCCACAAGAGGAGACTGAAAGAGCAGGGCCAGATGGCAAAGCCATACCAAAGGGAAGCACAAGACTTTTATCCAAGAGGAAGGTCTCTCATTTTAAGCCTGAGAATTTGGAGAAGCAGTGTCCAAGTGGTGAGATTGTTTGGGCAGGATTTAGCTAGGGCAGAGAGAGGGACAACATTCCCCAGGCACAGAATGAGGAGAATAGGGAGGACAGTAGGCAGACAGGCCAAAAAGAGAAGGAGGAGGAAAAAGAAAGAGGAAAAATCAGGGTGAGTAATCAGTTGAGAGATGAGACTGGAAGATTAGTCTGGAGATAAATAGTGGGAGACACTGAACTGCAGGCAAAGCAGTCTGAGGCTTTCCCAGTTCCTAGAGGTTTTCCTGTCCTGTCATTGGCTAATATCCCTATTAGTTCTACTCAGTGCAAATGGAAGGACAAAGACAAATGTGTCTTAAATCTACAAGTGGAAGTAACAGAATCACTCCTTGCCCATCATGGGAAGGAAAGTGCTAAAAGGCAAGATGACCAGGGCTCTTCCTGGGTTCCTCACTGCCCCAGGGTTCTGACCTGGAGTTCCTAGCTTGCTCAACTGGCAAAGGAAGCAAAATCACTCTTCAGCATGTTTATGTGGTTATTTACCTGACAGATGAGGACAGAGTCCACTTTTTTAAAACACAAGCAACAAGTTAGCTTTGGCTACAATCATACCACAGATAACCTTTTCTCCACTACCAAAGCCCTGTATGTTTTGTGTCATAGCCAATAACATACCAACTCACAGGGGTAGAAAGCTTGGGTCCACAAGAGCATCATTCAAAGCACTCAGGTTTCCCTGACATCTTTTGACATGGTATCCAATTTGGTTCTCCACCAACCACAGACTGAGTTCCCTGGATCCAGTACCCACTCAAGAGCCACAATGTCCAACTCAGAGCTAGTGGTAGAAAAGATTACCTCAGGAACTGGGCGATCCGAGCCATGACAGCTCCAGCCCCAGGCTGAAGAACATTTCCTATGGGCAGAAAAGCCTTTATTCAGTGCTAGGTGGTGTCTGGTCAAAAAGGTACAGCTCTGAGTACCAGAGAGGAAACATTCCAGATCTTTCTTCAGGAACTAGTTCATGGCAGGCTCACTTGATGCTCTGGAATTTCAGGGTCTAGAGTAAGAACAGTTAGACATATATCAATGTGTTCAGGTCATATACAAGTCCCCAAGCTGGAGGGTTCCAAAATGACTTGCCCATGCACCCTGCTCTTCCAAATCAGCACAGACTAGGCAGTCCTACCCTTCAAGCATGGAAGACTGAAGGGAAAGAGCAACACAATGCAAAGCTTGAAGGCCAACAGCATTGGTACTTGGGCAAGGGAAATAAGATTCTGAAAATGTACATCTCCTGAGTGTCCTCCTCCAGCCCCTGCTGTCACTGCAAAGGGAAGAAACAGTGATTGCTGACCTAGTGGTGGCATCTGCTGGATGAAACAGTATCATGTACTATGTTATTCTATTTCAAGGGAAGAGGTGTATGGGTGTGAACCAAGGTTGGCCTGAAGGTACAAACCTGGGGGTGTTCATGTTCTAGCTCTGGGGCAAATTCGTGGGGCCTCACTAGATGGTTTTTGACATTCTTTTTTGTCCTGGCACAGGCAGGATATCAGGACACAGAGAACTCTGGTCTGCCTCCCAGAATGTCCTGGAACCCCTAGACTAGATTGCATTTGAGATGCCTAGTTTTTCTCTAACAAGCAGAAGACACAAGAAAAAAAAGCAAAGTGTCTAGGTCTCTTACCAGGAGGAGAGCACATGGAAGTCAGTGGACTCCATAGTTCCCCTTAGTGACAACTCAGAGACTGGAGACTAGGGAGCAGGACTTTGGAGGGATGGGAAGACTGGGAGACCCCAGCGCAGGGCTTGGGTGGTGCACTCACCCACGGAGATGTCCCCCAGCTGCTCAGGCCTCAGCTTTACATCCTGAAGAACCGCAGTCAAGACAGCCGACAGAAGCTCGTCGCGGGTGGTGTCCTGCAGCGGGACGCGCAGCTGCGGTGAGCCCGGCCGGCTATACCCTCCTCAGGAAGAGGAAGCAATGGCAGTTTGAGTTCCCATTGCCTGCGGCACTCTTGGGGTCACCTATCAGACGACGGCTCCCAGCCCTTACTCACCCCCGTATTACTCTAGGCGCCAGCCCCGGGGGGGGGCCTCACCTTGAAGCCGCCGCGGCCCGCTTTGCCGATGGCAGTGCCCCGTCCGTGCACCACCACCATGTCCGCGGCCGAGGCTTGCAGGAAGCTACTAAAGCACGGCGCGGCCCGCAGGGCCAGGTTGGACTCGGGCCGGCCAGTGAGATGACCCAGAACAACCTGCAGCCTCCACATCACGCCGCTGGGATAAGTAAACTAGCCTTGGGACTCATGACAGTCGGAAATAAAAAGTCCCTCGCGCAGGCGCGGAACAGGCTCTCTGTGCCGGCCCTCCAAAGCCCGACCCAGAGACGCAACCTGGAAGCCCTTTCCACTCAAAGTCCCGCCTACTTGGCCAATCAGGATGCGGTTCTTTCTGAAGCCTCGCCCAGAAATGCCGCCAGGAAACTTACCACCTTTGGCAAACTGTAGCATCCAAACCTGAGGTAGATCTCTAGGGCTTTGTAAATTTCTTGAAATAAGCCAGACCTCTAACAGGAGCCCCTTCCTCCAACGCCCCGCTCGCTACCCGCCGCCAGACACCTGGAGCCCGCCTCTTGCTTTGGTTGGAGGAGGTCGGGACTCTTAATTCCTGTTCCCAGGTTCTAGTCTGCTCCATTCCCCAGCGTCCAATTCCAAGGACCTAAATACTTCTGATGCTCCCAGTCCTACTCCGAAAGGGTCGGGCTTTCCGGGGAAGTCTTTCCAGAACTAGACAATTTGAGATGCTTGGCCGGTGCTGAGAACGGATTTTTCAAATGTACGGAAGTGTGACAAGCTTTTTAAGAGAGAACACCTCACAATTCTGATACCAATTATACACAGTTTGGAATGTCTAATTAGTATCCATTCTCCCTTCTAGGACGGATCCACACTAAGGCAGAGAGAACCCTGTGTCAAGGTGCCTGCAATGTACTTGACACATAATAGGTGATAAATAAATACTTGTTGAATGAATGAAACCAATCGAGACTCCCCAGATCTGGACTGTGTCCCCAACACTAAAGAGTAAAGCCAAATACCCACTGAGAGACAATGGCAGGACCATGTGTTTACTTGAGACCCGTGGGAGTAGTGCTGTGTTTTACCCAGACACCAAGACAGGGCGCCTTGTAAACCACAACGCTCCGTTTTTTGAGAGCAGAGTCATGGCCTGCCTCAGACCTAAGGCAGTATGTCCTTTTGCACTGCCACTTTGGGATGCATACGTGGTCTCTTCCCATTCTAAGACAGGATTGTGTGTTCCCCAGAGACTAGGGAAAACAGACCTAGTGACTCCCCCTCTTCTTTTCCACCATCCTCTAGGACAGGACCATCCAAATCTCTTAGATCCCCAGTGAAATGGATATGCCACCATCAGATCCCATAGAGTTAGGCTGGTTTTCCTACAACTCCCCAAATAGGCTCATTCTCTCTGGTCTTCGACCCTCCACCACCATAAGACTCCTTGAGGACAAGTCAGTCGACCTACCTAGATCTCAAAGGGCAGGTTCTGTTGGGTATGGAGGCACACGCCTGTAATCCCAGATACTCCAGAGTCTGAGCCAGGAGGATCATAAATTTCAGGCCAGCCCACTAATATTAGTGAGACACTGACTCAAAATTAAAAGAGGTGGGTTTGGGGATATAGCTCAGTGGTAGAGCGCTTTCCTAGCATAGGAGAGGCCCTGGATTGGATCCCCAGTATTGCAAAAAATAAATTCAAGGGCAGGTTCTGGATTCCTGTATTCACCGCGCCCCCGAGTCTCCCCAGTGAGGGGTGGAGCGCTCCAATTTGGCACCACTGCGCGGGCCTCGAGATTTTACCGCAGGGCGGCGCTTCTCAGAAAGCGAAAGCAGCGGGGGAGAGGGGAGGAAGCGGTAGAAGGAGGAAGCGGGACAGGCGAAGCGACTCTACAGCGCCAAAGCTCCTCGAGGGCGGCCCTGTGATGTCTTCAGGAGACCCCAGTGATGAGTCCCAACCCCTGGCCACTTCTACATCCTCCCTGCCCCTGGCTGCTCTCAACGTGCGAGTGCGGCGCCGCCTGTCGCTTTTCTTGAACGTGCGGACACAGGTGGCCGCAGACTGGACCGTGCTGGCTGAGGAGATGGGTTTCGAGTACTTGGAGATCCGGCAGTTTGAGGCGCGCCCGGACCCAACCGGCAGCCTGCTGGATGCCTGGCAGGGCCGACCTGGCGCTTCCGTAGGGCGACTGCTGGAGCTGCTTGCCACGTTGGGCCGTGACGACGTGCTGGTGGAGCTGGAGCCCAGCATCGGTGAGGCCTTATATGGAGGGTGTGGGAGGCCGATTTTCACAGGCCTCGGCAGCCAGCCCTAGCGACCCTGGTTCTGACTGGGATGGCGCGGGGCGCTGGAGAAGTCTGCAGAGGGAGATGATCAGGTTCCTTGTCAATATCTCTGACAAGATAAGGTTAGAGGAAAGTCGGCAAAGGCCCTGAGACGCAGAAAAGATAGGGGGAAAACTTAGCAGAGACTCTCAGATTGAGCCAGGTGTCAGTCTGAGGCTGCTCTGGTGCCTCTGAGCTGTGTCAGGTAGAGCAACAGGACAAGTGAGGGACTGGAAGCTGATGGTCTAGTAAACTTCAGGTGTCTGGGAAAAGAACCCCTCTGCCGCTAACTGGCACTCATGTAATGTACTTGCACAGGAGGTCCAGCTGCCCAGACAGGCACACTTTGCTGGGTTGGGGTCACTACCATCACTGCACCAGAACCCTGGGTCCTCAGCTTTCCTCACACGCCCTCATCCCTCTGCTCACATCTGCCTTGGATCCTGAAAAAAAGACCTTCATTCTGTTCTCAGGAGCCCTTGAAAGGAGATCCAGGACAAGGGACAGGAGGATGCATGCCTGACTTTGGTTTCCTAGAACACAACAATATCCCTTTGGAAGAGTCAGAGCCCTGGTGGTGTTTGTGTGTGTGTGGGGGGGGGGGGGTGCATGTGTGCATGATCAGCTTCTCGGAGCTGTGGAGTTTTTTATGGCACCAGCAGCTGGAGGCCTAGAGTCCAAAAGGGCCAAAAGAGGTGGGATAGGCTGGCTCCTGATTATGGGTGGAGGGCTGAGAAACCTGACATACCCAGTCTCTTCCCTGCAGAGGAGGATTGCAAGAAGTACAGGAAGAAGCAGCAGCAGCAGGAATCTGAGAAGCCCTTACAGGTGGCCAGAGTAGACAGCAGTGTACCACGGACAGAGGAGCTGTCAGGCATCACCACACTTGATGACCCCATGGGTAAGGGCCCAGTACTGTTCCCATGACACAAGAAGACAGGTAGGCAACAGCTACAGTACAGTGTAGTGTGCAGAGCATGGATGTTGGAAGCAGAAGGGCTGTGGGTCCTTGGGCAAATCTTGGTTCCTGATCCTTGGTTTTCCCACCAAAAAATGGGGCTACTACTAGTCCTATCACTATGTTGCTCTGAGACTCTCATGAAATGATGAGTCTCAAACCCAGGGCTTGGCCCCCAGGGGCCTCACCTCTCCTCTCCTGAAAAGGGCACCTTCTCTGAGTCATGCCATCTTGGGATGGATGTAGAGTCCAGGACCAGGTCGCCTGGGCAATGAACTCTTGGCTGGGTTCCTTCATAGCTTCTTTGGTGCTCTGACCAACACCTTGTAATCTGCTCCCAGGGAAGGTGCCAGAGCGTTTTGATGCCTTCATCTGTTACTGCCCCAGCGACATCCAGTTTGTGCAGGAGATGATCCGGCAACTGGAACAGACAGAATATCGGCTGAAGTTGTGTGTGTCTGACCGTGATGTCCTACCTGGCACCTGTGTCTGGTCCATCGCTAGTGAGCTCATCGAAAAGAGGTTGACTAGGGGCCCATTGATGGGTGGGTGGGTGCATGAAGACTTGCCCAAGGGTCCAGATGCTGGGCTTTTCCTGCCAGCTGACCCTGTTTACCCTGGTCACAGTGGCCCTCCTTTGAGGCTGCCCCCTGGGAATATGCTCAAGTAAGTTACCATAGTATATGCAGCCTGCCCACTCTCCCTTAGGTGTCGCCGGATGGTGGTGGTTGTGTCAGATGATTACTTGCAGAGCAAGGAATGTGACTTCCAGACCAAGTTTGCACTCAGCCTCTCCCCAGGTAAGCTTAGCCCTGCCCTAGCCAGAGAGGAGTGAGTAGATGGGGCCTCCAGATGCAGGTCTGTGCACACTTGAGCTTATGTGCATCTGTGTGCCTCTGTGTGAGTAAATAAGTGTTATGGTACTTAACTCAGGGAGATCTGATGTTATCTCTTGGCTGGGCCAAGGGCCTGGTGAAAGTGCTGCAACACTTGTTGACAGGTGCCCATCAGAAGCGCCTGATCCCCATCAAGTATAAGGCAATGAAGAAGGAGTTCCCCAGCATCCTGAGGTTCATCACTGTCTGCGACTACACCAACCCCTGCACCCAGTCCTGGTTCTGGACCCGCCTTGCCAGGGCCTTGTCCCTGCCCTGAAGATGACTCTAGGGTGCCTCCATCTGTCTCCCTGTCCATGCGCTTCTGCTGGTGCCTCCTCCTGGGATTGTGGGAGGAATCTGTGCTCCACTTGCCTCTCTGTGCCTAGAGGTACCAACTCCATAGATATATCTGCAGTAATCAGACATCATGTGGATACCACCTCTTCTATCCTGATGGAACCACCACTAAGAGTGGTACCTTCACTTGCTGGGTTATCACCCAGGACAATGAAAACCAGGGACAGCTCTAAGTAAGAAGAGGAGTAGCCAAGTCACCTCTGAGCCATTCACACATCTTCCGCCTCACTTTCTCTACCTGAGCAGTACAATGTGGAGTCTGGGTGGTAGCTGTGTTCAAATCACTGCAGGAAAAGGTTGAGTGTTGCTCTGGCTCTCTTGGAGGAGATGATCTTAGCTGAGAAAGAGCTGACTGCTGCTGGACCACATACTGGCCACCAGTGGGACCATGAGCCTGCTAGGGCAGCTGCTTCCATAGTGGTGCCTCACAACCTCCTTCCTCCTCTCCATAGGGCAGTCAAGGAAGCTGGCTGATCCTTACAGCAGATCCCACCTTGAGCCTGATTGTCTAATGGGTCTTCTCTCAGCTACATCTTTGACTCCTCCAAGCCTCTGCCTCAAGAGACTATCCCCTAAGCAGCTGGTACTGCTTTTCACTTCTACTCTCGGATGCCTGTCATCTCTCTTCAGTTCTTCTTGGCATGGGTTGGCATCCTGGCCTCTGACGTATCATCAGATAGGGGCTCTGGGGTTGAGTCACCAGGGCCATGTCAACAGAGAGCCTTCCTTCCTGGGTCACCCACAAAGAACTTTCCCACTGTCTTTCTATATTTCCATTGCCTTGTTTGCTGACAAACAGAAGCCACATAGGAGCATCCTTCCCCAAAGCTTGTGGGCACACAGTCACCCATAATCTTCCCCACATGAGCACATACAAGCTGACTCATGCACCCTCACACACAGAGGTACCTATATATACATGTTTCTCTGGTGCAGCTCCCAAGGACAGCTGCATGGGAAAGTCCCACCATCAAGGGGGCCTGGCCATCTCCCTGGACAAGAATGGGTGCTCTTGATTCCTTTTCTCTCTTTCCCCTACTCATTAAAACCAAAGTCTGGAAAGGGTCTGAGGTACTAGCATTTATCTTCAATCAAGGGCAGACAGAGTAGGAGAGCTCCTTGGACTGACATAGTAGGCAAGGACATTTTCTTCCACCCAAGGTGGTTTGTACCTTCCCCTCAAGTTCTCTATGAGGGAGAAAATGTCATGGTCCCAGTCTCTTTGCTCCACCTTGGCCAGGCTGGGGCAAGGTGCCTTCCTATAGGATTCCAAGAAGGAATAGAGGCACTGACCACATGATCTCAGTGAAGCATGTAGATACCTGCATCTGTCCCCCCTTTAATACTGGGCATTTTATAGCAATTTCAAGAAAGCATTATCTATTCCTCTTTCATGTGTTTTGTAAGAATTTCAAGAAGATCTGAGAAATGCCTCTGCTTGTCATTTATCTTTCTCTACTCTGGGTTTATAATAAAAAATACTCTATTTTGGGAAAGTGTGTGTGTTTGTGTGTGTGTGTGCGTGCGTGTGTATACACACACACAGGAAAAGAGTTTGGAAGCAGTAATTTGGGTAGCATTCTCACCAGTAAGAAGCTGGCTGGTTGGGTCGGTTCTAGGGGGCTTAGCAGGGGCTTCCTGAGCCCTCCTCCTCGTGGGCTCAAATCTCAACAGGGCAGAATGCAGAACCAGGAGCACCCAACCTGAACAAAAAGGCTGGAAAATAATTAACAGAGTCTGAGGAATTTGTGAGACTGTGTACAAGGAAAGATCTAGTCTGTATGCCGTTGAAGTCCGAAAAGAGAGGAAAAGAAATTGGAGCTAAAAAAGTATTCAAAGAGATGTGGTTGAAACTACAAAAATGACAAAAGGTATAAATAAAGAAGCTGAGCAAATCCCAGCCATGATGAAGCCAAAGAAATCCATACTAAGAAACATGGTAGTCCAGCTCTGAAAACCAAAGACAAAGAAAAAAATATCTTGAAAGCAGTCAGGACAAATGAGGTCTTAGAAATATTGAAACAACCTTAGGTTTTCATTCGGTAGCTGTGGGAGTGAGAAAGCAGGTGCTCAGCATCACTCAAGTGCTGGGAAGAAAGAACTGTCACTCAAAATCCTTCACCGCCCCCCCCCAAAAATCCTTCATCCAGTGAAAACAGTCTTCAGAAATGAAGAGGAAATCAAGATGGAAATCTGCAAGATTTTTCAACAGCAGACCTACCTTAAGAGAAGGGCTACCAGCATGTCTAGAAACAGAAAGGAAAAGATAAGAGGAGGAATCTTAGAACATCAAGAAAGAAGAACTAAAGAGAGAGTAAAAATAGAGGCAAGTCCAAAGTCCTTTTGCCTTCCTAGATGTTTTGGAAGTTCTACCTGTTAATTCTTTTCCAGTCTCTTTTCTGTTCAGACTGGGGCCTGTATACTGTTCTATCCAAAAGACTAGTTAGTGGTTGTGTGCAAGATAGATCAAGGAAGCTGGGCGCGGTGGCGCACGCCTGTAATCACAGCACTTAGGGAGGCTGAGACAGGAGAATCGCGAGTTCAAAGCCAGCCTCAGCAATGGCGAGGCGCTAAGCAACTCAGTGAGACCCTGTCTCTACATAAAACACAAAATAGGGCTGGGGATGTGGCTCAGTGGTTGAGTGCCCCTGAGTTCAATCCCCAGTACAAATAAAAAAAAGATAGATCCAGGAACAGAAGAAGTGCAGTGATAATTTCTGCCTCAGACAACTTCACTAATGAAAAAGAGAAAGAAAATGACTGATTATGGGGTCTCCAGAACTTCCTCCTTTCCCAGAAGATCAAACTCCACCAACTCCCCTGTCCTAAGCACCGTGCATTGTGATGTGGCTTCAAATCACATAGACAAAATATTAAGATGGTTACATGATAAACCAGGAGTCAAGCAGCCCAAAGGGAGCACAGGCCTCCTGACCCTAGCTAACTGGAACACTGTTGACACAGGTAGAAATGTGACACATTAGCTACAGGGAATGTTCAGCCCAGAGCTATGAAATCCTACACACAAAGACACTCTCACAACACTACAAATAAACCTAAATGAAACTCTTCTCAACAAGACCCAAATTACAGACCTGGAGAAATAATCAGAGGTGTCAGGACCTAGGCTGGTCAAGGAGGAGAGGGTGGACTGAATAGGTGGCCGAAGCAGAGCTACACAATTGTAATTGTTAGGGAGTTTGAGTGTGGTGTGACAGAATCTACCCATGTGATAAGATGGCCCAGAGCTACACATGCATATTCTACCAGTGTCACTTTCCTGGTCTTGATATTGCCCTGTAGTTACTCTCATTCACTGGGGGAGATTGTGAGATGGATATAGGAACTTCTTCTGGAATAGCTTTGCAATTTCTTGCAAATCTACAATTACTTAAAAATAAAAAAATTTTTTCTATATTAAATTGTTAATATAGAAAGTAAAAACCAAAGCCACTGAGTCCCTAAGCAAGGACAAAAGCTTAGTTTTCCATTACGTTTTTTTTTTTAAAAAACACTTCATTAAGCAGAAGCCATCACAATACCAGACCTTAAACTACACTACAGAGCAATAGTAACAAAAATGGCATGGTATTGGTACCAAAATAGACATGTAGACCAATGGTTACAAAATAGAAGATACAGAGACAAACCCACATAAATACAGTTATCTCATACTAGACAAACGTGCCAAAAACATACATTGGAGATAAGATAGCCTATTCAACAAATGGTGCTGGGAAAACTGAAAATCTATATGTAGCAAAATGAAATTAAATGTCTATCTCTCACCTGGCACAAAGATGAACTCAAAGTGGATCAAAGACTTAGACACTAGAACAGAGACCCTGCACCTAATAGAAGAAAAAGTAGGCCCAAATCTTCATCGTATTGGCTTAGGATCTGACTTCCTGAACAAGACTCCTAAAGTGCAAGAAGTAAAATCAAGAATTAATAAATGAGATGGATTCAAACTAAAAAGCTTCTTCTCAGCAAAGAAAATAATAACATGAAGAGAGAGCCTACAGAATGGGAAAAAAATCTTTACCACACACACCTCAGATAGCACTAATCTCCAGGATATATAAATAACTCAAAAAACTTAACACCAAATACTCAAATAAACCAATCAATAAATGGGCTAAGGAACTGAACAGACACAGCACAGAAGAAGAAATACAATTGACCAACAAACATATGAAAAAATGTTCATCATCTCTGGCAATTAGAGAATTGCAAATCAAAACTAAGATTTCATCTCACTCCAGTCAGAATGGTAATCTGAATACAGGTACAATAATTCTTGCATCAAGAATACAAGCAAGAAGGTGGGCATGGTGGTGCACACCTGTAATTCCAGCTGCTTGGGAGGCTGAGGCAGGAGGATCATGAGTTCAAAGCCAGCCTCAGTAACGGTGAGGCACTAAGCAACTCAGTGAGACCCTGTCTCTAAATAAAACACAAAACAGGACTGAGGATGTGGCTCAGTGGTCAAGTACTCCTGAGTTCAATCCCTGGTACAAAAAAAAAAAAAAAAAAAACCAAGCAATAATAAGTATTGACAAGGACGTGAGAGAAAAAGTACACTCATACATTGATGGTGGGACTGCAAATTGGTGCAACCACTCTGGAAAGCAGTGTGGAGATGCTTCAGAAAACTTGGAATGGATCCACCATTTGACCCAGTTATCCCACTTCTTGGTTTATACCCAAAAGACTTAAAATCAGCATATTACAGTGACACAGCCACATCAATGTTTATAGCAACTCAATTCTAGCTAAACTATGGAATTAACCTAGATGCCCTTCAACAGATAAATGGATTAAAAAAAAAAGTGGAACATATACACAATGGAATATTACTCAGCCTTAAAGAAGAATGAAATTATGGTATCTTCAGATAAATGGATGGAATTAGAAAATATCATGCTAAGTGAAATAAGCCAATCTCCAAAAACCAAAAGCTAAATGTTTTCTCTGATAAGCGGATGCTAATCCATAGTGGGGCAGGGGGATAGGGAAGATTGAAGGAAATGTGGTTTGTGTAGGGGGAAGTGAGGAGAGGGGTGGGCTGTGGGAATGGGAAGGATGATAGAATGAGACAGACATTATTATCCTATATATATGTATGATTAACTACTGGTGTGACTCAGCACCATGTACTGCCAGAAGAATGAGAAGTTGTGCTCCTTTTGTGTACAATACATCAAAATGCATTCTACTAGAAAAAAAATTAATTAAAAAATTTAAAAAGAACACTTCATTATAAAAGTGATCACTGAGCCGGGTGCGGTGGCTCAAGCCTGTAATTCCAGCACTTAGGGAGGCTGAGACAGGAGAATCGCAAGTTCAAAGCCAGCCTCAGCAATGGCGAGGTGCTAAGCACCTCAGTGAGACCCTGTCTCTACATAAAACACAAAATAGGGCTGGGGATGTGGCTCAGTGGTCGAGTACCCCTGAGTTCAATCCCCAGTACCAAAAAAAAAAAAAAAGTGATCACTGATAGCATGCATTTATGTATCTATAAAAGTATTGTTTCCAAATACCATTTCATTTCATGAACTCATTTTTGGAGAACCTACTTATTTTATCAGTCTAAACCAAAGCAGAATATGAAGGAAAACCAAGCATGGCTTTGTCCTCAAGGAAATTAAGACCCAATAGGAGAATCAAGACACCAGGTAGGAACCTGAATCACTCAAGAAGTCAGACAGCAAAGCTCTGGGCAGCAGTTGTGCCACTCATGCCCAAGGCAGCAAGTTCTACAAGTCCTGAGGACAGGCCTCTGTGGGCCACATGCCTGGAAAGGGGCTCTGGAGGCAGATGGCCCTGAGGTGGGCTCTCAAAGGTGGTGGAATAGGCAGGGTGGACCAGAAGCAGGAGAAGGAGATTCAAGCAGAAAGGGAGTAATTTAAGTGAATGGGAAAACAACAGGCACATCTGCAGAGGAAAACAAATTAGTGGGACAAGACTCTTGGGATTTTTTTCAGGAATGACCAGGGTCCCAGGAGTTCAGGCTGCAACAGGGCCCTGGACTGAGTCTGCAGTGCAGGGCTGCTGAACCTCAGCACGGAGAGGCTAGTGGGGTGGCTGCACGCAAGGTGGATTAAGGAAGTGGAAAAGCATGGTGGCACTTCCTGCTTCAGGCAGTTGCACAAACAAAAATGAGCAAGGAAGTGACCCTGATCGGCAGGAGGGACTCTGTGGTTTCAGAATTTCCTCTTTCCCTGAGCAAACCCGGCTGGGTCCATCGCAGAGGCCCCTGATTCAAGGACACATGCGTCAATTCCACTTGCCATAAACTTCCCCTGAGGGTCTGAGAGAGCGTGGAGTCCAAAGACACCTGAGGGAAGACTTTTGTGCTTTCTGGTGTAGTTAGGCTCCTCTAGTTCTTTTTTTTTTTTTTTTTTGGTGGTACCAGGGATTGAACTCAGAGGCACTCGACCACTGAGCCTCATCCCCAGCCCTATTTTGTGTTTTGGGTCTCACTGAGTTGCTTAGCGCCTCGCCATTGCTGAGGCTGGCTTTGAACTGGTGATTCTCCTGTCTCAGCCTCCCAAAGTGCTGGGATCCTCTAGTTCTTACCCTAAGTGGAAATGAATGTGTGTTCAGAGTGCCAGCCCCATTGACTTAGCACTAGTCGACAGATATGGCATCTGAGCCACATATATGATTTTAAATTTCTTAGTAGCCACATTAAAAAGGTAAAAGGAAGCAGGTAAAAAGAATTTAAATAATTTATTTTGTTTAGTTCATTATATCTAAAACAGCATCTCAACATGTAAACCATATGAAAACAATTGAGGAGATTTTACATTTATTTTCCTTATCAAGTCTTAATAATCTGGTGTATATTTTATGCTTTTATGCTAGTAGCCACACTAGGGACAGGATTGAGCTGCTATTGAACTCTGCTACTCAAAATGTGGTCCCTGGGCCACTAGCATTGATATCCTCTACTAGAAATGAGGAGTCTCAGCCGGGCGCGGTGGCGCAATCCTGTAATCCCAGCACTTAGGGAGGCTGAGACAGGAGAATTGCGAGTTCAAAGCCAGCCTCAGCAAGGGCGAGGCACTAAGCAACTCAGTGAGACCCTGTCTCTACATAAAACACAAAATAGGGCTGAGGATGTGGCTCAGTGGTCGAGTGCCCCTGAGTTCAATCTCCAGTACCCAAAAAAAAAAAAAATGAGGAGTCTCAACTGGGCATGGCAGCGCATGCCTGTAATCCCAGTGGCTCAGAGAGGATCTCAAGTTCAAAGCCAGCCTTAGCAATTTAGTGAGGCCCTAAGCAGCTCAGTGAGACCTTGTCTCTAAATAAAATATTTAAAAAGGGGCTGAGGATGTTGCTCAGTGGTTAAGTGCTCCTGGCTTCAATCCCTGGTATCAAAAAAAAAAAAGGACTGTCAGGTTCTACCCCAGAACTAACCAATCAGATTTTGCACTTTAGTAGAGGTCCCCCAGTGATTCATAGGTGCAGAAAGGTTGAGAAGCTCCACCACATACATGCGGGGAGGGAATTGTAGGGTGGTGGCGTTTGGTACCAGTCATTAGCATTCCTCCTCCTCCTTCAAGTTTCCTCCCATAATCTTCCGCAGCCCCAGCTCCAGACACAGACCTACATCAAGCAGCACCTTCCTTCTTCTGAGCTCTGATTGATTCAAGCACATCATGAAACCTAGCTAGAGTCAATAAGGCACACTGAAGCCCTTGACAGATCCCAGTGTACTTGAACGAAAAGGGTTGAGAGTTCTGGAGCCACTTTGGAACATGATGGGACACATTGTGTAGGGAACTGCAAAGAGAAGCAAACCAGATACTGATGATGAAGTAGTAGGGCCAAAGAGCAAATGTACTCTCGGGCCTTGGCTCATAACCTGACGGCATTAAAAGGTCCCACCTTAACCTTCAGTTTGTCAGATAGGAGGTGTTCCTCATTTATCCACCCTCAAACAGTACCAGGTGCATCACTAGAGCCAGGGTCCTTTCACTTCCCTTATCAGGGCAACAGTCCTACAGCCCACGAAGCCAATACAATAACACTAGCTTCTTTTGTTGTTGTAGTGGGCCAGGCTGATACCTTCTTGTCCCTGCTATGTCTCCTTTCCCAACAGGAGTCCCCAATAAAGTCTTTGCTTGACTTGATTTTATATCTCTTCTCATTGGGTCAAAGTTCCCAGGCACCAATGACATCATGTGAACCCGTACTTCTAGTTTTACTGCTGGGATTTTCAGGTATGCGAGGCAGCAAATTCTGTTTGTTAAAATTAGATGGGCTCTTGTGCTAATATTGTCTTTCTTCTCCTCCACATCTCCTCCCCTTGTTCTCCAACAGGCTCTGTGCTTTCCTTGCCCTCTGGTTTGCTATTGGGCTTGGGCCTTGAGCGGAACCAGCAGGAGATCAGAGAACACGAAGTAAGTGAGGTCAGGGTATTTATCCTCTTGTGGGGTTGCTGACAGCCAACAAGTTCTCTCTACCAAAGGTACAGCTGCTTTCAGGTAGCTTCTCTTTCTCTTTCCCCTACTGGCTCCTGTAGTCCTCTGTTCATTGCTTCCTCAGGGTTCTGTGTGGTCACGCCTCCCTGAGGTCACTAGCCCTGGAGAACAATACTGGTCTTTTTGGTTTCCCTCCACCCTGCCCTTGACTTTACAAATGCCTTCTTTATGAAACTGTTCTCAGATTATCCATTTTGACTGCACCATTCATTTCCTGTTGGCCCCTGACTGGCACAATGATTGATATTAGGCGTGGCTTTAAAATAGGATTCTGGAATTGAGTTGCGCATGTATTTGAGAAGGGCAGGAATAGCCTCCTTGCTGGCATCCTGGCAATCTATGGTGTGCCATATCATTGCAAATAAGCCAATGATCACTGGTGGTACACCGGTGGCAGGCAAGTCTTGGGGATAGTTGGTCAACCCGAAGCACCTCTCCTGACCTGGGTGTTACCTTGTGCACTGGTCCATCAGGTTGGACAGGCACCTCAACTTGCTCTTGTGCAATGGAGATGATATATACACTGAGTAGGTGCAAAGGCCCAGTGACCTCTTCTCACTTGCAACCCCACTGCCTGCCTATGTCTCCTCCAGCCTTCTACTTGTGCCCCAAAGAGAACAGACCTGATCACATAATGAAGGAAAAGCAAGCACAGGTCTCTTTCTGAAAGGAATCTGTGCAGTGAGCTGGAACCAGCCAGAAGCAACAGCTGTTGCACCCAGCCCACTCTGGAGTGGCTTCAAAAGCCCATGGTGAAAGGAGGCCTCCCAGTGGGCAGCTCGGCTGCACATCTACCAGAAGTCCAGATCTGACTTGACTTGAGAGCAGGTGCGCCAGCTGGTTAGGGATTTGCAAAGAACAGACGGAAGATTGGTGACAAGAAGGCCAAGGGGAAAGATACATGGGTGGACTCTGCAGAGTGTGACCATAATCATGTCCTATGTGCTCATCCAAGGATATTTGTTATGAAGGAGGCTTAATCATTAGGAAGACAAGATGGATAGCACAACCTGGGGACATCAGTTGGCCTCATCCTCAGGCACTCTGGTGCCAGCTCCATAGGCCCATTTACAAAGCATGTACAATGTCTGCGTAAAAGCCTCATGCGACATCACAGTATGGGTTTGTCCCCACCACCCTCACATGGCTGCTGTAACTTTTTCTTTGTGAGAGGAATTTTAACTACAAACCACAATTTCTTTTTTCTTTTTGGGGGAGGACAGGCAGTTCTGGGTATGTGTCCAGGAGCAGTACCACCAATGACCACCAATACCCCTGGCCCTGTCTAAATTTTGAGACAGGGACATGTATGGTGGTGCATACCTATAATCCTAGCTGCCCAGAGGAATGAGGCAGGAGGTTCACAAGTTGGAGGCCAGTTTGGGCAACTTAGTGAGACCTTGTCTCAAAATAAAAAATAAAAAGAAACAAGCCAGGCGCGGTGGCTCAAGCCTGTAATCCCAGAACTTAGAGAGGCTGAGACAGGAGAATCGCGAGTTCAAAGCCAGCCTCTGCAACAGCGAGATGCTAAGCAACTCACTGAGACCCTGTCTCTACATAAAACACAAAATAGGGCTGGGGATGTGGCTCAGTGGTCGAGTGCTCCTGAGTTCAATCCCTGGTACCAAAAAAAAAAAAAAAAAAAAAAGAGACAGGGTCTTGTTAATTTGCTGAGGTTCTTGCTAAATTGCCCAGACTGGCCTCCAACTTGGGACTCTTCTGCCTTAGCCTCCTGAGTACCTGGGATTACAGCCTTATTCCAGTGTTCCCGGGTTACAAACTGAAATATTTGAATAAAAATGGGTCTATAAGTTGCCTATTTCTACTCAGGTAAACTTTGATAGTTTGTTTCCTGTAAGGAATTTATCCATTTCACCTAAGTTGTTAAATTTATTGCCATAAAGTTGTTTATAATATTCCAATTTATTCTTTCAATATCTGTAAAACCTGGAATGTCATCACCTCTCTCTTTCCTGATCCAGGTAATTTGCGTCTTCCTTCTTGATTGCTCCGGATAGAGGTTCAATGATTTCATATATTTTGTTTTTATTTCTAGAAGAACTTGATTTTAGTTTAATTGGTTATGAAATATTTCAATGATTTCCACTCTCATTATTATTTCTTTTGCTTATTTTGAACCAATTCTCTGCTGCTCCCCCTGCCCCTTGCCCTGTTTCTTAAGGAAGAAGCTGAGGTCATTTGATTTGCAGTTGTCCTTTTGGCTTCTTTCCTTCCTAAAAATCTCCTGTTTCCCATGAACCTCTGTTTAGCTGGGTAGGAAGGGTAATTTTAAACTTGCCTATTACCCTACTGAATGGGGAGGTCAGAGTTTAAACTCCACTCGAAGGTCCTGGGGAACCCTTACTCTATCATGGTCCATTGCTCTTTACTAGGAAAGCAACCCCAGTTCTGAATAATGGAAGATTATCCCCTTTTTAGGCTAATCTGTCACAATTGTGCACATGAAGAATAATTCATAAATGTTTATGCATTGCAATTGATAAAGACTGAGGGGCACTTTAGTCCCTGTTTCTTGGTGTCTTAAGATTTCCAACTCAATGGTAAGATGGACAGAGGATTCTAATATTTATAGCTCCACAACCCTAACTCAATCATTCAGATTGGGTGCTAAGGGCAAACAAGGCTTCAAATGCCCTAGAAATAAAGGAGAAAGCCTTTATTTCCTTAATCAGATTTTGCAATGAGAAATTGGCCAAGCAGTGATACAGCAGCAACTAGTGTGAGTGACATCCTGCAGATGGTAGCTGAAACCTGTTTTTCCAGAGTAAGCAGACCTACATCAAACCATGTAGCACTGTTGTTCAACTTCTCCATAACACTCTTACTCTATTCCCACCAATGGATAAATAGCAGCTATATGTACTGAGCACTCAAAATAATACAGATGCTATGCTCAGCATTTCCAGGAATTTCTGAAGGCAAGCTTCTTAATCTTTCTGTTTGTTTCCTCACCTATAAAACTGGCATAAAAATCTCACAAAGCTATTTTACTGAATAGAAGTATTTATATTGCACATTGCCTGACCTTTTAATTGTTGCCACCAAGGTTTTATTGGGCTTTTTATCTGAATTTATATTATGAAACTAGGCATGATGTCTTATGCTATCTTAATTTATTCAGTTCCTGAGTTCAGAGATTGGGGGATATCAAGTTATTAGAAGTCAAATGACTATTTAGTTCCTGGCTTAGATGGTGATGGATATATCTGTATTTTGGGATGTTTTTGTAAATTATACCCCTGCCCCCCAGAGATTCTGATACTCTTGAGGTTGAAAACTGGTATATAATATTTTGTCAATTTTTCTAAAAATGAGGAGAAAAGCAGCTCTCCATAAATTTCCAGACCACCCTTGTGCTGGCATGGCACAGGTGGGCAAAACCCCACAAATGTCATAAAAATCCTTTACTTCCTGTCATAAAATATCCTCATGCCTCACAGGCCACCCACAACCTAATTTGAAATACAGAATATTTATACACACACACACACAAAGACTATGGGCACAGGGCAGCACAGGCTAAGTGCCCAGAAATGGTCTGAAAGAGGAAGTAAGCATTCAAGATTGTCCTCAGGGCTGGAACAATTTCAGAAAAAGCATTCCTGTGGGTGGATGGGGTGAGGGGGAGGGTGGGTCATTGCTGCACCTGGAAGAGCAAGTAAGACCTGGACAGGTGGGACTGAAGTGAAGTGGCATCCCTGGAAAAAGGAATGGCCTGAGCAACAGGCTAAGGCAGGCACAGTGAGACCAGACTAGAGAGTGTTGAAGTTCCCTCCGTCTGAAAGCGGAAGGGCTGAAGCATGGGTGTCACCAACATTACTACTACATGAGATGTGAGAAACCAAAATTACAAATTGTGAAACATACCTAAAAAGAGCATATTAATATATGTGAATACTTGTGGATTCGAGAAATGAAACATTTGTATCTAGTAAGCCCTCAGTGTGCTCTACTATGGGTGTATAGCCTTCCTTCCCCACAGCTAATCACCAAACTGAATTTTGTTCTCTTGCTCAAGTATATAATGTATAAATATTCATTCAATTGTACCTGCTTTTGATCTTTTGCTTTTTGTGAATGGAATTGTACTCTGTATGCTTTTTTGTTATTTATTTTTTGAGGTAGGAAATTGAATGCATTGGCTTTACCAATGAACTTCACTCCCGTCCTGCTACTGCGTTTCTATCAGCATTATTTTCAGATTTATCCAATTTATTTTGCATAGTGGTCATGTATTTCTGCTGGTGTATAGTATCCATTGTATGAATATTTTAATCTTTTGTTTCCCTGGTTTCCTTAGTCTTTATAAATCAGGCCCCATGATGGTATTCTTGGATGTTACTTGGAATATACATGTACAAGAGTTTATTTTAGGTATACATTTAGGAGTAGGATTGTTGGGCTGTAGGGGCAGCATAGGTTCTACTTTGCTAGGTAATATCAAATTGTTTTCCAAAGACCTTTGCATCAATTTACATTCCAAATAGCAGAGGATGGCAGATTCTGTTGTTCTTTATCTTGGCCAACACTTAGTATTATGTGGCTTTAAATTTTTTGCCCATCTGGTGAGGGTTGAAATTTTCTCAGTTTTAATTTGCAGTTTCTTGATTATTAATGTAGCCAAAGTTTATGTTTATGGGTTCCCAAGATATTTTTGTGGAATTGATCCTTTTTCTTTTGTTTTGGGGGAAATGGGGTCTCATTATGTTGCTGCCAATTTGTGACCCTCTTGCCTCAGCCTTCCAAGTAGCTGGATAGGCACGTGCCACCATGCCTGGCTCTCTTCCATTTTTTTAAAATATTTTTTTTAGTTGTAAATGGACACAATATCTTCATTTTATTTATTTTTATGTGGTGCTGAGGATCGAACCCAGTGCCTCACGCATGCGAGGCAGGTGCTCTACCACTGAGCCACAATCCCAGACCCTCTCTTCCATTTTTTAAACAACTGATCTTTATATTGTTTGTCAGCCTATATTTAACTAAGAAAAATATTTTATTTAGTTGATTACTTCCCAAATTACTTAACATAAAATGCCATATAAAATTATGCTTTTAATAGGCAATATTTGGACTAACAACTTCAAAATTTACAAAAGTATATAATCTTTTCTACTTTTATCCTCAACAAGTCAGTGCCCTTAACCTGAGGACCACCAAAGTTAGCAGGTGTAGCAAATTGGTTAGCTGCTCACCAGTACCATCAGTTTCTTCCTGAGCACCCAGGAAACTATTTCCCAGTTTCCTTGATTTGGGATGGAGTTAGAAGACGGGGTCTGACCAATACAATATGGAAAAAAGTAATGGACACAGCATCTAGTCTTGGCTTATGTTTGTAGTCTTCTTTAAACTGATGGGCTGGCTGAGTGCAGAGGATCTAGTAGAGGATTCCAAAGAGGCCTTATAAGATGGTGGTGTCCACAACAGCTAAACTATGGAACCAACCTAGAAGCCCTTCAACAGATGAATAGATAAAGAAAATGTGGTACATATACACAATGGAATATTACTCAGCCTTAAAGAAGAATGAAATTATGGCATCTGCGGATAATTCCATTCCAGATGGATGGAATTAGAAAATATCATGCTAAGTGAAATAAGCCAATCCCAAGAAACCAAAGGCCAAATGTTTTCTCTGATAAGTGGATGCTGATTCATGGGGGGGGGTGGTAGGGAAGAATGAAGGAATTTTGGACTGTGCAGAGGGGAGTGTGGGGAGGGGTGGGGCTGTAGGGACGGGAAGGATGGTAGAATGAGACAGACATTATTACCCTTTATACATGTATGATTACACCACGGGTGTGACTCAGCACCATGCACAGCCAGAGGAATAGAAGTTATGCTCCATTTGTGTCAGAATGCATTCTTTCATGTATAACTAATTAGAATAATAATTTTAAAAAGATAGTAGTGTCACAAGATGGAAGTCCAGAAAGTATTCTCTGCTTGGAGGAGGGGGACCAGGAATACTGACACTGATCTTCGTGTGTATGAAAACCAAGAGTTTTAGGTTGTTACGTTAGCCTAGTGTTAATTGCACTAACACACAAGCTTTTTATGTATTTTAAGATATTCCACATAATATATACAATTACCAGTCCTCTATCAATGGACTCACAGGTTGTTTCCAATTTCCCCATTATAATTATGCTACAATAAATATCTTAATGAAGTAGATTTTTAGTCATATTACACTTTTGTGTGTGTGTGTATACGTGTGTTACTGGGGATGGAACTCATGGACTTGGATTATACGAGGCAAGTGCTCTACCATTGAGCTACACTTCAGGCCTTTTTCTAAAAATAATTAAAAAAATTAATTTTGAGATGAAGTCTACTAAGTTTCCCAGGAGGGCCTTGAACTTGGAATCCTCCTGCCTCAGCCTTCCAAGTACCTGAGGTTACAGATGTGTACCACCACCAATACTGGCATAGACACATGAAACCTTTAAGAAATACTATTTGAAATTTTGATGGCACTTAGGAACCCACTCTACCTCAATCAGATATTTCCTGCCTTCTGCTCAATTTAGCTGGAGCTCATCAAACTGGCATGATGTCAGCTTGGGAGACTCTGAAGCTCCTCTCTGGCTCCAAGTCTAGCTAATGATGAGATTCCTTGTACGGACTAATTCCCCCCTACCCACCTAAAATAATCTATACACCTATCTATCTTGTAGGCACTGAGTGTCTGTCACCTTGGACATTTGTTTTCTGAATTTATCAAGATGTAGTTTCTTGTTGAGTTTCAGATTCCAAGCTTGTATATGTCTTCTCCACTCTCATACTGTTTAATCAACACTATGGCTGAATTTGTGCCTTTACATGGCACTGTTTCAGGCACGGAGCAGAGAGTACACTCTGCAAGGTTATTGTCCCCTTCTCCTAACAAGTGATGACATCATACTACATCTGACATATGATTAAAAAAGTGATCGTAGGGAACAGCTTCTAAGAGTCTATTGTTAGTCCAGATACTGATAAGCAACTGAGAAAGTCAGTTTGTTACAGCAACATAAAATTGTGCTTTCCTTATTTGGTTTCTCACATAGGGCATGCATGAATATTCGGACTTCAGTTTCTTTCACTAAAACGTCTATGAAGCCAGGCATATGGTGGGACATGTCTGTAATTCCAGCAATTTAGGAGGCTGAGGCAGGAGGCCTGCAAGTCCAAGGCCAGCCCGGGAAACTTAGTGACTGTTTCAAAAAGAAAAAGCAGGGATAGGGATAAGACTTAGTGATAAAATGCTTGTATAGCATGTGTGAGGCCCTGGGTTGAGTCACCAGTACCACACACACACACAAGGCACCTATAAAACTTGAATAATTATAGCTCTACAATTACTAGTGATTACTAAGGATATCCTTAGTCTTTCTCCCTCTAATCTGAAGGTGTAAAAGCAAAGCACAAGACAAGTAAGTTGCTTAGGAACAACAGTAAGAAGGCAAAGCATGAATACATTTTCACTCTTGGTTTCTCAATCTAGAGTAATTCTCATCTTTTAGGTTTACACATGGTAGTAGATGCTGTCTATACCCTGCTCATAGTCTTTGGGCCTACTGCAAAGGTTGCTTTCAGGGTCCTAGTACATGAGAACGAGCACCTATGACTGCCTGTATGCTTTCTCTGACTTTAGAAATGTGCTTTTCTAAGCACTGAGCTTTTTTGTTGGTACTGAGGATTGCTAGGCAAGTACTCTACCATTAAGCTATATCTCCAGGCCAAGTGTTAACTTAAAGAGGAAAAGGAGTTTGTGGTTTAACAATTTACCTTCTTTGTCAAGTGGAACTACTCTGAGGTGTTTGTTTCTTAGGTGCCTCCTGGCATGATTGAGCCACACAGTAACCCCTTGTTAATGCACCCTTTAACAATTATCCTTCCCTTCCTGTCTCAATGCTTCATTCCTATAGAGCACCTCTTGGAGTCATCTCCTAGAAAAACTATTTGCAGCCAAATCCTGCTAAGTCTCAGAGCCTGATTTTAGGGTAAATTGAAACTAAGACAGGGACTCCTTTGACAATGAGGAGAAAAATAAGGTTCTTCTCCCAAGGAAAATATGTCATACGTTCAAGAATCCTGGGTAGCATTTGAGGAAATTTTGATATAAGGGCCAGGGTTCCAGAATTACTCTACTTTCCCTTTCTTCTCTTCCTTAAAATTACCGAGGAGCCATATGCAAGAACCAGCAACTCAACTGGATTTTTTTCCAGGGAGAGGTACCAGGGATTGAACTCAGGGGCACTCAACCACTGAGCCACATGCCCAGCTCTATTTTGTATTTTATTTAGAGACAGGGTCTCACTGAATTGCTTAGTGCCTGACTTTTGCTGAGGCTGGCTTTGAACTTGTGATCCTCCTGCCTCTGCCTCCTGAGCTGTTGGGATCACAGGCATGTGCCACCACGCCCTGCCCACACCAGCAATACAATTGGAATACAAGTATTATCAATAACTTCAAACGTGCCTAAATTCCCTCTGAACCCTGTTTTTTAAAAAAACACTTTTAGCTGAAGCAGGAGGATGGAAAATTCAGTCAGGCTCAGCAACTTATTGAGGCCCCAAGCAACTTAGCAATAACTTAGCGAGACCCTGTCTCACAATAAAAGGGCTGGGGATAGCCAGGCGTGGTGGCTCAATCCTGTAATCCCAGCACTCAGGGAGGCTGAGACAGGAGAATTGCAAGTTCAAAGCCAGCCTCAACAATGGCGAGGCGCTAAGCAAGCAGCTAAGCAAGCAACTCAGTGAGACCCTGTCTCTACATAAAACACAAAATAGGGCTGGGGATGTGGCTCAGGGGTTGAGTGCCCCTGAGTTCAATCCTCAGTACCAAAAAAAGAAAAAAAGGGCTGGGGATGTGGCTCAGTGGTCCCTGGGTTCAATCCCTGGTCCAAAACAACAACGAACTCACTCTTTGCCTGGCTGGCTTCCTAATTATTCTCTATCACAGTATAATTGCCTTTTCCTGCATGATACTTTTTAACTTATCTGTTCACATGTTTGTTTACTCTTCTTTATGAAAACCATATGCTCTACAAAAAGAGGAACTAAGGTTGTCTTGGTCACTACTGTATTCCGTTTATAACAGCATTCTCACATGGGAAGGTATTCCACAGGCTGAGAAAGGGGTTGAGATTTGGGATTCTGGCCTAGAATAGCCACCAGGTCTGTGTTCATTAAAATCATAGGATTATAGCAGGACGCAGTGGCACGCCTGTAATCCCAGCACTTTGGGAGGCCGAGACAAGAGAATCAGCAACAGTGAGGCACTAAGCCACTCAGTGAGACCCTGTCTCTAAGTAAAACACAAAATAGGGCTGGGGATGTGGCTCAGTGGGCGAGTGCCCCTGAGTTCAATCCCCAGTATGAAAAAAAAAAAAAGTTAAAATCATAGGATTGTAACCTCTATCAAGCCACATAGGGAAGGTCAGAGACAGGGGAAATAAAATGACCAGATCTGTAGAGCAGGTTCTGGCTTGAATAATACATCAAAGTATGTGTGTTCAGGAGGTAGACGACATATAGTGACTGCCCAACAACGTGGGCCAAATAACATCTTTAATTTTCACCACTGGATTACTAGTTCCTTTTCTTGGGGGAAGGGCAAGAGAGGAAGCAAGGAAGGTTTTAAAAATCTTTCCCTGAAGTCTTCACTATTATTCATACGACATCACATAAGTGGAAAAAAAAAAAGTCTGGTCTGTCCATGGTCCACACAGCCCAACAATCCCAAATTCTCTTTGTTTTGAGGGTCTTTCTCTTGGTACAAACCTTGAGATTTCTAACCTTTACCATTAGATGTAGCTCTCTTCTCCCTGCAAAAAGAAAAAGGGCAGCATGTGCGGTAAGTCAGTCAGTAGTAATAGCTGAAGCCAATTTCTATTGTAAAGGGCTGTGCCATACTTTCTGGAAGTATAGCACCTTTGCTATGATTGAAATAGTCTCTCAAAATTATCTGTTGAAATCATGTTAGCTTTCCACGGTCTGGTTCAAACGCTACTGCTTCCATCAAAAGTTCTCCAATTATCAACCAGGTGGAGACTTGCTGCCTTTCACGGTCAGTGAACTTCCTATAGGACAGCTCAGCACAGGGTTTCCAATGCGCAGCTCGTTGAAGGTATCTTACTTTAGTGGCTCTGTTTGGACTGTGGTGTTCAGTTGAGACTTGTTTTCTTTTTTGCCCTTCTACGAAACGCGTTGTTCAATAGGCGCACCTAGTAAACCCAAGAAAAGTGAGGTTCAGTGAGGGTGCACAAAATTCAAGGCCTTTAAAAATGATCCCAAGCCGCGCGAGCCGGCTCTGACTTTAACAGCCCAAGCCGCGTCACGGAGAAAAAACAGATTCTTGAGGAACCCATGGAAGGTGCTCATTTAAGCTCCAGTCCTAAAACTGAGAACCCACAAAACTCGTTCTCTTCGAGAAGACGCTGGAGGGCGCGCCGCGTCGGACGCTGCAGAAAACTTCCGCCTTGAAAAAAATGTCGTCACGGGGCAAACTTCCGGTTCCACTCCGTCCGGGAGCTCAAGGCCTTTAATCCTAGTTGGCAGTTATTCATACTCCAAAACGACCCCACCCAGTAGCTCCCTTGGGTTTCTCCACACCCTGAGAAGCAGTTTGCACGTCTCGAGAGTGTGATGCTTACGCCGTGACGTCACTGCGGATGAAGGGGTTAGAAGAGCAAGGTACTGAACCGCCTGAACGATTGGAATTCCAACGCTGACACAAGCTGAGAGCCTGGAGGCGGGACTAAACTTATGACTGGTATCCACACACACCCGTTGCCTTTTTCATTCCTTCTCAAACCAACCAATGAAAGCGACGACAGAGACGGCAACGTGCTCCGGTCTCTAGAAGTGGCTCCGCCCTCCCCACGTGGCCACTCTGGTCGCCATGCTTAGTGTGGCTACCTTTTCCTCAGGACTATATTTGTCTCTTCTTTGCCTTTCTGATGACCTTGACAAACTCCTTCCTTTGCATTTCTTTTCTTCCATCCTCAACTTAAAACTTCTTGGCGTTTTTATTTGCTCGCTAAATAACCAGCCACACTTGAGATGGCAGCTGGAGGCGGGGCCGAGGCGGGGCGTGACCGGCGCGGTGACGTCAGCGCGCTGCGTGCCGGCAGGTGGAGGGAGAAGGGAAAGTTTGGCCCGTGCGTGGGGCTCGGGTGGAGGGCGGGACAGAGGGGTTGGGCCCAGGAGAACCTTCTGTTGCGGCTGCTGCGGAGGCCGAGGCTGGGACGTGGACTGAGTTGGAGAGTGCTGGACACGGAGGACCAGGAAGCGAGATCCGCCGGAGCTGTGAACGCCTGCCGCTTTACCGTGCGGTGACCCCGCACCCAGGCGCTGTCCGACCCGCGGCTGTTCTATAGGCAGTTGGTGGGGGCGCGGCGGCGGCGGTTGGGGGTGGGGAGACGCGCGGCGAGGAGACGAGAGAGGTCAGCGAGTTTGAGGGAGAACCGAGAGCCGCTGCCGCCGTCATGACTGAGGACTCGAGCGCCCTGCCCTGGTCCATCAACAGGGACGATTATGAGCTGCAGGAGGTGATCGGTGAGAGCAGGCACCGCTGAGGGGGGAGGCGTCGCGCTGGGCGGAGGGTGACACGCGGGAACGTGGAGAGCCGCGGGAACTCGACCATTGCAGAATTCTCGGGAATTGGTGGGGCGCTCGTGGGGCCAGAGGTTTGTAAGGCGCGTGTAGGAAGCACGGGGTTGGTGGAGCGTGTGTGAGGCGGGGAGGGGGTTTGAGGCGTGCACCTGTGAGACGGGGTGGGCTGGGGTGGGGCTTGAGGGGCTCGTGGAAGATTTGTGTACATTTGACAGACGCTTGAACGCGAGCGACAGATGTGTCTTGAAGAGAAAAGTGCAGGTGTGGGAGAGGCCTTTTGGGGGTCGTGTGAGAGATGGGATATTGGAATTGTGGGCAGAGCCACCTATTTCTGTGATTGTGAGATTCATTCTCGCACCCTTGCGAGAAACCCTTGCGTGCCTGGAAGTGCCAGACGTTGCTGGGGAAGCTGCAGGTACTGCGCTGAGGCAGGTAGATCCAACTTCTGTTTCCTTGCAACGGACTTGCTGGTGAGGTAGATATTACTAAATAGTCAAAAAGAATGAAAAAGAACAGTTTTTGGAAGGTGATGGGAAGGAAATAAGATGCTTTCAATAGAGAATAACCTGGAGACCAAGTTAGGGTGATTTCAGTGAAAATTTTTTTCTGAGGCAATGATATTTAAATTGAGTTCTGAAGGATGAAAAGTGAATCTTAAAAGAGCCTAGGGAAGACTTGCTTTTCCCCTTACTGAAGGATGAGGAAATGCAAAGGCTTTGGGGAGGGAAAGAGTTTGATAAGTTCTAGGACCCAAAGGAAGGCTGGCAGAGAGATAAGGGGGAGCCATATCGTAGGGACCTTCTCAGCCGTGTAAGGATTTCGGAATTTTAAGTGTCATTGGAGGACTTCAACCAGGGACAGGACATGATCTGATAGATCTGACTGCTGTACTGGAGTGAATTTGAAGGAGGTTCGTTAATACTAGTTGGCAGAGACCAAAACTTTCACAAACGTGGATTGTAATTCTCAGAGAGCCTTAATGATAAGGGGGAGATTGGGGACTGCGGATGAGGCGACTGTTTGTTGGACAACAATAACTCCAGTGACCTTAGAAATCAAAAGGGGATGGGTTTAGCTAAACAGAGGCTCAATCCAGCTGACATGAGCAGACCCCCTGTGTATTGCAGGAAGAATTGTCTACTTTGCCAGCATGCTGTACTAAAATTAGTTTATAACAAAGACCGACTGAAGACTCTTGAGCTGTCTTTAGGCTGTCAGTGTTATCACATTGTGTCTGTGTTTTAAAGAAATGTCATGTTTCTTCCTCTACCCCCCCTACACTTTCCTTGCCTCTTGGTTTTGTTTTGTTTGTTTGTTTGTACTGGGGATTGAACTCAGGGACACTTAACCACTGAGCCACATCCTTAGCCTTTTTAATTTTTTGAGACAGAGCCTTGCTAAGTTGCTGAGGCTGGCTTTGAACTTGTGATCCTTCTGCCTCAGCCTCCTGAGCTGCTGGGATTACAGGCATGTGCCAATATGCCTGGCTTTGCCTCTTGTTCAAAAACCACCTGGGCTAAGTTTTATCTAAAAGATACCATGTCTTTTACTTTAAGTCACTTCATGAATCTATGTCTTTGCTACATGTTGGATCTTTGACATGTATTGATTAAGCTGGTTAGATCTTTGTGGGCCAAGAGTACTGGGGATTGAACCTTGGAAGTCTTTAACATTAAGCTACATCCTTAGCCTCTTAAAATTTTTTAAATTTTGAAACAAGGTCTCAGTAAGTTGACAGGCCATCCTCAAACTTGCTATCCTCTTGCTCAGCCTTCCAAGTAGCTGGGATTATAGGCCTGTGCTGCCTCACCCAGCGAGATCTCTGTTTTGATTATTTCTGAGTCCCTTACTCAAGATTTCATATTGAAGCAAGGAATCGAATGGGAGATTCCAAAATGATTCCAGAAAAATAAAGAAAGGGGTCCCTACAGTTGCTTTAGAAGAGACATTTTGCTTTATTTTCAGGTAGGGATACATTTTTCTATGGTGAAAAGGGTGGCTGTAGTCATTCTTAGTACTTCTGCTGTTGAGATGACATGGAATTTCAGAGTTGCAAGGGCTCTAGAGATTTAGAGCCCTTTTATCATTTATTTGGTGTGCTCAGAACCATAAGTTGTCTGTGAGTGGGCAGTAAAGACTGGCGCTGAAGCTGGGCGCAGTAGACTGGAGATGTGGCTCAGTGCTAGAGTACCCCTGAGATCGATCCCGGTAATCCCCCTCCCCAAAAAAAATGGCTGCTGAGTCCTCCAGGATAGAGTTACTTCTTATCACATTTACCATAGAGTAGTCCATGGCTCATCCAAGGTTAAGAACTCTAATGTGATTTGATCATGTTATTTTTTGAAACAACTTTATAGAGGTATAATTTAATACCATAAAATGTTCTCATTTAATTTATAAAATGTCATGGGAGTTGGGCGCGGTGGCACACGCCTGTAATCCTAGCACTTTGGGAGGCTGAAACAGGAGAATTGCGAGTTCAAAGCCAGCCTCAGCAATGGCAAGGCACTAAGCAACTCAGTGAGACCCTGTCTCTAAATGAAACACAAAATAGGGCTGGGGATGTGGCTCAGTGGTCGAGTACCCCTGAGTTCAATCCCCAGGACAAAAAAAAAAATTTAATGGGATTTTAGTAAATTCTCTGTATAACTATTGCCATCACTGTGTTTAAGGATATTTCTATCAGCCCAATGAAATTCCCTTGTGCCTTTTTATAGTTAATCTTTCTTCCTTTCTCCAGTCTCAGGTAACCACAAATCTATTTTTTTCTCTATAGATTTGTCTTTTTTTGAACTTTTAAACATAAATGGAATGGAATGTGATTTTGTGTGTGTGTGCGTGTGTTTGGTTTCTTTCATTTAGCATACTATTTTTTCATTTTTTAAAACAATTTTTCTTAGGTATAGTTTACATCCCATAAAATTTACCTGATTAAAGTGTACAATTCAGTAATTTTTTAGTAAATGTACAGAGTTGGTCAGTCATCACCACAGGCCAGTTTTAGAACATTTCCATCATGCCAAAAAGATGTCTCATGTTCATTTGTAGTAACTCCCTATACCCACCCATAGCCCCAGGCAACCACAAATGTACTTTGTCTCTATAGATTTGCCCTGAATGTTTCATATAAATGTAATCACTTAATATTTAGTCTTTTATGTTTATATATTTTTTTGCCTAATTTTTTTGAGGTTCATTCTATTGTAGCATGTTGCAGTACATGATTCTTTTTATTGGATATTCCTTGACGGAAACTGGATTGTTTCTGCTTTTGGCTATTTGAAATAAGGTTGCTGTCAGAATTCACATTAAATCTTCATGTCAATGTGTTTCATTTTCCTTGAGTATTTCCCAGGAGTGGAAGGGCTCTGCCACATGGTAAATTTGTTAATTTTTTAAGATATTGCCAATTGGTTTTCAAAGTAGTTACACCATTTTACATTCTTTTAACTAATATATGAGAATTCGCATTTGTCAACGTTCTGGCTAGTTTTGTTGTCTGTCTGTTGTATACATTTGTATGGTATTCAGGGTTCAACCTGGGGCCTCAGATGTATTCTACCACTGAGCTACATCCCCAGCCCTGTCTTTTTGATTATGGCCATCCTAGTGGGTATGAAGTGGTATTTCACTGTGGTTTTGGTTTTTATTTCCCTAATGACTGATGATGGTGAGCATCTTTTCCCTATTGGTATTACCCATTGCAATGTTTTGTTTTCTAACTGATTTATAGGAAAGGGAAAGAGAGTATGTGTATTCATTCTTCATATGAGTCCTTCATCTGATATATGATTTCACTATAAGTATTTTTTGAAAATTTTTTTTAGTTGTTGATTGACCTTTATTCATTTATTTATGTGTGGTGCTGAGAATCGAACCCAGTGCGTCCCACATGCAAGGCAAGCGCTCTACCACTGAGCCACAATTCCAGCCCATCATTACAAGTATTTTTATTTGTCTTCATTTCCTTTCTTTTTTTCGTGGTGCTGGGAATTGAACCCAGGGCCTTACACATACTGTCCCACTGAGCCAACTTAGCCCTGTCTTCATGTTCTTTGTGGTGTCTTTTAAAATATAGAAGTTTTGATGAAGTTTCATTTGTCACTTATTTATTTATTTATTTTTAATTTTGGGGTGGTATTGGGGATTGAACCTAGGGACTTGTGCACTCCAAGCAAGGGCTCCATCACTGAGCTACACCCCCCCAGCCCAGAAACACAGTATTTTGTAATAAATTATAATCTTCAAATGAATCTTCATAATTCCTTTAGATTTCATTCATTTTTTTCAGGAGACAAATGATTGGAATCTAGAAAAAAAGGATTTGAGAAATCCTTTAGATTTAATTTTCAAAGGATTATGCTGCAGGGAAATTAGTGTAATTATTTCAAAACCAATATATTTGTTTGGCCTGTAATATTTTTCACATGTGCTACTTAGCACTATGATATTTATGGTGTTAATTATTGCTGTCATTCTGTTTTGTTTTCCTTTTTCATGGTAAAATCCTACAGGTGAAAAAAAATCTCCCTAGGAACATATTAAAAGTGTACCAACTGGAGCCGGGCATGGTGGCGCATGCCTGTTATCCCAGCACTTTGGGAGGCTGAGACAGGAGAATCGCGAGTTCAAAGCCAGCCTCAGCAAGGGCAAGGCACTAAGCAACTCAGTGAGACCCTGTCTCTACATAAAACACAAAAATAGGGCTGGGGATGTGGCTCAGTGGTCAAGTACCCCTGAGTTCAATCCCCAGTACCAAAAAAAAAAAATACCAATTGGGAATTCAAAGGACTTTCTTGTAAAGAATTGTATCATCTTAACCATGTTTTTGTAAGATTTGAAGTTATCTGTGTATAATTATTTGTAAAAAAGTATATTCTCTTCTTATAATTGATCATCTTTTTATTATTTTTAAGCTCATTCCTAGCCTGTAGTTTTGCGTTGGAATTTTTGAGCTTGTTATACTGTATTTGACATGTATTGAAGTAGTTGTTAAAGTGTGGGCTGTTATTGCAAAAGTGTGGACTGACTTGAATTCAAACCCTGCTCTCACTAGCTTTGTGATCTTGGGCAAATTATATAACTGGTTTTAGTGTCAGTTTTTTGTCATTGGGGCTGTTTTATGGATTGATTGTAGAAAGTATTTAGCGTATATTAAATGGTCCAAAAAGTGGTTGTTATTATATCTGTCTTATTTTTCCCCTTTCTTTCTGTTTTTACATTTTTCAAATTTTGGTATTGATATAAAATATAAAATACTATGTGATTTGTAATCTTATAACACTGTAACACTTCAATATTTTGAATCTTTTTCTGTATTGGAACATTCCTTCATTTTTTTTTCTTCTTTCTCAGTTCCAGGTCTTATTCAAATTCAGGTGGATTTAGGGATGGATGTTAGACATGGTAGTATACCTGTGTAAGGCCTGTCACCATGGTATTACCAATAGTGTAGTATAATGGCAAAGATGAAAACCAGTCTGCACCATGTGGCTTTTATTGTCATGTCTTGAAAAGTCTCAATAAATATTTAGTATATACCTCAGACTAGGTTTAGAAAATTGAAAATTTCAGACTAGACTTAAGATATATTTTTCCAGATGGGCATGATTCACTTTGCTTTGGTGAAGGCAGCCTACAAGCTTTATTCTCAACTTTCCCCTTTTATTTTTAGTTTTATTAATTTTTTTAGTGTTATTTTTCATTAGCTACACATATTGATGTTTAAGTAGTGGTTTCCAAATACAGATTTCAGAGCTTCACCTCTAATCCCTTTATAAATGTGAGGATCTTTGTGCTCTATCGATAGAGTAATGCTTAATGGTGTATTTTACCCTGGATTGAGAGACTCTGCTAAGGTAACATTTTCAGCGAGACTGGCATTGGGCAATAGCCTCATAGGATTCTATAAACTAGGAATTATATTTATCTGCATGTAATGCAAATCAGACATATCAATGCTTAATAAATACTTTTTCCCTTTATATAACAAGAGACGAGGTGGCAGCCAGTTCAGACTGGCAGGTACTAGTGATCCTGGTTTTTCATATCATTGCTTTTAGCTCTCATTCTCATGGCTGCAACATAGTTGTTCCATCTCTAGCTTCATGCTTGCATGTAGGCCACAAGAAGAATGTGGCAAAGGATAAAGACACATGACAGCTAAATTGGCTCCTGTTCAAAGGGCTTCCTTTCCTGGGTGACTTAGTGATTTCCACTTCTATTTTATTGGCCTGAACTGTGTAATTTTTTTTTTTTTTGCAAGGGAGGTTGGTAAATGAAGCTTTTTAGCTGCGTAGTATGTTACTTCAAACAAAATAGGTTGGGGTTCTCTTATTAAAGAAGAGGAAATTGTGTGTTAGATAAGCAACTAAAATGTTGGCCTTGGGTTTTGTTTTTTAAATTAAAATAGTTAAGACATTGCAAGTAAATAATTAACCTGACGCATTGTAATCAGTTAATAAATGTTACCTCTAATCTGAAGAGATGGCTGGGTGTGGTGGTGCACACCTGTATTCCCAGCAACTCTGGAGGAAAAGGCAGGAGGATTGCGAGTTTGAGGCCAGCCTCAGCAACTTAGTGAGACCTTGTCTTAAAAAATAAAATAAGGGGGCTGGGATTGTAGCTCAGCGGTAGAGCGCTTGCCTCGCATGCATGAGGCCCTGGGTTCGAACCTCAGCACCACATACAAAGCAATAAAATAAAGACATTGTGTCCATCAACAACTAAAAAATATTTAAAAAATAAAAAAATAAAAAATAAAATAAGAAATAATTGGGGATGTAGATCAGTGGTATAAGCGCTCCAGGCTCAGTCCCCAGTACCAAAAGGGGGGAAAAATCAAATCTGAAGAGGTAATTGCCATTAAAATATGGTAAATTAAAATTATGGTAAAATATGGTAAATTAAAAATATGGTATTGAAACATCAGGTAGTTTTGGTTTGTAGGCCCTGTTCTGCTTCTTATTAACTGTATGACCTAAGTCTTACCTTTGCTTACATTGTTTGTAAAATCAGTAATACCTAACTCAAAGGATTATTTTAATAATTAGATGAAAAAAAGGGATGCAAATAAAGTAAGCGCTCAGCATAGTACTTGGTATACAGAGTAAGTACACGATACATGTTACCATTCGTGATGGTAGCAGTGAGGTCATGCCCAAGGTGACTGGGTTATTTTTGTGTTTGTTCTGACCCAAGCAAGTAGTTTTTTTTTCCTTGAAAAAATATTCTACTAATTGATTGATAAATTCATTAAACAAATATTTGTTGAACTCCTGTTGTATGCCAGGCACTGTTCTGGATGCTGGAGATAAAGTAGTAAAACAGATAGATAAAAATTCCTGCTTTCATGGAGTTCATAATCTAGTGGTGGTAGTGAAGGAGAAAAATAAAGTAAGGGTAGGGACTGGGGACTGCTAGGGATGGAGGTGGGTGGGGTGTGGCTTTAAATAGGTCAGGCAGGGAAAGCCACACCGAGAAGGTGACATTTGAGGAAAGACCTGAAGGAGGCGAGAAGTGCTTGATGTGGTTATCTGTAGGAACCTTGTTCCAAGTAGAGGGAACAATAAGAGCAAAGCCTCTGAAGTAGAGGCATGCTGATGTGATTAAGGAATAGGAAGGAGGTGAGGGAGGCCAGAGCAGGAGGAGACACGGTGAAGTGACAGGTATGGTACAGATACATGATCCTCCTTATCAGATAAGTCATTGTCAGAATTTGGCTTTTGCTTTGAGTAAGATTGAAAATCATTGAAGGATTTTGAGCAGAGGTTTTACTTAACCTGACTTATGTTTGAAAATAGTTGTGAGAATAGTTTTTGTAAGGATGGCAAGAGAGGTTATCAAAGGGAGGGGGAAGTGTAGTACAGGTGGTATCCATCAGACTCTGGATATGATATATTTTGAAGTTAGAGGATTTGCTGTTGGATTGGATGTGAGAGAAAGGGGAGATAAAATGACTGCAAGGTTTTTGGCTAGAGTGTCAGGAAGAATGGAGTTGCTGTGCCTTGAGCTAGGAGATCACCAGAGTGAGGAGGAGGGCGAGGGATGATTCACTGCAGGACCATCATGCTGTTTGAATAATTATTCAACACATATGCCAATGTGTCTTTATTTTCATTTTTGTATGGAGAGAATAGCATGATTTTTATGATGATGCCTGTTCTTACAGCTGTTTCACCGGTTCTAGAAGCCCTAACTTTCAGCATGACTCTGACAAGGGTTCTTATTTAAAAAAAGGGCTTACAAAATTATAAATTGTGTTTTCCACAGTTCAGACGACAATGCCTTGTTTGCCTTTTTGAATGAACATTCTGGGTTGGCTCATTCTTTAGTAAATGCAAAACCTTACTAAGAATTACTTTAAATAGTCTTTAGAATATTTACCTGTTAGAACTGTGAACAAAATTTTGGGGAAAATATCTCCAATTGATCTGAGTCATTTGACTTATTTTTTCCTCACAGGTAGGAGTAATACCCATTTTTACCTTCTCTCAAATTTCTGGGTCTGGTAAGTTGAAGAGAGACTGAGAACTTTATTTTTATTTTTAGTTCCCTCATGCGTAGGCAACTCCTTTTCTTAGTGTCCATTTCGAAGGGTTTTGGAGAAAAGTGTACCTCCGTTTTTGTCCATCAGTCTATTCTGGTGTGTATACTGATATTGCAATTAAAGAACTAATAGAAGAGGACAGAAGTTAGGAGAATACAAACCAGTGTAAAATAGTGAAAGTTTGACTTTGGATATTTTACTGGAAATTGCTTTAAATTTTTCATTATATCAGGTCAGTGCTTAGTGGAGGGCACATTAGGGAGGTTGCTTTTCACACTGAAATCATTCCTAAGTAATACTTCTTACCTATATGCATGTGTATTTATATTGAAATAACAGTTTTTACAAAGTAACATTTATGTTTACTGTGTACAGTGCTTACTGATCCTATTTATACTAAGAAAAATTATGGTAAAGCCAGTATAAATAGACTTGTAGTTTAAAAAAAACCTGCATTAAGAAGCCTGCAATGCTTTTGTTACTAGGCTTTTGAAAAATACTGGAAAATAGTTAAAATAGTTTATGAATAAAATTTTGGGGTATTCTTCTTTTATCCTTCTACTTAAATTATTAATTGCTATTTTCTTTCTTTTTTTAAATATTTTTTTAGCTGTTGATAAACACAATATCTTTATTTTATTCATTTATTTGTATGTGGTGCTGAGAATCGAATCCAGTGCCTCATGAATGCTAGGCAAGCACTCTACCACTGAGCCACCACCCCAGCCCCGCTATTTTCTTTTTGATACTAGAGATTAAACCCAGGGGTGCTTAACCAGTGAGCTATACCCCATCCCTTTTTATTTTTTATTTTGAGACAGGATCTCGCTAAGTTGCTTAGGGTCTCACTGAATTGCTAAGGCTGGCTTTGAATTTGCGATCCTTCTGCCTCAGCCTTCTAAGTCTCTGGGGTTTTAGGCATGCACCACCATGTCCAGCTAAATTGATATTCTCTATGAAGTAGATTTTTCTCTTATGAAAGAGCACTGTTGACTATTTCTAATTAATAGTATTGAGAGTATTGAGTTTTTACTGCATTACTGTACTTTTTAGAACATTAAATTTTTTTTGTTGTTTTGGGAAAAATCATATGATGGATGAAAGTGATTGTTGGATAGAACTGGAACTTGCAAGTCTCTTTTGATGACACACTTGAACGGATTTTAAATAATGCTTTATTAAGATATAATTCACATCCCATAATATTGGGTTTGGTGAAACCGTAGCAATTTGTATTTGGCCATTTGTTAAATCACACCAGAACTTAATATCTCTCTTGTGTAGGGAGATTTATTCATTAAGTGAGTGAATCTTTGAAAGAAAGATACTTTAGTAGATGAACAATTATGATTAGGTTTGATGTTTCATTATTGGTGGAACTGAACTTATTCCTTTATCTGTGCAGTGGTCTTCCCCTATCTGTGGTTCTTTCTGCAGTTTTAGTTAGCTGCAGTCAGCTCTGGTCTGAAAATTTTTTTTTTTTTTTTTTTTTAAAGAGAATATTACATTTACACATTTTTTTTTAATATTTTTTTAGTTGTAGATGGACACAGTATCTTTAATTTATTTTTATGTGGTGCTGAGGATCGAACCCAGTACCTCACGCATGCAAGGCAAGCGCTCTACCACTGAGCTATAATCCCAGCCCCTGGTCTGAAAATTTTAAATGGAAAATTCCAGAAAAAAACAATTCACAAGTTTTGAATTGTGCACTGTGTGCATGATGAAATATCACATCACCTGACCCCAGTATGAATCATTCCCTTGTCCAGCGTTTCCAAGTGGTGTTTGCTACCTGTCTACTTCCCTGTTTATCATTAGGTAGCCATCCTGGTTATCGGAGGTTATCAGATTTAATGTCATGGTATTATAGTGTTTGTGTTAAAGTAATCTACTCAGTAAAAGTGCAAGATGTTGGCAATTTGGATACGCCAAAGAGAAGACACAAAATGCTTCCTTTATGCAAAAGGGTAAAGATTCTTAATAAGGAAAGAATTGAGCTGGGTGCGGGGGGCGCAAGCCTGTAATCCCAGCACTTAGGGAGGCTGAGACAGGAGAATCGTAAGTTCAAAGCCAACCTCAGCAATGGTGAGGCGCTAAGCAACTCAATAAGACCCTGTCTCTAAATAAAACACAAAATAGGGCTGGGGAGCCGGGCGCGGTGGCTCAAGCCTGTAATCCCAGCACTTAGGGAGGCTGAGACAGGAGAATCGCGAGTTCAAAGCCAGCCTCAGCAACAGCGAGGCGCAAAGCAACTCAGTGAGACCCTGTCTCTACATAAAACACAAAATAGGGCTGGTGATGTGGCTCAGTGGTCGAGTGCCCCTGAGTTCAATCTCCAGTACCAAAAAAAACAAACAAACAAACAAAAAAAAATAGGGCTGGGGATGTGGTTCAGTGGTCGAGTCCCCCCTAGTTCAATCTCCAGTACCCAAAAAAAAAAAAAAAAAAAAAAAAAAAGAATTGTTGCTAAGATATATGGTAAGAATGAATCTTCTATTTGTGAAATTGTGAAGAACCGAAAAGTATGTTGTTATAATGTTCTTTTATTATTGTTTTATCTCTTACTGTGCCTATTTTAAAAACTAAAACCTTATCATAAGTATGTACACATAATAAAAAATAAAAAATACAATATGTATAGGGGTTAATGCTATATGCATGGTTATAAGCATCCTCTGGGGGCCTTGGAAGTTGTCCCTTGTGGATAAGGGGAGAGTACTATATTTTTAACCTTGGCATGGTTTACATATGCATGACATTAATATATTTACAGCTGGTATTTCAGGTTTTGTGTATTTAAAATAGTCAATTTTGGGTTTCCCAGGGGTAGATGGGAGAATCAACACTGGTTAAAAAGAATATCACAAGATTGTACATTTTTGAAAATTAATATAATAATCAATGAACACATCTATGTATTAGAAGATATCTGTTATTTAGGGTCAAAGGTACCTGTAGAGGCCAAATTGTGTCTTCTGTGATTTGAGAATGCTTTTGTTCCATGGTTAGATTCCTTCTGTTCTGTGGTGTTTCCAAGAGTCAGACAGTGGCTGTTTGCTGAAGACAAGAGAGTTGTTTTCTTCAGGGTTTCCTTAAAGTGGTATGAGAGGGAGGGAGCTTAATTGCAAGCACTACCATTCTGCTTAATTCTATCCTGTAGTCATAGAGGGTGTTCAAACCAAGAAGCAGACAAACTGTAAACAATTTCAATAGTAGCCTGTTGGATCGTTTTTATTAAGCAATGGATTAGTGTTCCTAAACAGTTGTGAAAATTGTGCAGTTACAATATTGGATGATGTTATTGAATGTAAATATGTTCTTAAATATTGGATCCCAATTTAAATTTTGCATTATGTGAGTTTTGTGCAGTTTTTATTTATCATTGGGATTTGGGTTTATCCCTGTCGGTGTTGATTATGGTTATGTGTGTGTGGCATTAGTCAGGGATTTTTCAAATGGATTTAAATTTAACACATGTATAGTCTGTTGAATTAGATAGTTGTATATATGTATCATTTGCAATTTTTAATGTTTGAAGCACACTAATTTAGAAATTTGATGACACACTTGAAGGGATTTTAAATAATAGTTTTATTAAGATATAATTCACATTCCATAAAATTCAGCCTTTTAAAATACACCATTCAGTATATTTGCAGAGTTGTGCAACCATCACCACTAATTCCAGAACATTTTCATAACTCCAAAGAGAAACTCCATTCCTGTTAATAGCACTCTCCATTTTTCTGTGTAGTCCTTGGAAACTGCTCATTTAATTTACTTTCTGCTCTGAATTTGCCTGTTCTGGATATTTTATACAAATGGAATCAAATTGTATGTAGCCTTTGTGTCTTATTTCACTTAGTGTGTTTTCAGAGTTCTTCTATGTTGTAGGATGTATCAATACTTTATTCCTTTTATTGCTGAATAATCCATTGTATGGATTATTTTAAAATATCCACTCATTAGTTGATGGACATTTTTTAAAAAAATATTTTTTAGTTGTACATGGACACAGTGTCTTTATTTTTTGTTTTACTTATTTTTATGTGGTGCTGAGGATGGAACCCAGTGCCTCACATGTGCGAGGCAAGCGCTCTGCCACTAAGCCACAACCTCAGCCCCAACATTTTTTTTTAATATATATTTTTTAATTGTTGATGGACCTTTATTATTTATTTATTTATATGTGGTGCTGAGAATTGAACCTAGTGCCTCACACATGCTGGACAAGTGCTCTACCACTGAGCCACAACCCTAGCTGGGACATTTGTGTTATCACTTTTTAGCTCTCATATTTTCTGTTTTTTAGGGTGTATACTTAGGAATGGCATTGCTAATTCCTATGCTAACTCTGTGTTTAACATGTTGAGAAACTGCCAAACTTTTTCTAAAGTAGTTGTAACATTTTACAATCCTACCAGCAATGTAGGAGAGTTCCAGTTTTTCACATCCTGTCAGCACTTATTATTGTCTGTCTTTTTGATTTATCCATCCTAGTGCGTGTGAAGTTGTAGCTTACAGTTTTGTGAAGGGATTTTTAAAATTGAAAACTCTATTAGGAAGTTTTTATGTTATATGTTAATTATTATTTTGAATTAATAAATAGGAATAATAAAAATAATGAAAAGGTAGTAACGCTGAAAAAATTAAAATTTTAAAGAGTAAACTCAAATTACGATATCTGAGTCTGACCCTTTAAGGTTTTTACTATTATATCATATAAACAAGGCACGTTTAAGGTAGTCTCTGCCCTGTTCTGATGTTTATCTAAGTTGACTTGTAATTCAGAAATGATTACAGAATTGATCAAGTTTCTTTTGCAATATGGGTTCTTTGCTGTAAATTTAGAAACCTTCTATAGATTTGAATATTTCAATAAAAATAAGTGTTTTCTTTTTGTGGTATAAATAAAAATATGACTTGTTAATTCGGAAAATAGGACTTCTTTTTAAATCATGCTTCTGTGCATTGAGATCTACAGACAAGACTTTTTTTTTCTTTTTTTTGGTGTCAGGGATTGAACCCAGGGCTGTTTAACCACTGAGCCACATCCTCAGCCATTTTTATTTTGGGGCATGGTCCGATAATTTCCCAAGGCTGACTTTGAACTTGCAATCTTCCTGCCTCAGTGGGCAGTAAACTTTTTTAATCTGGTGTTCTGATGACAAGATAGTCCTTGCCTACTCAGTGTTAAACTCTAATGGTTTCTTGTATGCCCTTTTAGAAAATTAAAACACGTGTATCCTTTTATGTAGGAGGGGCTTGAGGTGTAGCTCAGTGATAGAGTACTTGCCTAGCATATGCCAAGTTTTGGGTTCAATCCCCAGCACTGGAGAAACAATAATAACAATAACACAGGCTTCTTATATTCTGTTTTGCTCTTTCCTTTTTACCCCTTAGAAATTTAGATTTTAAAGCATATACTTCTCTTAGATTATGTAATTGTTTTGTTTTTTAGTCTGATATAAAAATCTTCTGAGATAATTTCTTTTTCTTTTTTCTCCTTCCTCTTCCTCTTCTTCTTTCTCTTCATATGGGGGATTGAACTGGGGCACTTTGCCACTGAGCTACATCCTTATTAGCATTTTTTATTTTTTTTTGTAACACAGGTCTGGCTATGCTGCTTAGGGCCTCACTAAATTGTTGAGGCTGATTTCAAACCAGGCATCCTTTTCCCTAAGACTCATAAATCCCTGGGATTAACCGTGTGTGCCATGGTGCCCAGCTAAGGTTCCATTCTTTTTTTTTTTTTTTTTTTTGGTACCAGGGATTGAACTCAGGGGCACTCGACCACTGAGCCACATCCCCAGCCCCATTTTGTGTTTTATGTAGAGACAGGGTCTCACTGAGTTGCTTAGCACCTTGCCATTGCTGAGGCTGGCTTTGAACTCACGATTCTCCTGTCTCAGCCTCCCAAAGTGCTGGGATTACAGGC
>CM053413.1:20306429-20335214 GCA_028644305.1 Xerus rutilus
ACGCCCGGCTAAGGTTCCACTCTTAATGGAAACAACTACAGATTGCCATGGAAACACCTTGGGGAGATCCTTGGGATTATTATCAATTGGCCCAGAGTTGTGGACTAAAAATGTAACCTCAGATTATTGGAGAGATGTGCTATAGATAATCTACATTAGCTTTACTTGATACATAAACAGTAGAACCAGGAGATTTAAAAAGGTAATCTGATATAAATACCCCACCCGCTTTTTATGATACTGGGGATTGAACCCGGGAGTGCTTTACCACTGAGATCTTAAAAAGATCTGAAGCTCTTTTTTTTTTTTGGTACTGGAGATTGAACTCAGGGGCACTCAACCACTGAGCCACATCCCCAGCCTTATTTTGTGTTTTATGTAGAGATAGGGTCTCACTGAGTTGCTTAGGGCCTTGTCATTGCAGAGGCTGGCTTTGAACTCGCGATTCTCCTGTCTCAGCCTCCCTAAGTGCTGGGATTACAGGCTTGAGCCACTGCGCCCGGCTTGAAGCTCTTTTTAATTTTATTTTTGAAACAGGGTCTTGCTAAGTCATCAGAGCTGATTTAGAGCTTGTGATTTTCCTGTCCCAGCCTCCTGAGTAGCTGGGATTATAGGCATGTGCCATCATGGCCAACTAAAGTCTCTTTTGTTTTGTTTTTGCAGTATTGAGGATCAAGCCCAGGGTCTAGCATGTGCCAGGCAAGTGCTCTACCTCCAGTCCCCAAAACCTTATTAAAGTAAAAATATCACTCCCCAAAGTGAATGTTCTCTATGAGAGAGTGTAGATAGCCTTTCCCCTAGATTTTTGAAAGCATATTGGGTCTTTAAAAATTTTTTTTAAATACTTTTAATTGTAGATGGACACTATAACTTTATTTTGTTTATTAATTTTTTTATACGTGCTAAGGATTGAACCCAGTGCCTCACACATGCAAGGCAAACACTCTACCGCTAACCCACAACCCAGGCCCGCATATTGGGTTTTATTTATATCAAGCATTCTGCCGCAAACTGTTTTCTCTTAGCAACTATCATGTAATACAGCATTTTTTTCTTTGTCCCTACACTCTTTAGTCAACATTTTGGCGAGATCACTTTTTATTTGGGAGGAGGATGAGATAATGGATAAGGAGGGGAAAATAATTTAATGATTAGACATTTTTCCATTAGTGTTTACAATTTCTTTCTGTCTAGGACTTGTTGTTTGTACAAGAAATAGTTTAGTTATGGTCACACCAGTGATTAACATGGAAAAAAAAAAACAACCTTATACTTTTAGCAGAATGGGTAAAGGTAGAGAGTTAGTTGGAATATTTTCTCTCCTGAATTTTGGTAAAGATTCAGGTACTTTTGAAGCATGATAAAATTGCCCTTGCTAAATACTTGAGGATACACAGAAATGTTTTTGAATAGTTTAAATGATGAAAAGTTAGTAATGGATAAACAAGCGAAAAATAGCAACCATTTATTGAGCATTGCTATATCCAGGCACAAAGTCAGGAATGGAAATTTGCTAATAGTAGTAGAGTTCAGGTTTAAATCTGTTTTCCATAAAAGACAGGTGAGTTTTGAGTTGAGTTTTGAAAAGTCAGGTAATATAGAGATTAATATGTATAAAGCAGGGTGAATGGCTTGCACAGAGGCATGGAGGTGGGGATAAAATAAATTGTATTTAGCATATGGAAAATAAGTTAACTTGTTTAGTTATCAAGTAAAATGTCAGGTAGCTACTGTGGTTTAAGGATCTTGAGGTGTGCCATTGTGCAAGTAGTGAAGATTATTTCATTAATGGTAGTGGATGAATTGAGACCTAGGCAAATTTAAAAAAAAACAATCTATAGGACTTATACAAATTTTACTAGCATTTGGTGTTCTATGTTAACTCTGCATACGTGCATAGATGTACTTAATTATTTGCATGTGTGTATAGTTATATGCAATTTTATTACTTGGGTAGCTTCATGTAATTACCATTAAAGTCAAGATAATAGAATTGCATCTCACTACGAGCTATCTTGGGCTCCTCCTTTAGAGTCCTTTCTGCCCCTCTCCCCACAGCCCTAACTCCTGACGACCACTGATTTGTTCTGTATTTTTATTATTTTGTTATTTAAAGAGTGTTATACAAGTGGAGTCATAAAATATGCAACTTTCTGAGAGTACTGTTTTAATTCAGCAGAATGCACTAGAGGTTCATCCACGTTATTGTGTGTACCAATAGTTCATTCCTTTTTATTGCTGAATTGTATTCTGTGGTATGGCTGTACTGTATTTGTTTAACCATTCATCTGTTGAAGGATGTCTGGGTAAGTTCTAGATTTGAGCTATTAAAAATAAAACTGATGTTGGGCTGGGGATATGGCTCAGTTGGCAGAGCACTTGCCTAGTATGCACAAGGCCCTGGGTCCAATCTCCAGCACCACCAAAAAAAAAAAGAAGAAGAAGAAGAAGAAAAATAAAACTGATGTCAACATTCATATGCATGTTTCCATGTGAACATAAGTTTTTATTTCTCTGGGATACATTTCTAGGATTACAAATGCTAAGTCATATGACAAGTCTGTTTTTTTGTTTTAATAGAAATGGCCAAACTGTTTTCCAGAGTGGTTGTACCATTTTTTTTTTTACATTCCTACCAGCAGTATATAAGTGATAATTTAGTTTTACTTCATCCTAACCAGCATTTGGTGCTGTTATTATTTTTTAAAGCCATTTTGATATTGTGTAGTGATATCTCATTGTTGTTTTAATTTGCATTTCCCTAATGGCTAGGATGTTGAATATCTTTTTCATGTGTTTATTTGTCATCTATATGTCCTTTGATTAAATGTTACATTTCTTTGCCTCATTTTCTTTTCTCTTTCCTTCCTTCCTTTCTCCCTCCCTCCCTCCTTCCCCACCCCTCTCTTTCTTTCTTGCTTTTGATACTGGGGATTTAATCCAGGGGCAGTTTACCAATATATGCATATGCATCGCCAGCCTTTTTTTTTTTTTTTGAGACAGGGTCCCACTAAATTGTTGAGGCTGGCTTTCAATTAGAGATCCTCCTGCCTTAACCTGAGTATCTGGGATTACAGGCAAATGTGCCACTGTTTCAGGCTTTTGGCCCATTTTCTAATCGTGATTTTTTTAAAAAATAATGACTTTTGAGAATTCTTTCTTTAAAAGTTTGTGATTTTTTTTTTTTATTTTTGTGGTACTGGGGATTGAATTCAGGGCTTGGTGCATGCTAGGTGAGTGCTCTGCCATTGAGCTACATCTGCAGCCCTTGGCAGTTCTTTATACATTCTACATAGAAGTCCTTTGTCAGATACATTAATCTTTTTTACAGGGTCTTTGCAGAGCAAATGTTTTTAATTAAAAAAAATTTTTTTTTTGGTACTGGGAATTGAACTCCAGGGTGCTTAACTAATGAGCAATATCCATCCCCACTCTTATTTTATTTTTCTATGTTGTTTTTATGTTGGTTACCCTGTGGTTATTTGTTTATTTATTTCTGTGGTTCTTGGGATTAAACTCGAAGCTTTGTACATGATAGGCAAGTCTTCTACCACTGAGCCACATCCCCAGCCCGCCGACTTACTGTTTGAAACAGTCTCACTAAGTTTCTTAAGCCGTTATTAAGTTGCTGAGGTTGGCCTCAAACTTGTGATCCTCCTGTCTCAGCCTCCTGGGATTTTAATTTGATAGTTAAATTTATCAGGTTTTTTTTTTAATGGATTGTGCTTTTGATTTTATGCCTAAGAACTCTACCTAGTCCTAGGTTTCGAAGCTTTTCTTTTATATTCTTTTTTTTTAAATTTTTATAATCTTGTTTTTTTTTGGTACTGGGGATTGAATTCAGGGGCACTCAACCACTGAGCCACATCTCCAGCCCTATTTTGTGTTTTATGTAGAGACAGGGTCTCACTGAGTTGCTTAGCACATCGCTGTTGCTGAGGCTGGCTTTGAACTCGCGATTCTCCTGTCTCAGCCTCCCAAAGTGCGGGGATTATAGGCGTGTGCCACCGCGCCCGGCTTAATCTTGTGTTTTATATTTAAGTTTGTGATTTATTTTGACTTGTTTTATATAAAATATGAGGTTTAGGCTGAGGTTCATTTTTTTGCCTTTGGATCTCTAACTGCTCCAGCATCATTCATTGACAAGGCTGTCTAATTCCATTGAAATCCTTTTGTACCTTTGCTAAAAATGGGGCACATTTATGTGGATCTATTTCTGGGTTTTGTATGTTTTGTGTATCTGTCTCTCAGCCATTATCACACTGTTTTGATTACTGTAACTCTGTAACTTTATAGGTCTTAAAATTGGGTAGTGAGTCTTTCAGTTTTTTTTTTTTGGTGGTGGTACTGGGAATTCAACCTAGGGCCTCATGGGTGCTAGGTTCAACCACTAAGCCACATCCCCAGACCAATTTTTCAGCTCTGTTATTGTTATTTATTCATGCATTGGTATTGTGTTAGTCAACTTTTCATCACAGTGATTAAATGTCCGACAAGAACTACTTAGGAGGAAAGGTTAATTTTGACGCATGGTTTCAGAGGTTCAATCCATAGTCTGTGTACTCCAAGGTAGAAACATCATGGCGGAAGAGTGTGGCAGAGGAAAGCTGCTTAGCCATGGGTGGGTGTGGGTAGCACAGAAGGGGCCGGGGACAAGATATGCTCTTCCAGGGTACACTGCCAATGATTTGCTTCCCCCCCCTAGATCCCATCTCCCAATAATGCATTCCATTATCAATGGATTAATTCACTGATGAGATCAGAGCCCTCATGATACAGACATTGTCTAAACAGCCCACCTATGAACCTTGCTGCTTTGGGGTCCATACTATCAACACGTGAGCATTTGGGAGATCCAAACCATAACAATTATTTTAGGGTCTTTCTTTTCCATAAAACTTTAGCATAAGCTTGTCTATAAAATACTTTGGAATTAGGATAGAAATTGCGTTAAACCTATCTATCAGTTTGGGGAGTATGGATATCTTTACTATGTTGAGTTTCTAATTCACACACACAGTTAAATGTCACTAGTTTTCCATCGTGAAAGATTAAAAAAAATTTTTTTTTTAGTTGTAGACAGACATAGTATCTTTATTTTTATGTGGTGCTGAGGATTGAACCCATTGCCTCACGCATGCAAGGCAAGTGCTGTACCACTGAGCTACAGTCCCAGCCCCCCATCCTGAAAGATTTTTAAGATGAATGTTTTTCATCAGTATTTTTTAATTTTCAACATCCTGTACATGTTTTATTAGACTTACACTTAAATATTAAATTTTGGGGGGAGCAATTATAAATGGTATTAATATTTTAAAATTTGCTTCTACTCATTTATTGTTAGTGTATAATGAAATTGATTTTTGTACATTGACCTGATGTGTTGCAGCCTTGCCAAACTTGCTTACCAGTTCAGTTATATGAACCTTTCTTATAGCTCTATCATCTGCAAATAGGAATTGTTTCATTTCTTCCTTTCTGATATGGATGACTTTTATTTCTTTCTCTTCATTTATTGTAGTAGGTGGATTGTATACTCAGATGAGTATTCTTACTCATCTTAGAGGGAAAACAGTCTTTTGTTATTAAATAGGATGTAAATTATAAATTATTTGTTTTTTATATATTCTTTATGAAGTTGGCCAGAAGCTCTCTATTCCTAGCAAAGGCTTTTTATCATGTTGAATTTTTCAGATGCTTTTTCTCTGCCAGTTGATGTGATCATAGAATTTTTTCTTCTATAGTGTGTTGCTATGGTATATTACATTAATTTTTGAATATTTTACCGGCTTTGCATATCTAGAGTACGTTTGACTTGGTTGTGATGTACTCTGTGTTACTGATTCAATTAACAGATATTTTGTTAAAGATTTTGCATCTTAAATTCATGAGAGATACTGGTGTATAGTTTTCTTTATCTGGGTTTAGTGTTGGTAAAATGACCTCATAAAATGAATTTGGAAATGCTTCTGCTTCCTTTGTTTTCTAGAAAACATTGTGTAAAATGGCTATTCATTCTTTTAATGTGAAACCATCTTGGCCTGGAAATTTTTGGGGGAGCTTTAAAATTAGAAATTTAATTTTTAAAATAAAATGTTGTTGTAGTATCTACATCTTGGCTGAATTTCAATTGTTTTTGAAGAACTGGTCCACTTTTTCTAATTCATTGAATTAGGAGCTAAAGTTGTTTGTAGTATTCCCTTATCCTTTTCTTTAAAAAAAATTGAAAGCCGGGCGCGGTGGCTCAAGCCTGTAATCCCAGCACTTAGGGAGGCTGAGACAGGAGAATCACGAGTTCAAAGCCAGCCTCAGCAGTGGCGAGGTGCTAAGCAACTCAGTGAGACCTTGTCTCTACATAAAACAAAATAAGGCTGAGGATGTGGCTCAGTGGTCGAGTGCCCCTGAGTTCAATCCCCAGTACCAAAAAATAATAAATAAATAAATAAATAAAAAAAATAAAAAAAATTGAGATAAGATTTTACCATTTCAAGAATACTGCTTTTACTTTTAGTGTACCAAATTCTAATTCCAGAGCATTTTTCTCACCCCAGACAGAAAAAGCCCATTTTCATTAAGTAGTCACTTCCATCCCCCTCTTCTCCCAGCCCCTTATAACCCCTAATCTATTTTTTCTCTGGATTTGCCTATTCTGAACATTTCATATAAATGGAATCAAATAGTATGTGAGTGTTTGTGCCCAGCTTCCCTTACTTAATTAGCATGGTGTTTTCAGGGTTTCTGCATGTTGGTAGCATGTGTCAGTATTTGTTCCTTGGCTCATGGCTGCATTATTCCATTGTCTCATCTCTTTGTTGGACTCTGACCCTCCTGCTTCCTTCTTTCACATTAGGACCCCTGCGATTGCAGTGTGCCTGCCCAGTAATCCAAGCTAATCTCATTTTAAGATCCTGAATTTAATGAAATCTAAAAAGTTCCTTTTGCCATATAAGTAGCTTACTGACGGGTTTCAAGGATTAGAACACATACATCTTGTGGTGGGAAGCATTATTTTTATATGCTACATGGATTTTAGATCTTTCCATCATGATTTCACTGCTCCCTAAGGCTCTGTTCTTTTTTTCAGTCTATTTGTTGTTTAGATTGATTGAGTAACTATTGATCTTGTCCCTAAATTCACTCAATTTATCTCCTATAATCTCCACTCTCCTATTGAACTTTTCCAGGAAAGTTTTATCTCAGTAATTATAAGTTTTAATTGTATAATTTCCATTTGATACTTTTAAGAATAACTCCTGGGGCTGGGGTGTAGCTTAGTATTAGAGCATGTGTATAGTGTGTGAGAGACCCTAGGTTTAATTCTCAGAAACCTCTTCCCCGAAATTCCATTTCTTTGATGAGATTTTCTGTTTTTTGTTTGTTTGTTTCAGTAGAGTTCACAGTTGTTTATTGAATCATTTTTATGATAGCTGCTTTAATTTTCTTTTCTTTTTTTTTGGTACCAGCGTTTGAACCTGGGGGTGCTTAACCACTGAACTGCCTCCCAGCCTTTAATTTTTTTTTTTTTTTTTTAAATTTTGAGACAGGGTCTTGCTAAGTTGCTTAGGGCCTCACTAAGTTGCTGAGGCTGGCTTTGAACTCACCATCCTCCTGCCTCAGCCTCCTGAGCTGCTGGGATTTCAGGTGTGCGCCACGATACCCAGCGTGCTTTAAAATTTTTGTCAGATAATTCGACATATGATTGATCTTTGTGTTGGTGTCAGTATGATTGTTTTTTCTTGTTCAGATGTGTTTTTCCTGGACATGTCAATTTTTGATTGTATCCTGGACATTTAGGTTATTATGTTAGAATACTCCTGATTCTATTTAAATCTTTAATTTAGCAATTCCCTGTTTAGGTTTAGTGTGTAGCTCCTGTCCTACTTTTGTGAGCTGTAATTCCTATGGTGATTTAGTTTTCAGAGCTCTTGCAGTGCTATTCTCTTCTGCTTTATTCTCTTGGCACCACTATGCCATCTCTTTAGGTGCTGCCCTGGCTGGCTGGCTGGTGGCAGTGGGGCCCTGGCTTTGTTAAACTCCTTAGGGCAGATTGGCTTGGCCTTGCCACAGGTGTGGAACAGGGATGCAGCTGCCCTACAGTGTATCTGACCTGCCACTGTTTTAGGTGTGGGGTGGAGGACCTTGCTGATGCTGTGGTGAAGCTGGCACATCACTGTTTTCATGAGGACTAGGAAATGTTTCTCTCTACTAGGTCTCTGCTGAGCTGTCCCTTTCATGGTCCTTTGGCCAGAGAGCAGGATTTTCTCATTTGTTTGTCTGTGCATCCATCCACCCAACCACCTCCTCAACCATTGTTGGTTCCAGGTTGCAGGCCTCTCTGGTGTGCAGTCTGGGATATGTGGAAGATAAAAGGAAAACCCAGTGCACTCATAGTAATGCTTTCCTTAAGTTCTGAGGTCCCTACCTAATCTGCCTTCTTTCTAACTTTCAGAGTCCTTATATGATTGTGTGTTGAATAGTTTTTAGGGTATTCAGCTGTGTTATAGAAGAGCAGGGAAATGTGGGCCTGTGCCATCATATTCTAGAACTACTAGTACCCTAGCAGTTGGAATTTTTTTGCACTGGTATTTATTGTCAATAAATTCGAAATGATAGCTGCTCTTTATAGTGTTTCTTTGCATCTGTTGTTCACAGTAGGAATAATATATTACTGTTCAATTGTTTAAATTGTGTGGGAATTAGAAGTGCCATGTCTATGTGTACATTTATTTGTTTACTCATTTTATGTATTTATTTTTAGGGAGCGGAGCAACTGCTGTAGTCCAAGCAGCTTATTGTGCCCCTAAAAAGGAGAAAGTGGCAATCAAACGGATTAACCTCGAAAAATGTCAGACTAGCATGGATGAACTCCTGGTATGCAGATCTCATTTCTTAATGAGGGGTATACTCCTGTATATATAGGTGAGAGTGGGAAATAACATGAAGTTTTTGGTTTGTTTCTTTAAAAAAAAAAAAAAAAGACACATTTATATTTATTTATTCACTTACTTTGTGGTACTAGGCATTGAACCCAGACCCTTGTGCATGCTAGACAAGTGTTCTGTCTTTAAGCTACATCCTCAGCCCTTTTTTACTTTTTTATTTTTAGACAGGGTCTTGCCAAGTTGTCCAGGCTGGCCTTGAACTTGCAATCCTCCTGCCTGGGCTCTCTAAGTAACTACGATTACAGGTGTGCCCCACCATACCTGGCTGGGATTTATTATTTCTTTATTAATAAATAATATTTATTGTAAAATGTATAAAGCCCAAGTAAGTAGAAAAAAAATAGTTATACTCCTCTCATTCCGAGATTAACATTTGCTATGTAATCTTTCAAGCTGTGAATATTTAAATCTCTTCCAGGCTAGGGATATAGCCCAGTGGTAGAGCACTTGCCTAGCATGAGCAAGGCCCTGGGGTTGATTTGCAGTCCCACAAAGAAACAAAATACATAACATCTTTTTTTTTTTAATGGTAAGGTAGTCATGTATTTACTTTTTTATTGAACAATTTATTATACAACTCAGATTCTGTGTCTGTAAATATGAATTTAATATTGTTTTCAATGTGTGAGTAGTAGTCTGTTGATAGATAACTGTTTAACTTGTTCTTTGGTACCGGATGATTACCATATTTCTTTTCTTCTTGGTATAAATAATGTTTGCTTACTTCTCTGTTCCCTTAAATAATATGGTATTGTGATTCCTGGATCAAATGGAATATTCTTTAAAAGACTTTGATTTCCTAAAAACATGGTACCCCCCACTCCCCCAGCATTGTCTTTGCCAAGGGCTAGGGAATGGAAGAAGAAATGTGAGTTGGAAGGATCGGTGACTACAAGAGATTAAAATGTCATCATACAGGAATTGTTTTGTACTTCTTTTGTGCACTGTGATTCCTAGAATAGTTTTAAATATGTAGTAAGTGCTCAGCAAGGAAACTGCTTCAAAAATCATTTAATGTTTTAAATCTTATTTCTTTTGCATTAAATGTAAATACTAATACCTGTTTTGGGTACCTCATGAGGTTTTTCTTTTTAATTTTTTTTTTAGTTGTAGATGGACATGATATCTTTATTTATTTTTATTTGGTGCTGAGGATCCAACCCAGTGCCTCAAGCATGCGAGGCAAGCGCTCTACCACTGAGCCACAATCCTAGCCCCAGTGAGGTTTTCTTGAAACTCACATAATACAGTAATTGAAAGCTATAAACTGCCAACAAAATGAACTAATATTGTTATTTTATTAAGTAATTTCTCTAATAGTATATAAAGCTAGTAATAGAAAAGGAAGAGTTTAGGACTGGGATGACCTGCTTGTCCAGAAGTTTTCCACTGGCCCAAATTGTTTCTTCTCTTTCTTTTCTTTTTATTTTTTCTGATGCTGGGGATGATAGAACCCAGGGCCTCTCATGCTAGGCAAGTGCTCTACCACTGAGCTTCATTCCCAGCCTTCCACGGTCCCAAGTTGGATTTAATTTCTGGTATTGTCTGTACTGACTATGAGTATTACATAGTAATAGAAATGAAAAAAAAAAGTAGTAGAATTATATATTGAACTTCTAGCAAGTATGACACACGTATTTCTTCAGGAGTTGATAACACATGCACAGAAGCTGGAGTGGGTTGCTGGAATGATCTTGTCCCATCTTTAGTGAAACAGCATGTACTTGGAACGTGAGGCTGAGTGTAATTCTGTTTGAACATCTAGATTTACAGTTGCCAGCAATATTGTATAGTACCATTTGAATTGCAGCGATGATAAAGGAAGCCTGCAAACTGTAAACTAATTCTGTTAAAGCAAAACAAAAATTTTAACCTACATATTAATACTAGAATTTGAGAAGCCCAATTTGAATACTCATCATTTACCATTTATTGTACATTGTCTATAAGGATAGAGACAAGGTGAATAAAAGTCTTATTATTTACTACTTTGTTTAAAGAAACTGAGGTTCAAAGCTTAAATAACTTGGCTAAGTTCATATGATAGTAGCAAACATCTTTCAGTACATTAACCTCAAACATGTCTGAGATAGGTGGAGCATTATTTCACAGATGAGGGAAGTAAATCATATAAGAGGCAGTCAAGTTTTTCTGCCTCAAGTCTATTCTATTCTGCTTAGTATACTGATTTTAATTTTTGTTCAAAAGTAGAGCATCTCTTCTTAAATATCATAAAACATTCTGGAAAGCTATATTTTTGTTTTTATGCTAAGACCTTACTTTTAGAGGAATATAAATTGATTTATGAAAAGAAAAAAAACTGGTTAGAGATCTCTAAATTTTGTCCAAATATATATTTTGGTACCAGGGATTGAACCCAGGGGCGCTTAACCACTGAACCACATCCTCAAACCTTTTTATTTTTTATTTTGAGACAGGGTCTTGTTAAATTGCTTAGGGCCTTGTTAAGCTGCTGAGGCTGGCTTTGACCTTGTGAACCTTCTGCCTCAGCTTCCTGAGCTGCTGAGATTATGGGCATGTGCCACCATGCCAGCTATTCAGATATTTTAATAGAGTTTCAGATTGCAAGTATAGTATGTATATACTTTGCAAATATGTAAAATGAGGAAAAGTGACTTTTTTTTTTTTTTTTTTGGTACTGGAGATTGAACTCAGGGACACTAGACCACTGAGCCACATCGCCAGCCCTATTTTGTGTTTTATGTAGAGACAGGGTCTCACTGAGTTGCTTAGCGCCTCGCCGTTGCTGAGGCTGGCTTTGAACTCACGATTCTCCTCTCTCAGCTTCCCTAAGTGCCGGGATTACAGGCTTCAGCCACCGCGCCCGGCTGAAAAGTGACTTTTAATAAAACAAGTTTAAAATAATTGGCTTTTTGTGGGGCGGTTGCAGAAACAACCCAAGCAAGTAAATTCCACTAGACTTGAAGAAATGTCAGGAATATAAAGAGTGCTAGAATCAGCTAATATTTTATAATGAGTTATCATGTTTTCTCTTCTTTGTAGAAAGAAATATATATGTATATCTATGCATTTCTATTGGTTCTTGATTGTGTAGAACATACTCTCATTTTCTTTTCTATTATTTTTTTTTCAATTCAACTTTCTAAATTGATTTTGTGACCTGTAAATAGTCTACAACTCATAATTTGAGGTGCACTGAGAAGTATTGAGACTGTGCATTCAGGTAGTGACAGTTATAAAGGAAAGGAAGACACAGGTTTCTTAGATAAAAAAATTTGTTTATACTCAAATGAACTATCCATGAGGGCAGAGGCTTTATTCTGTGAGTGAGTAAATACAATAACATTACTTGGGGGACTGATGGAATTGTGTGAAATGGAGGAAAACTGCCTGCTTTTGAGTAATTAGAAAACTGGCGTGTAAATGGTAGAAATAAAAATGAGTGAGTTTCACAAAGGAATGAAAAGTCATCATTAAAGAAAGAAGAAAGCTTAGGTGGAGAACTAAAAAGTCTTAACAGAAAACCTTACATAACAGATTAATAAAGGACTTTTAAGAAAGCAGTTTCATTAGTAGGGTTGTTGAGGAACCTGCTGGGAAATTTGAGTCAGAATGAATATATCACTCCTGCAAAGCATTTATATATTTATTTTTCCTTTTGGAAGGAAGAGGAAAAAACTTAATTTTAGTGGGAGTTAGGGTTTAAAAGAACAGAGGGGAAAAAAAGAAATATTTAAGAACACCCCCCCACGCCCCCCCACCCCCGTACAGGGCATTGAACTCAGAGGTACTCTACCTCTGAGCCACATCCCCAGCCCTATTTTGTGTTTTATGTAGAGGCAGAGTCTCACTGAGTTACTTAGCGCCTCGCCATTGCTGAGGCTGGCTTTGAACTCATGATATTCCTGTCTCAGCCTCCCAAAGTGCTGGGTTCACAGGTGTACGTCACTGCGCCCGGCCTTAAGGCCCTTTTTATGTTTGAATTTTATGGTTCTTTGATAGTTTTCCTGTTGGAAAACTCTTTGTAGTAACCTCTTTTCAAGGGTTGCTCAAAATCCTTAGCTTTATGTTTAAGACCTTCCCTAATTTGATCCCAAGTCTTTGCACTATTGTCACTCTCCTGTGTAATTCTTTTTCCCCTTACCTCCCTGTTATGAAGTCACTAAGACCTCTTGTTTAGAGTATCTCTTTATTACTACCTGTTGACTCCTCCTCCTTTTTTTTTTTTTGCAGTGCAGGGGATAGAACATGGCCTTACATGTGCTAGATAAATGCTCCACCACGAGGCTGCACCCCTAACAACTTATTTTTTAAACTTTTTATTTTGAGAAAACTTTTAACAGAAAAGTCTCAGAAGTAGTACAAAGAATTCCCATGTGCTTTCCATCCAGCTTCCTCTAATATTAACATAACTGTAGTGCAATTAACAGAACTGAGAAATTAGCTATTTATCATGCCTCCATCGTCTCTTGTCCAGATGGTGGCAATAGTCTGAAAAGTCTTTGTCTCTAGTCTTGTCTTCACTTACTTTCTATGTTGTAGCAAGAGTGATTTATGAATATATATATGGTTAAACTTCTTATGCCTTTCCATAGCTGTTAAGATAAAGACTAACTTCTTTAACATGCTTACAAGGTCCTTTATGTTCTGGTTCCAGGTAATTAAATAATCAAAAACCTTAAAATCAAAAACCTACTTATCTTTCCTATTTCAGTGTCAGTGCAGTAAAACTTAAAAACCTTCACTGATTATGACTCCTATTTTTTAAATATGTTTCTCCACTGAACTTATATAATAGTACTTTCTCAAAATTATATTTACTGTTCTGTGTTATAAAAGTATTATCAGACTTCACCAGACTGTACATTTCATGAGGATTCACCGTTGTTGTCAGTTAATTACCACAGAGCTTGGCACACAGTCAGTATAGTAGGCACATGATAAATATCTGCACAAAGTGTGAATTGTTTACCCTAGGCAGATTTATTTATTGTGTCTTAAGTGTATCCAACATATTTTATCTTATTTAAAAATTACTTTACCTTGCACCTTATACTGTTATCCTTTCCCCACATCTTGTAGAGCTGAACCTGGTTCCCACCTCCTCTATAAAGACTTTTTTGGTCACACTTAACTATTCTTTCGTATGGATTCTTGTAACATTTAATATATTTATTACTCATTTAGCACATATGTGCTGTCCTGTCAGTTCCCTTTTTTATGTACATATCTTATCTCTTGAAATCCTATATAACTATGTCAATAGGCAAGTGCTTACTTCCTCCTTTCTGTTCTTTCATATTTACTTAGCTTTTAGCGCAGAAGACCATGCAGGTAAATTTGGAGTTGTAAAATGAATATGACCAGGTACTTGATATAAATGAATTTATATTCAAGTAGAAGTTGAGAAAAAAGAAAACTGGCTTTTGTTTGAGCATTTCTTATGAATCAGGAATTATGAGCAACTTTCACACAGTTGATTTTATTGAACAGATACCAAGGACAGAATAAGTGAAAAGCTATATAAAGTCCTATTAGATTTCATTCACTCAGCAAATATTTATTGAAGGTGTGCTGTGTGCAGTGATGAATTCCAAGAATAGTCTTAGTTTTCACTGAACTAACTGTTTTGTGGGGAATGCAAAAAATAAATAGGCAGTTATAGTATATTATAATCAGTTTCACAGGGGTTGGGAATCCACTATTAAGTACTTGCCTTCATGTGGCTCTCAGTCTAGGAGAGAGAGGTGAATAAGCACACAGTGTACTGTCTAGTATGTCATATGAGGTGTTGGAATGAGAGACACAGTGCTTGGAAACTAAGAGACAGGGCACCTAACAGACTTGGGAGGAAATTATATCTAGACTGAGATCAGAAGGAAGAAGCAGCTAAGGAAAAGATGATGGAGTAAGTATATTTGAGGCATAGGGAGCAATAGAGTAAAATGTCCAGAGTTGGAAGTAGCATGGCAAACTTCAAGTTTTCTGTGGCTGGATCATAGGACTTGGGTCAGAGTGGGGTAGTAATGAAACTAGAGTGTTAAACAGGGCCCTGATCATACCCAGGGCTTTCTAAGGCATTTTATCATACCAAATCTAATTTAAATTCATAAACTAAGGTAGAGTAAGCTTAGATATCTGGTTCAGGTGCCTACACTGGTTTTAGTGTATAACCTTGTCCTGTTTCAGTGTGTTTTTCTTTAGGGTGAAAATTGTTAATCATTTCATAAAAATGGAGTAAACAGTATTTTAACGAAACAAAAACAAAAATAAACAAAACTCTTACTCTCTTTTTATTAGTAATTATTCTCTGTGGCTGTAAAACCATATTTCCCAAGATGATTCTTCAAGGACACCTTGAAATAAAAATGTATGTCCCAGTGGAGGACTCTTGTGGTGTTGTACCAGGGTGAGATATATAGTATGTATTTCTAGTTTCAAAGATGACTAATGTAGTGAGTGAAAGGGGTAGGGTGGAGATGGATTGTGGGAAAGCAAGTGGCTTTTTTGGCTTAACCATTCTTGAAGAGATCAGGGCTGTGGAAGTTCCAAAATGGTTGTGACAGTCTTGGGATTCCTGTCTGTATTTGCTAACTCGCAGTGTTTGTGTTAAGCTTGCATATAATGAATTATCATGTGTTCTGTTTGTAGAAAGAAATTCAAGCCATGAGTCAATGCCATCATCCTAATATTGTGTCTTACTACACATCTTTTGTGGTAAAAGATGAGCTGTGGCTAGTCATGAAGCTGCTAAGTGGAGGTGAGTAGTGTGCAGTAAAATGTTCTCTTCCACAGGTTGAAAAGTTAAAAAATTTTCATCTTTTTAATCCTGATTAGATTTCATGGACCTTTTGTATTTGCGCAGATACTGAGAATGTATTATTTGTTTAAGAGGCTAGTGTATGAGCTGAGGCAGATTTCACACATTGCATTGAATTGTTATGCCTCTTAAATCTTTCTTAATTTAGCATGACTCCCTTCCCCTTCCTGCCTTCCATGCCATAAACTTACTGAAGAGTCTAATTTAGTTATCTTTTAGAAGGTTCCACATTCTGGATTTATTTGATTATTTCTTCTTGTTGATGTTTAATTTGATCTAGATTTCTCTATTTCTTGAAAATTAGATCTAAATACTTGATTAAATTCAAGTTAAGTATTTTGGGGCAGAATACTTTGTAGGTGATGCTGGACACTTCATATTACATCAGGTCAGGGAGTATTTGCTGTCTGGTTGTATCTTTAATAGTGAGTTTAATTTTATTTGCCTAAGATTGATAGCCAGACCTTTCCATGGGAAAGTTAATTTTTTTCCCTTTGTATCCAGCAAGTAATCTCTAAAATGATACTTTGGCTCTGTGAGTATCTAGCCTCTGTGTCTTTTAAAATGACTTTAGCATTCATTACTAATCCTTGTTTGCATCAATTAGTTCATCAAGGGTTATAAAATGTGATTTTTCTTATTGTATCATTTCTTTTGCTTTTATAAATTGTCATTCTTTTGTGAAGAAGAACTTTGCCTTACCAGCTGATGCTCTTTACTTAATCTGTATTATAATTTCAACTGAAAAGGCAGGTTTTATAAACCAATTTTCAGAGTAAAAAGTTGCTCAAAAATTACTTCCAATGGTAGCAAATGGGAGGGTTTTTTTCCTCCTTTTTTCTAGTTGTGTAAGGCCTTCACTTTTTTGCATATCATTATGACTCAAGGTTTTTTTTTATGTTGGCAGTGTCTCAGTTATACTTGATTCTCTTTGTTGCTTGGGTTGTCCAGATTTTGTCAGTGGAAATCCTTTAAGATACCTCTTCTATTCTTTTGACATGAGCCCACTGATCTTTGATTACATCCTTCCTTTTTGATTCAAGATTTCTTAGGTTCACGTTTATATTCTTTTTTTCCCAGACCCAGAATTGGCTAATACTTTAAGCAGCTCTGTTATTTTTTCTGGGGAATGATATTTAGGAAACATAACTTAGGTACTTGGTATGCTTATTGCTACTCCCATGTCAGTGCTTCTAGAACTTGGAAATATAATATACATATAAATAATGTACATTAAAAATAATAATTTGGGGCTGGGATTGTGGCTCAGCGGTAGAATGCTTGCCTCGCATGCGTGAGGCCCTGGGTTCGATCCTCAGCACCACATACAAAGCAATAAAATAAAGACATCGTGTCCATCTACAACTAAAAAAATATTTAAAAAAAATAATTTGACATATTTTGAATTCAAAGTTTAATATTATAGATTCATAAAACTTCTTTAATATTGTACTTGAATCTCTTACACAAAAAATCTTGGTCTACAATATTAACATTATTACATGTGTGCTGTATCCTGCAGATAGACAAACACATACACACAACACATATGCTATTATTTTTACTTTATCCTTAAACAATAAAATATAAATATTGCTAATTGTGAACAGGGGGCTTGGGCATGAATAGATTGAAACTTTTGGTATCATTACCTGAAGGTCCATGCCACATGATAAATTATTCTTTTTGCCAGGCCTGGATTTGAATTATGTGGCAAGATTGGTAGTACTCATGAGTGATGGAGCCATTCCAGGCTTCCCATATCTGGCTTCTTGGTTTTGTTTGCCTATGTATTTTGTGAGGGAGTATGATTTTTCATTTAGAGTTACAGAAAAAATATAGAGTTACAGAAAGAAGAATCCATATTTTTTAGTTTGTAATTTTAATACTGTCCCTCACTGAATACTGTACTTCTCCAGGGAAACTGTAAAGGAAAAGGGTAGGCTTTAGGATAAATTCCATCTTTCCTACTTAGCATCTGTATGTCATTGGGAAAACTGTTTCAACCTTTTGAACCTTATTTTAAACTTGTTTGTTAAATGAGGAGGATACCTTTCTGCACTTTAGTGTATTGGTGAGGAGTAAATAAGATGATAAATGTAAAGCATCTGCTATTGTGCTGACATGTAAGAGTTGCACAAGGAGTTTTATTCATTAGTAGTAATGTTCCCTTGCTATATTTTGATGCTTTTCAGTGTAGCCAGAATCACCTTTTTGTTTCAATCCCATTAGTGACACACTGGAGAAACTGGATTGCTTTGTTAAAGGCCCTGTTCATATGATGGTTGGAAGCCTTGCTAACACCAACCACCTTTCAAGATGGTGGTCAAGCATGGTTCTTTCTGTATGGACAGATATGGGAACATTAGGTAATACTGTATCTTTCCTTATTGATCACCTATGGTATAATTTGTCATTTATGAAAATGTGTAGTACAGAGTTTTTAATGTTTTATAGAAAAATTCTCTGATATGGGAATAAATTGTCTACGTAATTCTCTCTTCCTGTTTGCTAGTCCATCTTTTCTGCTGCTTCTAAGCAGGTTGATTCTTCTTTTATTTACTTATTTTTCCTTTAAAAGATTCTTGTTCTTCTCTTAATAAGTGTATGTTCTGATCACAGAAGGTGCAGGACATACAGATGGGTGAAATGCCTTTTAAATGTACCTCTTTGTCCCTTCTGATCTTTGATTTCCTGGGATAGTGTCTAGTTTTTCCAACCTTATACTCAGAAATTGTCCTGGAAGATGATTTTTAAACATGTCCCAGTCATAACTCTTATAATAATTACCTACATTTTTAAGAACCAACATAATCTTTACATCTAAACTTCTTAAATATTGAAAATTTTGCATCTTTTTTTGAAAATGAAATCTTGCTTTTGTTAGTATTAAGTGAATAAACACATTTAAACTGAAGAGATACATTAAGCAATATTTAGAAAACAAAAGCTAGAACTAAGTACAACTTAAAAATTTTTTAAATGGAGGAAATTACATGAAGATTTATAGTGCAACTAAAATACCATTTATCAAATACTTATTGAACACCAGTATATTGGTGAATAAAATGGATAATTCCTTGCTCTCATGGGCCTTATAGCTGATAATAAATAATAACTAAATAATTACAAGTGTGTAGAGTGCCATGAAGAAGTATCAAGTGCCATGGGAACATGTTACAGGAGAATCTAACCTTATTGAGGGATAATGGGTGCCCTGGGATTAACAGAGGCTTCCGTTGAGAGGTGACATCCAGCTGAGACTTAAAGAATAAGCAATAATTAGCCAGATGAAATGAGGGATGGAGGTAGTTATTAGGAGAAGGATGAGAGAAGTGGTCCAGATAGAAGACACTCTGCAGAAGAGGGATGGAATAAAGATGGAAGAGTATGCGGTGTCTCAAGAATCTGGGTATCTGGTTGTCATAGCCAGAGGAGGAGTTGGGAGGACATTTGGGGGAGGCTATGGCTAACCCCTTTGAATAATTTAAAAACTATAAATTACCAGAAAATGGAAATATATGTATGGTATCTTCTTTTATATCAGCTTCTTCAGCCAGTATTTAAAACAAAAGCATATTTTTGATTTAGCAACATTGTACTAATGTAGAATTTAATAAACTAAGTAAATCATAAAATGAATATTAACAGACACTCTTAAATCATCAACTGGGTGGACACTGTGGTTAAAATAAGTTTTATTAACTGGATTTGGTGGCACATTGCCTGTAATCCTAGCTACTTGGGAGGATGAGGCAGGAGGATCACAAATGTGAGTCCAGACTTGGCAACTTAGTGAAACCCTCAAAATAAAATACAAAAAGAGGATGTAGCTCAGTGGTAGAGTACACCTGGATTCAATCCCCAGTATCACTAAAATAAAACAAAAAGAGTTTCATTAATATGTCAATATTGCAATTATTTCATAATGCTTCCTTATAACAGTAATATTCTTATATTTTGCTAGTTAAACCCTGATGTTGAATATTGGGATTTGTTAGTACTCTAATGAATCTTTATTAATTAGAAGTGTGTTTTGTCTACATAGCTGTTTACATAATTTATAAGCACCAGACTGTCATGTGAGATTTTTGTAACAAATCCAGGTAATTAAGAAAATTTCTGACTGTAATCCCAGCACTTAGGGAGGCTGAGAGAGGAGAATCGCAAGTTCAAAGCCAGTCTCAGCAATGGCCAGGCTCTAAGCAACTCAGTAGAGACCCTGTCTCTACATAAAACACAAAATAGGGCTGGGGATGTGGCTCAGTGGTCAAGTGCCCCTGAGTTCAATCTCCAGTACCAAAAAAGAAAAAAAAAGAAAACTTCTGAGAGGAAGAGAAAGAAGTACCTATAGTAATTAAGGGTTAATTACAGAAATGAAGAAATCTAATTTAAATGCATTGCCCTAGAGAGTGAGATTTTTGTTGTTTAGGAATCCCCCCAACTTTGTTGTTTTCTAAAAGATAAAAAGTGTGAGTACTTCTTGAAGCAGGACCCAGGTAACATATCAGATATTTATAGACCAGTTTTGAATGTTCAGTTGACAGCGGAGGGTTTTTTTTTTTTTTGGTACTGGGGATTGAACTCAGGGGTATTCGACCACTAAGCCACATCCCCAGCCCTATTTTGTGTTTGTTTTAGAGACAGCGTCTCACCGAGTTGCTTAGCACCTTGCTGTTGCTGGACTGGCTTTGAACTCGTGATTCTCCTGTTCCAGCTTCCCTAAGTGCTAGGATTATAGGCATGCGCCACAGCGCCTGGCTCAGTGGAGGGTTTTTAAACTTCTGCACCTTCTAGGGGCCTGAAATGGAATGATGAACCAAGTCAATTTGGGTCCCTTTGAAAACTGCGTGGCTTAAGAAGACATAGCCTAGTGCCTAAAGATTGGTTAAAATTTCATAGTAGAGACACTTTTAACTAAATCAAATGAGTTGATTTTGTATTTAGAGTGCTTTTTTTTTTAAACTTCTCTTTACTGGGTAATGAAACTGGGGTCCTCTACCACTGGACTCCTTCCTAGCCATTTTAATTTTTTGAATTTTAAGACAAAGTCTTGCTAAGTTGCCCAGGCTGGCCTTAAACTTGCAATCCTCTGCCCTCAGGCTCCCAAGCAGCTGGGATTACAGGCTTGTGCCAGTTTGCCTGGCAGAATGCCTTTTCATAAAAGTAAATGAGGAAATTAATGTGTTGACTGAGTAATTAGAGTTATAATTGTCAGTTTAACAAGAATCTTAAACCAGCCACTACTTCACTACTTTTTCAATATTATTTTATCGTAATGATTTTTCTTGGACAGTTAAATAAAGCTTTGCAGTTTTTGGGTGGGTGGGTACTGGGAATTGAACCCAGGGGTGCTTCACCACTCAGCTACATCCCCAGCCCTTTTTATTTTGAGACAGGGTCTCAGCCTCCCTAGTCACTGGAATTACAGGTGTGTGCCATCACACCCAGCATTGCATTGTTTTTAAATGTTCTGTGCCACAGGCTATGAAAACATAGAATATAATTTTGGGGGTGAAAACAGATGATTTGTAACTTTTTGCTTTATGTTACAGAATGTGTACCAAATCTCCTTGTTTTTCCATTTGATTTATTTGCGTTTATTTTGAAAAATGCTTAAATTTTAATGGACAGCTTTTATCAAAGTAGCATAGGTTGTTAAAATGTCTGAAAGCGCAACCTCTTGGACTCATATATCTTGAATGATGGTCTGTAGGGTCTGCATCTTTTACTAACTTGCCAAGTAATTCCTTCATGTGTTAGAGTTTAAGAACTGATTATCCTAGCAGAGTATTTTTTTTTTCAGATTGTACTTGAGGACACAATATTGTATACACTATTATAACTTTCCCTGTTGTTTCTACTTTTTTTCAAGATATTAATCAAGTCACCAGTGATGATCTATAGTCTCCTTTTGCTTCAGCATGCTTTACCTTCAACTTTCTCTTAGTTAACATTTAAATTGTATGATTTTGATGTTTGAGGAGCAAGTATTGCAAGCACCATCATTAAGTTAGATGCTTTGTAGCATCTTGTGATGCCAAGGAAATCAAATGGATAAGAAGGGCGGGGGGATTCTAGAAATATCTGTCAGTTAAGGATGAAGGTTTGCCCCTTGTAAAAATTACTGTTGAGGGTAGGCTGAAATGGAAAAGAAATAGTTACACCAAGAAAGGGAGGGTTTCTTCTCTGCCTTGTTCAGATGCCTGATCTGGACATAGACTGGGATGTGCATTGCTCTAATTTCCTCATTGATATTGGATGATGTGAAGTTAATTTGAAAATCTAAAATTTTGAAAAGGAGCTCCTACTTCACACTCTTTCAAAATATAGAATTAATCATTTTGATGTGCTCTAAGGTCTTTGTGGCTTCCTTTCTTTGAGTTATCAGTCTGGAAGTTCCCTGAAAGGACGTAGTCATGTCATATATCTCTTGTCATTCTGTGGCACCCAGTTCTAGATCTTGAATATAATGGAGCTTAATTGTTAAGTAAATAAACTGCCTCATTTTGTTTTATTTTTTGGTACCAGAGGTTGAACCTAGGGGCACTTAACCACTGAGCCACATCCTCAGTCCTTTTTAGGTTTTTTTGAGACAGAGTCTTGCTGAGTTGCTTAGGGTCTCGCTAAGTTGCTAAGCCTGACTATGAACTTGCTATCCTCCTGCCCTCAGTCTTCCAAGCTGCTAGGATTACAGGTGTTTGCCACCACTCCTGGCTGTTGTTTAATTTTTTAAAAACTATTAATTTTAGATTCCTCGTAGGAACTTTTTACTTGGCATTCCCTATTTTAGATAGTCATAAAGTTACAAACATGCATCTTACTCAGTGATTATATAAATGTCTTCTTGCTAAGCAGTATTTATGTGGGTTGAAATTCTCAGGAGAATGAAACATGTGGCCCATTGGTGTAATCATTTTGCTTTAGGGATTAATGTCTGATCGATTAAACTGAACCAAATTTCTCCCTTAGGCCTTCATGCTTCCATATCACAAACTTGTGAATCCCAGCAGTAAAGAGGAGAAAGAACTAGTTTAATAATACGCTAGGAAGTACTGTCTAAGCTGAGTGCAGCAGTGCACACCTGTAATCCCAGTGACTCAGGAGGCTGAGGCAGGAGGATTCCAAGTTTGAGGCCAGCCTCAGCAATTTAGGGAGGCCCTAAGCAACTTAGTGAGACCCTGTCTAACAAGAAATGTAAAAATGACTGGGGATATGGCTCAGTGGTAAAGTGCCTCTGGGTTCAATCCCTGGTAACAGGAAAACAAGAAAAGGAAATGCTCTCTAGAATTTGGAGCCTCTGTGGTTCATCATCTCCAGAAAATAAACTATAAAGTTTATTTTTTATAAAAATAAAGCTTTCTTTGCATTTATTTATTTATTTATTTATTTATTTATTTATTTGGTGCTGGAGATTGAACTCAGGGGCACTAGACCACTGAGCCACATCCCCAGCCCTATTTTGTGTTTTATGTAGAGACAGGGTCTCACTGAGTTGCTTAGTGCCTCGCCTTTGCTGAGGCTGGCTTTGAACTTGCGATTCTCCTCTCTCAGCCTCCCTAAGTGCTGGGATTACAGGCTTGCGCCATCGCGCCCGGCTTGCTTTTTTTTTTTTTTTTTAATTTTTTTTCTTGTAGATGGACACAATCTCTCTAAATTTATTTATTTTTATGTGATGCTGAGGATCGAACCCAGTGACTCATGCATGCGAGGCAAACGCTCTACCACTGAGCTACAATCCCAGCCCCTATCTGTGACTTTCACAGGGGAGAAGAGAGATGAGAATCTTACTCTCTTGTTTTTGACTTTTCAACCAGGTTTAGGACTCAGGCTATTGCTCAATGGTATGATGCTTGCCTAGCATGTTTGAGGCCCTGGGTTTGATACTCAGTACTGTGAAGAAAACCAAAGACAAAAACAGTTTCCTAGTTTCCAGTCCTTTCCTTCACTGGCCTTTCACTTCCTATGTGGTGCTTCTGTGTAGTTCTGGCCTTTCTGGAGCCAGAACTCCAGAAGAATCACTTTTCTTAAATGTACACCTCCTCTGCAGGCACTGAAAATAACATTTCTTCACTTTGTTTAGTCAGTTACTTTTTATTTTTCTGCTTTCTTTCTTCCATAATATTGTTGCCATTGCCCCCCACCCCACCCCACAATCTTTTTAAAAATCTCTTTCCTATTCTCTTTTCATCCTGGATTTATGCCCCTTTTTAAGAAATAAAGTTTATCAAGTTATTGGATTTAAAGTAGGAGCTATAGTGAAGTTAAACTCAGTCCTTCATGAGTTCTAGGAACTGAGCTCAGGGTGCTCTACCACTGAGCTATACCCCTATCCCCAGTTCTTTGTGTTTTTGAGGGTCCTTCCATGTATTTAGAATTGTATATTTTTTTCTTTTTAAGTGAATGGAAAAAACCATCCAATAGGGTATATTTTCAGCAGGATTGAGTAAGTAATTTTTAGTCTTGATCTTTGAGGTTTTGTACCAAAAAATTGATATTGAATCTTTCCAGTGTAGTCTTTCTGTTTCAGACTTCTTGACATAGTTTATAATAGTGAAGATTGTTTTGTTTTGGTTCTGTGATCTTTATAGACACCTCAGGAACCTCTGGCATACCTTTTCCTCTCTCTCCTCTCATTCTTTTTTTTTTTTAAACTCTTTTTAGTTGTAGATGGACACAATGTCTTTCTTTTATTGTTTTGTATGTGGTGCTGAGGATCGAACCCAGGGCCTCATGCATGCGAGGCAAGCGCTCTACCACTGAGCCACAATCCCAGCCCCTCTCCTCTCATTCTTTAATAGAAGCATTATTTCCTATCCTGGGAAGAATAGGATTGATGAAACATTTGGGGTATTACTTAAAGAGAACTTCATTGTTATTCATGTTTGTCTTTACCTATTTTTCAAAAAAATTTTTTTTAGTTGTTGATTGACCTTTATTCATTTATTTATATGTAGTGCTGAAGATGGAACACAGTGCCTTCCACATGGAAGGCAAGTGCTCTACCACTGAGCTACATCCCAGCCCCTTTACCTATTTTATTTCTATAATTTTTAACCTGACAACTTAAGTGTTACTTTGTATACAAATCTGATCTTCATTTTCTAACTTCCCTGTTTTAACTCTTACTTCAATTGTATTTCTACTTCTCCTTTCTCTCTGTCTCTCACAGTGCTAGAGATCAGTATCTTTAGTCATACAACACTGCTTATTCTGATCTGGTGTCGGAGGTCTATATTGGTTTGTGATATCTTGCATTTGAGTATTACTGATGGGCATAGTTCACCTAGGAAGTCTATAGGTGTGGCTGAAAGTCTTTCCCTCCATCTTCCAAATTCTCATTAGAGGTCTAAAGGAGATGCTGGTCTCATGTACTGTTTGGATGTTAGCAGGCTACTTTCTGTTTTAGATTGAAATTGGGAATAAATGATTACTTTTAAATGTCTCATTTCCTCATATTTATTATTTTTTCCTTTCTTTCTTACATAATTAATTTTATGAAAAGGTTTAAATATGTTTTGATTCCAAAAGGGATCTGAATTATACTGAATGAGTTAAAAATTTTTCATGAACTGTGTTTTGTGTTTTCAGGTTCTGTTTTGGATATTATTAAGCATATCGTGGCAAAGGGGGAACACAAAAGTGGAGTCCTGGATGAACCAACCATTGCTACAATCCTTCGAGAAGTATTAGAAGGGTTGGAATATCTGCATAAAAATGGGCAGATTCATAGGTATGTAAAAGCTGATAGTCTTGTCTTTTGAATAGGGAGCAGTGCTATATCACATTATTGAGGGCAGTCTCATTCTTTTACAGAATTACTCATAGCTGTAAGTGTTGTCAAGGCTCTTTGTATCAATAGTTTCAGTACATTGTGGTTAGACTTTTAATTATATATCTGGTAAATATTAAGAAAGTTCCAAGTATTTCAATAAAATCAGAAAATATAAAACCAGGAAAAATTAGCAATTTCTTCCTGGGAGGCAGTTACTGATAACATTTGGAACATTGTTTTCCATTTTCCTTTATGTGCTTTAAAAATTCATAAGATAATACTGTGTATATCATTTTGTCTGTTACTTTTCTTGTTTTGTTTTCTATTTTCACTATTTTCCCAAATTATGAAAGTTCCTTATAAAATAGTATTGTTTTTATTAAAACTTTTTTTCCCTTTATTTTCTTTTTTTTTTTTTTATATTTTTTTTAGTTGTTGATGGACACAATGTCTTTATTTTATTGCTTTGTATGTGGTGCTGAGGATCGAACCCAGGGCCTCACGCATGCGAGGCAAGCGCTCTACCGCTGAGCTACAATCCCAGCCCCCTCCCTTTATTTTCAAATAGATATATAACCTGGTCCTAGTGCTGCTAAATGGATAGTGAGAGAGAGATTCTGAGTTATAGGGGTCTTTGAGCACTTTCCCAGGCCCATTATGTGGCTTGCCATATGGTGCAGATGGAGTTGTTATTCAATCACAGTTGCCATTACCTGTGGGAATGGAAGTCTTTTTGCTTGGGCTACATTTTAGTGCTGTGTGGGGTATTGGGACATACTGGGCCTAATGCTCTCCTTTGCTATTGGACAAAGGGCTGAGAGATATTAGGCCTGGGTTGCCCTCTGCTCTTGAATTAGAAGGCTTGAGATGCCAGCTGTGCCTACTGGTGTGGCTGATGAGGGTGGTATGGGCCTACCTGCTGCCCTTGGGGTGGGACAGGATATAAATTTACTTGATTTGGTTTTCATTGGTGACTCTGGTTCTGGAATAGTGGGCTCTTTTGCAACTAGAATAATGGAGTCTTGGGTGAGACCTCCTGCTAGTACTCTGCCAGGCTGCTCCTTTACTGCTCCTTTGATCAGAGAAAGCATGCTTGGGGCTTTTTTTGACCTATGCTTGTTAGTTTTCAGTTTCAGGGCTCTCAAGTGCCCAGTCTATGATGTAGAAGATTAAAAGAAAGCTCAGGAAACTTAATGGCCTGTTGCTTTTCAAGTCCTCAGGCCCTTAAACACTCTATCCTTCTCTTTTCACTTTTTAGAGTTCTTTTGTGATTGCTGAATTATACCTGGGAATTTTAGTTGTATTTAAAGAGAAGGAGCAGGGAAAAGTAAACTTATATCATTTTGTTTGGAATTGGAAAAAGTCCCTAGATTTGGGATGGCACCACAATTTGTTTTTAATCTATATTTCATTCCCGAGTTAAGATTCTGAGTGTAATATGACAAGTTTTTACATGTTATATGGGCCCATTCTCTGAATATTTTGTGTTTTATTGTTTTCAACATTGTAATAAACATCTTCCTCTGTGATTTTTATCTTTAAATCTAGCTTTCTATAAAGAGTCAAGGTGTCAAAGAGAGGACATTCTATAAAAAAAAAAAAAAAAGGCCACATCTTTTCAGAAATGTATAGATTTATGTCCGTATTAGCAGTTTATGTGAATGGTGGATTCATTGGACCCTTGCTACCCTTGCCTATTAAATTTTCAGTTTGCTAATTTTGATGAAGCAAGAATGGCATTAATTTTGGCATTCTGGATTATTAGTAAGGTTAAACATAGATTTGTATGGATTAAATTGCTATTTTTTCATGTGAAATGTTTGCTTGTGACTTTTGCCTGTTTTTCTTTGGGGATTTCACTGCTGCTTTGATTAGTCTGAACTTTTTGTGTGTTCAGAATGGTCTTTTCTCAGTCTTTGTCTTAGTTTTGCTAAAGATGTGCCGTTTGGGTCTTGGTCAACTTGCAGAATAAAGGGGCAAGAGGGAATGAGGTTGCCAGATTGTGATTAAAATCTTGAAAACAGGATGGGCTGATGGAAAATCAAGATGGGTTGGTTGGAGGATTGGCAATGCACTGACTTCCATACATACACACATCATTGAAGTCAAAGAGTAGTCAGAGTGGAGTGGTTGAATGGTTACCTAGAAAAATAGGAGGTTATGGTTAGAGAGTGGTAATTTTGTAGTTGACTCCATTTTGAAAAAAACAGACAAAAAATTGAGGAATTAGATGACTAAGGGGCAAGGGAGGAAGGAGGTCTGTAGAGGTGGCATCAGTGAACTGAGAAGCAGGGCATTGCATGATCATCTATGTGATTGTTGAAGTTTCTTAGAATAATGGCAAGATGATTTGGAAAGCAGGGCTTAGATGAACAACTGGGAAACTGAATGATGGCAGCAATAAAGAAGGAGAAAAAATGGTACAGGCGGATGGCAATGTCTGAAGGGAATTTCTTTTTTATTTTTTTAATATAATTATTTTATTTAAATGCGTTTCAAGTCATAGTACATATATAGAGCAACCATCATTACTATACCCATTCCCCTTTCCTTCCTCCCATCTCCCCCCTGCCGCATCCAGAGTTCCTCCATTTCTCCTATGTTCCCCATTCCCACTCCCCTTATGTATCATCATCCACTAATCAGAGAGAACACTCGGCTTTTGGTTTTTTGGGATTGGCTTACTTCACTTAGCATAATGTTCTCCAGTTCCATCCATTTGCCTGCAATGCCATAATTTTATTTTCTTTTATTGGTGAATAATATTCCATTGTGTATATGTACCACAGTTTTTTTATCCATTTATCTATTGAAGCATCTGGGTTGCTTCCATAGTTTTGCAATTGTGAATTGTGCTGCTATAAACATTGAAGTGACTGCTTTATTGTAGTGTGCTGTTTTAAAATCTTTAGGGTATAGGCCAAGGAGTGGGATAGCTGGATCAAATGGTGGTTCCATTCCAGATTTTTTAAGAAATCTCCATACTGCTTTCCAGATTGGTTGCACCAATTTGCAGTCCCACCAGCAATGTTTGAGTGTACCTTTTTCACCGCATCTTCGCCAGCACTTATTGTTGCTGGTATTTTGGATAGCTGCCATTCTGACTGGTGTGAGATCAAATCTGAGCGTAGTTTTGATTTGCATTTCTCTAATGGCTAGAGATGATGAACATTTCTTCATATATATATTTATTGATTGTATATCTTCTTCTGAGAGGTTTCTATTCAGCTCCTTAGCCCATTTATTGATTGGGTTGTTTGTTTTTT
>CM053413.1:20335714-20394490 GCA_028644305.1 Xerus rutilus
ACGTGTCTCTGTCTGGTTTTGGAATCAAGGTGATACTAGCCTCATAGAATGAGTTTGGAAGGGTTCCTTCTCTTTCTATTTCATGGAATAATTTGAGGAGTATTGGAATTAGTTCTTCTTTGTAGGTCTTGTAGAACTCGGCTTACAATCCATCTGGTCCAGGGCTTTTCTTGGTTGGAAGGCTCTTGATGGCCTCTTCTATTTCCTTGCATGTAATTGATCTGTTTAAGTCATGAATGTCCTCCTGGTTCAGTTTGAGTAGGTCATATGTGTCTAGGAATTTGTTGGTGTCTTCAGGGTTTTCTATTTTACTGGAATATAAGTTTTCGAAATAGTTTCTGATTATCCTCTGTATTTCAGCAGGGTCTGTTGTGATGTTTCCTTTTTTTATCACAAATTTTGGTATTTTGAATTTTCTCCCAAATTACTCCCAAATTTTTTCCTTCTTTTTGTTAGGGTGGCTAAGGGTTTGTCGATTTTGTTTATTTTTTCAAAGAACCAGCTTTTTGTTTTATCAATTTTTTGGATTGTTTCTTGAGTTTCAATTTCATTGATTTCAGCTCTAATTCTAATCATTTCCTGTATTCTACTTCTTTTGGCGTTGCTTTGTTCTTCTTTTTCTAGGGCTTTGAGTTATAGTGTCAAATCATTGATTTGTTGATTTTTTAGCTTTTTGAATACATGAGCTTAATGCAATGAACCCTCCTCTTAGCACTGCCTTCATAGTGTCCCAGAGGTTTTGGTGTGTTGTATCAGAGTTCTCATTTACCTCCAAGAATTTTTTAATCTCTTCCCTGATGTCTTCAGTTACCCATGCATTGTTCAATAGCAATTTATCGAGTCTCCAGGTGTTATAGTGGCTTCTTTTTTTAAAGCTGTCATTAATTTCTAGTTTCAGTCCATTATGGTCAGATAGAATGCAGGGTAGTATCTCTGTTTTTTTGTATTTACTAAGACTTGCTTTGTGGCATAGCATATGATCTATTTTGGAGAAGGATCCATGTGCTGCTGAGAAAAACATGTATTTGCTTGTTGAAGGATGGAATAGTCTCTATATATCCGTTAGGTCTAGATCATTGATTGTTCTATTAAGTCTTGTAGCTTCCTTGTTTAGTTTTTGGAAGATCTATCCAATGGTGAGAGAGTTGTGTTAAAGTCACCCAATACTATTGTGTTGGGATCTATTTGGTTCTTGAATTTGAGAAGGGTTTGTTTGACGAACATGGCTGCCCCATTGTTTGGGGCAGAGATATTTAAGATTGTTATGTCTTGTTGATGTATGATTCCTTTAAGCAGTATGAAATGACCTTCTTTATCCCTTTTCACTAATTTTGGTTTAAAGTCTTCTTTATCTGAAATGAGAATGGAAACTCCTGCTTGTTTACGCAGTCCATGTGAGTGATAAATTTTTTTCCATCCTTTCACCTTCAATCCGTGAGTATCTCTTTCCATGACATGAGTCTCTTGGAGGCAGCATATTGTTGGGTCTTTTTTTTTTAATCCAATCTGCCAGTCTATGTCTTTTAATTGCTGAGTTTAGGCCATTGACGTTCAATGTTATTATGGAGACATGGTTTGTATTTCCAGACATTTTGGTTTATTCTTAGTTTTTAACTTGACTTGGTTTCTCCTTTGATTGGCTTTCAGTGTAGCTCGTCCCTCTGCAAGTTTTCATTGTTGTTTATCATTTCCTCCTCATGGAATATTTTACCAAGAATGTTCTGTAGTGCCGACTTTCTTGCTATGAATTCTTTTGATTTTTGTTTATCTTGGAAGGTTTTTATTTCGTCATCAAATCCAAAACTTAATTTTGCTGGATACAAGATTATCGGTTGGCATCCACTGTCTTTTAGCGCTTGGTATATGCTTTTCCACGTTCTTTTTGCTCTCAGGGTCTGGGTTGAGAAGTCTGCAGTGATCCTAATTGGTTTCCCCCTTATGTAATCTGATTCCTGTCGGGGTCCTCCCAGCCAGGTATCAGTCTCCCCCCTCGGCCAGCGGGGAGGAGGGGAACCCCGGGAGTCCCTGACACGACGGCTGAGAATGGTAAAGTCGTCCGGCATGCAATTACCATGCCTGAGCCGGAGAGTTCTGTCTTAAGCAGGAACTGATTTATTGAGGAGAGATACAGGCTTATATAGAGGAGGGGGTAGGTGTCCTGTTACTGAGCTAAGAATGCGGAAGTGGGATGTACAGAGGCACTTAGATAGGAGAGTATTCATTGTCCATGTCTTGTCCACGAACACAGAAGCAGAGGTCAGCCAATAAGGGCGAGGTGATGTCTCTCCCGGGGCAGCGTGGTCAGGCCTGAGCTGGTAGCTCAGCGCCATTTTGTGGCATGCCTTTGCATATGTCCCCCACAATTCCTTTCTCTTGTGGCTTTTAAGATTCTCTCCTTGATCTGAATGTTAGGCATTTTCATTATGATGTGCCTTGGTGTAGGTCTGTTGTGATTTTGAACATTTGGTATCCTGTAAGCCTCTTGATTTTGATTATCCAATTCATTCTTCATATTTGGAAAGTTTTCTGATATTATTTCATTGAATAGGTTGTTCATTCCTTTGGTTTGGAATTCTATGCCTTCCTCTATCCCAAAAATTCTTAAGTTTGGTCTTTTAATGTGATCCCATAGATCTTGGATGTTTTGTTCATGGTTTCTTACCATCTTCACTGTGTGGTTAACTCTTTTCTCAAGGTTAAATATTTTATCTTCATTGTCTGAGGTTCTGTCTTCCAAGTGGTCTAATCTGTTGGTGATGCTTTCTGTTGAGTTTTTGATTAGGTTTATTGTTTCTTTCATTTCAAGGATTTCTGTTTGGTTCCTTTTCAGAATCTCTTATTGATATGACCTTTTACTTCCTGTATTTGCCTATGTATCTCTTTATCGAAGTGATCTTTTACTTCCTGTATTTGCCTATGCATCTCTTTATCGAAACGATCTTTTGTTGACTGGGCTTGCTCTCTTATATCATTCTTTAAGTCACAGAACATTTTAATTATGTACATCCTGAATTCATGATCTGTCATTTCTTCTGCTGTACTGACCATGGATTCTATTATTGAAGAATCTTGGTTTGTTTGAGTCATTTTCTTCCCTTGTCTTTTTCATGATGTTTGTGTGTCTTTCTTTCTAGCTCTGTTGATCCAAGTTGTTACAGTTTTTACTCCTATATGGGTACAGTTTCCCTGCAGGGTTTCAATATCACTCTTTTAAATGGGAGACCAATATTGGTTGATCACAATACAAGCAATATATAATTTCAAACCAAGTAGCTCCTAACAGCTCCCAAATACATTTACAGTTTAGTCACAATATATACCAATTATGAGTTCTTTTACAATCTACTATGTAGCCAATAAGTTTGCACAAGGGTCTATAGTTCCTATTGGTGGGCTAGGGACAGTGGAGGGTGGAGTGTAGGATAGAGTATTGGGGTAGTAGGAAGTGAGGATACGGTTATTAGATCTTAGAAAGCATGAAAAAGGAATCCAAGAGAAGTTGGCTATTACTAGAAAGAGTAACAGAGAGTTGAGGAAGACCAGTAAGGAGAAAGAAAAGAAGGATACAGCGAGGAGAGATGATAGCAAGAGAAATAAAACATATGCAAGTGGGAGAAACAAGACTATCTAGTACCACTCTAGTATTCAGTTCAGAAATCCCAATCTACTATATCCCACTGTATAACAAATATTTGGTTTCACAACTGTTGGGGATTAGAGGGTAGGAAAAGAGTGAGAGAGAAAAGAGGGAAGGAAAGAGCAGCGAAATAAAACAAAAAGATTAATAGAAATATTAGGAGAAAAAGATAAAGGATAAAATAAAAAATAAGAATAGAAGAAAATAAAAAACAATAAAATAAAAAATAAAAATAAAAGTCTCAGTGTAAATAAACAGGTATGGTTCCTTTCGCCTCCAGTAGGTGGCGTTGTTCGCTGCTTGCTGGACTTTCTCCGCTGGTGTTCTGGGTGTGGGTTTCAGAACAGGGTGAAACTCTGGGCCTCTGGTGAAAGCGCTGATTCATGGCGGTGGTGCCGCCAAAGTTTGTACCGAGTTGCTGTCCAATTCCCCCCTGAGACTGGGTTCCCCAGAGGCTCGAGGTAGCAGTCCCTGGTCTCCTGTTGGGTGGACGCCCGTGTAGGTTCCTTTGGGCAGATCTGGGCCCTCTGCGGCTCCTGCCGGTCCTCAGGAACTTTGGAGCGGAACTGGGGCGGGCCCAGGCCACCCTTGGGCTGAGCTGTCTCCGCTGACGTCTCTGGAGCATCTCGTACCCTGAATTTGTGCTCCCCATTGGCTACCAGCTGGGGCCGTGGGTCCACGAGAGCCACTGCTGTGGGCCCTGTGTGGTTGGGTGGGCGCTGGAGCCAGGTATCTCCTGTAGAAGCTGTCCCCAACCGGGGCGAGCCCTGGGCTGGGGCTCCGAGCCACCCGCAGCTGCTCTCCGCCTCTGCTGCTAAAGTCACGCTGTGGCAATGGCTGTTGTCTGGTGGCCCTGCTTACACGCGCAAGTGAAATTTCCTGTGGGGGTAGCTGTAGGGTGATGCCCAAAAGTTGGCTGGGAAATGGTATTACCACATTTTCAATCTTCGGTTCTGGCGCGACTGACCGCTGTGTCCATCTAAGCTGCCATCTTCCCCCTGATCTGCCAGAATTTTTCTTTTTAAACTGAATGTTTAATACCATGGATTCAAAGGAATTTTTGAGAGAGGATTACAATTCTACAAATATATTAGACATTTATGTGAAAGATGTTGCTTTTTTTTTTTTTTTTTTAACCCAAAGACGTTTCCCCTGTTTCCCTATCATTTCAGAGCAAAGAATAGTAATTACTACTTTCATGTATAAGCTGTTCCGTTGTGTTGGACAGTAATTATATCTTTTTATGTTTCACATCATCATTTGTACTATTTCACAGTGAAATTGTACTCTACTCAAAGTAGAGCCTAAAGAAGTTAGAACAAATAATAGTCAAATTCATATGAATGAATGCTAGAGGCCTAAGGATTTTTAAGTGCTGATTTAGTAACAAAATGTCTGAGTGGGGCTCAGTGGCACGCGTCTGTAATCCCAGCACTTAGGGAGGCTGAGACAGGAGAATTGCGAGTTCAAAGCCAGCCTCAGCAATGGCGAGGCCCTAAGCAACTCAGTGAGACCCTGTCTCTACATAAAACACAAAATAGGGCTGGGGATGTGGCTCAGTGGTTGAGTGCCCCTGAGTTCAATCCCCAGTACCAAAAAAAAAAAAAAGTCTTCTGGCACAAGCCTTATATTTATTCATATTATTAAAGCTAGAACAATAGAAATGATAGCCATTTTAAGGAAAAAAGAACTTAGGGACAAGGTCATTAAGTAAAATACATTTTAAATATAAATACCATATATTTCCTGATTAGTATCAAGTAAATATCTAATTATCCTGAGTTCAGATCTCAGAGAAAAATATCAGAAACAGTTACAAAGAAAGTGCTTTGCTTCATATTATCAGATTCATTTTTAAAACAATTGAGATCCTTTGGGAAAATTGTTTTAATTTTTCTTTTTATCAAAGACTTATTGGTCCTATGGTTGGTAATCCATGTATGTCTGCACTCTTTCAATCTACTTTGCCTTCATTTTATGGTTGGATTCTTTTTTTTTTTTCTTAAAGTATTTTTTAGTTATACATGGACACAATGTCTTTATTTTGTTTACTTATTTTTATATGGTGCTGAGGATTCAACCCAGTGCCTCACATGTGCGAGGCAAGCACTCTGCCATTGAGCTACAGCCTCAGCCCTGGTTGGATTCTTTTTTAAAAAATATTTTAAAAATTATGGATGGATCTTAATTTTATTTATTAATTTATTTATATGTGATGCTGAGAATTGAACCCAATGTCTCACACATGCTACCACAGAGCTACAACCTCAGCCCCTATTGGATTATTTTTTTTTTTAAATCTTTTTTTTTCTTTTTTTAATATTTTTTTTCTTAGTTGTTGCTGGACCTTTTTTTTTAAACATGTTTTTTAGTTGCAGTTGGACACAAATATCTTTATTGATTTTTTTGTGGTGCTGAGGATCGAACCCAGTGCCTCATGCATGCAAGGCAAGCGCTCTACCACTGAGCTACAATCCCAGCCCAGTTGATGGACCTTTTTATTTTTTATTTATTTATATGTGGTGCTGAGGATCGAACCCAGTGTCTCACGCATGCTAGGCAAGCGCTCTACCGCTGAGCCACCACCCCAGTCCCCCTATTGGATTCTTATATAGCTTTTCTAGTCTGTATATGACTAACACAAGGGAAATTGGAGAGTATATGTATGGCTCCAGTAAATATTTATAGATCCAGAGTAGAATTGGAGTGATGATACAGAGTGTACACTATTATCTCAGGCTTGAGCTTCTAAATTGGAGAGTGAGGCTGGCCACAAAGCATGGAGGAGGCCAGAAAAGAAATCCATGCCTGGCTAGGTCACCATGACCAAGACCTGACGGGAACCTGTTGAGAAGTTGGGAAAGTGTTGTGGTAGCCAGAACCCATCTCTACCTTGAACACCCAGCTGGTTGCCTGTAGGGCTACCCAAGCCCTGCCTACCCACAACCAGAGTCCAAATGGCAATCTGATTGGTTTCATTTATAATGTATATAAAATAAAATTATATATAAAATAAGAGGAAGGAAAAGCAAATGGTATGGTTTTCCGTTTTTAAATTAGTACATTGTAATTATATAGAATAATGGATTTTATTGTGACATTTTCAAACATGCAAATAGCATATTGTAATCTTATCCTGGTCTTCACTTTCAAAAGATAGTTTTTTGGAATATAGAATTCTTAGTTGATAAACTTAATTCTTTAGCACTTTGAACATGTCATCCCACTAACTTCTTGCTTCCATTGTTTTAATGTCAAATCAGCTGTTAATTGTGTTGACCCCCCACACACATACAGCCCACCTGCAAACACACATACATACTGAGTTGTTTCTGTCTTACTGTTCTCAAGATGTTCTCTTTGTGTTGGGTTTTAACAGTTTGTGTGGCTTGTAGGTCTAAATCTCTTTGCATTTATCCTACGTATGTTTCATTGAGCTTTTGAATTTGTAGATTAATGTTTTCCTTTTAAGGAGTATTTCTGTTGTTCTGTAAACTCTCGTTCCATCTATGTTAGCATGTTTGGTTTTGTCCTACATATCTTTGAGGCTCTAATTTTTTTTTTTCTTCTCTATTTCTTAGATTGATAATTCTATCTTTAGGTTTAATGAGTCTTTTGCAGTCTTGAACCTGCTATTGAACTCTTCCGGTAGATTTTTCATTTCAGTAATCGTGTGTGTGTGTGTGTGTGTGTATTTTTGGTACTGAGGATTAAACTCAGGGGCTCTCAACTACTGAGCCACAACCCCAATATTTAAAACATTTTTATATCAGCATTAAGAATCTTTGTTGCTTCTTTATCTTATGCTTTCCTTTACTTCTTTAAATGTGATTTCCTTTGATTCTTTGAACATAATTTATGTATAGTAAATGATATCAAGTCTTTCCTAAATCAATATCTGGGAACACTCAGGTCATTTCTATTAATTGCACGTTTTTCTAGAATATGGACTACAGTTTTCATTTATCTTTGCAAGTCTCTTGTTTTTCTGTTGGAGAACTGGAAATTTTAGATGTAATTTTGTAGAAACTCTGGATTCTGAATTTTTCCCTCCTGCAGGTTAGTGTTCCAGTCCCCCCACCCCTGCCCCTTAATTAACTTGCCTGGGACAAATCTGTGAAATTTGTTCTCCCCTGTGGTATGTAGTCATTGATATGATTTCTCTGCTTAGTTTGTTTTGTGATTGTTTAAATTCTTTTTATTTAAAGTGTGGTTTCCTAGGGGTTACTCTATGTTCCTCTAACTGAATACTCAGCCAGTGAATAGCTAGAGGTTGTGATTATATATCAGGAGCCACTAAGGTTTTTTGTTTTACCAGGATCTTCCTATGAATTTAGAAATGAGCATTTTCAAAGTTCTGATTTCCAGTTTACCTGGGTTTCCTAGCCTTTTATTTGGCGGAGGGCGGAGAGCAGGGAACCGGGGATTGAACTAAGGGGCACTCAACCACTGAGCCACATCCCCAGCCCCTGTTCCGTATTTTATTTAGAGACAGGGTCTCACTGAGTTGCTTAATGCCTCAGGAGCTGCTGAGATTATAGGTGTGTGCCACCGTGCCTGACCCTGAACCAGGTCTTTTTGAGTCTTCTGTGTTCTTGTGTGCATCTTTAGGGTTGGCCAGAAGTATGTGACTAGCAAAGGCCTCTTTGTCTCTGTTGTGCATGTGTGTATCTTCAGTTAGGATATTTTTGTCTCAATCTGGACTGAAACCACGGGCTACAGAGATATCGATCCTTTTTTGTTGGCCAATCTTGAAAAAAGTCATTTCCACTCACATTGTCACTGAGTATAGATGTTGCCCACCATTTCTCATCACGAGAGCACCTCAACTCTGACAGAAAAACTGCCAGTCATCATGATGTGTCTACCTTAGAGGAACTTCCACACAGACTGAGGTGGGGCTTGTCCCAGACCAGAACACCATGGAATCCCACTGTTTTTATCTGTGATGCAATAGTGTTTTGAAACATAAATGTTTCTCAGGTTAATTTCCAAAGCACTGAAATGGTTGTTTTGTCCAATTTGTTCAACTGTAAGGTTGATTTTTAGGGGGGAAGTTTACCAATTTCCTCACTGAATTGTATCTAGAAGATCCACTCCTCCACATGTATTTTCTTGTCTTGAGATTGTCTTAAGAAGAAATATGTTTTTGCAAGTAAATATATGGATCTGGAGATTCTCAGGCTAAGTGAAATAAGCCAGACCCCAAAAGATAAAGGTTTAATGTTTTCACTGATGTGTGGAAGCTAATGTACAATATGGGGAAAGAAGAGAAGAATAGATATTCAGTAGATTAGACAAAGGGGAATGAAGGGAAAGGCAGGGGATAGGAAAAGGAAAGACAGTGGAATGAATGTGAAATAATTTTCCTATGTACGTATATGAATACACCATAATGAATTCCACCATCATGTATGTCCATAAGAATGGGGTCCTAATTAGAATAAGATATATTCCACACTTGTATAATTATATTAAAATGAATTCTATATAATTAAAAAGAATCAATAAAATTAAAAAAGAATAAATACATTTTTGCTCTATCTAAAGAAATGCATAAAGAAAATCTCTAAAGAAACAAGATTTTAGCCGGGCGCGGTGGCTCAAGCCTGTAATCCCAGCACTTAGGGAGGCTGAGACAGGAGAATCGTGAGTTCAAAGCCAGCCTCAGCAATGGCGAGGCGCTAAGCAACTCAGTGAGACCCTGTCTCTACATAAAACACAAAATAGGGCTGGGGCTGTGGCTCAGTGGTCGAGCACCCCTGAGTTCAATCCCCAGTACCAAAAAAAAAAAAAAGAAACAAGATTTTAGTTTTTCATATATATTATATATAACTTATATATATATAAGTTATATATATATATAATTTTTTGTGTGTATAGTGCTGGGATTGAACCCAGGGCCTTGTGCATGGGAGGCAAGCACTCTACCAACTGAGCTGTATCCCCAGCCCTATATTTTGTATTCTTTTTTTTTGTTCTACCCCCTAGTTCATTCCTTATTTTTTAAAATTTATTGGTATACATGATAGCAGAATGTATTTTGATACATTGTACACAAATGGAGCACAACTTTTCATTTCTCTGGTTATACACAATATAGAGTTACACCATATGTGCAGTCATACATGCACCTAGGGTATTTTTGTCCATCTCATTCCACCATCTTTCCTGCCCCTGTCCCATTTCCTCCTTTAACTCCCCTTTGACCAAAGTTTCTCCATTCTTTCCATGCCCCCTCCTACATTATAGATTAGCATCCACTTATCAGAGAGAACATTGAGCTTTTAGTTTTTTGGGGATTGGCTTATTTCGCTTAGCATGATGTTCTCCAACTCCATCCTTTTACCTGCAAATGCCATAATTTTATTCTCTTTTATTGCTGAGTAATATTCTATTGTGTATATATACTTCATCTATTGAAGGGCATCTAGGTTGGTTCCACAGTTTAGCTATTGTGAATTGAGCTGCTATAAACATTGAAGTGGCTGCAGCACTGTAATATGCTGTTTTTAAGTCCTTTGGGTATAGACCGAGGAGTGGGACAGCTGGGTCAAATGGTGGTTCCATTCCAAGTTTTCTAAGAAATCTCCATACTGCTTTCCTGATTGGTTGCACCAATTTTCAGTCCCACCAGCAATGTATAAGTGTGCCTTTTCCTCTACATCCTCACCAACACTTGTTGTTTGTATTCTTTTTTTTTTTTTTTTTTTTTTTAAATATTTTTTTAGTTGTAGATGGACACAATGTCTTTATTTTATTGCTTTGTACGTGGTGCTGAGGATCGAACCCAGGGCCTCACGCATGCAAGGCAAGCGCTCTACCGCTGAGCTACAATCCCAGCCCTGTTGTTTGTATTCTTGATAACTGCCATTCTGACTGGTGTGAGATGAAATCTTAGTTTTGATTCGCATTTCTCTAACTGCTAGAAATGTTGAACATTTTTTTGTATATTTGTTGATTGATTATATATCTTCTTCTGAGAAGTTTCTATTCAGCTCCTTAGCCCATTTATTGATTGAGTTGTTTGGTCTTTTCGTGTTAAGTTTTTGAGTTCTTTATATATTCTGGAGATCAGTGCTCTATCTGATGTGCGTGTGACAAAAATTTGCTCCCGGAATGTAGGGTTTGTGTTCACTTCATTGATTGTTTCTTTTGCTGAGAAGAAACTTTTTAGTTTGAATTCATCCCATTTATTGATTCTTGCTTTTATTTCTTTCTCTTTAAGAGTCTTGTTAAGGAATTCGGGGCCTAATCAGACCCCGAATGATGAAGATTTGGGCCTGCTTTTTCCTCACTTAGGCACAGGATCTCTGCTCTAATTTTTAGGTCCTTGATCCACTGTGAGTTGAGTTTTGTGCATGATGAGAGATAGGAGTTTAGTTTCACTTTGCTGCATATGGATTTCCAGTGTTTCCAGCACCATTTGTTGAAGAGGCTATCTTTTCCAATGTATGTTTTTGGCACCTTTGTCTAGTATGAGACAACTGTATTTATGTGAGTTTGTCTCTGTGTCATCAATTCCATACCATTGGTGTACATGTCTATTTTGGTGCCAATACCATGCCACTTTTTGTTATTACAGCTTTGTACTATAGTTTTAGATCTGGTATTGTGATGCCTCCTGCTTCACTCTTCTTGCTAGGATGGCTTTGGCTATTCTGGGTCTCTTTATTTTTCCAAATGAATTTCGTGATTGCTTTTTCTATTTCTTTAAGGAATGGCGTTGGTATTTTAATTGTAATCACATTGAATCTGTATAGCACTTTGGGTAGTATGGTCATTTTGACAATATTGATTCTGCCTATCCAAGGGCATGTGAGATCTTTCTATTGTCTAAGGTCTTTTTCAGTTTCTTTCTTTAGTCGTCTGTAGTTTTCATTGTAGAGATCTTTCACCTCTCGTTAAATTAATTCCCAAGTTTTTTTTTTTTTTTTTTGAGGCTATTGTAAATAGGGTAGTTTTCCTAGTTTCTCTTTCAGAGGATTCATTGCTGATGTATAGAAATGCATTTGATTTATGGGTATTGATTTTATATCCTGCTACTTTGCTGAATTCATTTATTCTAGAAGTTTTCTGGTGGAATTTTTTGGATCCTCTAAGTAAAGAATCATGTCGTTGGCAAATAATGATAGTTTAACTTCTTCTTTTCCAATTTATATCCCTTTAATTTCTTTTTTTTTAATATTTTTTTTAGTTGTCAATGAATCTTTATTTTATTTATTTATATGTGGTGCTGAGAATTGAACCCAGTGCCTCACACATGCCAGGCAAGTGCTCTACCACTGAGCCACAACCCCAGCCCCTCCCTTTAATTTCTTTTGTCTAATTGCTCTGGCTAGTTTCAAGGACTATGTTGAATAGAAGTGGTGAAAGAGGGCATACTCGTCTTGTTCCTGATTTTAGAGGAAATGCTTCCAAGTTTTCTGCATTTAGGGTGATGTTGGCCTTTGGTTTTGCATAGATAGCTTTTACAATGTTGAGGTATGTTCCTACTATCCCCAATTTTTTAGTGTTTTGAACACGAAGAGGTGCTGTATTTTGTCAAATGCTTTCTCAGCACCTATAGAGATAATCATATGATTCTTGTCTTTAGTTTATTGATGTGATGAATTATGTTTATTGATTTCCATATGTTGAACCAACCTTGCATAACTGGGATGAAACCCACTTGATCGTGGTGCAATTTGCAGAATTTTATTGAGAATTTTTGCGTCGATGTTCATCAAGGATATTGGTCTGAAGTTTTCTTTCTTTGACATGTCTTTGTCTGGTTTTGGAATCAGGGTGATACTAGCCTCATAGAATGAGTGTGGAAGAGTTCCTTCCTTTTCTATTTCATGGAATACTTTGAGGAGTATTGGTATTAATTCTTTGAAGATCTTGTAGAACTCGACTGAGAATCTGTCTGGTCTCGGGCTTTTCTTAGTTGGTAAGCTTTTGATGGCTTCTTCTATTTCTTTGCTTGAAATTGATCTGTTTAAGTTGTGTACGTCCTCCTGATTCAGTTTGGGCAGATCATATGCCTCTAGAAATTTGTTGGTGTCTTCGGAATTTCCTATTTTAATGGAGTATAGATTTTGAAAATAGTTTCTTATTATTTCCTGTATTTCAGTAGTGTCTATCATATTTCCTTTTTCATCTTGAATTTTAGTAATTTGAGTTTTCTGTCTCCTTTTCATTAGGGTGGCTAAGAGTTTATCAATTTTATGGATTTTTTTCAAAGACTCAGCTTTTTGTTTTGTCAATTTTTTGAATTGTTTCCTTTATTTCAATTTCATTGATTTCAGCTCTGATTTAATTATTTCCTGTCTTCTACTTCTTTTGGTGTTGATTTGTTCTTCTTTTTCTAGAGCTTTGAGATGTAATGTCAGGTTGTTTATTTGTTGACTTTTTCTTCTTTTAATGAATAAGCTCAATGCAGTGAACTTTCCTCTTAACACAGTCTTCATAGTGTCCCAGAGATTTTGATATGTTGTATCAGAGTTCTCATTTACCACTAAGAAGTTTTGTATCTTCTCCCTGATGTCTTCTGATATCCAAGTGCTATTCAATAGTGTATTATTTAGTTTCCAGGTGATGGCGTAGCTTTTATTTTTTATTTTATCATTAATTTCTAATTTTATTCCATTATGGTCTGATAGAATGCAGGGTAGTATCTCTGGTTTTTTCTATTTGCTAAGAGTTGGTTTGTGGCATAAGATATGGTCTGTTTTAGAGAAGTATCCATGTGCTGCTGAGAAAAAAATGTATTCACTTGTTGATGGATGAAATATTCTGTATATGCCTGTTAATTCTAAATTATTGATGGTATTATTGAGTTCTGTGGTTTCTTTGTTTAGTTTTTGTTTGGAAGATTTGTCCAGTGGAGAGAGAAGTGTGTTAAAGTCACCCAGTATTATTGTGTTGTAGTCTATTTGATTTCTCCAAATTGAGAAGTGTTTGTTTAATATACATGGGTGCTTCGTTGTTCAGGACATAGATATTTATGATTGTTATGTCTTCTTGATGTATGGTTTCCTTAAGCAGTATGAAATGTCCTTCTTTATCCCTTCTGACTATCTTTGGTTCGAAGTCCGCTTTATCTGATAGGAGGATAGAAACCTCTGCTTGTTTTTGCGGTCCATTTGAGTGGTATGTTTTTTCCCATCCTTTCACTTTCAGTCTGTGGATGTCTTTTTCTACGAGTCGAGTCTCTTGAAGGCAGCATATTGTTGGATCTTTTTGTGTAATCCAATCTGCCAGTCTATGTCTTTTGATTGATGAGTTTAGGCCATTAACATTCAGTGTTATTATTGAAATATGGTTTGTATTCCCATTCATTTTGGTTTATTTTAGGTTTTTAACTTGATTTGGTTTATCTTTTTATTGGCTTTAAGCTTTTGTTTATCCTGGAAGGTATTTATTTTGTCATCAAATATGAAGCTTAATTTTACTGGATATAAGATTCTTGGTTGGCACCCATTTGCTTTCAGAGCTTGGTATATGTTGTTCTAGGATCTCCTGGCTTTGAGGGTCTGGGTTGAGAAATCTGCTGAAATCCGAATTGTTTTCTCCCTGTATGTGATTTGAACCTTCTTTCTTGCAGCTTTTACAATTCTATCCTTATTGTGTATGGTAGGCATTTTCATTATAATGTGCCTTGGTGTGGCTCTGTTGTAGTTTTGTACATTTGTTATACTGTAAGCCTCTTATATTTGATTTGTGTATTCATGTCTGGGAATTTTTTTCCAATTTATTTTTCATGTTTGGGAAATTTTCTAATACTATTTCATTGAAGAGATTGTGTATTCCTTTGGTTTGTATCTCTGTGCCTTCCTCTATCCCAATAATTCTTAGATTTGGTCTTTTGATGTTATCCCATAGTTCTTGGATGTTCTGTTCATGGTTTTTTACCATCTTCATTGTATGATCAACTTTATTTTCAAGATTATATATTTTGTCTTCATTTTCTGAGATTTTGTCTTCCAAGTTATCTAGTCTGTTGTTGATGCTTTCTGTTGAATTTTTTATTTGGTTTATTGTTTCCTTCATTTCAAGGATTTCTGCTTGTTTTTTTTTTCAGAATCTATCTCTTTGTTTTTTTTTTTTTAATATTTTTTTAGTTGTAGTTGGACACAATATCTTTGTTTATTTGTATGTGGTGCTGAGGATCGAACCCGGTGCCTCATGCATGCGAGGCAAGCGCTCTACCACTGAGCTACAATCCCAGCCCTATCTCTTTGTTGAAGTAATCCTTTGCTCCCTGTATTTGCTCTCTTATCTCTTTGTTGGAGTGTTCAATGGTTTCTTGTATTTGCTCTCTACTCTATTAGAGTGACCAATTGTTGCCTCTATTTACTCTCTTACATTATTCTGTGCTTCACAGATTATTTTAGTTATGTAGGTTCTGAACTCCCTCTCTGACATTTCATCTCCTGTGCTGTCAGTGGGTTCTGTTGCTGTAGCACCTTGGTTTGTTTGGAGCATTTTCTTCCCTTGTTTTTTCATGTTCATGTGTTTTCCCCTCTAGCAGTGCCGATCTGAGGTATTACAGTTTCTACCCTATAATCTTGTAGTGTCCCTACAAGTTATCAATACCTCACTTCTGGTATAACTGGGCCTGCAGGGACCTCCAGGATGATCTTCCTGGTCCTGGCTGTTGTCTCTAGAAGGAAGTAGGCAGGGACAGGCCCTGGTTGGTAGATGGAGCGGGGGCCGGGGAGGGACCCCATCCAAGTTGGGTCTCCTCCTCCATGTAAGGTCTGCTCCGCCTCCTAGTTCTTTCCTCATTATGTCACATTTCCTTCTCTGCTGCTTTCTAAATGCCTGATTGCTATTATTTTTTAAAGTATCCTTATATGTAAAAGACTGTCCTTTGGGCCGCTTTTGCATGAGTTGCTGCTGGGCAGCAGCAGCTCAGAGCTGTTGGGGAGCGGGCACAGGGCGGAGGCAATGTCTAGGGGGCCCTCTCCTTTCTCTACCTGCTGAGCGTGGGGTGACAGCCCTATATTTTGTATTCTTAAAAACTAATTTCTAAATAAGAAAAAGTATACATTGCAACATGGATACTTTTGCATATACATTGCGTGCATGGATAATGTGTTACTATTATTAATTTCACTTTGCAAGTAATGAAAATGAGCCTTATTAAGTTAGGGGATTTGCTTAAGCTTACAAAATGGGTCTGTAAAGGTTATTGGGCTGGGGCTCTGGCTCAGTGTCACAGTGCTTGCCTAGCATGTGTGAGGCACTGGATTTGATCCTCTACATCACATAAAAAATAAAATAAAAGCATTCTGTCTATACACAACTACAAAAAATATTTTAGAAAAGTTTTTCAGTGGCTCATAAACTAATTTCAAGGATCATTCTGAGTAGGAATTTCAAAGATATTTTTGGCAGTGATTTTATGTCAAAGTAATGCTCTTTAAATGACAGCCTCTTAGATAACTGTTATAAGGGGTGATGCTCAATTATTTAATTGAGAACTGACACACTGAACAAAATCGATGTTGCAGTCATACAAAGTAAAGCTGTCTGTGCCTGAACTTAATATTAATTTTATTCCTTTTCTAACCCTTTTTATCTATTTTATTCTTTCTCTAAAAATATAACCCTTTTATTCTTTTTATGTAGGTTAGTGTTTCTTTTTTTTTTTTTTTTTGGGTACTGGGGATTGAACTCAGGGGCACTTGACCACGGAGCCACATCCCCAGCCCTATTTTGTGTTTTATGTAGAGACAGGGTCTCACTGAGTCGCTTAGCGCCTCGCCCTTGCTGAGGCTGGCTTTGAACTCGCAATTCTCCTGTCTCAGCCTCCCTAAGTGCTGGGATTACAGGCTTGAGCCACCGCGCCCGGCTAGGTTAGTGTTTCTGATGCATATCATTTTTCTCTCTGTAGAACTTTTTTTTAAACACTTTTTGCAAGACAGATATTGAGTTCCTTAATTAAGAATTTCTTAATTCTTGTCTAAGAAAGTCTTTATTTCACTTTTGAAAGATAATTTCACCAGATATAAATTGTAAGTTGGTGGGGCTTTCTCTGATCACTAAATATTTCACTTTTACTGTCTTTTTACATGCATGGTTTCTTGAAGAGAAGTTGGATGTAATTTTTTTTTTGCTCTCCTATAATAATTAAAATGTTTTCTTTGGCTTGTTTCAAGATTTTTGTCCCTGTTTGCTATCTTTGGGTTTCCCTAGAGACTTCTTAAATAAAGTCCAAGATATGAAGATCTTTCACTTATAATCCCTTAAAATTTCATAGAAGTATTTATTTGGACAGAATCATAATGCTCAATTTATCTGGCAGTTGAGGAAAACCCCGATCTCCATTGTAACTACCCAAAAGAAGACGGTATTAGAGACAGAATGTACCTCACTTGCGCATTCTGCTGGTCCTTCATATCAGCTAACCTGCAAATTAGCATCCTTTGATGGGAGTCAAAAGTATTAGGCTGGGCTGGGATGTGGCTCAATGGTAGAGCACTTGCCTAGCACGTGTGAGGCACTGGGTTTGATCTCCAGCACCACATAAAAAAACTAAATAAACAAAATAAAGGTATTGTGTCCATCTGCAACTAAAAATATTTAAAAATAAAAGTATCAGGCTGCATATTGGAAACTGTCTAGCAAGCTGTGACATTTTCTATTGGGAGCCCTATAGCTCTAATGATCCCTTTGAATTGCAATTCTTTGTGATTGGAGGTATATTATTGGGACGCACATATTCAGGATTGTTATTTTTCTGATCAATTTTTCCTTTTGTTATTACATAGTGATCCCTTTTACTCCTGAAAATGTGCGTATATTAAAGACAATCATGTTTTATTTTAACATAGTATATCTTTCAAGTATATCTTTCATTGTGCTCAATCTTCCCTGTGTCCGGGCTTTATTAAAGGTCCACTTGTAGTTCCTAGCCTTAAATTAGCCCAGTGCTATGTTTAGGTGTAAGTATGAAATTGAGCCCTCTACCCAATTGGGCATTATCTTTGTTCCATCTCTCAAGACTTACTGTTCTGCCTTTTAAACGTCTCTTTCATTTCTTAACTGTGAGGACTTCTTTGTTCCATGTTCATCTACTTGGTAATTTTTTTTTTTTTTGTAATTTTTTCAGGATTTCTTTGTTGTAGTGAAGGGCATGTTTGGGGGCAGGGTCCTGGGAAGTAGTAATGACAGGGTCTGCTTTCTATGCAGTTGTGCTATATTGTTTGGAATGGGAATTTTCTATCTCATATCCCACACCCACATGCCCAGGAGAGCTCTACCATGAGCTCTATTACCAGCTCTGTTTATTTTTTTATTTCAAGACAGGGTATCAAAAAAGTAGGGTCTTTTTGCTAATTTGCCCAGGCTGGCCTTGAACTTGTGATCCTCCTGCCTCAGCCTCCTGAGTTGCTGGATTACAGCTGTGCACCAGCATACCCAGCTTCTTATCTCACACTTTAAATTAGAGATTCAACCTTTCATACACAGTGGAATCACCTGGAAAGCTTTAAAAAGTAATGCTGTTTGGTCTACTTACAGAAATTTGTTTAATTGGTCTGGAATAAAGCCATGGCACTGAGGCTTTTAAAAGCTCCCCTGGTAATTCTTTGCCAAGGCAAAGAACTACTACTTAGACTTAAGCAGTGACCACTGTGAAATATACTGAGACTTACACAGGCTTAGGAGAAAATTGTATTTGGATGTAGAGGTGGATATTTTTAGTAGGTTTTGCTACTTCTTGTATGTTTAAGGTCCAGTTGTTACTGTAGGTCGATTTGTGGGTCTGCCTGCTAAATCAGAGCGCATCATTTTCTTCCATTTCTACTGTATTCCCTTGACCCCCTAGGCTTTGGAGATTTTGATTAGGATAAACATTTCTTTAAATTAGACTTTTTTTTCCTCTGTGTCTTTCTACCCAAATATTTTTCCCATTAAGGAGATTAGCTCTAACAGAAATGTTGGATATTTTAAGATGCTTAAATGTAGTATTGGTTTTGATTCATTGCTTTTCTTGACCTTTTTTCAAGTTTTCCATAAACTGTGCCTATTGATGAGTAATAAAAATGTTATGAGCACAAATTTGTGTTCTGTACTTACAAGAAAGCCAAGCATTTCTATGATATTCTTTTTAATTTTAGGAAGAATGTGTAACTTTTGGGCAGCAGTGACATGTGAGAAATGACAGTAAGCAGTGAAAAACAAAACTCACTATTCTTGCTAAATAAGAGTAGGTGGATGATTCAACTGTTGGGGCTGCTGAGCTGCTTGATGATTGTTTATGACAGAGTAAAAACATTCTTTAACCTGAGGCCTTAGATTGTTTTCCAGATATATAGTTAAAGATGTTTTTCCTTTAAAGGTTTATTGTCCTGTTGTGTGTGAGGACAGACTGTGGCATATTTGATTATCCAGTGGGCCATGATTTTCCTCTGCTTTTATTCCTGGAGGCTGTTCTGCAGATTGTACTTTTGGCTCAAAAGGGAAATGTAATTGATTATCTGGAGAATTAATCAGGAAAAATAGACAAAGTGCAGGCTTTACTGAAAAATGGACTACTATGTTTTCACTTAAGAATGACAGAAACTTACAAAGCATTTGTATAGGTAATACCTCTACTTGGCTTAAAATATTCAAACAGCACAAGATGGTGGATGGTAAAAAGCAAATCTTTTCAGCTTCACCTGTGCTGACTTATGTTGATACCATATACCTTGATATGATGTGATAAAAATGACACTCATGGGTTTCCTTCCAAACCCATAACGCCAGTTTAACCATGAGAAAAACATCATATAAATTTATCAGAAGAACGTTTGACAAAACACTTGACTATTACTTCTCAGAACTGCCAAGGACATCAAAAACAAGGACAGGGTAAACCCAGCTATTCATTAGTTATACATAGTATTTCATGATATGGATGAGATGTGTCACAGCTTAGTTGGTTTCTTACTGATGCATTGGTTAGATTGCTCCCATTCTTTGACTGAAGTATATTAGTTTATAACTCTAACATGTGGAATGAAGTAGGAGGTCAATGATGGGGGTTGGGGCAAGAGGGAGGGTACAATCTAGAGTGGTTTTTTTTTTTTTGTTGTTGTTGTTTAGTTTACATTTCTTATTTACTTATTTTGTTGATAATCCACTTTTTTCCAGAAGAGAATTTGAGTCAGGTGATGTCTTGCATAGTTATTTAAATCTGTTTGACGATTATCTGCGAGGTGCCAAATAAGATATAGGTCCAGATGTAGCTCAGGGTGAAATGGGGAGGCACACCTGGAAATATAATCATATAGTAATACACTGTGATAACACTGTAATACAACCTGCTGTAAAAACAGAGGAGGGAGTGGCTATCTATACCTCCTGCTCCCTGCTTTTGATGAGCTCAGAAAAGGGAATTGGAAGTTAGTGGTTGACTCAGTTGGATGGTTTTTGTCACTAAAGGAAGGGAATGTCCTGAATTCTTTCCTGTTTGTAGTATCTAAAGTCAAGAGACTCTAGGTTCATGGAGCAAAAGCAACTCAGCCTCCACTCTATTGAATCAGCCTCTGAGAAAACACTTGTAACTTGCTTGGATTTCTGAGTAGTATACAACACTCAAGAACACAGTTTCCTTATGCTTCATTGTAGATCCAGGAAAAGCATTATATGCTGTGGTATGATGCTGCTGCACACAGTTGTGAAAGGGTTTTATTGTTTGCCAGAGAATGGTTATGTCTAAGAATGGAGGAAAAAGGGACATGGACAGGAGGAAATGACGTGTGTTTTTCTGGCTCCTTTTCCTGACAGACAAAGCCTTCCTCCCTGAGCTGGCCTTGCTTTTCTTTCTTATCTAGCCTTAAGGACTGCCTTCCTTTTGTTTATTTAATCATATTTGTTTTAATTGCAAAATGACTACATGAGTACATGCTTAGAAGATATTTGAACACTGTTCCCCTTGACTTCAGCCCCACTCATTGCCATCGAAGAAACCATTAAAGGGTATGTGTGTGTGTGTGTAAGTAAATGTAAGTAAAATAGTCATATAAAATGCACTGTCCTATTTGACTTGTTCATTTAAAATGTGTGTTAGAAGGCATTTCATATCACAGTCTGTTGATGGACATTCTGTTTCATGGATGTAGCAGAATTAAATTTAACCTTTCCACTATAGCTGGCTGTCTAGGTCATTGCCATTTATTGTTGTTAGTTATTATGAACAGGGGTGCAGTGGAATTCCTGTGTATATTGTGAGACACACACACACACATTTAGTTGTAAGTGGACATAATACTTTCATTTTATTTATTTTTATGTGGTGCTGAGGATCGAGCCCAGTGCTAGGTGAGCACTGTACCACTGAGCCACAACCCTAACCCCGATTGTGAGAATTTTTCTAGGTTATCAAGAAATGGAGTTCCTTTTCTTAGGATTTAGGGATTTTTAATTTTATCATACTCTACTGACACATTGGTATATCAAAGAAAACAAGTTGTAGATTTAAATGGATAGTATAATGTCATTTATACTGGTAGAAATGTCCATGTAAGCCATAGGTAATATATTTGTTAATTTGACTAATAACAGTTGACAACTTTGGAGAGAATACTTGACTTGAGAAAGATGGTCAAAGGACTTTGATCTTCTTAATGATATTTAAAATTTTTTATAATAAGAATGTATTCCTGTATTACTTGAGTTGTTATAAATAGTTATTGATAAAAGTATAGTGGGGTCTGAATAATTTATATGTCTTTATGCTATAAGCACAGAATAGTCCCTATTTTCAAGTGCATGTTGATTATTTTAACAAAATTGATCAGTTAGGAGTTATTGGGTGGGTTTTTGAGGTTCCAGAGAGAGAATGATCTAGTATTTTTAAAAAGTATTTCATAGAAAAGTTAGTATTAGGTGAGAGTAGATGCAGGTCATGTTCTTTGGCCACTGTTATCCCAATCAAGAATATTTAACCACCTTAAGTTTTCTAGATATTATAAGAAGAAACTATACCTTATTGTGGTCTTCTGTTATTAGATTCTGACACAGTGACTAAAATTTTAAAAAGTTTACTATTGGCCTTAATACCCTTTAATACAAAATAAAATATTTAAATATTGCTTGTGTTGTGTAAATACAGTAAACAATTGCTTAAAGTATGTTACTCCAAAGAATATGTTTTTTGAGATGTGACTTTTTTTCCTTAAAGAGATGTGAAAGCTGGAAATATTCTTCTTGGAGAAGATGGGTCAGTGCAGATTGCAGGTAATGATTAGTATTTTTTTAAATTTTGATTTAATGGTCAATAGAACCACATTACATGTCTTTTATGTTAGTCAGTATTTTCTCTTGTTCTCTGGGCCATTTCTATTCAAGCATCCTGTGTTGGTATATCCCTGCTGACTCTCAAGATATCTTCTACTACTCATTCCTCATTTCTGATCTTAGACATTTTTCTGACTATTACTTTCCAGTTGTCCACTCTTCACCCCCATCAGGGTCTTCTGCTTTGGGTTCTTATTGCATTCTGTACTTTGCTTTAAAGGGGAAATAGTCAAGAATCCTCATATTTAAGAATAAATATGCTGTAGAGAGATAATACAGAGCTGCTTTTGTCCTGGGAGAAAGTATTTGTCAATTAGCAAGAGGGAATCTGAGAAGTGGAAGTGCACTTTTGGCAGTTTTATAGCTGTGGGATAACAAGAGCTGGAGGCCAGGGCCTGCCAAAGGTGGCTATCCTGATGAAACACTGCCTCCTTCAGCTTGGTCCCAAGCTGCTAAAACAGTCAAATATTTGTGAGGAAAAAGGTGGTCACCCAGACCTTAAATTATTTCTTTCACCTTTAGAAGATAATTTAGGCAAACGTCTTCATGTCCTTGAGGTAAGGAAATGTTTTAACCAAGCCACATAATGCTCTAACATAAATTTGAGTCCTTTAAAAGCAGCAATTCTATTTATCAGAAGAGGAACAAGCAGTTTTATGACTATGGTATAAAGGCAAGCCATACAGTAGATGTTTGCACCATGAATAATTAACAGGGATCAAGTTTAGAACGAAGAAATAACTCACTAAGGAAAAAAAAAAAACAGATAATAAAGTGGGCAAATGATTGGTATAGGCAGTTCCCAAATGAAGAAATCCAAACATAAATATAAAATCTGTTAAATGAGAAGTACAATCACATTGGAATAACATTCTCAAGTGACTGGCTTTGTAAAAACACCTGGCAGTACCAGTTGTTGGTGATTTATACACTGACGGAGTATAGATGAATAGAACCATTTATTAAAATTGAAGATGTGCATATTGTAAGACTTTGATTTCTGCATGTATAGCCCAGAAAAAGTCCCCCGTGTGTTTACCACAGTGATCTTAATCATTATGAGTTTGAAAAAATCCGTCGCTTCATTAGTAGAGTATATAAATAAATTGTGACTAATTTGTACACCAGAATTCTATATATAGTGAGGAAAATGAACAGATCTACAGCAACATACAAAAACATGAATTATAAAATTACAATATAGGATGACGGACTGGACGTGGATATCCATGTCCAGTGTGAATGGCATAAACCAGGAAATCAGGAACAATTATGCTGCCTGTCTTTCTTTCATCTGTGTACAATCTATCTCTAAGGATACTGCCTCCTTAGATAACTTCATATCTTTTTTTCATTTTTATATATTTATTTATTTGTTTGTTTTTGTATGTATGATGGTAGGTATTGAGCCCACAAACTCACACCTGCTAGGCAGATGCTCTACCACTGAGCTACACCTCCAGCCCTATTTGTATTTTTTTTTCATTGTGGTAAAATGTAACATAAAATTTTCCATTTTAACCATTCTTAAATTTATGGTTCTGTGGCATTAAGCACATTCATGTTGTGTAGCTATCACAACCAGCCATCTCTGGAACTTTTTCATCTTCCACTAAAACTCTGTACCTATTAAAAAGTAATTGCCCATTACATTGTCACCCTGATTCTGAACAATTATGATTTTATCTCTCTTTATGAATTTAACTACTCTATCATAAGTGGAGCCATAAGTTTCTTCTTTTGTGATTGGCTTATTTTGTTTACCATAATTGAGATGAATCCATATTGTAGCACATTGTGGATTATATTCATTACATTTTTAAAAAAAATTTTTTTAGTTATAGATTGACACAATACCTTTATTTATTTTTATGTGGTGCTGAGGATCGAACCTAGTGCCTCACGCATGCTAGGCAAACGCTCTACCACTGAACCACAACCCCAACCCACATTCATTACTTTTTAAGACTGAATAATAATTCTGTTGTATGTATATACTATATTTATCCATTCGTCCATCAATGAATATTTAGGTTGCTTTGTCTACCTTTTATCTCTTGTGAATAATGCTGCTATGAACCCATGTGTATGAATATCTGAGTCCCTGTTTTTCATTTCTTTTGAGTATATGCTCATAAGTAGAATTACTGGATCATATGATAATTCTGTTTAATTTTTTTTTTTTTTTTTTTTGAGGAACTGCCAAATTATTTTACATGGCAGCTGCTGTATGTTTGTACTGGGAGTTGAACCCATGGTTACTCTACCACTGAGCTATATCCCCAGGCTTTCTTGCCTATTTACTTGTTATTTTTTCTTCTTTTTTATGGTGCTGGGGATCAAACCCAGAGCCTTGTGCATGCTAGGCAAGTGCTCTACTGCTGAGCTGTACTCCCATTCCCATTTTTTTACTTTGTGACAGGGTTTCCCTAAGTTCCTTGGCTGGCCTCAAACTTGCTAACCTCCTGCCTCAGCCTCCTGATTGCTGGGATTACAGGCATATGCCACGTGCCCTACTTTTCTTTTTTTTTTTTTTTTAAATTAATAGTAGCCTTTCTAATGGGTGTTAGTTGGTATCTATCTCATTGTGGTTTTGATTTGTACATGCCTGGCAGTTAGAAATATTGAATGTCTTTTCATGTATTTATTGGCCATTTGCTTTCTTTGGTGAAATGCCTACTCAAGTCCTTTGCCATTTTAAAATTGGCTTTTTAAAAATCGTTAAAAGTGTGGGAGTTCTTTATTCTAGATATCAGTCCCTTATGAAATGTATGGTTTACAGATATTTTCTCCCAATTCGTGGGTTACCTTTTGCACTCTATTGAGAATGACCTTTTAAAAATTTTTTGATGAAAAAAAATTTTGGTGAAGTCCAGTTTATCTGCTTTTTCTGTTTCTCGGAATTTGGAGTCATATCCAACAAATTGTTGCCAAATCCATTGTTATAAAGCATTTTCCCTGTTTTTTTTAAAAATAGTTTTGGGACTTAAAATTTTTCCATACTTTATAATATTTATTATAGTGTATCCTAATTACCTGATTCTACCTTCTATATGAGAAGTTGCACAAAGGTAGGAACCATGTCTCTCCTTTGATCCTTACTTTTGATTCTGTCATTTAGTAAGCACCAATTTCCATTTTGTACTTTATTGAAATTGTTAACAGAGGAGTTAAAATGATTTCTTTCAAATTTTAGTTACTCTTTCTCTTTAGCTGGCAATTTAAATTGAGGCTAGTAGGGTTTTTGCTGCTTGATTTCTGTTCTTTATGGTTGGAGTAACAGTGGACATTTTAGTAAAGTGAATGCTCTTATTTATATGTCTTAGCTGACTTTTAATTCAAGTCTTCAGGATTGGTAGGTCTTGGGAATAAGAGAGATGTACAAATGGAAGATTTGAAGATTTTGAATCATTAAATTCTGGATTTAGAATTCTGGATATTTTAAAGCTACTAGTAGATTTTAAAATATCAGAAGTCTCATAATTGAACCTAAAGATATAGTGTACATAACCTGATTAGTCTTTTATAATTAAGAATTTTAAGGCATACGTTTGTTCCATTAGTAAAAATACCCATACTTAATTGAGTGCTTAGTATTTTACAGGGACTTTTCTAAGTATATTACAATTAATTTACTCCTTAACAACAACCACATTAAGTTGATGCTGCTATTTACCCACTTTTTACAGATGAAGAAACTGTAGAACAAAGATGGAAAGTAACTGCTCAAATTCAGCTAGCAAGTGGCAGAACTGAATGCACTGTTTTTTTTCCTTGAATGTACTTTTAAATCTTTTTTTTTTTTCATTACAAATGGAGCAACATTTAAAATGCCTACATATTTATCAGTTTAGGAGCATTAAGAATTAAGATTAACTTTTTAAAAACATGTTTTGTATAGATGTGCTCTTTTACATAGAGACAAACCAATAATCACTTCAAGATGAGTGAATTAATAGATTTCTAAATTTAGAAATTTAGTTTGCAATGCTAGAATTAATCTTTCTCACACTGGGTTTGTCTGTAATTTATTCTATTTTCAAATATAGACCCATTTTACATACTGCAGGGTGTTCTGACATAGCAAGAAGGAAATTGGATAAGCTGTTGACTAAAGTATATAAAACTCTTGCTATATTAGTTAAGGGTTTTTGGTAGCATCAGAAATTATCGCTGGCTAACTTAATTTTTTAATATGCTGGGAGTACACAGAAATAATCAACCAGCAGCTAAGCACCAGGATGAAAGAGAACCCAGTTGTGCTAGTGAACAAGATTCTTCTGTTACCATGACTTGACTCCCGTGACCCCCAGTTTTTTCGTTTCTCCATTTAAGCTTTAGCCAGGAGCTGATTGATCAAGGTTGGATTAAGATGTCTAAACCTGGCTCAAATCAGCTATGCCCTGGTGTCAACATCCCAGAACGTAGTTACATGAACTATTATAAAAGGAAGAATATTGGTGAGACAGGCAGTCCTCTTCATCAGTGACTTTGGCTTCAATATTTTGGAATCATATCTTTGTGGGGAAAATCCTGAGGCTTGGAGAGATGATAAACTTGAGTTTACCAATGTTACACATCTACTAAGAGGCCAAGTTGGGGTATTAAATTAGGATTACTAACTCTAATTTATTTGGAACCATCTTCTTGTGAGATTTTTGAATCTATAGGATTTTTTGAGCTGAAAGAGCCAGGTCAGAATGATAGTAGGAAAGGAAAGGAAAGAAGGAAGGAGGGAAGGAAGGAAAGAAGGCAAAATGGATCTGATCCTAGTATATAGAATAGATTGGAACAAGGAGCAGATTGAGATGATAATTTGTGGGAGTAGAGAGGAATGGAGTGAAGGATCTGTTAAACTATACCTTAATTTAGCCACAAAGTTCAGCAAATTGGTTTATATTTGTCTTATTTGTGTATAGGATGGCAACAAACATCAGTAATTTTCTATTGGTTTATGATTGTTACTCACCTTATAATACTGTGTTTTGTATTCTATTTCAGACTTTGGGGTTAGTGCTTTTCTAGCAACTGGTGGTGATATTACTCGAAATAAAGTGAGAAAGACCTTTGTTGGCACCCCTTGCTGGATGGCACCTGAAGTTATGGAACAGGTATTATGATTTTTTGTCTTTTAAAAAAAACGACTTTGGTTTTTGTGATGAGACTGAATAAACTAAGTGTTTGCTTTTGTTTGGCACATATACCAGGTTAGCTTTAAGAAATGCGTCTCTCTTCTCCGTGGTTAAAACTTTAGTCTCCTCTTTTTTTGTGTGTGTGGTGCTGGGGATTGAACCCAGGGCCTCGTGTGCTAGCTAAGCACTGTACACTGAGTTAGGCCCCAGCCCAGTTTATTTTTTATTTTGAGACAGGGTCTAACTGAGTTTCCCAGACTGGCCTTGAATTTATGATTCTCTTGCCTCAGCCTCTGGAGGAGCTGGGATTATAGGTGTGTACCATGCCTGTAAAACCCCCCCAAAAGAATCTAAACAAAAAAGCCAAAACATACCCTAGAACATAATATAATAAAAATTTCACATTTTTTTTAGTACAAAAAAAATGACCTATTAGTTTTACATGTGGTTTTTGTTGGTATTTCTTGAAGGTCTAGTGATCTCCCCATTTCTCATTTGCATTTCACATGACTGCAGCCTGTTGTCACTTATCCCATCATATTAAGAAAACTGCTGATTCTCAAATCCAGTGGTTCTTGTTCCTTATTTTATTTGTCCCCTTGGTGGCATTTGAAATTAGTGGCATTCTAACTTTGTTCACTTTCTTAGCTTTTTTATTGTATTTTTCTCACAGGAGTATTAGGGCCCACATTGTTAGGAAGAGGGTGAACAAACTTGGTCTATGGTGCAAAGGCCTTGCAGTACTGAAAGAGATGCCCCTTTATTTGCTTGGGAGTATGTGTTTGACTGGCAGGGAGTTGAAACCTGCTACTGAGGGATAGGCAGGAATTACACCTGGTTTGTTTGATAAAGAGGGTTGTTGAGCCAGGGGACATAACCTACAGGAGCATTGAGGAAGGGAACTTGCCTTCAAGTCATTAGAGGCCCTCCTGTTTTACCAGATAGCAGAGTAGCACATAATATTGAGTCCTAATTTTAGGTCCTATACCAAAACCTCTTGAAACTTCTTTCTTATATTCTTAGGCTAGAAAATTAAATTGTATAACTATATAGTATGCTAGTAGCAGTATAAAAGGAGAGAAAGCTGGCAACATTCACATCAATGATTTAAAAATATACACACCCTTTAAAACTTTTTTCATTGTAGAAATAATGGTAAAATAATACCATATAGAGGGCTGGGGATATAGCTCAGTTGCCTAGCATGCATAAGGCCCTGGGTTGAATTCTTAGCACTGCTCCCCCCCCCCAATAATAATAATATTATATAGAATATTAGAAAATAAAAGACTTAGGATTACTGCAAAACATTTTGTCTCAGTTCTTTCTAGTCTTTAAAAAAAGAAGAAAAAAAAAGAAAAGATGAACTGCCAGGCACCATGGTGCATGCTTATAATCCAGTGGTTTAGGAAGCTGAGTCAGGAGGATCATGAGTTCAAAGCCAGCCTCAGCAACTTAGCAAGGCACTAAGCAACTCAGTGAGACCCTGTCTCTAAATAAAATACAAAAAAGGGTTGGGAATGGGGCTCAGTGGTCGAGAACCCCTGAGTTCAACCCTAGTACCAAAAAAAAAAAAAGGTGGTGTATCTCTTGTTACTGTGTCAATCTTGTGACAGTTTCATATTCTTTTTTTTCTTCCTAAATGTTTTACCACAAATGATTTTTCTATTTTCATAATAGAATTAGTAAGCATTGCTTTTAATTTATTATGTAATATTTGTATAAGTTACTATATCAGAGTTAATTTCTCTGTTGTTTGTGAACATTCAGGTTGCCTCTTTCCCCATTAGTTTTTGCCTACTTTAGATTATTTCATTATTTTAATGCTTATGAATGCTTTTCATTGTTGGTTTTTTATTTTTTTTTGGTACCAGGGATTGAACTTGAACACTTGACCACTGAGCCACATCCCCAGCCCTATTTTTGTGTTTTATTTAGAGACAGGGTCTCACTGAGTTACTTAGTGCCTTGCTGTTGCTGAGGCTGGCTTGGAACTCGCGATTCTCCTATCTCAGCCTCCCAAAGTGCTGGGACTGTAGGCATGCGCAACTGTACCAGGCTACTTTTCATTGTTCTTGACATACAATGGAAACTACCTTTTAAAAGGGCTTTCAGCAAATAAAAATTTTTTTAAAAAGTGCTTTTAGATTGGTTAAAGTAATCATGCACATCTCTCTGTTCTTTGCAGGTCCGTGGTTATGATTTCAAAGCTGATATCTGGAGTTTTGGAATCACAGCAATTGAACTGGCCACGGGGGCAGCTCCTTATCATAAGTATCCACCAATGAAGGTGAAGCTCATATTCAAAATACTATACTAGTTCAAGTCCCAATTTCTTTTCAGAGTTTTTCTTTATTTGCTGGTCTATTCTGTCTGCTTTTCCAATTTTTTTATTGTGGTGTCATAATATGTATAACACTTAACCATAAAATTTTCATTTTAACCATTTGTGAGTGTACAGTTAAGTGATGTTAAATATATTCATAATGTGAGTCTATTTTCAGTGTCAATATCCAAGTTTTTTTTGTGTGTGTGATACTAGGGGTTTCAGTTCTTACATTTAAGTCTGTGATCCATTTTGAGTTGGTTTTTTGGGGACAGGGGAAGTACTGGGAATTGAATAATTCCTTTTTATTATGATGAGAAGGTTTTGGTTCTATTCTTCTGCATATGAATATCCAGTTTTCCCAGCACCAGTATTTTGAAGAAGATATCCCTTCTCTAATGTATGCTTTTGGTACTTTTGTTGAAAATCAGTTGTAGATGGTGGATTTATTTCAGAGTTCTCTGTTTTGTTCTGTTGGTCTGTATGTCTGTTTTCATGCCAGTACCATTTATTATGGTTACTATAGCTTTATAGTGTGTTGTGAAGTCAGGTATCATTATACTTGCAACTTTGTTTACAATTATTTTGGCCATTCAGTGTCTTTTGTGGTTCTGTGTGAATTTTAGGATTTTTTTTTCTTTCTGTGAAATGCCTTTGGTATTTTGGTGGGAATTGCATTGCATCTGTAAATTGTTTCATGTGTTCTTTACATGTTAATAGTATTAATTCTTCCAGTCTACGAGCATGGGATGTGTTTCCGTTTTTTGTGGGTTCTCTTTGTCTACCTCAGTGTTTTGTAATTTTCACTGGAGAGAGAGTTCATTTCCTTGTTTAAATTATGCTTAGGTATTTTTGTAGCTATTATGAATGGGATTCCTTCCTTTCTCTCTTTCACTCTTCCTCCCTCCCTCCCTCCCTCCCTCCCTTCCTTCCTTCCTTCCTTCCTTCCTTCCTTCCTTCCTTCCTTCCTTCCTTCCTTCCTTCCTGTTTCTTTCTTTTTATGGCTGAGTGTTGAACCCAGAGGCCTTATACCACTGAGGTACACCCCCTGGCCCTTTAAAAATTTTTTTTATTTTGAGACAGGGTCTCAGTTACTGAGGCTGGCCTTGAACTTGTGGTCCTCCTGCCTTAGCTTCCCATGTTGCAGGGATAACAAGCATACACTCCTGCACCTAACTGTTGATTTCTTTTTCAGCAGGTTATTATTGGTTTATAGCAATGATACTGGCCTGGGTTCGGTCCCCAGTACTCAAACAACAACAACAACAACAACACCTGATTTTTATATCTAGGCTTATTGAATTTAGCAGTTCTAACAGTTTTTTTCCTGAAGTCTTTACTTTTTTTGTTTGTTTGTTTTTGGCATCGGGAATTGAACTCAGGGGTACTCAACCACTGAGCCACATCCCCAGCTCTATTTTGTGTTTTATTTAGAGACAGGGTCTCACTGAGTTGCTTGTGCAGACATGTGCTATAGTTTAGATGTTGAATATTATCCAAAAGTCTCTGTGTTAAAAGCCTTGTTACCCAGATTGGTGCTATTAGGAGGTGGTGAGAATATTCTTTAGGAGACCAAGCCTTGTAGATAGTCCTTAGGTTGCTGTGCCTCAAAAGGGATTGTGGAACCCTGATCTCTTCCTCTTCTTTTGCTTCCTGGCTCATGAGTTGAGTGATTTGCTCTGCCATGTACTCCCATCATTATGTGCCATCCTTTCCAGAGGCCCAAAGCAAATGAGTTGCCCAATCTTTGATAGGAATCTCTAGAACTGTGAGCCAAAATAGCTTTTTCTTTTTCTAAGTTAACTAATTTAGGTATTTTGTTATAGTGATTTGAAGCTGATGAACACACATGGATAATTTAACTTTGTTTTTCCTATTTTGATGCCCTTTCTTTCTTTCTCTTGCCTAATTGCTCTGGCCAAGACTTCCAATATTATGTTGAAAAAGAGTGGTAAAAGTGGACATCTCTGTCTTCTTTCTAATTTTAGAGGAAATGTTTAATCGTTTTCCTATTCAGTATGATGTTGTCATCATAATAACTCCTTATGTTGAGGTATGTTCTTTCTGTACTTTGCTGAGTTTTTATCAGGAAGGGATGTTAAATTTTATTGAATGCTTTTCCTGTACCTATTCAGATGATGGTTTTTGTCCTTCATTCTGTCATGGGATATGTTGCTTAGTGGTTTGTGTATGTTGAATTATCCTTGTATCCTTGAAATGAATACCACTTGATCATGGTGTACAGTCTTTTTGATGTGCTATTGGATTTGGTTTGCTAATATTTCATTGAGAATTTCTGAACCTGTGTTCTCTAGGGATATTTCTCTGCAGTTCTCTTTTGTTATTGTTTTATCCTGTCTGGTTTTGGTATTAGGATAATACTCACTTGTCATGTAGAATGAGTTTGAAAGGGTTTCCTCCCTTTCACATTTTTAGAATAGTTTTGAGAAGAGTTGGAATTAGTTCTTCCATAAGTTTGGTAACATTCAGCAGTAAAGCCATTGAGTTCTGTCTTTTTCTTTGTTGGGAGACAATACTGATTCAATCTTGTTACTTGTTATTGATCTGTGCTATCCTTTCTAGGTCCTCATGGTTCAGTTCTCGTAGGTTAAACGTTTCCAGGAATTCATCTATTTCTTGCAGGTTTTCCAATTCTTGGTGTATAGTTCGTCATAATAGTACCTAATGATCTTTCGTGGGATCAGTAATGTGTCCTCTTTCATCTTCAATTTTATTTACTTGGATCTTTTTTTTCCCCCTTGATTAGCCTAAATAAAAGTCAATTGATTTTTGTATAACTTTCAAAAAAAATTAACTCTGTTGTTCATTTTTATCATTTTTTAGCTTCCCTTTCATTTATTTCTGCTCTAGTCTTTATTATTTCTTTCCTTCTATTAATTTTGGGTTTGACTTGTTCTTTTCTGGTTTCCTGAGTTGCATCAGTAGGATGTTTATTTGGGATGTTTATTTTTTTAATATATTTTTTAGTTGTAGGTGGACATAATCTTTATTTTATTTATTTTTATGTGTTTCTGAGGATCGAACCCAGTGCCTCACACATGCTGGGTGAGCCTTCTACCACTGAGCCACAACGCCAGCCCCCGACCCCTTTTTGGATATAGGTACTTATTGCTATAAATTTTTCTCTTAGTACTGCTGTTGCTATATTCCATAGTTTTGTTTTTTTGTGGTGCTGGGATTTGAACCCAGGCCCTTGTGCATGTGAGGCAAGCACTCTATCAACTGAGCTATATCCCCAGCCCTTCCATAGGTTTTGGTATGTTGTGTAACTATTTTCATTTGTTTCCAGAAATTTTGTAATTTCTCTCTTGATTTCTTTTGACCCATTGATTGTTTTTCCAGAGCATGTCCTTTAATTACCCATATCTATATAATTTCTAAAGTTCCTCTTCTTGATTTTCAGTTTTATTCCATTGTGTTCAGAGAAGGTATGTGGTATGATTTCAGATTTTTGAATTTGCTGAGACCTGTTTTGTAGATTAACATATGTTTTAATCTGAATAATATTCCAGTGTGCTAATAAGAAAGTATATTCTCCAGCTATTGAATGAAATGTTCTGTAAATATCTGTTAGGTCCATTTAGTCTATAATATAACTTCGTGTTTCTTGGGTGATTTTTTTTGTCTTGATCTGACCATTAATGGAAGTAGATGTTGAAGATTTTAATTATTTTTGTATTGGAATCTCTTGCTTTACATCTAAAGTATCAGCATTGGGTGCCTATGTATTTACAATTGTTATATTCTATTGTTGGAATAATCTCTATATCATTATATAGTGACCTTCTTTGTCTCTTTTTACAGTTTTGACTTATTCTGTTTTACCTGTATGGCTGCTCATGCTTGCTTTTGTTTTCATTTTTGTGGAATATCTTTTCCTATCTCTTCACTTTCAGTCTATGTGTATCTTTACTGGTGAGGTGAGTTTATTATAGGCAGGGTATCATTGAATTTGTTTGTTTTTTAGAATTCATCATTACAAATCTTTCAGCTGGGGGATTTAATCCATTTACATTCAAGAATATTATTGACAGGTAAGGGCTTACTCCTGTCATTTGGTAAATTTTTTCTTGTTTAGTACATCCTTTGTTCCTTTTCCCCTGTTTTTTACCTTTGTGGTGAGGTGGTGATATAGTTTGATACTTTTCTCTTTCTCTTTTGTGTATCTGTTCTTCTAGAGGTCATGCTTTCATGACAGTTGATCTTTTCAAAAACCAACTTTTGAGTTCATTGATTTTTCTCTCCTGATTTTCTGTTCTCTAGTTTCTTTATCTCAGCTTTAATCTTTTATAATTTTCTTCCTTTGGACAGCATTGGGTTTAGTTAGTTTTACCTAGTTCCTTTAGTTGCAAAGTTAGGTTGTTGATTTAACATTTTTCTTGTGCTCCTTAAAGTTTTATTTTTATTGCAGTACTGGGGATTGAACCCAGGGTGTTCTACCCCTGAGCTATCCTGAGCTATATCCCTATTCCTTTTTTTTTTTTTTTTTTTTTGGCTCAGGCTAGCCTCAAATTTATGATCCTCTTGCCTCAGCCAACTGGGTGGTATTACAAGTGTGCACTAAGTGTTTTAATACTTATGGCTATAAATTTCCCTCTAAATTTTGCTTTTGGCTGTCTTCTATAAGAATCAGTAAGTTGTTTTCATTTTCATTCATCTCTAAGTATTTTCTTTTTCTTTTTCTTTCTTTTTTTTTTTTGGTACTAGAAATTGAACTCAGGGGCACTCGATCACTGAGCCACATCCCCAGCCCTATTTTGTGTTGTATGTAGAGACAGGGTCTCACTGAGTTGCTTAGTGCCTCACCGTTGCTGAGGCTGGTTTTGAACTCGCGATTCTCCTGTCTCAGCCTCCCTAAGTGCTGGGATTACAGGCTTGCGCCACTGCGCCCGACTATCTCTAAGTATTTTCTAATTTCCCTTGTGATTTCTTTGATACATTTGTTGTTTGAATCCATGTTATTTAATTTTCATAGCTTTGTGAATTTCCCAGTTTTAGATCTATAATTGATTCCTAAATCCACCCTTTTGTAGTCAGGGAAGATGCTTTGTATGATATCTGTATTTAGAATGTATTGAAAATTAATTTGTAGCCTAACATATGATATCCTGGAAATTGTCCCATGTGCACTTGCGCAGAACATATGTTTTGTCATTTTTGCATTCTGTGTCTGTTGGATCTAGCTGGTGTGTTGTGTTGTTCAAGTCCTGTAGTCCCTTACTTAATCTTCTGTCTGGTTGTTCTGTTTTTGAGAGAAGATATTTAAGTCTCGAAATATTATTGCAAAACTGTTGCTCATTTCTTAGTTTTTGTGTCATGTGTTTTATTTTTATCATTAGATATATGAATGCTTATAATTATTATTTTGTCATTGAACATTTTGTTAATATATAATGCAATTCTTTTTGTTTTTGGTTTTTTTTTTAAACACTTTTAGATTTAAAGTCTGTTTTATATGCTTGGAATGTTTTTTTCCCCCCAACCTTTTACCTTCAATTTATGTCTTTGAGTCTAAAGTATATCTCTTGTATAAGGCATATAGTTGGTTCATGTTTTTTTATCCATTCTGCCAATCTCTCTCTTGCTTCCCCCCCCCCCATGGTACTAGGGATCAAACTCAGGCATGTTCTACTAACAGCCCTTTTTATTTAGAGATGGTCTTATTTGAACTTGTGATCTTCAGTCTCTGGAGTTGCTGGTATTAAAGGCATTTCCACCTGCATCTGACTCTGTTTTTCAGTTGGAGAGTTTATTCCATTTATATTTGAACTAATAGCTAGGGAGGGACTTAAGATTTTGTTATTTGTGTTTTATATGCTCTCATTTTTTGGCTCTCATTTTCGGCATTATTGTCTTTTTTTTTTGTTCTTGTTGCTGAGGATTGAACCTAGGGTGCTCAACCACTGAGCCACATCCTCAGGCCTTTTGAATACTTTATTTAGAGACAGTATCTCGCTGGGTTGCTTAGGGCTTTGCTAAGTTGCTGAAGCTGGCTTTGAATTCATGATGCTCCTGCCTCAGCCTCCGGAGCTGCTGGGATCACAAGTGGGCACCACCTTGCCCAGCTGCTATTGTCTTTTTTGTTCAGTGTTTTGTTGTTGTTTTTTTTAATTAGAAACTGAACATTACTTTTACCCTTTTGTATGTTGTAAAACAGGCATTTTCTTTTTGGTTGCCATGAGGATTATATTTAACATTCCAAAGTTGTAGCACTCTAATTTGAATTTATCCTAGTTTAACTTTAATAACATGCAAAAATGCTGCTCCTTTTCAGTTCTGTCCCTAACTACTTTCAATCATTTGTCATAAGATTACATCTTTATACATTGTGCCCCTATTAAAAAAACTAATATTATTTTGAATCTACTAATCTCTATGTAGATTAGTAGGAAACAAAAATGTGGAGTTGTAAATCAAGTTGCGATAATATTAGATTCTAGACTAATAATATTTTAATGTGTTAGTTTCTTGAATCATGTAGAAAAATAGAGTAATAAATCATTGTTACACTAATGCTGTTTTATAATTACCTATGTACATTTATTGATACCTTCATTTATTCATAAGACTTTAAACTATTGCCTAGAATCCTTTCTTTTTACCTTGTAGGACTTGTTTAATCATATTTTCCTGGACAGATGCGGTGGTAATGAGCCTTAAGACATCTGGGAATGTCTTAATTTCTCTCTCACTTATATAAGGCACTGTTTTGCTGATTATAGGATTCTTGGTTGGTGGTTGATAGATTTTTTTCGTTTAGCATTTTGAATATGTTGGCCCTCTGCTTCTGGTCTTCATAGATCTTGATAAAAATATAAAAAATGCCTGCTGATGTTTTGTTTATTTGTACTGGTGATTGGACCCAGGGTTTTGTGACTGCCAAACAAGTGTTCTACCATGGAGCTACATCCCCAGTCCATGTGCTGATGTTCTTATTGAGGATCCCCGTATATGAGAAGTGTTGCTGCTTTCAAGATCTTTCTCTCTGGAAAGTTTGATTATAATTTATCTTGGCATGAATCTCTTTATGTTCATCTTACTTGGAATTTATTGATTTTTTTTTTTTTTTGGTACCAGGGATTGAACTCAGGGGTACTCGACCACTGAGCACATCCCCAGCCCTATTTTGTGTTTTATTTAGAGACAGGGTCTCACTGAGTCGCTTAGCACCTCACCGTTGCTGAGACTGGCTTTGAACTAGTGATCCTTCTGTCTCAGCCTCCCAGAGTGCTGGGATTATAGACATGCGGATCTTTTTGATTATTTACATTTATTTTTTTAATCAAATTTGAAAATATTTTAATGATATTACTTCTGTACTTTTCTCTGTCGTCTTCTGAGATTTGCAAAATGCATGTGTTGGTCCTCTTGATGATATTTCAAAAGTCTCTTAGACTCTCTTTTTTATCCTTTTTCTTTCTGTTTCTTAGATTCAGTAACTTCCATTGTCCTATCTTCAAAATAATTGTTCTTTCTGCTTGCTCAAATCTGCCTCTGCATCATGTAGTGTGTGTGTGTATATATATATTTTTTTGGTGCAGTTGTACTCACTGTCAGAAAGTTTTTGGTTTCTTTTGAGTTTTTTTTAATTTCGTCATTGACACTTCTATTTTGTTCAAGCATTGTTTTCCAGATTTTCTTCATATCTTTCTTTAGTTCTTAGTTCTTGGAGCATCTTTAAGACAGTTATTTTAAAATTTTTGTCTAGTTAATTTTCTATCAAGTGTTTTTCAGGATCATTTTATTTTGTTCCTTAACATTTTTGGTTTGTATGCCTTGTGATTCTTTTTATTTTTTTATTTTTGGTGGTTCTTGTTCAAAATTGTACATTTAAATCTAATAATATGGCAACTCTGGAAATCAGATTCTTCTTCCAAAAGATTTGTTGAATTTTGCGATTATTTTTTATTTTTAATTACTTTAGTTGCCTCTGTGCCAAAGAGCCTTAGGTATAATGTCTTCTCAGGTCTATTTTTAGCCAAAACTTTTTCTTTTTTTGTGGCCCTGGGAAGCACTCTACCAATTGAGCTATATCTCCAGGCCCCAGAACTTTTTCTAGTGTTTTTATGATCTCTTTTTAATATTCTCTGTATATGTAGTTTTTTCCTGGTCTTTAATATTTGGTTCTCAAAAAAGGGAAAAAGAAAAATGAAAGAAGTGATAATAGGATATTAACTCTTTAAATCTCCTGGAAGTCACTTTAGCTGGAGAGGAAAGGATTTAAAACAACATTGGTGCTGGGCTTTTTATATGCACCTCTGTGATCAAAAGTAATCAGCGGTGAGAGCACCAGTCTCCAGTATTTAAAAGACATAGTCTTTGGTTCTTCACTGTGGATCTTCATACCATGTGTATTATAGTCAGCTTTTTTCACTGCTGTGTCTCAAAGACCTGAGAAGAACAGTTTTAAGGAGGAAAAGTTTATTTTGAGGGCTCACAGTTTCAGAGGTTTCAGTCCCTAGACAGCCAGCTCCATTCCTTGGAGGCTTGAGGTGAGGCAGAACATCATGGCGGACAAGTGTGGCAGAGAGAAGTGGCTCATATGATCAGGAAGCAGAGAGAGAGACTCCACTCGCCAGATACAAAATATATACTCCAAAGGCATGCCCCCAATGACCCACTTCCTCCAACCACACCCCACCATCAGTGGATGAATTCACTGATTGAGTTAAGGCTGTCATAACTGGTCATTTCTCCTCTAAATGTTCTTGCATTGTCTCACACATAAGCTTTTGGGGGACACCTAATGTCTAAATCATAACAGTGCATTTGCTCTAGGAACATGTAATAGCTCCCTACCCTAGAGTTGGAGGTGAGGGTGGGTAGCTCTTTCTTTCCCAATAGCTGAAATTGACCGAAATTTAATTTGTTGTCTAAGCCTTTAGGAGAATCCAGAATTCCAAAATTAGTTCAGTCACCTTTATAGAGTAGCTTCAAAGGGGATGATGATCATTTCTACTTCATAAGGTTGTGGGGAGGATTGCATGTTTTTGTAAATATAGCTAACATTTTTTACATGATTTTCTGTGCCAGCACTATGTTACTTGCTTTTCACATAAATAATCCATGCATGATGCTCGTTCATATGCCAGATTCGCTTATTTTTTTCATTAATTATTGGATAGAAATTAATACACATTTTGCTTTGTGGTAAATCACTCTATCTTTTATTAAATGGCCTGTCATTGTATACTGATCTAGTAGTTACCGGAAATGTGGTTATTAATCCTGCCAACATGAGTGACAGAATGAGTTTTTGTGTTGCAGTATGGTTCTGTCAAGAATGTTGGTAACCATTTTTATCTGTGTGGCTCTTCTTTGGTTATAATATGTACATGAATTCTGTTTCATAACTGTGGTGGTTATTGTTCTGCTTTTCCACTGCAAAAGATGCCCTGTGGATGACCACCACTGTAAATTGTCATGTAGGTATCACATCTCTATCATCTGGGTGTACTTTAGAATCTTAAGAAAAGATGTTATTCTGTCTCTGTAATGCTCTAACAGTATAGAGAGAAACAAAACCAGTGAAATAATTTAATGGAAACCCTCTATATCTCCATTTTTTAAAATGGTATGTTTTCACAGCTGCAAGATGGGAGACTGTTTTTAGGCCAATCAGATAGCTTTTTTTTTTTTTTTTTTAATTTTTGGTTGTAGACGGACAAAACACCCTTGTTTATTTACTTACTTATTTATTGTTATGTGGTACTGAGGATCTAACACAGTGCCTCATACATGCTAGGCAAGTGCTCTACCCCTGAGCCAGAACCACAGCCCACAAATGGCTTATTTTTAAAAAGGTGGTGGTGAGTGAGGTCTACTTATCCATTGTAGATTATTATCCTGTAGTTCTAGCTGGATGTACAAGTTAACTTACTTGCTCAAAATTGTCAGCCTTACTGATTTCATTTCTGTAAGTATAAATTAAATGAGAAGAGCAAGTAATAGCAGTGATATGGGCCTCTTTTATTTTTGTGTGTTGATTTTATATTTAAAAAAAAATTGCATGCTTTTATACAAAAAGTTAAGCAGTGCAGCAAAACACAAATAACTTGAATCCTTTCTTATAAATATGACCTTCATTCCTTATATCTCTATGCATCAAGCTAGTATATTGCCATGAAAGCCAGAGGAGGAAGGAATGTAGGATGGACAGAATAATCAAGAATGTCGATTGCTGCAGGGGAGGCAGAAAGAATGTGGACTGAGAATTTCTGTAGCTTTGTTAACTCAAACATCATTGGTGATTTCTTTTCTGTTTCTGTTTGTTATTCTTCTTTTTCTTTTTCTTTCTTGTGCTGGGGTTTGAACCCATGAGGCAAGCACTCTACTAACTGAGGTATATCCCTAGCCTATCATTGGTGATTTATGTGGTGTAAGTTTTTAAGGAGTTCTACAAAGAGAAGGCCATGGTACAAGGAGTCAAGGAAAAGCAGGACTGTAAATATGTAAAGTTAGTAAGGTGACACTCTTAATTTTGCTGTGACTTTAATTTTTTTTTAAAAGATAGTTTGGCAATATAAGAATTAGGATTGGGGGACATCAAGAAACAAAGGATTCTAACTAAAGCACATCCATGTTGACACAGGCCCTTGTAAGCAAGCTGTCAAGAGAGCCGACTGTGCAGCATTTTATTCCTATGGAAGTCACAAATAACTCTGGGTTCTAAACAGTTGGCCTAATGTGAACTTTTATTTATTTATTTATTTATTTAGCAGTGCAAGTAATTAAACCCAGGGCCTTGCGCTTGCTAGGCAAGTAAGTGCTCTACCACTGAGCCACATCCCCAGCCCTCTAATGTGATCTTTTAGAAAATAAAAAAGTATGGGAAAGTATGCCTATAATGAAAAATCTTGACCGCAGTTGATAATTAAATTTCATTGAGCCATCAGAAGTTTATACTGTGTTGAAAATTTTCACAGGTTTTAATGTTGACACTGCAGAATGATCCTCCTTCTTTGGAAACTGGTGTTCAAGATAAAGAAATGCTGAAAAAATATGGAAAATCATTTAGAAAAATGATTTCATTGTGCCTTCAAAAGGATCCAGAAAAAAGGTGAAATACGAGAAAAACTACTTTTCTGTCCATTTGATAGGTAAACCATTATGGGTAATCTGAGATTCATATCTAAAGGACTAACTCTTTAAAAAATTATACAGAGACTATTTTATAAGACCACTTTACAGTAACTGTCTTGATTTCTGCCTTTTTTTTAGTATACAGTGTATCCTAGTTTTAATTATTTCTTAATGTTTGGAGCTATAAAATGATATATTGTGAATGCTATATTAGTAAAAAGCCAGGTTAAAGAGAGATGTTTGTTTTTATTTTGCACTTAAAAATTTTCAGTAAACAAATATCTTAATGCCATTTATAATTTAATAACAAAACAAATACATATAGCAAGTTTATATTTAGTGTCAAATAATAGTATTTCTTTCCATGTTATAAAGCTTTTACTAAGTGAACCAGAATTTCAAGTAGCTTCTTTGTCAGTACTAGACAGATTGACTGGCAAGTAAACAAATAAATAAGAATATCTATCTATTAAATAGCATTATGGAATGTTGCAGATCATTGAATACAACCTTTTCTCTTTGTGGTCACCCAGATGCCTAGTCATAGAGGTGGGACTTAAATCCAGAAGTATTGAATCATAATTTAGGGCTCTGTTCTATACCTTTTTTTTTTGTTGTTTCATGTATGCATAGTCAGTTCTCCATAGAGACAAGTTTCACATTCACAGGTTCAGCCAACCGTGGATCAAAAATACTCTAGGAAAAAGGTAAAACTGTACTGAACACATAGAGTTTTTCTTGTAATTATTCCATAAGCAGTATAGTATAAAACTGTTTACATAGCATTTACATTTTATTGGATATTATAAGTAATCTGGAGATGGTTTAAAGTATATGAGAGGATTATGTATAGGTTATATGCAAATGTGGTGTCATTTTTTATAAGGAACTTTAGTATCTACAGATTTTGGTAGTGGTGAAGGGTTCTGGAATCAGTTCTCCTGGGATACCAAGGGACAACTGTGTATTCCATTGAATTTCTTAGCACTGAAAGTTATTTAATTTTACTTTCTTTAAAGATCAACAAAAGTAAGACTTTGACATCTTTATCCTATCTCTAATATATGTAATGGGCCTTCAGAATTTACTGTTGGAATTATTGGAAAGGTTAAGAAAAAGAGGCAGCAAAGTTCATATCTATGTTTTTTAAGAATTTTTTTTCTGTTTCTGGGTAAATGGTTTAAAAAGGTAGGGAACACTTGCTTCTGCCAAGTTAGTGAACAACAAGAAGAAATTCTCTTGTTACAGATAATTAGAAATGCCAGAGAAAAGCTATTAAACTTAAAGGTCCCTGGATGCCAGAAATAATGAGGTAACCATAGATTAGGGAAGGAATATTATGAACTAATCTAGTAGGTCCTTCAGTGGGACTATTCATTCCAACAACCTGCTAGGTTTTAGATCTCAAACTCCCATGTTATGACTGGAATTGAGATCTTGGGCCCCAGTGGGGGCAGGGTTTGAACTGACATTCTGCTTAAATCCAAGACCTTTAGAAGTCTATAATACTCAGTAAAATGGTAGACTAGAATAAAACTGTCCATCATGTCATCATCATCAAGAGAAAACAGAAATCTCTCCTTAATAATGTCAAACCTTCAACCTTATGTTCCCTAAGTTGAGAGTTGAAATTCATACTACCTGTTTTACCTAGGAACCCACAGTATTAGAAAGTTAAAAAAAAAAAAAAAAATGTTGCCAAGCCAGTTTTACTTTTGGCTGAAGCAGTCTCAGAGAAATGCGCTGGAGAACATTTCCAAATTTCAAGTCCCATGATTCCTGCACATGATGCTCCACTGAAGATATGATCATAGTCTAAAATTACAATACATTATGAACTAGAGTTGACAGGTATAAGTAGAAGCATTAATTCTTCAAGATATTAAGATAATGCAATGATATCTGAAAAGACTGTAAGTCTAGGGGCTGGGATTGTGGCTCAGTGGTAGAGCACTTGCCTCGCATGTGTGAGGCACTGGGTTCGATCCTCAGCACCACGTAAAAATAAATAAATAAAATAGAGATATTGTGTCCATCTACAACTAAAAAAATTTTAAAAAAAAGACTGTAAGTCTAATAAAATAATTAAAATCATAAAAGAAATCAGAACCCATAAGAAAAGAGTTTGACCATGATAAAAATGTAAGTAGCACTGTTAGAAATGAAAAAATATAGTAATTAAAATGTAAGACTTGGGCTGGAGTTGTGGCTCAGTGGTAGAGCAGTTGCCTAGCATGCGTGAGGCACTGGGTTCAATCCCCAGCACCACATAAAAAGAACAAAAAACCAAAATAAGCAAAATAAAGGTATTGTGTCCATCTACAACTAAAAATATATTTTTTTAAAAATGTAAAACTTAATGGATTCCCTTGAATGTGGTCTGGATTGTGATTTGATTCTGATTAAAATATAAAAAAGAAAAAAATGGCAGTTTTACAGAGAAGAAACCTGGTCATAACTCCACCAAGTGATCAAGGTTAACATCACCACTAATAAGATGTAATGATATTATTTGTGTACCTTATGATATACAATTGGAAGGGCACATCATATATGAAGTATTCTTTCTTTGAATTAATAATTTCGGTTTATAACTAGAAAACAATCAGAGAAATCCAAATTGAGGAGTACACTACAAAATACCTGGCCAGTAATTTTTAAAAGTGTCAAGGAAAGGAGAAACTGAGAAACTGTCACTGACTGAGGGAGATGATGGAGGTGTGGCAACTGAATGCAGCAGGGTGTCCTGCATTAGATGCTGCAGTAGAAAAATGAAAGTAGTGGAAAAACTGGAGAATCTGAATAATGTCTGTATTTTACTTAATAGTATTGTATCAATGTTAGTGTTTTAATTAATGGCTTAATAATTAGACCATGGTAATGTAAAATGTTAACATTAATGGAAGCTGATGGAAAGGTATGTGGCAACTTTGTACTATCTTTGCAACTCTTCTATGAGTCTGAAATTGTTATAAAACAGTTTTTAAAAAAGAAAAATAAAACCTTGAGAAGTATAAAAAATTTAATTTCTGTTTTTTAAACCCAAATTAAACTTCTTTTAGGGCATTTCTAAGATATAGAGCATTTCTAAGATAAAACACAAGAACCCTAAATGGACTGGTTAAACGAAAGAGCCAGTAGAAAAGATAACTGTTTTTTGGCTCAGCAAGTACTAGGCATTGTTATAAACACTTAATATATGTCATCTCATTTAATGAAAAAATTGAATCAGAGGTTAAGTAACCTTGCCTGAAGTATTTTTTTTTTTTATCTCATTACACTATATTGAGGAAATTGCTCAAGATATAGCACAAAAAATGAATGGTGGGAATATGAAAGAAAGATTAAGATTCGGAGGAGGAGAAAATTCAGAGTGTGTGTGTGTTTATGCATATCTGTGTTCAGGTTGAGTATCTCTTACCTGAAATGCTTGGGACCAGAGAGTTTTGGATTTCAGATTTTTTAAATTTTGGAATATTTTCATTTACATAATGAGATATTTAAGAATGAGATCCAAGTATAAACACAAAATTTGTTTTTATTTCTTACATAACATACACATAGCCTAGAGATATTATGCAATATTGTTGATTTTGTGCATGAAACAGTTTCATGGCGTGGAATTTTCTACTTGTGGCATCATATTAAAATGCATTCAAATTTTGGATTTTAGAGCATTTCAGATTTTAGATTTTTGAATTAGGGATGCTTAATCTATATATACATAAACACAAATGTTTACATATACACATATATGGACTAGCCAGGAAAGACTAGAGAGAATGCAGGGGAAGCAAAAGTCAAAGAAATAATGGCTGAACATTTTTCCAGTATTGAACACTATAACCTCAGATTAAAGAACCGTCTCCCCCAGATTCCAGGCATTGTCTCCCTTTTCTAGTGTTGCAAGACTTTTTACATTCAGGCTCAGGGAACAGATTACCTACTGAGAAATAGCAGGTAGACTGCAGACCACTTCCCCATAACGATAATTGAGGCCAACATATCATTAAATAATGATGAGAGAAATTAACTGTTAGCCCAGAATTCACCATCTAGTCAAACAAGTATTAAAGTGAGAGCATGAAGTTAAGATATTTTTCACACAAACATTATTTTCCAATCACATCCTTTCACTTAACTGTTATAAACGTTGTACTTTAGAGCAGGGTGCAATGGTGCACACCTGTAATCCCAGACATGCAGGAGTATTGCAAGTTTGGGATCAGCCTGGGCAATTCAGCAACAACTTGTCTCAAAATTAAAAATAAAAAGGGCTAGGGATGCAACTTGATGGTAGAGTCCCCCTGGATTCAATCCCTAATACTGGTGAAAAAAGGTGTACTTTAAAAAGAAGGAAATGAACTTAGAAGAAAGGAAAGAACAGTAAGGAGCCATCTTGGGCAAATTGTTGAAACTTAATGAAATCTTGACTAATTTCACAGTTAACTGCTTTTTAAACACTCCCTCCCATCAAATCCTTGGCCTCAGGCATACTAACTACGCAAGCCCTCTACCACTGAGCTACACTCCTAGTCTTGCATACTTAATGTTTACAATAGTCCTCTGAAGCACTGGTTCTTTTTTTCTTTTTACACTTTTTTTCTTTTTACTAGGTATTGATGAACCTTTATTTTATTCATTTACTTATATGCGGTGCTCAGAATCAAACTCACTGCCTCACACATGCCAGGCAAGCGCTCTACCACTAAGCCACAACCCCAGCCCCAGGCACTGGTTCTTAAGCTTGAACGCACATCGAAATGACCTGGAAAATTAAAAACAACAACAACAAAAAGAAACCCTGCTGATACCTGGGGTCTTGTTCCAATACATTCTACTTTTATTATTTATTGGAATTTTTAAGTACCTTAGATACTCTAGTGCACAGCAGTGATTAAGAACTGCTGCTCAGGCTGGGGATGTCGCTCAGTGGCATAGTGCTTGCCTAGTGTGTGTGAGGCCCTGTGTTTGATCTGCAGGATGCAAAAACAAAGAAACAAAAACCTCTGCTGTTCTTAGAGGCTTGACTAGGTAATATTGAACCTTGGAGAAATTGTGACATTTGTAGAATTACATGGTAAGTGTGTGGCAGAATCAGGTGTGGGCTTTTATGTGCAAAATTCTTTATTCTGAAATGATACATTTTTAAAAGCTTTTCAAATTAATGATGAATTTAGTCAAAACTGCAAAAAGATTGTGCATAGTTGAATTAAACATTGACTTTGGTTAAATTTGGGGAATATACTTTTGGGAATCTTCAGGTGTCCCCCCCTCTTCTTTCTTTCTGATGCTGAGATTGAAGTCAGGGCCTTGTACATGCTAGGCAAGTGCTCTACTACTGAGCTACATCCCCAGCCCAGATCTTCAGTTTTTTAAGGGAAATTGTGAAATATGTTTTTAAGAATCTAGTTGCCTTAAGTTGAAACCTGCCAGGCAGCCTTGTGACAAGAAGCAGAGAACTTATTAGGACCATTTCCTGTTTGTGATCTTAAATATGTGTGTGTGTATTTTTTGTACTCAGGATTGAACTCAGGGGTTCTGAGCCACATCCCCAGCCCTATTTTAGTGTTTTTTATGTAGAGACAGGGTCTCACTGAGTTGCTTAGTGCCTTTGCTGTTGCTAAGGCTGGCTTTGAACTTGCGATTCTCCTGTCTCAGCCTCCCAAAGTGCTGGGATTACAGGCTTGCACCACTGAGCCTGGCTCTTAAATATATTTTTATGCTTTGCTAAAAATATTAGATAGTGTCTAATTTCTTGGGAAATAATAACATTAAATAGCAAATATGTTGGAAGCCACTAAAACATTGTTCTTCCAGAAGCAACATTTCACTAATGATGTTTTCAAAGAATGTCTTAATTGTTATCAAAACATTTCTATTTGAGTGTTTTATTCTACTCAATGTCTTATACCCAGGTTATCCTACTTTTTGTTTTTCAGCAGGTTAAGGAAAGTGGAGTATACTCAGTTTTTATTTTGCTGCTCAAGAAATCATTTTCTCATTTTTGAAGATGGAAACTCACATTACACTTGAATTAACTGCAAAACTTTTTTTTTCTGGTTTTAGACCAACAGCAGCAGAACTATTAAGGCACAAATTTTTCCAGAAAGCTAAGGTAGGAAATTCTAGCTTTTCATTTTACGTGTTCATATGATGCTACTCAATTACCCATATTATGTTCAGTGTTCATAAGTTTTATTTGTTAAGATGATTATGTGTGGAAGAATGATAGAAGACAAAATAATTACTGATGGAATTATGTACATTATTTTTGGTATGTAAGAGTCATGTAAGACACTTGCTTAGGAATTTAGTAAATATCTTTTTTTAGTAAAAATTAAATGTGAAGTTAAACTTATAGCAATATTGAATATTAACTTTTGCCATTGTAAATATAATCTGTGAAAAACACTGAACTCTCATTTCAGGGTTTACTACTTAATTTGTGAATATCTCATTTCTCAAAGATAGTGAGTGATATGTTGTTGTAGTTGGAAATTCAGGACCAACAAAGGACATACAATAAGGCAAACTTTTCATAATGGTTTATTCAGCACATTGAAGCCCTGTCTCAGTTTCTGAAACCATGGTAGTAATGTACTACAGTAGTTTCATACTTCTTCATAAAACATATTAATTATGATGAATATTTCTGTGTCAACTTTATTGATTCAACAAAAACTTCTTATAAAAAGAAATACTTATTTCCCCCCCAGAATAAAGAATTTCTTCAAGAGAAAATATTGCAGAGAGCACCTACCATTTCTGAAAGAGCTAAAAAGGTAAATTGGGGATATAATCAGTTTTCTTAGGAAATTTCTTAGAGTCAAATTATCTTTTATTTTGAAAGTAAATGTTAAGTAGTATTCTGTTAACAGAAGCAGGATTATTCATTTTCTCTCAACCTTTTCTAAAAGCATTCTTTGGTATGTTCATTCAGCAAATATTATTGGTGTATCTCATGCTAGGGCATGAGATATCTGCTATCTACTAGAGTACAAAGGTATTGCTCGGCAGTAATTGGTGACTTAATTCTGACCCCTGTTTAATCACTGTCTCCAGATTCCAGGGTGAGTTGTAATTATATGTAGCATTTATAGCTGCAGTACCCTCTATCTCCAAGCTTGTTGTTGCTTTGACTAAAAGACCAAAAGAACTTTGTTATACATAAGTCATTTGCAAGAACTTTGGTCAGAATGTGAACATAGAAATGAATTAAGATCTTAGTTTGGGCAAAATATGAGTTTTTCTTTCCAGTAGGGAAAAATTCCTTCTTCTCTTTCCCTTCTTTTTCCTCAACACAGACTTTTCCAGTATAAAGGAAATGAGGCCAACTGGCTTCTGCTGATGTTAGACTTGAGGGAGAAGGTAAAGATATTGTACCTATGGAGCATGGTGGTAGGATTGCCTGGGGAGTTAGAGTAAATCTAATAAGTGACTTATTCACTTCCATAGGTTCAGTACTTGGAAATTCTGATATTATTCAGAAGGTTTTGATTAATAAATAATCAGAAAAGTATATTATATACTTATTAAAGTATATAAGAAATGATATTCTTAGCACTGGTAGCACAGTTAACTCTTTTCTACTTTCTGCTTTAGAGACATATCTTCTGCAGAATTGGATACTTAAATCTTGTTATTAAGGGTTCTTCTTGCTAGGTGTGGTGGCGCACACCTATAATCCCAGCAGCTCCGGAGTCTGAGGCAGGAGGATCATGAGTTCAAAGCCAGCCTCAGCAGTTGAGTGAGGCCCTAAGTAATTTAGCAAGACCCCTTCTCTAAATAAAATATAAATAAGGGTTGGTGATGTGGCTGGGTGGTTTAGTGCCCCTGGGTTCAATTCCCAGTACTAACCAACTAACCAACAAATAGACAAAGAACCAGGGTTCTTTTTTTCCCAAGGAGTTCTTGAGAAGCACTAGGTTAGTATTTTCTAGCTTTTTAACCAGACTTAAAGAGTTTTACTACTTCCCTTCTAAGAAATTTCCCTCCTGCCTCAGAATCTTTTTACTTGCTATACTTTTTTCTCTTTTTCATTGGTTATATCTATTGTTACACAGCAGAATCACCTTGGTACTTAAAAAATAATAAGCATCATATATAGTGTAATGCCAAACCAACTAAGTCAGATCTCTAGGAAATGGAATCTGGAAGATTACTCTTCATGGATAGGCACTTGGTCAAGTACTCACATGGCATTTTTCCCCTTCATTCAGGTCTCTACTCAAGCTTCATCTCAAAGTAGTTTTTCTGATTATCTTAAAATAGTACCCTCCCATCACTTTCTATTCTTTTATCTTACTTTATTTTTTTTAAAGAACTTAATCAAAATCTGACATTTTATAGTCTTTCATTAGAAAAAAACTTAAGGACTTGTTTGTTGCTGTATCTTCAATAGGCTTAGATCAGTTCCTAACACTCTGTAGATATTTAGTAAATAATTTGCATATTAAAATCTTTATGCTTATAATTGTTTACAGTAAATCTCAACTGAGAGATGCGTTTAATATGTGCAATCTATTTAGGAAAAGTGAGCCTTAAAAAGATAGCACAGTGAATATCTACATTTATTCCCACTCTTTACCTAATAAAGGAAATGTTAAGAGAATAAAAAGAAAACTTATGAATGAACCCCAAATTGACAAAATATGAGAGAAATGAAAGCCACAACCAAGTTTTCAAAATTATGATGCCAATAAGCTAGTGGTAGGGGACTTGGCAAGTCAGAGAACTCCAATTGCTAAACCAGCATTAAAGAAAGTTTAGAACCTATCTTACACAGCAGAACCCCAAATCGACCTAAGGACATTAGCAATACCAGGTACCTTTAGAGTACAAGTAGGGCCAAAAGCAGGAAGATTGGTTGACAGTATTAAGATAGGGTTAGACTCTTGTTCCTGTTCCTCACTCCATGCTGTACACTAGGCATTATAGGGATGTTTATTCTGCAGAAGGATAAAAGAAATGGTGTCTAAACTAAAGGATACCAAGCACAGTTGCAGATAGAAGTAACTTACTGAAAATGGGCATTTCATTGAATGTGTACATACTGAATGTTAAGACTCTTTAGTCATATTACTTTATTCAGTTACTTCAACATGAGCATGAAAGGTCATTATCCTTCAGACAGAATATTGAAAGATCTAATCATGATCAGTCCAACTAGCCCAAGAGGAAAGACTTAAAAGATACTGATGTTTAGAGTTCCCCTGTGAAATGCACACCCAGATTATTCTGCAGCAAAATTCATAATTAACAAATTCTTCCCCCTTAAAATCTTAGTGCTTCCCCCTTAATATCAAGTGCTTCCACTTGATATTTTAGTTTCTGGATCTAGAAATCTAGGATCAAAGAGTGTATGAGGAAAAATCTTAATACCAAAAAAAAAAAAAAGAACAAACAACAGCAGCAGCAAAACCCACATAGGACAAATAAACACAGGGGGGAAAAGAAAAAACTTAGAGAAAACAAATTATATAGAAAGATTGTGCTCCATTTCTGTACTATGACTTGAAATGCATTCTTTTGTTTTAAAAATAAATTAAAATTAAGGATAGTTTAAATAAAATCCTAACTCTTCAGAGAAAAGAATTTGCCTTTATAAAACAGTAACATGATGCTATTAAAAAAGAAGCATTTGTGCCAAGACAATTCAATGAGTAAAGAATGGTCTTCAACAGATGGTGCTGAAACACCTGTGAGAATGAAATTGGGTCCTTTCCTCCCACCATGCAAAAAAGTTAGCTAGGTTAGGTTGTAGACCTAAATATAAAAGCTAAAGCTTTAACTCTTAGAAGAAGATACAATAGTCCCCTCAACTGCAGTTTTATTTTCCTCAGCTTTGGTTATCCATAATAAGCAGTGTGAAAATATTAAATAGAAAAATCCAGAAATAATTCATAAGTTTAAAATTCTGCACATAGAAATCTTGCTTTGTTCTGCTGTGTCCCGGGAGTGAATCATCTCTTTGTCTAGCATATCCATGCTATATATGCTACCAGCCCATTAGTCACTTAGTAGCCATCTCAGTTATCAGATTGACTATCGTGGTATGACTGTCATGGTACTACACATGCAGTACTTGTGTTTAAGTAACTGTTATTTTACTCAGTAATAGACCTAAAGCATAAGAGTCATGATGTTAACAATTTTATTGAAGCATGTTGTTATAATTGTTCTATTTTAATATTAGATATTATTAATCTAGTACTGTGCACACTATGTAAATGAAATTTTATCATAGGTGTCCTTATAGGAAAAAACAATATATTGGATTAGGTACTATCTTTGGTTTCAAGAATCCACTGGGGATCTTGGAATGTATTTACTATGAGAAAGAGGGACTTGTTCATAGGGATAAATCTTTGGGACCTTAAGTTAGGCAAAGCTTTCTAAGATATGACACCAAAAATACAATAAAAGAAAAAAAAATGGACAGATTGACTTCATCAGAATGAAAACTTCTGTGCTTCAGTAGATACCATCAAGAAAGTGAAAAGAAGCTTACCAAATGGGAGAAAATATTTGCAAACCATAATGTGATAAAGGGACTTGTGTTTAGACTTTATAGAGAACTCCTGCAATTCATTAATGAAAAGACAATTGAAAAAATGAGCAAAAGATTTGGATAGAAATATCTTTAAAGAAGATATACAGATGGCTGATAAACACGTTAAAAGATACTCAATATCATTTGCCATCAGAGAAATGCAAATTAAAATAATAATAATATACTTTACACCAACTAATATGGCTATCAAATAAATTAACAGTTGTGGGTAAAGATAAGGAGAAACTGTAATCCTTATATACTGCTGATGGGAATGTAAAATGAGCGGCAGTTTTGGAAAATAGCCTGGGGGTTCTTGAAATGGCCAGAGTTGTTATATAACCCAGCCTTTCTACCCCTAGGCATACCCAAGAGAATTGAAAACACATGTACACACAAAAATGTGCACAAGTGCTCATAGCAGCATTCGTAGTTACTGAAAAGTGGAAACAAATGGTCATCAACTGATGAATGAATACATAAACTATGGTGTGTCCATACAATGGGATATTATGTAGGAATAAAAAGAATGAAGTACAGATGGTGTTCAACTTAGAATTTTTTTCAACTTTATGATTGTGCTTAAGTAATAGGCATTCAGTAGAAACCATACTGTGATTTTGAAATTTGATCTTTTCCTGCACTAGCAATATTTGTATAGTGCTCTGAAGATGCTAGGCAGCCTCAGCTCCCAGTCAGCTGTACAATCATATTAATAAACAACTGAGAATGTATAGTGTAGATTGTAGCTAAGCTGTGGTGTTTGGTAGGTTAGATATGTTAAATACATTTTGGCTTACAATATGTTCTTCATAAAATGGGTTTATTGGAGCACAACCCCATCAGAAGTCTAGGAGTACTTGTAACACAGACACATGCTATGGATTAACCTTTAAAAAAATTATACTAGTGAAAAAAGAAGTCAGTTACAAAAGACCATATATTATATGATTTCATCTACATGAAATGTTTAGAATAGGCAAATGTATAGAGACACAAAGTAGATTAGTGGTTGCCTAGTACTGGGGGATTGGAGAGAATGGACAGTGACAGCTTAAGAGTATGGTAGGCTTTGAGAGTGGTGATGAAAATGTTCTAAATTTGATTGTAGTGATGATTGCACAACTCTCAGTGTTACTAAAAATTATTGAACTGTATATTTTCAGTGGCTCAATTGTATGGTAGATAAATCTTATCTCAATAAAGCTATCTTTCTTTTTTAAAAGAGAGCAATGAGAGAATGGTACCTCCACCAACAAAAAGCACTTAGACCTTAAAAACATAGAGGAAAAGAATTTCAATACAAAGTTTGTAGGATAAAGTTGAGGAAATTTCCCAGAAAGAGCCTAAAGACCCAGAAGTAAATAACAAAAACAATGGACATTAAAGGATCATTTAAGAAGGTTCAGCATTTGAGTAAAAAGAGTTCCAGAAAAGGAGAACTGAAAGAAAAGAAACCATTGAAGAAATAATTCAAGAAAAATTTCCACAACTGATGGTCATAAATTTCCAGATGGAAAGAGCCTGAGTACCCAATACAAAGAACAAAACTAGACTAATACTGATATACATTACTGTGAAAGATCAGAATACTGGAGGCAAAAAGAAACCTAGAGAAGGGAGGAAATGTCACAAGAAAAATCAAGAGTCACAATGACCTCAGTAAGCCAGAGTGCAGCGGAACAGTTATCTTTAAAATTGTGGGGGAAAAAATTTCTAACTCAGATTCCTTTTCTTTACCAAAATCATGAATGAAATGTGGGGATGCAATCAGGATATGTTTAGAAATGCCTGGCTTTAATAAATATGGAGGAAGTACTTAAACTAAAAAGAGGGCAGTTGTGTGATCCAGGAAGCACAGTCCTCTGCCTTGTGGTAGAGCACCATCTGAATTAGCCCTGATGTGAAGCCAGGCTAGGCTGGCTCAAGCAGATCAGGGGCCTCTGAGGAGGGACTTCAAGATGACACCAATAGAATAACTAATGTATTTATTTTAATGTGGTGAGAGGAGATCTACCCAGCTGAGAGAGTAGATATTAACTTCAAGGAAAACAAGATAACAACAAAGAGACTATACAGTAAGACTCAGAAGTGAGATCATGTATATATAATCGTGATATAAATACCAAATATTGATCTAACCAAAATTATCTTGAGAAAAGATTAATATCTTGATAATATAGTTAAATTGTTATCTTCTATAGTGGGAAGTTCCATAGATAATTCCTCAAACCAAAAAAAGTAGGAACGTGACACCCACATTATTTTAAAATAATAAGCTAAAATGAGTTGAAAGTTAACTATTTGCAAGTATAATTTTGATTTAAGAAATTGAAAAGATGAAAGAATACTCTATCTTGGCTTTATTTTGGGATTCAAAACCTTTTATTTGTTAAATATCTCAGGACGTTAACACATTAGTCAGATTTGAAGTAGCACGTAAAGTTTTTATGTTGTTTGAGCCCACTATATAGAAGGTTGTAACTAAAGATGGTAGTGGATATTGTGAATAGAGAGCAAGTAAGGATTGGAGGGTATGAACTTATATGGGAATATTTATGAGGAAATACTCATGAGGAAAATATTCATTTAGCAGGTTGAAATGATAGAAGGAGAGGGAAATATGTTTGTGTTTCTGCTTAGTAAATGTTAAACAATCCACATGTCTTTCTTTTTCTTTTTCTTTTTTTTTTTTTTGGTACTGGAGATTGAACTCAGGGGTACTCAACCACTGAGCCACATCCCCAGCCCTATTTTGTGTTTTATGTAGGGACAGGGTCTCACTGAGTTGCTTAGCGCCTCGCTGTTGCTGAGGCTGGCTTTGAACTCGCGATTCTCCTGTCTCAGCCTCCCAAAGTGCTGGGATTACAAGCGTGAGCCACCGCGCCCGGCTCACATGTCTTTCTAATGAGCAGGTTCGGAGAGTACCAGGTTCCAGTGGCCGTCTTCATAAAACAGAAGATGGAGGCTGGGAATGGAGTGACGATGAATTTGATGAAGAAAGTGAGGAAGGAAAGGCGGCAATTTCACAACTCAGGGTAAGTTTTGTTAAACTGTATTGTTTAACTGTATGTGGTTCTTGTTCAGCTCAACTAGCTAAAAATGTAGAGTAAAAGGGTCACTGGTAGAGTTTCCTTGAACAACTTAACAGGTGTTTAATTCATTCTGGACTTGGTGCATCCGTTTGAATATGATAATACTTCAGCTATATAAAAATGACCCAAATTTATCTGGGCGTAGTGGTGCACACGTGTAATCCTAGTGATCAGAGCCAGCCTCAGCAATTTAGCAAGACCCTATCTTAAAAAACAAACAAAATAAAAACTCAAATTTAGAGATGAAAACTGCATTTGAGATGAAAAAAATACACTAGGTAAGGATTGATGGCTAATTAGACATTGCAAAAGAGAATGGTGAACTTAAAGGCCTGCTAATTAAAAAAAACTTTGTCCCTGAAGTCTGTATCCTTCTACCTGAAGAACAGTGTACCTCTTTAGTTGGTATCCTGGATACCTGTCTGGAGTTTGTGTGTGTGTTAGTTTTGTTAGAAGCATTGAAGACAAGGGTCTTCTTTTTGGTTTGTTTCATCATTCTTACCTAAAGTTAATGCCTGAGGTTGATTGTCAGGACTCATTCCCAAGAACAGAAGTGTGTGTAAAGGCAAGTGTTTGAGGGTATCATACCCTTGCCTGCTCAGTGTCTTTTTTGTGAGATGAATATTGGTGTAGTGGTATACCACTGCCTGCTTTTAGGGTCTACTCTGGTGTGAACACTTACGACTCTGTTATCAACCTTGAGTATTTGTTGAACTTGTTTATCAATTGACGTCTTGGAGTCTAGTCCTTTTGCAGAGCTATTTGTAAGACCTTGCCAACGAAAACCAGCAAAACTTTATTAAGCTCTAAGCTTAGAAAAGCTCTATAAAAGATAAGAATTGTAAACATTTGTTACATGTAATCGAGTTTACTGTTTAACAGATATGAGATCATGGAACTCTTTTTTCCTTTTCATGTGACTCCTCTCTGGTCACATTGATGCTCTTCTGTAATGTTATATTAAAGCTACCAATGGAAGCTAGAGCTACATGCACCTTGTGGTTCCACCTCCCTGTGAAAGAGATGATGCTATTATTTTCACTCTAACAAATATTTGGAAAGATAAATTATAGCCTTTCATTCTCTGATTATTACCTGCTGTCTATCTGTAAGAGAAATTTAGTACTTCTAAATTGATTACACTAGCTTTTGCATAACCTAACACACTAGTGTCTGAATATCATAGGAAATTAAATGCTTGTCCACCAAATAAGTAACTTTATGTTCAGTATTTCTTTTGATAAATTTATAGATATTTTTGAGACCATGAATTCTAAGAAAACAAATCTTTTAAAATTAAGTTGAACTAACTACATTAAGAAAAGAACATACCACGATAGAAGGTGAAGATGTAGTTCAGTTGTAGAGCATTTACCTAACATGTATGAGGCCTTGGGTTCAATCCCTAGCAGGGAGGAAAAGAAAAAGAATATACTATGATCTTGTGGGGTAAGGGACAATGATGGTTCAATGTTAAGAAAACTCATAATATTAACAGGTCTAAGAAGACAAAAAGTCATATTGTTATTTTCATAAATTTTTATTTTGTCAAAGCCAATGATGAAGTTCACTTTCATAATAAGGACTTGTATGGATCTAGATTTCCACTTGTTATTCTGTTATTTTCCTTATGCTCAGAGAACTTCCCTTAATGTGTGTGTGTGTTGTAGATCTGCTGGTGAGGATTTCTTGAAGGTTTTGTGACTGAAAACATCTCCCATTTACCTTTATTTTTAAAAAAAATGAGTTTGCAGGTTGTAGAATTCTTGATTGACAGCTTTTTCTTTTGGTATTTTTTCAAAACAAATATTACACCATACGTTGGATCCACTTATAGATTATTTATTGTTATATCATGTTAGATACTCTTATAAGTTTTTAAGAAGTATCAAATATAGTCATAATTCTTGCTGTCAATGACTTCCCAGTTGACTGAGAGAGTAGGTACATGAGAAGATAAATGTCTTTTATAGAGCGTTTATTTTTTTTTTCTTTCTTTCTTTTTTTTTGGTACTGGGGATTGAACTCAGGGGTACTCGACCACTGAGCCACATCCTCAGCCCTATTTTGTATTTTATGTAGAGACAAGGTCTCACTGAGTTGCTAAGCACCTCGCTGTTGCTGAGGTTGATTTTGAACTCGTGATTTTCCTGTCTCAGCCTCCCAAAGTGCTGGGATTACAGGCATGAGCCACTGCGCCTGGCTTGTTTATTTCTTTTTTAGGTAATTTTGTATTTGTTATGTGGCCATTTTTTTGATGTTTATTGTGTTGTGACTTTTAATTAGATCTTTTCTAGGTTTAATCAAACCCTGTCATGATGTAGGACAAAAAATTTATAATTAAAAACTTTAAAATATGTTAAGATGTTGCCTCTGATCTCACTATAAACTATGTTTATCAGTTAAATCTTTCTGATTTTATTGTGACTTAGAAATACATGTTTTATTGAGACATAATTATACCTCTTATGGAGTATAAGACAGTATGTGTATGCAGTATGTAATGGTTAAATCAAGGTACAAGCAGTTCCATCTCCTCAAATATTAATCATTTTTATGTGCTAGGAACTTTTACTTTCTTTTAGTTATTTTGAAATACATCATTTGTATTCTGTATTCAGTATTTTAAAGGTGTTTTTCCACTATCTTTTCACTTCCATGTTTCCACTAAGAAATTTGACCACATCCTTATCTTCTTTTTTGAGTAATGTATCTTTTTATTCTGGCTGCTTTGAAGATTTTTTTCTTTTAACTGTCTTTGAGCAATTTGATTACCATATGCCTACATGTATTTTTCTTCATGTTTCTTTTTTTTAATATTTATTTTTTAGTTGTAGGTGGACAGAATATCTTTATTTTTATGTGGTGCTGAGGATTGAACCCAGTGCCTGCCGAGTGATAGGCGAGCATGCTACCACTGCGCTATAACCCCAGCCCCTCTTCATGTTTCTTGTACTTGTGGTTTCTTGAGTTTCTTGGATCTGTGGATTTATAAGTTTTTATCAGGTTTGGAAAGTTTTCAGCCATTAAATCTTCAAATAGGTTTTCTGTCTTCTAATAACATGTACATTAAGCTGCTCAAGGTGATGTCAGAACTCATTAATTGTCTTTTTATTTTTTAAAAATTATTGTTTTAATTTTGCATAGTTTCTATGCTATCCTTCAAGTTCATTTATATATTCTTCTGTAATATCTAATCTGCTACTAATTTAATTCAGTTCATATTTCATGTTCTAATAGTGTTCTAATAGTCTAGAAGTGTGATTTTTTTATTTTGTATCTTCCATATCTCTACCTTTTAAAGATAGGTAATACATTTATAATAACTATTTTAATTGCCTTTCCTGCTAATTCTAACATCCATGTCAGTTCTGGATTGATTTTATTTGGTTGATAATTCTCTTCATATTGGTACAGGAGTGTTTTCCCACATCTTCATACGTGCTGATTTAAACATTTTTTTTAAATTTTTATTTCTTTTTTGGTAACCAGGATTGAATTCAGGGGTACTCAACCACTGAACCATATCTCCAGCCCTATTTTGTGTTTTATTTAGAGACTGAGTTGCTTAGCGCCTCACCATTTCTGAGGCTGGCTTTGAACTTGCAATTCTCTGGTCTCAGCCTCCCAAAGTGCTGGGATTACAGATGTTCACTACAATGCCCGGCTGTACCTCATGATTTCTGACTGAATGCCAGGCATTGTGAATTTTACCTTGTCATGTGGCACTCATTTTGTATTCTGGTGGATCTTCTTGAGCTATATTCTAGGTTATAGTAAAGTCAGTTGAAAGTGTGTTTTTCCCCAGTCTCAGGTTGTTTTCTCACATACATGCATTGATAAGTGTTCTGCTGAATGTTCAGAAGGAACCCTCTGCAGATCTCTATGGTTCTGTCATTATGTAGCTTTTTCTTCCCTGGTACCCTGTCTTATTATCTTATCTGTCTTGGTCTTGAACTTGTAGCTCTGTTTCTTCAATTCAGGGAGTTAATCAGATTCCACCTGGGTTCCCCTTCCCTGTGCCATAGCATCCAGAAAACTCTCAAAGCCGTATTCTGGGGTACAGCTTACCCTTTTGGTTTCCTGTGTTTCAGGGGTTACACTTTCTTTGACCATTATCCAATATCTTGAGAACCTTTGCTTCATGTATTATCCTTTTCTTTGCTTTGCTCTTCTTTGTTTTCTTTCTTCTTTTTCTTTTTTGTTATTGTTTCAGACAGAAGGGTAAATCTAACCCCTTGTTATCTATTGTTGACAGAAGTGAAGTCTACAATTGTATTTTAAGGGAATATGATACTACTGAAGAGGTATAAAAAGAACCAATCCAAATAATTTAGGTATATAGTAATTGAATATCTTCTTTCAGTCTTAGAGTTGGTAGAGGAGAGGTAAAACTTCAGACAAATCATAAACTCCTTTTTCTAAATTTTTTTTTTTAAAATAGCTTTTATTTTTTAAAAGTTAATTGTGCATTACAGGAAAAATAACACAAGCAAAGAACAAAGTCATCCAGTCACGAGCAGCTTAGTTGGATGTGTCCCTTCAGGTCATGCACATACATACACAATATTCCATTTTGTGTGATTGAGACTGTAGTGTCCATCATGCTTTTCCACACATCATGAATATCCACCAATTCAAAATCCCAAAGT
>CM053413.1:20394590-20509813 GCA_028644305.1 Xerus rutilus
ACTACTTTTTATGATTCACTGTCACCTCAGGACATCTAGAAAGCTTAGATGTTGTGAAATGAAGTATGAATTTTGTGCACAATAAACAATTTACCAAAAATGCACATATAGATCTATGGTTATAATCTAAACCTCTCTTCCAAATATGGAGACACTAGCAGAGCACTTCCCCTCTCCCCTCCTCTTCTCTTCATCATTCCTTTTTCTAAATTTTTTTTTTAGTTGCTGATGGGTCTTTATTTTATTCATATATTATTTATTTGTGGTGCTGAAGATCTAATCCAGTTCTTCTCACATGCTAGGCAAGTGCTCAACCACTGAGCTATAGCCCCAGCCCCATAAACTCCTTTTATTAGGATTTTTTTCATATTTGTACATGCAAAGCAGTTTTGAAACTCTCATAGGTGTATAATGGGGTTCAGCAAATGAGTAAAAGTCTTAATGTTCTTGGGAGCCAAAATTCTGACTATGAAAGAAGAGACATACAAATATGAAATAGGCAAAGTGAGAAAGGATTCCGTGGAAGTGGATTTGAATTGTAGGCACTGGTGTAGATTCATGCTTCTAAAGTGTGTGTGATCTGAATGTGTATGTGCACGTGTAGGTATGTAAGTGTATATATGCTTGCATGCATTTTCAAGCTTTGTCTACTGAAAGGCCTAGAAACAAAGACACCACAATAACAATGAGCACACCTTATGCCCAGATAATTTTCTCTATTGTCATTCCATACTAAAAGAACTGGGCTCTTTGAAAAATGACTAGTTTCAGGGAAGGGAAAATATAAGATGAATCATGAATATCTTCTTTTACCAGTTTAAAAAAGGAAAGAAAGAAAAGGAGAGTGAGGGAATGAATAACACAGAAATCAGCTTGAACCAATCTGGTACAACTTAACCATTCAGATAATTACCTTAAAAATAGGAATCTATGAGTATGTAGCAATTATAAATAGATACATAAACACATGAGGAGAAAGATGGTTCTTCGTTATACTGGACTGCCAAGTGCTGACTGGTAAAAGTGGAGAGGAGGATTGGAGATAGAAGAATCATCATTTAATAACCATTGTCATTGGATCAGGGAAGAATTATCAATGGGTGCTAAATACAGGAGGAAGTTTTGAGGAGTAGGATATTTTTAAGGTTACCTTTTAGTCACCAGACAAAAATATAGTCACTATCTACTAGAAAATTTAGAAAGCTCTTTGGCCAGGTGATTAAAATTAACCTTCACCTGGGGGCCAGATGAACGTTTAATACCCTATGAAAGACATCATTATACAGATTTGTAACTGGAGGTTCATGTAAGTCTAATCATGAAGAAACAGCACACAAACTGCCAAGTGAATAATATTTTGTTAAAGTAGTGGTAGGGTAGTGTGAATATTCTTCAGAAATGTTAATATTCCATATTTTAAAAATCTAAAGAGTTAGTGACAAATTAATTGTGAGACATGATTCTAGACTTCATCCTACACTTGGAAGAAAAACACGAGATTATAAGGAACATAAGGGTCTGCTGGCATTTGAATTATGGATAGTAAATTAGATAAAAGTATTGTATCTTTGTTACTTACTGAAGTTGAAAAATAGTACTGTGAATTTTTTTTAAGAAAATGTCTTTGTTCTTAGGAAATACACATTCTCTTAAGTGGTACCATGGCATATGCAGCTTATTCTCACAGGGTACTGGAAAAGTGATTTAAATATATATATTCAGAAAGAAAGTATGCACCTAAACTTTAGTATAAGGTGGAAAAATAGTGTCTTTTGTATTGTTCTTATTGTAGCATCTTTTCTGTAAAAGATGGAGAAAGAAAACTTGAAAGTATTTCCTAATACAGAATCCCCTTCCCCAATAGTAATGAGGATTGAAACCAAGGCCTGGCTCATGTTAGGTAAACACTGTATCACTGGGCTCCACCCTGTCCCCAAATCCCTCAGATAGAGAAATTTTTGAAAAGGATTTTGGTCTGGCCACTTACTTGCTATGATGACTTTAGCTATTATCTGAACCTTGATTCTACTTAATAAAATGGTGATGAAAATTATTAAACCTAATTGGCCTGTAGCCTGGCTAAATTCACAGTTGGTAGGATTTGCCATACATTAATATTTGTGTACAGGTAAGTTCTTTTCAAAACTACAATGTCTGGATCCCAGAATTATTTCCAGCTGTTAAGATTTACTAAATAAACAGCTTAGGTTTTCATGTGGCAGATTGTAATTGGTCATTTTCAAATAAATATTTGTCTATACCAGGTACTTGAGATCTCACCTTAATTTGTATTAACATACCAATTCTTTTCTTCTAGCCATTCTTTATTTTCAGACAACCCACATTTGTTTATGTACAAGATCTCTAAATATGTAGCAATAAGAGTAAGGGGTACTTAGTAGGAGGCATCCTCTCCTTCTTACTTTCTTGCTTTTGTTTTCTCTCTCTCTCCCTCCCTCTCTCTCTCTTTTTTTTTCTTCTCTCTCTCTGTCTTTTAACAGTACTGGTGATGGAACCCAGTGTGGCTTTACCTCTGAGCCATATCCCAAACTCTTTTTTTTTTTTTTTTGAGATAGGTCCTCACTGAATTGTTCAGGCTAGCCTCAGACTTGGGATCCTTCTGCCTCAACCTCCTGCATTGCTGGGATTACAGGCATATGCCACCATGACCAGCCTCCCCTTACTTTTAAAAAATTATTATTCATAATTGCCAAAATTATGAAATATGGTATGATAATTAGATACATGTGTTTAGAGTATAATGATCAAATCAGGGTAGTTAACACTCCCATTTCCTTGAGTATTTCTTCTTAAAAATTTTGATTAACACATACTAATTCTACATATTTATAGGGTGCTGTGCAGTATTTCAATACATATATATTACATTTATTGATCAAATCAAGATAGTTAACGTTTCTGTCTCCTTATCAGTGTTTTTGAGCTTTCAAGCTCTTCTAGTTATGCATAAAACGTATAATTGCTTATTGTGAACTTTAGCCACTGCACTGTTCTATATAACACTAGAACTTAATACTTCTATCTGACTATGTTTGAGTACCTATTATCCAGTCTACCTCTATCTGCTGCCTCCTCACCACCATAACATTCCCAGTCTCTAGTCATTACTATTATACATCCCAGTGGACTTTTTTTGTAGATAGTAGACTCTTATTTCAGATCATTGTTCTGTAATTTTGGTTCAAAATTTTTTTTTGCTTCTCCATTAAAGTCCACAGTCAATTACTGTGCTTTGAGAGTGTGTTGGATAGTTAGCCTGAAGGTTTATTTGGTCTAGGATCTTAGGCACACAATATTTTCATAGTCAGTAGGAAGAGTTACTTTGAATGTGACCTCCCTGCCAGCAGTGTGACCTCCCTACTGCCTAAGAACTAATGACAGCCTCTATCATCTTCACTTTTATAGCTGAAACTGTAAAAATTTTAAATACGGTTAAGTATACTGATGCATTCATTATAGGCTAATTGGACAAAGAATACAATAGTATCATAACAGTTTTCTTTTTTCAGAAGACTCACTATAGTAACATAAGTTAATCTATGAATTAGAAATAAAATAATGAAATAAAGTTGGCTTGCATTGAGCATTACTTGCAGTTACTTGGAACTGACTATAAGTAACCTAAGTCTGAGTTAACAAGCATCCTTTTCTGTATTTCTTCTAGTCTCCTCGAGTGAAAGAATCATTAACAAATTCTGAGGTAAGTAATTGCAATTATTAAATCCTTGTTTTATACATGCTTTTGTTTTATTTTTAATTTTAAGGTCCTTTATATTGTGTGCCTAAATGGGAATGAACCTTTATACCAGTTACATTTTAAAAGTTGGTTTAAGGGCCTGGAATATTTTTCCTTGCTTGCTTAGCTTCATGACTTGCTTTTTTTGGTTTGCACTGCTTGAAGTGGGAAGCAATCTTTTTTTTTTTTTTTTTTTTAATATTTTTTTAGTTGTAGATGGACACAATGTCTTTATTTTATTGCTTTGTATGTGGTGCTGAGGATCGAACCCAGGGCCTCACGCATGCGAGGCAAGCGCTCTACTGCTGAGCTACAATCCCAGCCCGGGGAAGCAATCTTTATGCATTAATCTGTCCACGAATTTGTCATATTACTACCTTACATTTTTGAAAATTTTTTTAGCCTTTTCTCTTGTCAAGTAAATTCTGTTTTCTGTAGTTTCTGCTTCAGTGTGATAGGAAATCCTACTAAACAGAATCCAGTTAGGTTGGCTTTCCTTCTTTTCACTACCAGAGGAAAATAATGTCATGGATCCATTCTGTCACATATTCTTTCTCTGACAGCATGTTCCATTCTGAGCTCAGTATTTGGTTTAAAGGCAAAACTTCTTAAAGAAGTTTTTTCACTTCATTTGTATACATAACACACAATTTGTAATAAATTATATACATGATTCATGTACATAGAACTTTACTGTTTATGCATAAGCTAGGTGCAGTGGCACACACCTGTACTCCCAGCTACTTGGGAGGCTAAGGAAGAAGCATCACAAGTTCAAAGCCAGCCTCTTTGAATGCTGGGGATGTAGCTCAGTGGTAAAGCACCCTGGATTCAAGCCCTAGTACAAAAAAATAAAAGAAAATAAATTCTGTACCTTAATAAATGCATTTTGGGGGAGTTATACTTCATTTTTTAATTAGACATTATAGTTTTGTTGTTGTTGTTGTTGTTTGGTACTGGAGATTGAACTCAGGGGCACTCGACCACTGAGCCACATCCCCAGCCCTATTCTGTGTTTAATGTAGAGACAAGGTCTCACTGAGTTGCTTAGCACCTCTCAGTTGCTGAGGCTGGCTTTGAACTCACGATTCTCTTGTCTCAGCCTCCCTAAGTGCTGGGCTTACAGGCTTGTGCCACCGCGCCCGGCTCAGACATTATAGTTATACGTAGTAGTTTGGCTTGTCTTGACAAATTTGTACATGCATGATCTTCCTACTGATGTTCCTTTTGCTGATCTATATATTTTTGATTGGTTCTTTGTACTTATACACAAAAGTGAAATTTCCTGTGGTATATTTGTATATGCACATAGTTTGATTTTTAAAAAAATCCATTCTGCATTTCCTCTCTTTTCCTATCCTGCCTTTCTCCCTCTTAATCTCCTCCTTCTGCTCTACTGATCTTCGCTATGTCTTCATGATATCCTATCCTCCCTTCCTTCTTTCCTTTATTTTGTTCTGCCTTGCACATAGGAGAGAAAACATTTGACCCTTGATTTTCTGAGACTGTCTTATTTCATTTAGCATGATGTTCTCCATTTCCATCCACTTACCAGCAAATGCCATAATTTCATTCTTTATGACTAGGTAAAACTACATTGTGTATATATAGATACATACATACATTTTCTCCATTCATCTGTTGATGGGCATCTGGGTTAATTACATAATTTGGCTATTGTGAATTGTGCTGCTATATTGCTATTGTATGCTGATTTTAGTTCTTTTGGATAAATACCAAGGAATGGGATATCTGGGTCATATGGTGGCTCCATTCCTAGTTTTTTGAGGAATCTCCATACTGCTTTCTAGAGTGGTTGGACTAGTCCATATTACCACCAGCAATATACAAGTCTGTACCTCAGGTACACCAATAGAGTTGTATTTCCTTGACCCTTGAAATTATGCATGGTCCTGTCAGTTCTTTTAGTCAATGTAAAGTTAGCAGAAGAGTCAGTCTGTGGTTCTGTGTTTCCTCAATCTTGCTGCCATAATCTGCATCCCTGACTGAATAAAGTGATAAACTCATGCTGGTCAGAGATATACTTGAAGTGTGTGTAAGAAATAACTTTCATTGTTTTAACCTGCTGACGTTTTAGAATTATTTGTTACTTCTAATTAAGCCCACCTTGACTAATTTCTCAGAAGTTGAACGAGAAGGTATTTTATAGATTATTCATAGTTTTACTTTTTTAAGGTGTTCTCTTTATGCTTTTGCCTAAATAACTTCTCCATGTGAATTCTCACTCATATTCTTATATTCATTACATTGTTTTAAATTTAATTGTGACAAAATTTATATGATATAAAGTTTACTGTCTTATCATTTTTAGTTCAGCGGCAATAAACGTAGTCATGCTGGAATACAAAAGAACTTTTTAATCTTCCCAAACTAAAATTTTATCCATTGAATAATAATTCTCCATTTTCTTCCATATCTGTCCTTGGGCAGCCACCCTGCTACTTTTAGTCTCTATAAATTTGACTACTCTGTGTATTTCATATAAGTGGATCCATACAGTATTTGTCCTTTTCTGACTGGCTATTTCACTTAACACAGTGTCCTCAGGGCTCATCCATGTTGTACCATTTGTCAGAAAGTCTTTTCATATTAAGGCCAAATATTACTGCATCATATGTATACACCATGTTTTGTTTATTCATCTGTCAGTGAACACTTGAACCGCCTCTTTTGGCTATTGTGCATAATGGTGCTATGAACACGGGCATACAAATCTGTTTAAAACCTTGTTTTTAATTCTTTTGGGTATAGGCCTAGAAGTAGAATTTCTGGATAATGAGGTAATTCTAGCTTTTTAAAGATCAACCATACTGTTTTTCGTAGAGCTTCCACCATTTCACATTTCCACTAACAGTGCACTGAGTTTCCAGTTTCTGCACATCTTCTTTTTTTTTTTTAAATATTTTTTAGTTATAGATGGACACAATATCTTTATTTTGTTTATTTATTATTTATTATGTGGTGCTGAGGATCGAACCCAGTGCCTCACGTGTGTGAGGTGAGCACTCTGCCACTGAGCCACAACCCCAGCCCCTCTGCACATCTTCTTATTGCTTTGTTTTATGTATCCTTTTTGTCTTTATTACAGATAAACATACATGTTTATACAGTTTGGAAGCTAACCTTTTGAAATAGTACATTTTCAAAATCTTTTTAATTATAATTATTAACACATTAATTATACAAATTAAGGGGCTTCACTGGTGATTTTTACATACATGCATATGTTGTGCTTTGTTCATCCCCAACTTCCCTTCTTTCCTTCTTGCTCTCCCCTCCTCCCTACCTCCCTTCCACCTCTACTTCTCTCTTCTTCCCTGAAAGTCCCCCTTCTACTTTCAGACTAACTAATCTTAATGTACTATATTTCTGTCTATAACCAGTAAGGAACTTTTTACTTCCTCTCATGTATGAAATGAAATGATATAAAGTTTTACTTCTGGTCTCCTTTATCTTACTTCTATCAGCTAAAAATGATATAAAATTTTACTTCTGGTCTCCTTTATTTTACTTTTATCAGCTATCAGACCTCTGATATTTTTCTCTTTCAGTTCTAAATTTTGGCCATTGCTGATGGTATTTTTCCCTAACTTGTAATTTTTAATGTTTTTTTTTTTTTGCTTTTTTATTCAACATTAGTTTTTTTCCCAAAATTACATAATTAAAATTTATGAAATATTTCAAAATGCAACATAATATATATCTATATTATGTCTGTTAGTTATAAAGCTTCATACCCATTTTTGAAATGTATTTTTAGATATGTTAAGGAATCATTGGTTGATTATCTTTGTTTATAAGTAATAAAAGTCCCCACATGTCATAACCCATTTTATATTGCTATAACAAAATACCTAAAGCTGGATAATTTGTAAAGAAAAGAGATTTATTTAGCTCATAGTTTCAGAGGCTGAAAGTTCAAGATGATGTGGCCCCCTCTGGTTGGCCTCTGGCGAGGGCCCTCTGGCTGCATTGTAACATAGCAGATGGCATCAATGGGGAAAGCATGGAGTGTATATGAGAGAGATCGCATGGCAAGACACCTAGAGAAATCAGGCTGTCTCTTTTATAACCCACTCTGACAGAGGCTGACCCACTCCTGCAAGACCAGCATCAATCCCTTCACAAGGGCAGACATGAGCCAGTTACCTCCCACTCAGCCCCACCTCCTAAAGGTTCCACCCTTTTCCATACCACTGTATTGGGGAATTAAGCTTCAACATGAATTTTGACAGGGTCAAACTGCAGCATCATGTATAGAAAAATGTAGCTTCAATAATTTCTTATAGAAACCCTATACATACTTGATAAATACTTTACCTACTTTTTATTTTGGAGATGCTATTTTGCTGTGTGAAGGGAATGGAATAGATGTGGTTAAAAATAAATATGATACAAAGTGAAAAAATCCAGACACAAAAGATGCTCCATTTATATAAAATGCCCAGAAAAGGCCATTTCACAGAGACTGAAAATAGATTAGTGATTGTGTAAAGCTGACGTGGAAGCAAGGGTTGACTATAAGGGCATTTGAACTTCTTGGGGTGATGAAAGGGTTCCAAAACTACATTGTGGTGATGGTTGTACAGTTCTATAAATCATGCAAAAATCATTGAATTATATACTTAAAATGGATGTATTTAAAAGCATGTGAATTGTATCACAGTTGATAAAAACTAAAAAGCCTAGAAATATATGACTTCTATTAGATATGTATATTTAGAGAAGTGTTGACAAGCCAGTACATCATAAAAACTACTTTGAAAATGGCACCCTGTAAGGCTCTTTGACTGTCAGTAAGCCTGCCTCCCTTTCCACTCAAGTTAAACAGCACTGTATGCATGGTTTTATTATAGCTCTTTTCAACAACTGATCCCATGGGTACTTTGCTCCAAGTTCCAGAACAGATTTCTGCTCATCTACCTCAGCCAGCTGGACGGATGCCTACCCAGCCAACTCAAGTCTCTCTCCCACCACCTGCAGAGCCAGCAAAAACGGCTCAGGTAAAGCAGGGATGTCCTTTAATGGCCACCTAGTACTAGTAGATTAGAAAAGCAGATATTAACGTGAAACAGTCTAATGCACTTAGGTTGTTGTCTTAGTAGATTTTGGAACAAATTAGAAATTCTGTCTTCACAGTTTTGAATATTCACCTGAAGATAAGAGAGTTTTATAAGGACTACATGGGCTTTTAAGCAACAATAAATTAAGTTTGAAAACATTTGAAACATCAGAAGTCTTTGGCTAATTTCTTGTCAGCTCTGTATTGGATCATTATTAACTTGAGAATGCAGCTGATAGAGTTCATGCTGTGGCTAGGAGAATTATCTGCTATACTGTTTTCTTTTGCTCATTTTTGCTTGTGTCATTTATTAGTGTTCCTGCAGCCCATGGTTTTTCTAAATTACTCTTTTTTTTAAATTTTTTTTTGTAGTTGTCAATGGACCTTTATTTTACTTATTTATATGTGGTGCTGAGGATCAAACCCAGTGCCTGACACATGCTAGGCAAGTGCTCTACCACCAAGCTACAACTTCAGCCCTAAATTACTCTTTTTAAGACACTGTTTTTGTGAGAGTTTATTTTGTTAAAACTAGGTGATATATAAACTCAATCAAGTGCACACAACTTCATTACATTGTATTTATGTTGAAAGCAACTGAGTGAGTGAAAGCCTTTCTGTGAATCCCTGTGTGCTGTATAACTCCCATGCTCCCTTCAGGAAACCTCTGATACACCATATGTGACTGTTAATCATATTGCTAAAGTAAGGGTTTGTGTTAGTTCATTTATTAAGTGTTAGAAGTTGTCCTCTGTCCCCCAACAGTTTAAATGAAAAAGAAATGAAAGTTCTGATTTTTCCCAGTGTATCATCTTGTGTCTGGCTTTGAAGACCAGTGCACTGGGCATGTCCAGTTAGTCATGGGGATGACTTCTTTTAACCTTTTCGTCCTTCCAACTTTCCATTTCTGCCCATCATATGGGAAAAAATACAGTTCTTTTGGGAAAACCAATGATTAGAATTATTTTACAAGTAACTTAGAGTTTATGTCCTTCAGTAAGCACAAGATAGCTAAACAGTTTTCAGAGAGATTTAGTTTAACTATAGAAAGACTTGGAACCTTCAGTTGAATGGATCCCTAAAGGGTAGCTGGTTTAGGCCCTACCTTTGTGTTGCCGTGTGGTACATTGGCAGATTTTTTAAAAGTGGTAAACCTACTTTTTCACCTTTGTATAGGGGAACAGGGGCATGAAAAATATAAAATAAGGAAGTTCATTTGTGTTTGAGAATTATTTAATTATGTTTGATACAGGTTGATATTTAGCTTTTGTTGCTGCTGTAGAGTGCATGTCCTGCCACAGCAGGGAGTGTCTTAGGGAGGAGGATGACCTCAGCTGGAGAGGAAGAGAATTGCTGCCAGTGGATGATTCCTCTGCAGTTACCTCCAAGTTTAACGTTCACAGGCAATGACTTTATACTTTCAATGCATTTTAGGCTTTGTCTTCAGGAGCAGGTTCACAAGAAACCAAGATCCCAATCAGTCTAGTACTAAGATTAAGGTAAGAGGACATTTTCTGTTTTGTGAGTTTCCTGTAGATGGTGTAATAATCTGTGCTGCGAGTAGCGAGACAGGATTGTTTTCTCCCAGCGTCAGTAGGTGTTAATTATTTTTTAAATTTATTTTTAAAACAGAAGAATGCATTTCAAGTCATAGTATATATATGGAGCACAATTTTCTATCTCTCTGATTGCAAACAAGATAGAATCACACTATTCATGTCTTCATACATATACCTAGGTATGAAGGTAGTGATGTCCATCTCATTCCACCATTTTTGCTACTCCCATTCCCCCACTCCTCCTTCACCTCCCCCCGTCCCAAAGTTCCTCCATTTCTCCCATGCTCCCCACCCCCACCCCCTTATGTATCAGCATCCACTAATCAGAGAGAACATGCGGACTTTGATTTTTTGTGATTGGCTTACTCCACTTAGCATGACGTTCTCCAGTTCCATCCATTTACCTGCAAATGCCATAATTGTATTCTCTTTTATTACTGAGTAATATTCCATTGTGTATATATACCACAGTTTCTTTATCCATTCATCTATTGAAGGGCATCTAGGTTGCTTCCACAGTTTAGCTATTGTGAATTGTGTTGCTATAAACGTTGAGATGACTGCATTACTGTAGTATGCTATTTTTAAGTCTTTAGGGTATAGGCTGAGGAGTGGGATAGCTGGGTCAAATGGTGGTTCCATTCCAAGTTTTTTAAGGAATCTCCATACTGCTTTCCAGATTGGTTGCACCAATTTGCAGTCCCACCAGCAATGTTTGAGTGTGCCTTTTCCTCCAAATCCTTGCCAGCACTTATTATTGCTTGTATTTTGGATAGCTGCCATTCTGACTGGAGTGAGATGAAATCTTAGAGTAGTTTTGATTTGCATTTCTCTAATTGCTAGAGATGTTGAACATTTTTTTCAGATATTTGTTTATTAGTTGTATATCTTCTTCTGAGAAGTTTCTATTCAGCTCCTTAGCCCATTTATTTATTGTGTTGTTTGTTTTTTTGGTGTTAAGTTTTTTGAGTTCTTTATATATCCTAGAGATCAATACTCTATCTGATGTGCGTGTGGCAAAAATTTGCTCCCAGAATGTAGGCTGTCTGTTCACCTCATTGATTGTTTCTTTTACTGAGAAGAAGCTTTTTAGTTTTAATCCATCCCATTTTTTGATTCTTGCTTATTTTTTGCACCTGAGGAGTCTTGTTAAGGAAGTCGGGGCCTAATCTGACATGATAAAGATTTGGGCCTACTTTCTCCTCAGTTAGGCACAGGGTCTCTGGTCTAATTCCTAGGTCTTTGATCCCACTGTGAGTTGAGTATTGTGCATGGTGAGAGATAGAGGTTTAATTTCATTTTGCTGCATATGGATTTCCAGTTTTCCCAGCACCATTTGTTGAAGAAGCTGTCTTTTCTCCAGTGTATGCTTTTGGCACCTTTGTCTAGTATGAGGTAACTGTATTTATGTGAGTTTGTCTCTGTGTCTTCTATTCTATACCACTGGTCTACATGTCTATTTTGGTGCCAGTACCATGCTGTTTTTGTTATTATAGATGTCTAATATAATTTAAAGTCTGGTATTGTGATGCCTCCTGCTTCACTCTTCTTACTGAGGATTGCTTTGGCTATTCTGGGTTTCTTATTTTTCCAAATGGATTTCATGATTGCTTTTTCTATTTCTATAAAGAATGATGTTGGGGGGCTAGGGTTGTGGCTCAGTGGTAGCGTGCTCGCCTAGCATGCGTGAGGCACTGGGTTCGATCCTCAGCACCACATAAAAATAAAATAAAGATATTCTGTCCACCTACAACTAAAAAAAAATAAATATTAAAAAAAAGACTTGCTTTGTTAAAAAAAAAAAAAGAATGATGTTGAGATTTTAATTGGAATTACATTGAATCTGAGTAGGTGTTAATTTGCTGATGTATTATTTTCTTAGAAGAAATAGCAGGTGAGGACCTGGCAGTTAGCAGTTGCTGGGACTAAGAGATGCACATATCCTCCTAGTTTCTCCATTAATAGTGACAAATGGTGTGCATTTACAGCATAACTATTTTTATTTAGAAAGTATAGTCTGTAGTTGAAAAAAAGTTTTAGGGGAGCAGCACTAACTGGATTATCTAAAGTTTAGTCTTAAAATGTGACCATATAATCATTATGGACTCTGAGATTGACTAACTCAGGAGGGGAGTGCTTTGTAATTGGTGGATCAAATAAAGATGAAAAGGAAAACCTCTAAATATATTCCTAGTTTGTTTCTCTGTTACATAACAAATGTTGGTAGTTCTGGTGGGGGTATACAGAGTGGTCCTGGCAGATTGCTCAGCAGGAAGTGCCCTGGGTAGCAATCTGTTCATTTTAACACCCCTCAACCCTTCAACCCTACAAGGGGATTAGGAACCCTGGATTAGGATTCCAAAGTTTTCTTGTCAAAATAGCTGCCTGTTGTGTTGTTCCAGTTAGGTCTTTTTCTACTCATAAATGCATTTGAAAAAATTAGTATTGAAAAAGTGTCATGTGAGACAGCCCAAGCCCTCTTTAACTATTACTAACATTTTAAAAAGAGTCCCATTGATTTACTATTGACTAACCCCACTTCTGCATATGCATTCTGAGTTGTCTTCCCAATAAGGTCATAGTAGAGATAGAAGCAGCTAGAGTTCTTTAGAGAACTTCTAATGACTAATGTTCCAGACTGTTTTTGGAAGTAAAATCTTTTGTTTGTGTTTACCATGCCAGTTAAATCACTAAACTAGTACTGAACATTTCTGTCTTAATTTATTCAACTTCCAGAAAGAATAGACTAAAGAATTACATATTAAGAACACTCTATGGGGGCTGGGATTGTGGCTCAGTGGTAGAGCGCTTGCCTCGCATGCGTGAGGCCCTGGGTTCGATCCTCAGCACCACATACAAAGCAATAAAATAAAGACATTGTGTCCATCTACAACTAAAAAAAAAAATATTTAAAAAAAAAAAAAAAAAAGAACACTCTTTGGGGGCTGAGGTTGTGACTCAGTGGCAGAGCGCTTGCTCCTCATGTGTGAGGCACTGGGTTTGATCCTCAGCACCACATTATTTGTCAGTAGACCTAATCCCTCTAACTTTTTTAGATAAAATGGATTTGAGTCTTAAGTGATGAGGCATGTCTCTTTTAGACGTGATGTTTCAATTTCTTCACCTTCCACCAGAACATCTAAGGAACCTGGTTAATTTCAGTATGTGGGGTGGTGATCACTGTAACTGTACCTCACCAATCACTGTTAAAATTCTTGGAGCCATGTATTAACTCTGCTGTTATTCTGGACATGATTCCTCTCCTTGTCCTCTGTCTACCCAAATCCTGTTCCTCTGTTAAGTCCTGTCTAAAAGCTACCTTTGAAGTTTTCCTTCAACATCCTAGTTCCATGTATTCTCCTCTGAATTCCAGTGGGATTTGAGAGAGCATCATATATTTAGTTTCATGAGTTTGCTGTGACTGATTGTTGATGATTGCTGATGGTGGGCAAGGATCTCTCCTAGTCATAATGGGCATGTGAGAGTGGGAATGAGAATGAAAAGGGCATCCTGTGTCATTTTAATCATACCTCCCTATGCTCATATAGGTTTTTACTTAGTTTTATACAATCATCTCTAAGAACAGATTTACTTTTGCAGTTCTGAAGTCCAGAAAGTTCAAGGTTGGGGACCCCACATTTGGTGAGGGCTTTTGTGCTACCTCATCCCATGGTGGGAGAACAAAACAGCAAGTGGGGGCCAAACTTTTATGACAGACTCACTCATGATAATGAACCCACTCTGCTTTAACAACATTAATCAAACTCATGAGGGCAGAGCCCTCCTGACTTCTAATCCCAGGGATTCGAGAGGCCAAGGCAAGAGGATCACGAGTTCAAGGCCAGCTTTAGCAACTGAGCGAAGCCAAAAGCAACTTAGTGAGACCATGCCTCAAAATAAAAAAGGGCTGAGGATGTAGCTCAATGGTTAAGCACCCCAGTGGTTAAATCCCCAGTACCAGAAAAAAAGAAAAGAAAGAAAGGAAAGAAAAGAAAGAAAGAAAGAAAGAAAGAAGGGAAAAAAACAAAAAAATGAGTTCATTGGTAATTAAGTTTCCAAGACACGAACTTTGTGGGACTTATTCTAACCATAGCATCATCTTAGAGGAAATAGGGTAGGAATGGACATACAAGGATCTCCCCAAAAGTGTAAGCTTTTTATATTGTTCAGTGGGAGACATAAATTCAAAGGCTTAGGACAATTAGATGATAATTCTGAATTGTTGGCTCTGAGCTCTGAAGTGTCAGCACACTAGAACAAGTCATATAACCTGTGGGAACAGTTTCACCTTTTCAAGGCACAGCTTTCCTGATATATCTTGGCAGACTCTTATTCATAAATTCAGAAATTCTTGTTTTATCTAATTCTGCTTTTTTCCACAGGAATTCCAAAAAAGAACTAAATGATATTCGATTTGAATTTACTCCTGGGAGAGGTGAGGCATCAAAACCATTAAAAACAGATTAACTTCTAATGTGTTGTTTAATCAAGTGTGAAGTTTTTGTCTTTTAGATATATTTTGCTTTTTTAAGCTGGTAAAAATTTCTTGGTTTAGGTTTTGGGGGACAAATGAATAGAATGAAATAAAATATAGTTTATTTACTACTAAACTCATTTAGAAAACCTAATGTAATAATATAAACAGTAATGAATGTAGCTCTTATTTACTGCTTACAGTGGACCAGGTGTTTGGCTAAGCATTAGCTTATTAAATTCTTAGAACAACCTTCTAAGGAAAAATTATTGTCCCCATTTACCAGGTGATGACATCAAGGATTAGAGAGAGGTAAAGTATCATGTTCAAGGTCACACAGCTGCAGAGAGGTAGCTGAAGTTCAAACAAGATCTGTCTGAGTTCATAGTTCATGTTCTTATCTCACTGTGCATTCTTGTTCTGTGTGGTAGTAAAGAGGAAACCATCTCCATTCTCCCTTCTCAGGCAGAAACTGAACCTTGGCATGTACTGTTTCTGATTGTGAGCTTCACCCTGGAACAAGGGTTGATTGTTTTTGTTTTGCTGTTTTTATTTAGCATTCTGATTTGAGGAGTGACCAGAAGCCAGCAGTTACCTTTCCTTACATCTCACAGTTGCTATCTCAGTATTAGCATCTGGCCATTAAAGAGAACAGATGCAAATGTACTAAGGTGTATCTGTTTACTTCTTTAGAGCCATGCAAACTCACTCACATTTTCAGGAATTAATTGAAACTGCTGGTCATCTGTATAAATGTATGTGCGCCTCCTCTCCATTGGCTGTTCTGCTCTTCCCAGGGCTTAGTGTCCAGCCCTCAGAAACTAGCACCACTGAGTCAGTTGAAAATGAAATGAATTAGGGTAGTCCATCCTCATCTTTTTCACTTTCTTTTTATACTCATTGCTCAGATTATACCACCTGGGATGACTAAGTAAGGAGAAAATCCACAAGATAAATTAAGAAATGATTTTAGCAAAAACTTGAAATAAAATACCAAAAGAGAAGAGATTATAATTTGTTCTCTCAAGTTTTGAGAACAAGTGCTCTGTTTTACTAGCAGTGGAGATGTTCCACGTTCAATATCATATCTCAGAGCTCGGGTCTAGGGTTGTGCTCAAAAATAGGATTTTCCTGGGGCTGGGGCTGTAGCTCAGTGGTAGAGCACTTGCCTACCATGTGTGAGGCACTGGGTTCGATCCTCAGCACCACATATAAATAATAAATGAATAAAATAAAGATCCATCAACAACTAAAAAAATATTTTAAAAAAAAATAGGATTTTCCTCTGTAGAGTCACCATCAAGGACTCTTCTGACATGGGCCTTAACCGTCTGCATTGCACCATTTAAAAAGTTATCTGTACTTTGAGCTGGTATTTGCCACCTGGTTTATACCAATTCTGCCTTCTAGTCAGACCTGTGAAAATTTCTCTGTTGAGATAATTTCCAGTGGGACAGGACCCTGACAGCCCTGGTTTTGTGAACTTAGTAGCTCATTTGGGTCTAGCAGTGCTGTCACACATGCTGGCTTTGAGTGTTAGCAGTGATATGTGTATACAAGGAATGGAATGCCTTCTCATTTGTCCTTTCAGATACAGCGGAGGGTGTCTCTCAGGAACTCATTTCTGCTGGCCTGGTCGATGGAAGGGATTTAGTAATAGGTAACTGTACTGTGCTGTACTTTGTGCCCCATGTCTCTGTATATTTAGTTCGTAGAAAGTCAGAGTTGTGTTCCACTGAATAGGTCTGATGATTCTTGAAATGGTTCTTGGCTTGGCTGAAATTCATACAGGTACCAAGGACATTTCCCTTACCAAACAGAAATATCCCACTTTTGAGTTTGCTTTGTGACCTCCAGTGGTAGTAGATGAAAACACACTCAGGCCTCTGGGATACTCTGGTAAAAGTGGTGGTAAAAGTCACAAAACAGGAGCTTGGTCATTTTTCATCTATTTTCGTGTATCTAGTCTGTGGAGCACAGAGGTGAGCAAATTGTTAGTGGCTTAGAAAAATCAAGAAGGAAAGGAAAAGGTACAGGCAGGCCACAGGTACTTTACTGATGGGAAAGACCATCAGGTGGAAAAAGGTGAACAGTTTGCCTGCAAAAAGCCAGACAATAGATCATTTAAGCTTTGTAGGCCATGTGTAGTCTGTCATTTTAAACCATTCTCAGTTTGCAGGCAGAACAAAACCAGACCACATACTTTGTTGGCTCCCATTCTGGGAATTTCTGGTCCATTAACAGGCAAAACATACCTGTCTTTTCTAGGCTAGTTGATCAGTTTTAAATGAAGTTAATTTGCCTGTGATTCAAGATTCATTGTGTAGCTTGAGGATGAATTTAAAAGATGATTTCATTTGGTATATGATTGATCTTTCTGCTTCCAGTTTGTACAAAGCTTAACCACCATTTAACCTTTTTGAAAGTGGATTTATGTAACTTCTCATTACTTTTCTCTGTTTGTATGATTACAGTGGCAGCTAATTTGCAGAAAATTGTGGAAGAACCTCAGTCAAATCGATCTGTCACTTTCAAGCTGGTATTCATCCCTTTCTCTTTATTAAACCATCTTACCTTTTATACATCAACAGCCTCTGCAGATCAGATTTTATATTTCTTGAATAATGAGAATATTAAAATATGGCAGTGTTCATGTAAATCTCCTGGAGGCCCTGGACTGATATATTGCATGTCTCCCTTTGACTGCCTCTCTGCCAACTCCCAACTTACTTTCTACTTTCCAGAAGCCTCCAACCCTAGGCCCTTAACTGTTCTCAAGTGAAATTATAAACCAGTCTGACTTCAGCTGTGTATCCTGTTTTTTTCTGGAAGAAACACCTTCATCAACCTCCCATTTGTGTCCCAGGGACTCTTTGCCCACTGCCTATCCCATAGTCCCATGTCAGTTTTAATTGCTACCTGCAATTTTGTTTATAAATGGCTACAGCTTGTCATTTTGTTTGGTCCTCAGGCATCTGGTGTTGAAGGCTCGGATATTCCTGATGATGGCAAACTAATAGGATTTGCCCAGCTCAGCATCAGCTAAAACACAGCCCTGGAAGAGGCGGCCTAAGGAGATCCCACACATGCGTATCTCTGTTGCTTCTATTGGCCTAAACCCACTACTGCCAAAGAACCCAGCAACAAACCTCCTGGCTAGGAGCTTTAGAATTCTTTCTTTATGTTCTTCCTGCCATCATTCTCCCTTTTCCCACAGGGAAAGTAAAGTTGGATCACCAGTGGCCAGCGTCCCCTCAAAGAGTTCCGTTAGTAAATGTTCTGCACATGTCCGCTTTCTTCTGCCATCTGAGAAGTGGCCGGTGTGCCTCAAGGCCCAGGAGGGAGATCGCTCAGCTCATTCTTGCCTTACTCCAGTAATGGCCCAGGTGGAAAGTAGCAGCTACGTTGGGCATCCTCGTCCTGCCTGTTCTCCTACACCTGCCAGGAGGTGGGCGTCTTGGGATATCTCTACCACTGAAGTAGCAATTAAAAGTTGATTGTTTAGCTGGAGCCCAGAGAATTTAATTAGTGTTTTTTTTCTTTGTATCTGATGTGAATTTTAGCAACCTTTGTTAGGAAAAAGCACAGCCTCGGATGGAGGCAGCCTAAACTGTGTTCTTGTTTTGTTCATGGTGTCTCTAAGTGTTTTGCTAAAGCTGCTCTCAGGCACCCCCTTCATTGCTCCCTCCAGAAAGGGTTGCTAGCCTTAACTTCAGCTGGTGCAAAACATCTGACTGTAGTCAAAGTCAGCCATCAGATCCTTCAAAATGGAACTTTGGACTGTTTTTGCAGAAAACATCAAGTAATAGCTTGTAAAAGTAAATTTTGCCAGAGGTGGTTTTTGAACAGGAAAAATAATCATAACTCATATCACTGGGGAAGTATTTATTTTCAAATTTTAAGAAATTAAATTGAAGAAAAACTGCTCCTCGATCCTCTTCCGAAACAATGCGCCTGGCCTCCAAGTCATGAGGAAGTGGGTGTAAAAGGCTGAGATTACTACAGCAATAACAGAGACTCACACTGGGCCAGAGGCCTGGCTTCTACCCCTCTCCTGCACTGACTCTGTGGAGGGGCACCCTGTGCGCTGAACCTGACTCAAGATGGAAAATGAAACCACATGTGCCGTGACCTTTAGGTTTTATGAGTAGACAGTGTTCATTTGATTTTCTACAGAAATTATATAAATTATTCTTTAGGTTTAAAAAAAGCACTCATAATGCAATATGTGAATAATCAGTGGGGTTGAATTTCTTTTTTCCTACTTCATAGTCAGACGTCTAATTGCTAATAACCCTGCCAAGTTTCTAAGTTTTATGTATGAATGGGATACTCGATCTGGCCTTAAAGAGACACACAAATATGGGCTGTGGGCCCATGGAGAGGGGAGAGTTGACTTTTACAGAATCTCTTGAGCCCTTTCCAATGTTGTTGATCTGAACAAGATTACCTGGTTTTCTCTTGGGACACACCTGAACACTTTCCCTATAACTGACTTGCTATACCTTCATTTCATTTGTTCTGAGTCTGTAGTTTTAGTCATGGGCTTTCCTTACCTGCTGCAAGTGTAAAGGCATGTTGGTAAAGGGGTGGATGTTGGGGAGTGTGAGAGGAGTTGGATTTGGGATGGGGATTGGGAGGAAAGATTAGAAGATTAGACACCAAAATCCAAGGTCCCAGCATGATTGGTAAAAGAAGGAAGTTTGCTGAATCAGGAGAGAGAAAAGAGATTGTCCAGCTTGCTGGAATAATATTTAGCTTTTTCTTTCCCTTTTTTTGGGGGTGGTGGTGGTGGTGGTGGTGAGGGATGGAGAAGCAGGGATAAGGAGTTGGTAATGAGGTACAGGGAAGATACAGTGCCCTCTTTGACACAGGCTAGTTGCTTGCCAGAGTCCTTTTTATTTCAAACAAGCCCATTATAATCTAATTATTTATGAACCCACAGTGAGGGTGACATCACTCTGTTCTAGCTTTTCATTTGGAGGTGGTCTGGCCCAGGCTGGGAGTGAGCAGCCTTGTTCACTTTCTCCAGCCCACCAATAGCTTTGAACTGCAGTGGGATAGGCATAACAATAGAAGGTGGGGGCTGGGGTTTTATCTTTTTTTTCAGTTCATTGTTTGCCTTGCTGGGAATTAGGAGACAAACACCAAGTCCCATGACAGTGTTATTTCTTCTTTCTGCATGATGTGTGGTGAATTCCCTCTGCCAGCTTGTGCAGTGATGCTGAGAAAACAGGTGAACAGAAACTGCCCAGGTGCGATAGCATGTGACCTAGGGAGCCTCCTCACTCCTTTCCAGTAGTAGTGGTTCAGGGTGTACCTCTGTTACTAGGTCCCCAGAATACCCCTGTCCCTGGAGTAGGGACTAACTATAGCACAAGGTAATATGTGCCAATGCTATTTGTGAAACGTATGGTCTTTCGAAATTACTAATGGATTTGTTTGGGTTTTGCTTAAGTTTTAAACCAAATCCTAGAGCCAGCTGATAACTATTTAATAATCTGAAGGATAGAATAATGGTATATCAATAAGTGGAGGTTCCTCCTTATGACATATGCTAGATTATGGAAGATGTAAAATATTCAACTTTCTCCCCCTTTTTTGACTTTGTATTTTACTGCATGTTTTCTTCATTTTTAATCAATAAAGAATAAATTGTCCTTAGTGTTGTGTGGATCTTTTACTTCAGTGGCTGTTGGTTGGGAGCTGTGGGAACTAGGTCATGGAGTTACTACTGACTTCAATTTTTCATGTGAATAAACAGATACCAAAGTGCTTATAAGCTATAAAATGTGTTTATTGACCTATAGATTATCTAGAATAGCTTAAAACCATTGACAGTTGGAGAAACTGAAATCCAAAAGGAATGGATGAGGTCTGCCCGGGAAATCTGACAAGCTGGGATATAGAACTTCTTGCATTATGTTTTGATCTTTTTTGAGTCACTGGTTCTACTCGTGCTTTGGGGCAGTGGAAAGATGCCAGGGTCAAGCCCTTGGAAATCCCTTTCAGAAAGTGTTGAGCAGGACTAAACCTGCCCCTGCTCAGCTTTGATACTGAAATGGAGTATTTCCACAGAAAATTAAGCTTCTCCAGAAATCTTCACCATAATTGATCTTAGGATCAGTAAAAGAGTCTCTACAAAAGTTCAATGTAGTTAAACTTCCTATTTCCTATTGCTCTTACTTGGCCACTGGCCTGGAAGAGATCAGCACTTCAGGTGCTGAACCACCCCTTTACTAGTTTTTCACAAACATTTATGGACTATCTAGTATAAGTAACAATATATATAATATTTTGTGAAAGTGAATTTGCAAATACAAAGTGTAATAAGACAGATCTTTTAACAAGGCCTCTGGACTTGAGCCTGAGCCTCACAGAGATGTTTACATTTCAAAGATAAGACATTACTAATTGGGCTCCATGGTAACAGCTGGCAGGGGGAGGAAAAGAAGGGGAGAAGCAGCTCTCCCCTTCTCAGGTGCTGTCATTGAAGGGTTAACTTGCCCAGAACAGTGAAAGAAAAAGCTGCTTTTGTGTGAACTTCTGCAGACTGAACTTCTGAGCCCCTCGACTTACATGCTGAGTATAAAGTTCTGAAACTGTCTGAGCTCAGGGTTCAGGGATATTAACTGATTACAGTGAAAGCTTTACCCTGTAAACCAGCTACGGTCAAAACTGCTTCCTGCTGTCTTTGGTGTCTTGCCTTGTCTGTCCCTACAACAACTGAATTCCATGTAAGATTCTAGGCTCCTTTGTATCCCAGTTCCCTAACTACTAGATGAATAATCTCTTTGATCATAATCCCTTCCAAGAAAAGTGGCCGAAATTCATGGGCCTGCTTGTGGGCCCCAGTATTTCAGAGCACAGGGCTGTCAAGCCTGGCATTAACAGCCCCATAGAGCTTGCAGCTGATATGTTTGCTTTCAAGCAAGTTATAAAAGTGAACTCAGTATTGTAGGGACAGGGAAAAGGTGTAAGAAGCTGGGAGAATTGTAAATTGGGCCTCTCCATTTACCCATCCTTTCAGACAGGCTTAGAGCAGCTTACTAGGTTTTACTTCTTGCATGGTTGCTCAGTACAACAGTTCGAGTTTCTTCCTTTAGGGGTCAGATCGTTTACCCTATTTGCTTTTATAATAGACTTTATTTTATTTTATTTTTTTTGGTACTGGGGATAGAACTCAGGGGTACTCGACCACTCAGCCACATCCCCAGCCCTATTTTGTGTTTTATGTAGATACAGGGTCTCACTGAGTTGCTTAGCGACTCGCTGTTGCTGAGGCTGGCTTTGAACTCGCGCTGGGAGTTCCTAAGTGCTGGGATTACAGGCCTGAGCCATTGCGCCCGGCTATAATAGACTTTATTTTTTAGAACAGTTTTGGTTCCACAGTAAAATTGAATGGAAAGTAGAGAGAGTTCCAACTTACCCTCATTTCACACATGAACAGCCTTAGCTGCTATCAGCATCCCACACCACAGCACTACCTTTGGTAGAGTTGAGAAATTATATTGACCCATCATTATCACCCAAGGTCAATAGTTTACATTAGGGTTCATTCAGTGCAGTATAGTCTGTGGGTTTTGAGAAATGTGTAATAACACGTAGCCACTATTATAATAGACAGAATGGTTTCACAGCCCTCACAGTCCTCTGTGCTCTGCCTGTTCATCCCTCCCTCCCTGAGTCTCCCCTGGGAACCGCTGATAATTTTACTGTCCTTGCCTTGTCGTGTAGTTAGCATCACACAACATGCAGCCTTTGCAGACTGGCTCCTTTCACTTAGTAATATGCATCTAAAGTTCCTTCATGTCTTTCTATAGCTTGATAACTCTTTTTAGCACCAGATTCCATTTTGTACCACAGTTTATCTGTTCAGCTACTGAAGGGGACATCCTATTGCTTTAAGTTTTAGCAATTATAAATAAAGCTGCTGAAAATATCCCTGTGCAGGTTTTTGTGTAGATACAAGTTTTCAACTCATTTGGGTAAATTACCAAGGAGCACGACTACTGGATCATAATAATGGTATGTTTAATTTTGTAAGAAATCGCCAAATTGTCATCCAAAGTGACTGCAATTTTGTGTTCCCACCAGCAATGAGTGAGAGCTCCTGATGCTCTGCATCCTTGACAATATTTGGTGTTACCAGTATTTTGGATTTGGCCATTGCAGTAGGTGCAAAGTGGTATCTCATTTTAATTTCTAATTCCATAATGCATAATGTTGAGACCCTTTTATATGCTCATTTTGTTACCTATATATCTTTGGTGAAGTATGTATTCAGTAAAATTTGTTCATATTTTACCTTTTTTATTTTTAAGTAATCTCAGAAAAATAATAAACAGTACAAAAATACACCTATACCTGTCCTCCAGCTTCTCCAAATGTAAACATCTTAAGTAACAACACACAGTTATTAAAATCAGGACATTGACACTGATACGATGCCATTTGACTAATCTACAGACCCAATGCAAGTTTCAGTTGCTCCACTACTGCTCTTTTTCTGTAGTCCAAGTTTCAGTCCAGGATCCCCTATTGTATTTAGCTGCCTTATTTCCTTAGTCTTCCCATCCATGAACATTTAGCTCTTTGGTATCTTTCATTAGAGTTTTGTATTTTTTTATATAGCACCTTTACATATTTTATAGATTTATGCCCATGCATTTCATTTTATTGGGTGCTAAGGTAAGTGGTTTTGTTAATTTATTTTTGTGGTGGTGGGTATTAAACCCAGGGCCTCAATCATCCTGAGCATATGCTCTACCACTGAGCTTCATCCTTCGTGGTATTATGCTTTTAATTTCAAATTGCATTTGCTCTTTGCGGGTAGGTATATCAGAAACAATCAACTTTTGTATATTAACCTTGTATTCTGAAACCTTGCTATAATCTCTTACTCATCCAAGAGGTTTTTTTTTAAAATATTTTTTTAGTTGTAGATGAACACAATACCTTTATTTTATTCATTTATTTATATGTGGTGCTGAGAGTCGAACCCAGTGCCTCACGCATGCTAGGCAAGTGCTCTACCACTGAGCCACACCCCAGCCCTCCAAGAGTTTTTTTTTGCCATTATTCTTGTGAGTTTCTATATAGACAATCATGTCCTCTATATTAAAGGAAGGTTTTATTTTTCCTTCCCAATCTGCTATGGTTTAGGTATAATTTGAGTGTCCCCAAAGGTACATAATCAAGAATTGGCCCTTGGGGTGACTGTGCTATGGGACTTTAGGATGTGAGGCCTGGTGGGAGGTCCTTGGGTCATTGGGACATAACCTTTTAGGGAATTGGGGGAACCCATTCTCTCTGCTTGCTGCTGGCTTAAGATGGGACTACTTGCTCTGTCACACACTATTGTCATTTCTATCTGCTTTCCTCATCAGTGTCCCAAAGCAGTGGGGGCACCTGATCTTGAACCTCCAAAACTTGAGCTAAATAAACTTTTTTTCTTCTTCACAAGTAACCTGTCTCACATATTTTGTTGTAGTAACACAAAAATGTCTACTATAGGGGCTGGGGCTATGGCACAGTGGTAGCGTGCTCGCCTAGCACGCGTGAGGCACTGGGTTCGATCCTCAGCACCACATAAAAATAAAAAATAAAGATATTCTGCCCACCTACAACTAAAAAATAAACATTTTAAAAAAAAGATGTCTATTATACAACTTCCATTCATTTTGTTTTGTTTTATTATTGCATTACCTAGGACTCACAGTACAATGTTGAAAAGGAATGGTGAGAGTGGACCTTATGTTACTCCTGACCTTAGAGGAAACACTTCTAAAGTATGATATTAACTAAAAGGTTTTGCTTTTTATCAAATTGAAGAGTTCCCCTCTGTTCCTAGTTTGCCAAGTTTTTATCATGAGTGGGTGTTGGATTTTGTCAAATGATTTTTCTACATCTATTGACAGGATCGTGTGGTTTTCCTTCTTCAGCTGGTTGATTTTCATGTGTTAACCAACCATATACCTGTAAGTTCCACTTGATTGTGATGTATAATTCTTTTTATACATTATTGGATTTAATTTGCCAATATTTCATTGAGGATTTTCCTTCCATGTTCATAAGAGATATTGCTCCATATAGTTTTCATCTAATGTCTTTGGTATTGGTATTAAGGTAATGCTGGACACATAGAATGTGTTAGGAAGTATTCTCTCTGCTTCTATCGACTGGAAGAAATTATAGAGAACTGGTATGATTTCTTTCAGTGTTTGGTGGAATTTACCATCTGGGCCTGACGCTTTCTGTTTTAGATGTTATTACTGATTTAATTTTTAATAGGTATGGGCTTATTCTAATTTTCCATTATTTTAAAAATTATTATTATTAAGAGACAGGATTTCAAATGTTGCCCAAGCTGGCCCTGCACTCCTGGATTCAAGTAATCCTCCCACCTCAATCTTCTGAGTAGCTGGGAATACAGGCATGTACCACTGTGCCTAGCTTAAATTGTCCATTCTTACGTGGTTCTTAACAGATTGTATTTTTTCAAGGGCTTACTCTGTTTTATCTAGGTTATCAAATTTGTGGACATATAGTTGTTCATGGTATTCCTTTGTTATCTCTTTTATGTTCATGGAATCTGTAGTGATGTCCACTTTCTCATTTCTGATGTTAGCAATTTTTGTCTTTTTTTCCCCTCAATTAGACTGTAGATGTTTATCAATTTTGTTGATCTTTTCCAAGAACCAGCTTTTAGTCTCTGATTTTCCTGTTTTCAATTTCATTGATTTGTTTTATTTTTTATTATTTCATTTTTTCTGTTTACTTTAAATATAATTTTCTCTTCCTTTTCTAGTTTCCTAAGATTGGAAGTTTAGATTGTTGATTAATTTAGGTCTTTATTTTTATTATATATTCAGTGCTATATTTCTCTGTAAGCACTGTTTTGATTTTTTTTTAAAAAATTTTTTAGTGCTCCATGAACCTTTACTCTATCTATCTATCTATCTATCTATCTATCTATCTATCTATCTATTTATCTATTTATTTATATGTGGTGCTGAGAATCAAACCCAGTGCCTCATACATGCTAGGCAAGCACTCTACCACTGAGCCACAACCCCAGCCCTTGATGTTTTAATTTTGTTCCAAATGTTATAAAAAATTTCTCTTGAGTTTCTTTTTTAAAAATTTTACCCATGTGTTACTTAAAAAGGTGTATGTTTGATTTCTAAGTATTTTGGTATTTTCCAGCTATCTTCCTATTTTGATTTCTAGCTTAATTCTTTTGTGGTCTGAGAACAGGAATTGCATGATTTTTGTTCTATTTGTTCAGATATGTTATATGGCCCATATGTGATCAACTTTGGGGAATGTTGCATGTGAGCTTAAGAATATGTATTCTGCAATTGTTGATTGAGATGGTCTACAGATGTCTGTTATATCCATTTGATTGATGGTGTTGAGTTCCACTATGCTTCTACTGATCTTTCTGGCTGTTGAATCTTTCCATTTCTGATAGAAGGTTGAAGTCTCCAAATATAATAATAGATACATCTATTTCTACTTGCACTTCTATTAATTATTATCTGTTGTATTTTGATAGGCACATACACAGTAAGGATCGTTATACCTTCTTAGAATATTGATCCTTTTATCATTAGGTAATACCCTCTCTTTTTCCTTGACAATTTTCTTTGGTTTGAAGTCTTCTCTGCCTGAAATTAACTACTTTCACTGTGTGTGTATGTGTGAGTGTATGTGCATGTGTGCATGCACTGGGATTGAGCCCAGGGCCTTTCACATGCTACGCAAGCACTCTACCACTGAGCCCTCCCTAACATTTTTATTTTGAGGCAGGGCCTTTCTAAGTTGCCCAGGCTGGCCTCAAACTTTTGATCCTCCTGCCTTAGCCTCCTGAGCAGCTGGGGCTACAAATGTGTGCCACCATAGCCAGCCCCACTTTTTTTATTTTTATTTTTTTATTTTTTTTAGTTGCAGATGGGCAAAATGCCTTTGTGTGTGTGTGTGTGTGTGTGTGTGTGTGTGTGTGTGTGTGTGTGTGTTTTTAATGTGGTGCTGAGGATTGAACCCAGTGCCTCATATGTGCTAGGCAAGCACTCTGCCATTTAGCCACAAACCTAGCCCCCCACTTACTTTTAGTTAGTGTTAAAATGGTTCATCTTTTTCATCCCTTTTAAGGTTTTCAATAAGATTTTAAAGGTTTGTTAGTATATGGCTTTGTTCTAAAGTGTTGGCAGTTACTAGGATTATTATTTCTTATCAAAACAAGGCTAGAGACTGAATATAGCATTGTGATCACAGTGAGTGGGAGTCTTGACACTTAGATATACACCCAGCCTAGGACACATGCAATAGAAGAAGAGATAGATAATCATTTCAGTAGATGTGCAAAAAATCAACACAGAAATATTGGTAACATGAGAAAACAAGGTAGTAAGTTGCCACCAAAATTTCTAACACTCCAATAACTGATCACATAGTCAATTAAAGCGAATAAAGAATTCAAAAAGTTGATTGTGAAAATGTAAGGAATGAATTAAGGGAGAATATTCAGGATATGAAAGCATTTCAATAAGGGGATAGACATTCTGAAAAAGAACCAAGCAGAAATCCTGGAAATGAAAAATCCAAATAAAAAGTTGTAAGTCTTATCAATATATTAGGTCCCATAGAAGATGAAACTTCAGACCTTGAAGACAAGGTATGTTAATTTGAACACTCAGAAAGAAAACCATGATTAGAATATACAAGAACTCTGGGATAACATTAAAAGACCAAATTAAAAACTATTGGTATTGAGGAAGTAGAGATACAGGTAAATGGCAGTGATAATCTATTCAGTGAAATAATAGCAGGAATTCTTCCAAACCTGGGGGATAACATTGGTGGACATTCATATACAGAGTGCATTGAGAACCCCAAATAAGACCAAAAATTAAATGATAAATAAATAAATAAACTTTCCATGACACATTGTAATTAAAATGCCAAATATACAGAGTAAGGACAGATTACCAAAAGCCTCAAAATATAAGGTTACATTTAGAGGTAATAACATATTTCTCAGAAGAAACCCTAAAATTCAGGAGGGCTTGCAACAATGTGTTTCAAGCCCTGAAAAAACAAAACAAAAACCAATGCTGCTTTATCCATCAAAGATATCCTTTGGAACTGAATAAAAAATTTAAAAGCCTTGCAACATAAGCATGAACTAAAAGAATTCATGATTTGTAAGCCACCATTGCAGAAGATGCTTACATCCTACACACAGAAGAAAATAATATCAAACAGCAGAGTTCAGGAAATCATATGTCCCATTAGAAGAGTAGTTTAAGAAAATGAGAATTAAGATCACATTAAACATCAGAAATAGATCAAAATGGCAGGTAATAAACACCTTTCTATGACAATGAATATAAATGTATTAACTTTGCAATTAAAGACAAATTGGTAGATTGAATTAGAAAAGAAGACCCAGCTCTATGTTTGCAAGAGAGACACCTCACAGGCAAAGCTATCCATAGGCTGAAAGTGAAAAGATGGAAAATGGAAAATGATATTCCATGCAAATGGAGCCCCAAAGCAAGCAGGAATAACTGCTCTCATCTGACAAGACTTTAAGCCAAAATGAATCAGAAGAGACAAGGTTATTACATACTGATAAAGGGGAAAATTCAATAAGAAGATATTACAATAGTAAAGATTTATGCCCCCAAACATCAGAGCACCTAATTACATAAATAATATTCAACATGAAGGCTCAGATACCAATACAATACTGCTAGGTGATTTCAACACATCTCTTACCAATAGATAAGTCATCTAGACATAAAATCAGCACACACTTTAGAACTACAGCATAATATAAATTAAATGAACGACATATCTTCAGATTATTTCATTCATAGACAGCTGAATACCATTTCTTCTCAGCTGCTCATGAACTTTCTCCACAATAAACCATACTTATGCCACAAAGCAAGTCTGAGCACATATGAAAAAGTCTTTATGGTGGCTTGCATCTTATCATAATGAGATTAGAAATCAACAGCAAGAAAAACTATAGAAACACATAGAGATTGAACTATATTTTTAAATTTTTAAAATTTATATTTTTGGTATCTTTATTGGTGCATTATAATGATATATAATAGTAGAATTTGATGGGACTGGGATTGTAGCTCAGTGGAAGAGTGCTTGCCTCGCATGCGTGAGGCACTGGGTTCGATCCTCAGCACCGCATAAAAATAAAGATATTTGTGTCTATCTACAACTAAAAATATTTTTAAAAAATAGTAGGATTTGTTATGTATTTGTGCATATAGAACAATATATTTTGAGTGGTGAATGGGTCACAACAAGTTGAAGGAAAATTTTTTTTTATTCTCAGAATCAAACCAGAATAGAGATCCATCATACCATAATCTCTGAGACATTATGAAGGCAGTTTAATGATAAAAGTTTTTAGCTATGAGTGCCTACATTTTAAAAAAAACCTCAAAGATCCCAAATAACTAAATCATGCAACCCAAAATCCTAGAAAAACAAGAATAAAACAATTTCAAAACCAGTATAAGGAACAACATAATTAAGATTAGAACCAAAATTAATGAAACAATAAAAATTCAAAAGATCGATGTAACAAAGAGTTGGTTCTTTGAAAAGATAATATCGATAAATTGTTAGCCAAACGAACCAAAAGAAATAGAAGACCCAAATAAATAAAATTAGAGATGAAAAAGAAGATATCTTCCATAGGCATTGCTGAAATACAGAGGATCATTAGGGGCTATTTTGAAAACTTATATTCCAACACAATGGAAAATCTAGAAGAAATGGACAAGTTTCTAGACACATATGGCTAACCAAAATTGAACCAAGAAGATATAGAAAACCTGAACAGACCAAGAACAAGCCATGAGATTCAAGCAGTAATATAAAGTCTTCCATCTTGGCATGGTGGCACATGCCTGTAATCCCAGTGGCCTGGGAGGCTGAGGCAGGAGAATTTCAAGTTCAAGGACAGTCTTAGCAACTTAGCGAGGCTCTAAGCAACTTAGTAAGGCCCTGTCTGAAAATAAAAAGTACAAGGACCTAGGGATGTGACTCAGTGATAAAGCCTACTGGATTCAATCCTCAGTGTTCTCCCCCAACGAAAAAATCCTTCTATCAAAGAAAAGCCCAGGACTAAAAGGATTCTCATCTGAATTCTATCATCTCTTTACAGAATTAATGCAATACTCCTTAAATTATCCCATCAAATAGAAAGGCGTTGGGGGATCCTTCCAAATTTATTCTATGAAACCAGTATCACCTAGATCCCAAAACCAGATAAGGACACATCAAGGAAAGAATACTATAGAACAATATCCTTGATGAATGTAGATTGAAAAATCTTTAACAAAATATTAGCAAACCATGTTCAACAACATGTTAAGATTGTACATCATGATCAAGTTGGTTTCGTTCCAAGGAGGCAAGGATGGCTCAATATATGCAATTCAATAAACATGATTCACCACATAAATAGAATCAAGGATAAAAATCACATAATCACCTGAATAGGTGCAGAAAAGGTCTTGGACAAAATTGAGTACCTATTCATGATAAAACACCAAAGGAAATCTAGAAATAGGAACTTTGCTCAACAAATAAAGACTATATATTACAAACCCAAAGCCAACCTCATACCAAATGGAGAAAGACAAAATATTTCCTCTAAAATAAGGAACAAGACAAAGATGTTCACTCTTACCATTCCTATTCAATATAGTACTTGAAATTTTTGCCAGGGCATTCTTCAAGAGAAGGAAATAAAAGAGATACCTATAAGAAAATAAGTCAATTTATCACTGTTTGCTTGCCAGGGACAAAATATAAACCCCAAAGGCATGGCCCCAGTGACCTACTTCCTCCAGCCACACCTTACCTGCCTGCAATTACCAACAAATAAATGAAAAAACTGTTGAACATCTTTATCATTCAGGGAAATGCAAATCAAAATTACATTGAGATTCTATCTATTTCTGGTTAGAATGACAATCATCAAGAATACAAATAATAACGAATGCTGGCAAAGATGTGGGGTTAAAAGAACTCTTACAAACTGTGGGACTGTAAATTAGTCCAACCACTATGGAAACCAGTATGGAACTTCCTCAAAAGACTAGGAATGGGGCTGGGATTGCAGCTCAGTGGTAGAGCGCTTGCCTCAAATGCATGAGGCACTGGGTTCGATCCTCAGCACCACATAAAAATAAATACATAAAGATATTGTGTCCATCTACAACTAAAAAATTTAAAAAAAAAAAAAAAGACTAGGAATGGAATCACCACATGGCCCCGCTATACTGCTCCTTGGTATTTATCCTAAAAAATTAAAAGTCACTGGGCACAGTGGTGCATGCCTGTAATCCCAGCACTTTGGGAGGCTGAGACAGGAGAATCACGAGTTCAAAGTCAGCCTCAGCAGCTTAGCGAGGCACTAAGCAACTCAGTGAGACTCTGTTTTTAACTAAACACAAAACAGGGCTGGGGATGTGGCTCAGTGGTCAAGAACCCCTGAGGTCAATCCCTGGTACCCCCCCAAAAAAAGTCATCATAGTATAGTGATACATGCATACCCATGTTTATATGTGAAAGAAATCTTGGGGCAGGACTTCTGGTTTCTGGTCTGGCATGTAAAGAACTCAGGAGCTACCACACAACTGGAATGAGTAAAAATATGAACAAACTGAAAACCACATTAAATCTGTCAGAGAAAGGGGCTCCAACTTTTTGTCTTCTGTTCTATGCAATTTGTGAAAGCCAAGTTATGGAACCAGCCCAGGTATTGTCAACAGACAAATGGATAAAGAAAATGTGACACACACACACAAAGAGAGTTTTATTCAGTCAAAGAAGAACGAAATTGTGTCATTTGCAGGAATATGGGTAGAACTAGAGAGCATCATGTTAAGCAAAATAAGCCATTCTCAGAAAGTCAAGGGTCATATGTTTTCTCTCATATGTGGAAGCTAGCACAAAACAAAAAGTTTTTTAAAAACCCCACCACAAGCTGGGTGCAGTGGCTCACGCTTGTAATCCCAGCACTTAGGGAGGCTGAGACAGGAGAATCAGGAGTTCAAAGCCAGCCTCAGCAACGGTGAGGTGCTAAGCAACTCAGTGAGACCCTGTCTCTACATAAAACACAAAAAAACAGGGCTGGGGATGTGGCTCAGTGATTGAGTACCCCTGAATTCAATCCCCGGTACCAAAAAAAAAAAAAAAACCCACCATATATATAAAAATAGAAGGAAGAGGGGCTGGGATTGTGGCTTAGTGGTAGAGTGCTTGCCTCACATGCATGAGGCACTGGGTTCGATCCTCAGCACCCCATAAAAATACATAAATAAAATATATTGTGTTCATCTACAACTAAAAAAGTATTTAAAAAAATAGAAGACAGATCAAAGGAGATCAGAAGAAGGGGCTCAGGAGGAGGAAGGAGGGAAGAGAAAGAGGAGATATGTACTAGGGGATTAAATTAATCAAATTGTATTATGTGAATGGATGAATATGTCACAGTGAATCCACTATTATGTATAATCATAATGCACCAATAAAAAATTCCCAATCTGATAAATTCCAATATTCTATTCATATCTGAGTTTATTTCTGATTCATTCTCTCTCTCCTCTCTCTCTCTCTCTCACCTCTCTCTCTCCAAACTGTATTTTTTGCCTGTTAGAATGCCTGGTAATCCTTTATTGAAGCTCAACATGATGTTCTGTGTAAAAGCAAAATTCTGTAAATTGTCCTTTAAGGATGTGGTAAGGTGTGGGGAGGGGGAAGTGTTCTGTAGTCCTGGGATTAGGGTTCAGTCATTTAGTGGGCGGTGACCTTCACTAGTGCCTGTCAGTCTTCCACCCCACCCTCTTACTTGGGACAGGATGGCTAGACCAGGCATGAGTTGAACATTTCTCTTCACCCTGATTAGTTTGGGCCTGATAAAATCCCAAAAAATTTGGCTCTGTTAAAGTAACTTCTCTTGAGGGTAGGCCTTGTTAAGAAAAACAGAATGCTCTTAACTCATTTCAAGTGGTTACTTCCCTCTTCCCCTGCTATTTATTGTGAACCCAGTAGAGCCCTGGAGTAAAATTTACAGAAGTATGGGGGCTCTTCCTTGGATTTTCTGAGTTGTCCATATTCAACCTTTAGTAATTTTTATTGACAGTCTGTAGAGAGCCTTCCGTGGGCTGTGTGTGGACCACTGTGCATCATAGCCATTTGACTAGGAGAATCTGGTGTCTAGGAATTACCAGTGGACTCATCCTCTGGTTGACTGCCCTGATATTCTGAGCCCTATTCAAGCTCTGCCAAAAGTCCCGCATAGCACCAGAGATGGAGTGACCAACCGCACAGCCCCTCTGAGATGATCGTGACCTGCTAAGACGCCAATCAACCTGCTGACTGCAAGACATCAAGAAGTGAGACGCTGCCCTTGAAACTTTATCCCTGCCTTTGATGTACCCCTTAAATAAACCACGGGAGCCATTTTCTCATTGTCTAGCTCCAGGTCCTGTGTGGACTGGATTTATCAGGGGCTCCAACTTTTGTCTTCTGTTCTTTACTAATTATTCTAGACTTTAATTTCTCAGGTGGCTTACACCCTCCTCAGCAGGAAGAACCCCTCAAAGAGATGCTGGCCAGCTCCCCATAACAGTCCAGGTTTTCTTACCCATGTCCTGTTTCCTGTGGCAGTTTCTTCTTGTGGATTTCTGCTCAGGTAGATGGTAATTTTCTGTGTCACCTGTCTCTCTCTAATTGGAGGGCAGTGGTTTCATGACACTCACTTTCTCTGACAGATTTAATGTGGTTTTCAGTTTGTTCATATTTTTACTCATTCCAGTTATGTGGTAGCTCCTGAGTTCTTTACATGCCAGACCAGAAACCAGAAGTCCTGCCCCAAGATTTTATTTGATAAAGTTATTCTCAAATTTGGAAGAGTTTAGAGGTGCCATCAAGTCCAATTTCTATAAGAAATAGTTAAATTTGACCTGAAGTTGCCTCTATAGGTAGTGAACTTAATATGTAAAATGCAAACTGAGAGTATATTCTTTTTTCTTTTTTTTTTTTTATAGCTTTATTTTTTTATTGCTTTGTATGTGGTACTGAGGATCGAACCCAGGGCCCCACGCATGCAAGGAAAGCGCTCTACCGCTGAGCTACAATCCCAGCCTCTGAGAGTATATTCTTGAAACAAGTAACCAAGCATCAGCCCATCAGAGCAGTTGAGCTTTTAGCACATTGCCAAAACATGACCAAGTAAGGCAAATGCCTACCTGTAACCAATCAAGCTATTTTTGTGTGTGTCTTCCTTTTCTATTTATACATACTCCCTGCCCACATCATTGGGTGGATCTCTGTGAACTTTTGTTGATTGAGGATGCTGTCCAATTCATTAGTTGTCTTTTTTTTTCTCTCCAATACAGTTAAATTTAATTTGTCTTATTTTTTCTTTTAATAAGATGTTTGGGGCTAGGGATATAGCTCAGTTGGTAGAGTGCTTGCCTCACAGACACAAGGCCCTGGGTTCTATCTTCAGCACCACAAACACACACACACACACACACACACACACACACACACACACAAAGATATTTGACAACCTCCCTCTGTCTCTATTCCACACACATACATCTTCCTTCACTCCATGGACAGATGATTCCTGGTGATCTTACTGACTCTTCCTATATATAAAATTATTAATTCTACTTAAAAGTGTCCTAGTTGTTAGAAAATTCTTGTTACTCCCCTTTTTGGTTTTAGTTGTGCCCTAATGTAGAGGCAGGTTCACAAGGAGAAGAGCCATACAGGTTGTTGGCTCTCCGTGAAGGGCCAGAGGCAACCCCACTCCTGTCCCACTGGCAAGGAGAACAACTAGAGTACATGGGGAAGTCAGAGACCTCCATGCACACTGGGCTTGGGCTCCACCTCTCAAGTTCATGTAGTAGAGAAAATCCCTGGACGGAGAGTCGAGTGTAGTCTTGGGAGGGCTTCCTTCAAGAGGAAACCTATTCTGGATCTTGAAGCATCATGAGGAATCTTCAGTAATCTCACTGGGACTGGGAATTGGGGAGGGCAGAGTTAACAGGAGAATGAAATAAACCAAAAAATTAGGATTTGAGGACTATTAGAGGCAGTGACATCCATTGTTATGGTTTGGATGTGAGGTGTCCTCCAAAAGCTCACGTGTGAGAAAATGCAAGAAGGTTTGGAGGAGAAATGATTGGGCTGTAAGAGCCTTAATCCAATCACTGAATTAATCCCCTGATAGGGATTAACTGAATGGTAACTGAAAGTGATAGAGTGTGGCTGGAGGAGGTGGGCATTGGGGCGTGGCTTTGAGGTATACATTTGCATCTGGCAAGTGGAGACCTCTCTTTCTGCTTCGAGATCGCCATGTGAGCTGTTGCCTTCTGCCACACTTGTCCACCTTGATGTCCTGCCTCACCTTGAGGAATGGAGCCTGCTGTCTATGGATTGAGACCTCTGAAACCATGAATTCCTAAATAAATTTTTTCCTCCTCTAAAATTCTTCTGGTTGGTTCTGTTAGTCACAGCAGCAAGAACGCGGACTAAAACATCCATAAGATTTGGGGATCATAGTTCCAACTGGAGACAAGCTTTAAGAAGGTCTTTAGTCACTTCTTGCTTTTCTTCTGGAGATTTTCTAATCTTTCTTTTTTCTGTGTCCAAGAAGTGGAAGAATCCTTGGAGATCATCCAGTTCAAGCTTTTCCTTTACACAAACAAGGAAATTGAAGCTCAGAAGTGGGAAGGGGCAGACTCAGGATGAATCAATAACAGAACCCAAGCTTCCTACCTCCTGGCAACCATTTTCTTGGCAATTCAATAGAGGTGATGCGGAGAATACGAACATTCAAGCAGGCTAGGTGGAGAAAAGGATAGTGCTAGGGGCTGGAGTAGTGGCTCAGTGGTAGAGCGTTTGCCTTACATGTGTGAGGCACTGGGTTCGATCCTCAGCACCACATAAAATAAATAAATAAAGGTATTGTGTTCATCTACAACTAAAAAAATATTTAAAAAAAAAAAAAGAAAAAAGAAAAAGATAGTGTTAGGGACAGTGATGAGCCTGATTAGGGAGTTAGGGATGGGCCAACAGGAAAGTTCTCTCCTTATGCAGCCTGGAAGTCTCTGCAGCTGTCCTCCACAGTCTGCCCTGCCTTCAACAGCTGGGCCAGCTAGGTGACCAGTACAGGCACAAGTATCCAGGACTGCCCTGCATAATTTGCTGCTTTGTGTTTTCTCCACTAGTGCTCCTCTGCTTATCTTTCAAAATGATTCAAATTGATAGCAGGATGAACTTTTCCCATGCATACACAAGCAGATGGTGTGTCCATGTGCCGTGGTTTATATGTGTGCATGTGTCTGGAGGGTGGTGGAGGGAGACTTTGTCCTGTGTTCCCGTTATCATTGAGATTGTTTGGGCTGTCTCTTCTCAGCACTAACCTAGGGCAGCTTGTGTTTATTGTTTTCTTGGAAATTATAATGGTTTCTTCATTCATTAGATTGGTACTCAAAATACAACTCATGGTTTTTGCATGTAATTGCTTTGCATTCTTGGATTGTGTTTGGTGCTGAAAAGAAAGAGCATCTGTACCTGTGGTGAGTCTCCTGACACACCTACCGCCTCTTGGGCTTGGCTGGTGTTACATACCACCACACACCAGATATCCATAGGAGAAGAGGAAGCTTATTGGGGTTAAGAGGCTGGGTTAGGTTGTTGGCAGAGTTAATATGCAGACTGTTTTTTTTGTTTATTTTTTTCTTAGTTTTGACTAAGCACAAGATGTTTATTGATCAGACTTGTTGTTCCTGGAGTGAAAGATGACTCAGAGCAAAGGAGACAGATGCAAAATGGAGGCAGAGATGCAGGCAAAACTGAACAGTGTAAGTCCTTCTGAGAAGAGTGCTTGGCAATGGAGTACCAAGTTACGAATGAGAAAATATAAGAAAATAGTTATGTCCCACGTGAATGCTTTCCAAAGGGGGAATTCAGCAGAGGAAACCTTCAGTAATCAAGTGTACAGGACAACCTGATCTGTGGGTAACAGCCTCTCTCTCCAGTAACCTGTGGCACTACCCAAGGGGCTCATGAACAAAGTGGCCATGGTGACAGGGATGGAGGTTATGCATGGGCTGAACGACATGGATTTCCTCTCACTAGGGCCGACCTGGCTACAGTCACTGCTGAGGGCCCAATCTTCCAGTAGCACAGAATGGCACTGAGCCTCCCTGGGCCATCATTTTTCAGGTGATCAGCCAGCCACCTGGGAGACAGGTGGATTACATTGGACCACTTCCCTCATGGAATGGGCAGCATGTTGTTCTTCCTGGAATAGACACCCTGTTTTGTCTTCCCTGAATGCACTGCTTCTGCCAAAACCACCAGCCATGGATTCATGGAACGCTGTATCCATCGTCACGGTATTCCACATAGCACCATTTCTGACACCTGGTTTCACAGGAAACAAGGTGCACCAGGGGCACATGGTCATGGAATTCATGGGTCTTGCTATGTTGGGGATATCATCTCACTGTTTGTACTTCTCTCACACATTCAATTCTTAATTTGGAGCTCTTCATCAGTGCAGACAAGTGCTTGGTTCCTCCAAGCTTGCCTATGATGCCTCTGTACAGACATGTCTCACTGTCTATTCAGGTCTTGGTCCTGGACATTAAGTTCTCACCAATCTTTCACTTTCACTAGAGCAATGAATATCCTTGAACATCATTCTTTGGAGCACACACGAGAGTTGCCCCTGGGTTCCAAGGCATGGGAGAAATTCATTTCCATTTCCATTTAATTTCCACTACAGTTAAAGTGCATTGCTCTTTCTATTATCAAAAGACATGTGTAATTCACGCGAGGCTTTAAGAACCCATTGAGCAGGGCGTGGTGGCGCACACCTATAATCCCAGCACTTTGAGAGACTGAGACAGGAGAATCGCGAGTTCAAAGTCAGCCTTAGCAATGGTGAGGCGCTAAGCAACTCAGTGAGACCCTGTCTCTACATAGAACACAAAATAGGGCTGGGGATGTGGCTCAGAGGTTGAGTACCACTGAATTCAATCCCTGGTACCAAAAAAAAAAAAAAACCCCATTGGATATCTAATCCAGAAATCACACTGTACTCTTTGCCCCAACCACTGCTATATCTGTGATCCCCAGGAGATGAAATCCAAAGGCTGGTTTCTTGCTGTCCTCCTGACTTATCCTACACTGCTTAGCATGGGTTGCTGGTCCCTAGAGCATTTTTCTGTTTCTCAGAGACACTTGTCTCAGAATTTGGATTCTCCAGTAAATGGAGATGTTTGAGCTGGTGTGAATTGTTTAGGATGTTGCAATTGGAGGTGGGGTGGGAGTGGCTACTATAAGCTGTATTAATGTTTGGCTAAAGCTCAGGGCCCAAGAAATTGCTCTTGATTCCTCTTGTAATGTCTGCTCACAGTAAATAAAAGTCTTGTAGCCTCAGATGCTACAAGCTAGACTGGATGATTTTTTTCATCACATTCTACTCTTAGATAACAACTAGGGAGCTGTGTGATAGGTGGATCTATGGAAGGCTGGATTAAACATTAATGCAAGTGTCACCACTGTCCAAAGGAACAAGTGCCCTAGAGCTAATCTCCAGAGTTACCTGAGGAGTGGCAACCAGCAGTCATGGCTCAATTTGCCCAGGTTCTAGCTGAAATAGGTGAATTTGGTCGCTTCCAGATACAACTGACAATCCTGATGGGTATCCCCAACTTCTTGTCTGCTTTCTACATATTTGGCCAGGTCTTCATGGTCCTGGATGAGCCCCACTACTGTTCAGTGGCCTGGGTAAAGAACCACACTCTCAACCTGAGTGCAGCTGAGCAGCTGACACTGAGTGTGCCTCTGGATGCTGAGGGCAAACCTGAGTCCTGCCTGATGTTCCAGCCACCTCCCAATAACGCCAGCCTGGAGGACATCCTCAGTCACCGCTTCAATGAGACACAGCCTTGTGAGACCAGCTGGCACTATCCTGAGGACAGGCCTCAATCGCTGCTGAATGAGGTATGGCTGGCCTTTTGCCTATCTGTCCACTTGTTTTGGGTCCATTGGTCGCTCTGCTATACCCTGTACCTGACTGTTGCTGTCTCTGTAACTCTTCCTGTGCCTGGTTGACCATTCTTATGCCTGTTTTACCTTTTGCCAGTCATCCTCGTTTGCTCTTTGTCCTCTGCCTGTTGGTCCACCTACCTCTCTATTTTCTCTGTATAGTCTGCCTGCTCAGCTCTCTGTTCAGTTTTGCCTCTTCTTTTGTCTCTTTTTCTCTCCTGGCTTATCCCTCTGTCTGTCTGTCCAGTCACCTGCCTTTATGCCTGTCCCCCATTTTCCTGTTCTTATGCTGCTTCTCGCTATCCACTGTTCCCAACTATCTGTTGCCCCTTATCTTTCGGTCCACCCTTGCATGTCTATCTGATCATCTGTCCTGCCCGATTACCTGTCCTGTGCTTTCCTAACTGTTAGGCTGTTGCTTTCCCTTTCTGCCTGTTTTCCATCCTGCTTGCTTGACTTGGGATTCCTGCTTTCCAGCTTCTCTCTGCAGGTCCCTGCCTCTGGGATGCTGGGGAACACTCTCAACTCTAAGACTTGTCCTACAGATAACGAAGCACTTGCTCTTAGTAACTTCATTCTCTTAGGAGACACTTGGGTACATTTACAGAAAGATCCCCTCTCTAGCCACTTCTGAATAAGAGGAGCCCTCAGAAGCATTCAGCTCCTTGCTGTTGTGGCTTCCCAGGTGGTAAGGTTTAGACACAGAGCGCGGAGATGGCTTGATGATGGCAACACAGCATGCCAAGAATGGAGCTAGGGCCCCCACGCTGGACTCCTGATGTGCTGCTCCCTGCAGCAGCAGGACATGGTAAGGACAAAGGTTGTTAAGGGGACATGTGGAACACTTACCACTTTCATGATTGCAAATCTGGAGTGCAGAGGTTAAACCTTCATTCCCACCCCCATGTTTGAAAAAAAAAATATTCATTTTTTAGAGATTTTCAAAGACAATGTTTTAACAAAAGTCAAACCTTCACTTTTTAATATGTAACCATGACCCTCCAGAACCCTGACAACCTAAAGTTAGATCCTGCCTGTGTTCCTCTTGACCCTGCCTCATCCCACCCACAGGAGCAAAGTGGCCTGGGGACTCTCCCAGTCTCTGTATCTAACTCAACCTGGCTGGTTGGACACTTACTGGCCTCTTGACCATCATTCCAGCATCACCTCCATGCTGGATTCTGGCCTTCACTAGCCCTCAAAGGTGTGGGTGTGCCTGCAGGTCCTCATAAACCCTCTATCCAGTTGGCCAAATATCAGAATTCTTAAAGCCCAGAAAAATCTTTCAAATTGCTCTAAGCTGTCTCTCCCTTGTTCATAGCCTGTGCTAGATTATTCATGCAATTTCATCCAGCCAGAGCCCACTGAGTATTATTAACTGTAGAAAACACTGAGAGAAGGCAGCCCCGTTTCCCTTCTTCAAGGACCCCTGGTGGTCAGGGACGATCTGGACCTTTTGTGTAGGATTAAAGGGTTGAGTGGCCTCTGAAGCCCAGAATTTGCTTTCTCCTGTAGACAACTTCCTAAATGAAGTGGTAATGTGAGCTGGGCACCAAGATGCTCAAAAATGTTGACAGAGAAGAATCCTTTGCAGAAAGAATAGCAAAAGAAAGGCCTGGCAGCCAGAAACATGTAGTTTTCAAGGAGTAGGGAACTTTGTGTGCCTGAAATAGGGGTGGCAGTGTATTGCATGGGGTATTTTCAAGGATTTGGCACCTATTTTGCTATTGATGCTTGTTTAATATGTCAAAAAAGAGTGCACATATAAAAATTGACACATTAGGAAATGTTTGTCAACACTAAGTGAGCTATAAAAATTAGGATTTGGGGAAGGCAGAAAAGATAACTTGAACATTTAAAAAAATTAGAAACTGTGACCAAAATAAACTGATGAAATCCCTGTTAATATACTTAGGATCAGTGTTCATAAGACTCTTTCCATGATTTCTGTGAAACTAGGGAGCCCTATCTGGCTTTCCTAGGGTTCCTCATGTCTAAAGCAGGCATGAGGGAATTTCCCTGATTGGTCCCATGTATCAGGTATTCTCCCCAAACCCACCCACCTCTGGTTTCTTAGTGCTGCAGACCTGCATCCTCACAAGCTACAAGAGGATACAACTCATTCCATAGAACTGTCTTCTAGAACCACTCCTGTCCTTCCTCTTTCCCAGGCCTTCAGCTGGGTTTTAGGAGTACCACATCACCCACTATAGGACTGCACATCTACGTTAAGCATATAACAATATTATATAAACATATAACATATAACAGGTAACAATTGTTTTAAGTTATGAACACCATCCATTTGGTGTATTTTCCAAGGTGCAATAGTTTATTAGTGAAAGTTAAAAAGTAACTTCCCCTTTAAAAAACCAGCAAATGACAAACAAATTTCCTTGAGAGTTACAGTCATGAGTTTCATCAAACACTGGATCAATTCAAGGGTGGAAAGAAAAGGCAACTGTCAAGGAATGTTATAGTTTGGATCTAGAATGTCCCCCAAAGCCTCATGCTTTGAAGGCCTGGTCCCCAATGCAGTAATGTTCAGAGGTGGAATTTTGGGGAATTGATTGGATCATGAGGGCTCTAAATTCATTAGAGGATAGTCCATTGATGGATTGTAGCTGAACAGACTCCTGGAGAGTGGCACAGGAGATGGTACCTAGGTAGGAGATGGTACCTAGTAGAAGGGAGTGGGTCCTTGGGGGAATGCCCTTAGGGACCACGAAGTAAGTGAGTTTGCTCTACTCCATGCCTCCCGTCAGGACATTCTGCCTCACTACAAGCCCATAGCAATGAGTCCAAGTGACTATAGACTGAAACCATGAACCAAAATAAGTATTTTCTCCTTCAAGTTGATTTTCTCAGGTATTTTGTCATAGCAAATGGAAACTCAACTAACATGAGGAATATATTAATTAATGACAGCACACACCTGAAGCTCTTCTTCAGCTATAGAAGCTCCTGGGCAACTAATATTGCTGTGTCTAACACATTCATTAGGTCCTTCCATGTGAGTATAGAATACCCCACTTGACAGCCCTTTGGTCAAGGACAGCTTTTCAGTAGTCTCAGGAGTAGTAGGTTTCTGTTTGCTCTTGGTAAGTTTCTCAATAGGAGAGGGGTCATATCTGGGATCAATCAGTGTCTCAACAAGCAAGATAGTAGACACTGGAGGTGATGCATTATCTCAACCACCCGCTCTTCTTTCAATTCTAATGAGGTCAGAGACCCATGAAAAACAGAAAAGAAATGCATTCATTTGTGGATGCTCAACTGCCATAATCTCTCATAATCTACTTGTCCTACAGTGTCAAAAAGGTCAAGAGTCTATGACTCTCCACTAATCCTGTGACTGCATAGTTATCAAAAACAGCACATACTCAGGTGGAGATTTGTTTGCGGTGTTGGGTATCAGTAGTCAAGTGTTAACCAATGGCACTGTGCTCACAGCAACACACTCAGTTGTCTGCATCACTGAAATTGTTTTGTATCCACTTGATCCAACATGCACAAACCTGAAGCTAACCTCAGCTTCTCCACCAGCACGCTGGCAGCCCTCAGAAGCCTCTGTATAGCCTTAGTCAGCAGCCTAGTTCATGCTGGCTGGGTTGGGCTTTGGAACTCTTACCTACTCTGGCACTCTCTCTCCCACTTCCACCCTCCCAAGAACTGTGACTCTCAAGAGAATGTACAACTTTGGGACTTTGGGACTGATGTCACAGGATAATCCAAGCTCTGTATAACCAGTAGCTTCCATACTCAAACTAAAATAAAAACCACACTAATCTGAAAAGAAAGAACATGTTTCCTTAAGGCTACATGCCCTTGAAGGTCATAGTACATTTCTATTTCTTAACTTATCTGTGCAACATTTCCTGGGTGCCCATCCTTGATAAAAGGAAAAAGTGACTTATGGCCCTGAACTCTGAAGGAGAGGGAAACAGACTGTCAATGAGTAGCAGCAACAGCAGCATCTGTCCTGGGATTGTGGACAAGGTTGGAATGACGAAGAAGGAGGAGCAGAGAGAACAGTCATCTTTAGGGTCTGGAGGGATGAAAATGTCTGGCATATTTGAGGAATACTGACATAAAAGAAGTTTGGAAATTCTTGTAGGTTATAGGTACAGCACTAAAAAATGTGAGCTTTCTGGTAGAGATCAAAGAGGGCCGTTGAAGGTTTTAGAATAAGGAAGAGAGATGTAGTAGGACATGCTCTAGAAATGAGGGTGGAATTCTGCAGGCCACTATGGCTATCCCTGAACAGAACCAAACACTGGTGTTAGGACCAGGGAGGTGGATGACTGGCATCCCAAGTACAGCCCTCTTCATCTCTGTGTCATCTCCAACATGATGATACCATGTCAGTTTTGGTGCACCTTGGCACTTCTCCAAGACACAGTCTCTGCTGCTGCTGAACAATGGCATGAGCCTTCATGGGGTTGGAGTGAGGGTTTAATGATATAAGGGGTATAAACTACAGGGAGGTAGTGAATTGTGACTACTGACCAGGTGTGCCAGACTTGGAAGACCCCCATAGCTTGACATTGATGCCTGCAGAACACTGTAGCCCTGAGGGCCTCGTGAACACAGGGCCAGTGCAGCCATCCTAGCAGAGCTGTACTGAGAGCGGCCTGTGTAACAGCCACCAAGCTGAGCATGTCACATGTGTTAGTTCCTTTAATCCTTTCAGATGATACTATATAGCAGATTTTATCACCAATTTTATACTTGTCGGAAACCAAGACACAGATAGATAGGCTAACAGGCTCAAGGTCACACAAAGCCACTCAGTTCTGACCCTAGAGCCTGGCAGTAGCAAGCCTTTATTTATTTTAAATGGTATGTTACTACAAAGGCAATCTGTAGTTGCTAGACAAAAACCAAACAGGATGGACCAACTGTTAAGCGCCTTGCCCTGTCCCACGTCATTCTCAAGGGGTAATCAGTTAATCATTTGACACATACTGAAAGTCCTTAAAATTTAACAGTTATCCTTGAGAACAGAAGTATGAGCGCAATGGTAATGCCTGGATTGGTTAATTTCTTGCTAAAGATTATGTAACTGATGGTGATTGATTAGTTAGCTAGGTGCTGGCCTTAGTTCATTTGCTCATTTTCAGCAAACGTTTCTCTTAGACTCCACTCAGTTTCATTCCCTGTCTAGGGCAAGAGAGATGTATCAATTTCACCAGCTGCCATCCAGCTGTGGGGCCCAGGATTAGCTGCTAACCTCCCCTCCCTTGGGGGAAAATAACAATAAGTCCACGGCTGTTGTGACAATGATCTGAGGTCATGCATGTAAAGCGCTTTGCCCTCTATGCATGGCACAAAGCAAGCCCTCAAAGGCATCCTCACAGGGAGGAAGCTGGAGGAGGGTTCACGTGGCACGTTACCCCACAAACACTTGTGTACGAGGCTGAGTTGTGTGCAAGGGGTGAGGAACACCCATGAGCGAGCCATGTGTCCTGCATGTGCACATACAGCAGACATGTGCGCAGAGCTGTGTGGATCCACATATTTTCTCCACTTCATTTCCTAGACTGTGGATTAGGCTGTCTAAGTCTCCAGGTGGGTCGGCATCTTTTGCCCAGATATATCTCCCACCTCGCCCACACCTCCCACTAGGTATGTTCCTCGGTCCCAATCAGAAGATGTGTGTGAATGCTCCTTAGGATTCTGATTGCCTGTGTTTGGTGAGTGTTTCAGGGGGATTTTGCAGCCAGATGGGAAAATTTGGAGAGGCCAAAGTGGGCCACAGGGATGTCTAAGCCGAGGGGAAGAGACCCTACTTGTCAGGGTTCAGCCATCAGTGGTCTGTCTTATGCTCTCAAATTTTATATCTTTAGTGTGGTACCTGTAGGCTAAAAGAAATATCTTACAGTTCTATGTATTGTTAAGTCCCAAGCATAATACGTTTATGTCCTAACAATTTACTAGTTATTTTAAATAATACTACACATAAATTGAAAGAAAAAACATTTTATTTCATTCTTAAATAAGAGCAACAACTTACTAATGGGATGTATTGGCTCCTGAGCACACACGGCTTCTAGCTCTTACTGAGACACGAGTAAGCCCATTTTTGGTTCCATGTTGATTTGTACATGTTTGTTTGTTTGTTTGTTTTTCACAGCTGCTACTCGAAACAGGACTTCACAGAGATATGATGTCATTGACAGAAAAGTAGTGTGATTGCTTGTTGAAGTATAAACTATCCTGGGCTAGTAGTTTGTGTGATGTCAGACCTATGTCAAATATCACTATATTTATATCCCTTTAAATATACTCTGCTGTGCCCAGTGAATTCACTGTGGTGCCCTGGGGTGCCTTGGAACACAGTTTGAAAACCATAGGCATGAGCCCTGAGAGATCTGTGGAGGGTTAGGTGGTGAAGGATTTGCCCTCAGCACTTCCCCTAGACTCACATCTGCCTGTTTTTGCCTCAGTTCAACCTGGTGTGCCATCGGAAGCACCTGAAGGAGACCTCGCAGTCGGTATTCATGTCTGGACTGCTTGTTGGAGCCCTCATCTTTGGGCCCCTCTGTGACTGGTAGGAACCTTGACCGTGACCTCTTAGGCTTCTGGTATGGGCCCACGTTTCCCCTTGTGCCCTTCATGCTGGCCTCCAGGAAAAGACCTGGTTCCCTCTACCCTCAAATGGGGCTCCCAGAGAAGGACCATGTCTTCTCCCTCAGAAAACCCAGGGCAGGCCTGTGGTGTGTCCCCTTTTTCCTTCCCAGCAGGGATCTTCCCTCCCCATACGGAGCTGTGCTACTTTTTTACCTCAGGATTGGCCGCAAAGCCTCTCTCCTGGTGCAACTGCTCCTGACTTCCATTATGGGCCTGGCAATGGCCTTTGTGCCCAGCTTTGAGTTCTACATGGCCCTGAACTTTGCTGTGGCTGCTGCTGTCGCTGGATATATGATAAGCACTGTTACCCTGCGTGAGTATCTGGGCCCTGCCTGACAAGGCCCCCATACCTAAGGCAGTCACAGTGGAGCTTCTCGTGCAGGGACTGAGGCCTCCATGCTGACCTGGTGGCATTTGGGGAGTGGCAGGGAGTGAACGGGCAGGGTGTGACCCAGTCTTAGACTTTCTGTTCCCACAGTTTCAGAGTGGGTGAGCCCCTCATGGAGGACTCGGGCTGTGATCCTGGCCCAGAGCACCTTTGCCTTTGGGCAGATGGTGCTAGCAGGACTTGCATATGGAATCCGCAAATGGAGGCTCCTTCAGATTGTTGCCACTGTACCTGTTTTGCTGCTGTTCTTCTATATCTGGTGAGAAGCCACTTGCCATGAGCAAACCACACCTAGGCTGGCTGTGCTTTTGGGGTGGAGTGGAGTGCTCACACTCACCTCGTGGGCGCAGTCTGAGGCGGGTCTGAGAGAGCAAGTCTCTAAGTGTGGAAGTGTGGGCGTTCAGCAAATACTGAAAAGGTGAGGAAGGCTCCACCGGACTTCAGACCCCAAAGTCACAGCTGCTCCTGGCCAACAGGGCTCTGCCAGAATCTGTCCGGTGGCTCCTCACCCAGGGGAGGATAGAGGAAGCCAAACAGCTGATCCAGAAGGCAGCTTTAGTCAACAAGCGGAAAATCTCCCCAGAGCTCCTAAACCAGGTAATGGCCCTGCCCTTAAAGCTGACCCCCACAGAGCCCCTGTATGACCTCTAACTCTCCATCTTCCCCCAGTTGGTCCCAGAGAAGATGGGCTCCTCAGGGAATGCCTTGGATCTTTTCAGACACCCCCAGCTCCGGAAGGTGACCCTGATTCTCATCTGTGTCTGGTGAGTTTCCCAGGGCTCATGGCCCTCCCTGACTGTCATTATGCAGTGCCAAAGTGCTGCCCCTTTTTTGGCCACTTCCCTGTGTGTTAGCTGAGTGGTGGGATGGTGGCTCTCAGGCTGGGAGCACTCTCCCTAGCTGTGACTCTTCCTCTGGGTGTGATGGTGTCACACACCCAGCAGTGACAGGGACCCTCGGATGCCTTACAGGTTTGTGGACAGTCTGGGGTACTATGGCCTCGGCCTCCAAGTGGGAGACTTTGGCCTGGACATCTACCTGACACAGCTAATATTTGGAGCCACTGAGGTGCCTGCCCGCTTTCTCAGCATCTTCATGATGGAGAAGTTGGGCCGCAAGTGGAGCCAGATGGGGCCTCTGATTCTGGGTGGCCTCATGTGTATCATCATCATCTTCATCCCAGCAGGTTTGAGCTGGCAGTTTCCCTCCCTCCCCAACCCCTGCTGCAGGGGCTGGACCAATGGCCATCACTCCTCTGTCAGGAGTAAAGGCTTCCCCAGGGTTTGGGTGTAGAAGAGGTGAGGAGTTTGGGTGGACAAGGTGGTGGGCAGGGCCCATGTGGTGGGCAACCTACTTGCTGTGTGTTGACCAACATCTTCCAACAGATCTGCCCTTAGTGGTCACCATATTGGCCGTGGTGGGGAAGTTTGCCACTTCTGCTGGATTTACCATCTCCTACTTGTACACTATTGAGCTCTTTCCCACCGTCGTCCGGTAAGAGCTGCTGGTCTGACTCTTGCTCTTCTGCCCTAGGGCCCTGATTTTGGCCGTCCTCTGCTACCCTCACCACCAGTCCACAGATAGTTAATGAGGCTGGCTCTGGGGCTCCGACAACTAGAACTGTAATGCAAGTCCTCAAGTTGCCTCCAGGCTGGTGGGGGACAGATATGGATGGAGGCCGTGGCCTGGCTTTGTCAGCACAGGAATATGGGAGAAGTCTCAGAATGAATGACCCAGGAGAAGGGACACTCAGATGAGGGGAAGGGGTGGTTGGGAGCCATAGCCTTTGACCTGGATGGGACAGGTTAGACAGGGAGCAGGTAGACAGGGAGGCCTGGAAGTGGGAGGTACATGCAGGGGCAGGAGCACTGGATGGGCCAGAGGAGACTGGAGACCCTGCTGGCCTTTGGGGGTGTGTGCCATAATAAGGGGTCTGGGATGGCGCTGTGGCCCCAGGTTGAGGCCAGTTCTGCTTAACTTGTACTGACCTTCCCACAGGCAAACAGGCATGGGGCTGGTGAGCATCTTCTCAAGAATTGGTGGCATCATCACACCACTTGTGATTCTGTTGGGCGAGTATTACAAGGGACTCCCAATGCTCATCTACGGCAGCTTCCCTATCGGGGCAGGTATACTCTGTATTCTGCTGCCAGAGACAAAGGGCCAGGCCCTGAAGGACACCATCCAGGACTTGGATCAGGGGCCCCATACACAGTGAGTAGCTTGCTTGCTCTGAAGCCCAGGATCTGGGTCCCACATCAGAGGCCCCTCTGCCAGAGACTCACACCTCCTATTCACCATTAGTCCATCATTGCTTAGAGGCTAATATGGGTCCCTGTGGAACCAGATATCCTACTGACTTTGGGTCAGATTTCCCCTACTTTTAGGAGAGAGATGGTGAGGGATGGTGCCGTGGGACCAATTTATGGAACAACCCAATGACAACCTTCTGTTCCCTGCAGGTCACCGACAGCAGTGACCCCAGAAAAAGAAATGGAGGCCACAGGAGGAACTTCTAGACCAGAGGTGACCACTGAGAGCAGCACATACTTCTGATTGTGGTCTCTAATAATCAGACCACCAGCTGCAGAAAGCTGCCTACACATTCCCTTGTGTCCCCATGAGGACACAGATCAGCTTTGTTTATAGAGGCAGCACACATAGCATGACCCCAGCCCCTTCCACTGCTGAGTCCAATTCTGGAAGCATCTGGGACAGGACTTTCCTCCTTCCTTCACTGCTCTCATTCCCAGAGCCCTACTCCAATGCCCTAAGTTAGGGTCTTGTGTGTGTTGTGGGCTTCATTCGTTCTCTGACAGTTTGTGGGGCTATGGCATCCCTGGTCCCTCAATATGGACCACCCTTGTCTCCCAAACTCATTCAATCCCAGAGCAGAGCACTAGATAGGGCCTTCCCGAGGAGTGGGATCAAGTGGAGAGGAAATAAATTTCAAAGTTGTGGACTCTACGGGGCAGGAAGATAAAGGGCTACGATGAAGAGAAAGTTGTAGTTTCTTCCAGTGGCTGGACCAGGCCCCTCTGGCTAAGGTGCAAGGACATTAGATCCTGCTAAGAGAAGACTGTCCTGCATTTTCTTTGAAGATGCCCCATGCCCTGCTCCACATTCAGTTCTCACCTAACCTGTGTGTGGCTCAGGGATGAGCACTGAGGAGGGAGAAGAAATGGCCCGGCTCCCGCTCATTGTGCTCTGCTGCTTCCGGATCCTCCAGGGCCCGGGCAGGAAAGGGAGAAGGGCAGAGGTCTTTTCATTTGGCCATGGGTCATTTTTTCCAGGCTTCCACTGATCTTCCAGGGCATTTTGACAGGCTTCTTACCTCTGGCTCTTCCATGGAGCCATATTCATGAGCCTTTCAGAGATCTTCTCTGGGCTACTGTGTTGTTCCTTAATATGAGCAACCTCCTCACAACTGACCACTTAGACCCCTCTTCAGTTCCTACTCTAGTGTTGTTCTGTATAGTGTTACTGCTGGCATCCCCTGACTTCAGAAGACCACCTTCTTGGGTGGTGGACTTCCAGCAAGCTACTTCAAGTTAGGTTACCTTCCCTAGCATTTGCTTGGCCCACAAGAACACCATGTATCATTGTTCTACCAAGTGGTGGAAAAAGAGCTTGCTCATCCATTTCCCCCAAGCCTTGCTCCAGCTCACCTCCTGCCAGACAGAAGATTTTAGTTTTCTTTCTCACAGGCACCCCTTAGAAGGGTTTTGTATTAGTCTGTTTTCCATTACTATAATGAGATACCTGAGACTGGGTAACTTTATAAAGAAAAAAACTTTACTGAGCTCACAGTTCTGGAGGTTCAAGGGCATGGTGCTAGTATCAGCTTGGATCTGGTAAGGACCTCATGGCAGATGGCATCACAGTAATGGGAGTGTGAGGGAGAGTGAGAGATCATATCACAAGCTAGAAAGAGCAGAGGGGCCATTAGGCCCCATCTCTTTCTTGAAGATCCTGCTACCTCTCACACTTTGGACTAAGATCCCAACACATGAAACCTTGGCAGGGACAGCACCAAAACCATTTCCAAATCATACCAGGTTTTTCCAGAAACTTCCTCCCTCATACTCACTTTCTCTTATATAACCTAGAGAGGTGGTCAGTGATGGACTAGTTCTTTGTGCATCCAGCATGGAAGTGTCCAGCGCCTCTCTTTCAAATACATGGATATTTCATACAGTTCTCAGCTTTGAAGTGATGGGAAAAAGTTCTATTTAGCTTCCTACAGCATCAAATTCATGAAATACCAAGCTAAACTCTCAGAGACACACAACAGTCTTTCTTAACATAATGTGCCACCCAGTTTGAAATTTCCAATATGTGATGGCGGAAAAACCCTGGATTTAGGGAAAGGACCATTTCAGAGCTGCAGGTAGTTTCCTCCTCTAAGATTCTGGACATGTACTCCCTTTGAGGCAAAGTGCTTGTCCTTTCTGGAAGAGCCTTAAAGGGACCCTTTGTTGATACAAGTGTAAATGCAAACATTCACTTATTGCTTTTGGGAGTTGTTGGAGTCTTTTTTTTTTTTTTTTTTTTTTAGGGGTTATGGGTGGTTGGAGACAAAAGATCGTTCTATGTGTATTTATAAGTATTCCATGGCTTGTTCTGGTTAGTGGGTAAATGTTTGTCTTTTAGCAGTTGCTGGTGGAGCTGGGACCTGTGAGACTCAAAGAGGAGCAGATGTGTAGCCTGATCTTGTCTTGACCCTGAGGAGCACAGCAGAAAGCCAGGCAGAGGCAAGCATGTGCCAAACTGTGGCTGTCCTCCAAAGGGTGTTATTGAACATAGAACAACCCATATTTACGGAACATGCTAAATGGACCTACCAATGTTATGGTTGGCTTTGTAGAGGTTGGTGCAGGACTCAGATCTCAAGCCTAGCCAGCAGGAACTTCCCATTTTAAGCCTCAGTTTTCTTATTTTAGAAAGCTAGCATGTCTGAGATCTTGGGTTCAATCCCTAGCACCACTAACCACTATCACCACCCCCCAAAAAGAATGGTTGATTTCATAGGTCCCTTTGCACTAATCCTCCAAAATTATAATCTCGGGAGCCCTGACTGGGCATGGAAAGCAAAGGAGTCTAGCAATCTGCCCTTGTCAGGGGGACCTCTGAGATTAAAACCACCATTCTGCTCATCTTGTGTTTTCTGCTTTCATATCCAAAGCCTAAGATGTCCCCAGAATCCCCCAGCCAACTGCCCCTCTACCTTGACACTGTTCCCACTAACCTATCTTCCACTTCACCCAGTTCTACCCATAGGTGCAACTTGTATATGTTAGTCAGCTTTGCGTCACTGTCACAAAATACTTGAGAAAAAAAAAAAACTTAGAGGAGGAAAATTTATTTTGGTTCATGATTTTAGAGGTTTCAGTCCCTAGTTCCTTGTTCTTATGATTGTGGGCTTGTGGTAAGGAAGAATATTATGGGAGAGAAAACATGGCAGAGCAGAGATGCTTACCTGAGAGGAGCCAGGAAGCAGAGAGAGAAGAAACAGCTGGGAACAAGCTATTATCCCCAATGGCACATCCCAGGGCACTCACTCCCTTCAACTAGGTCACACCACCCATAGTTCCTCCACCTCCCATTAATGCCATCAAGTCACAAATCCAAAATGGATAAATACGTTGAAGAGGTTAAAGCCCTCCTGATGCAATCACTTCCCCAAATGCCCACCTCTGAACATTGCTGCACTGGGGACCAGGCCTTTGACGGGTCTTTGAGGGATGCTTCATATCCAAACCATGACAGGGTGTCTCTGGAACTGCCACTCTAAAGCCAGCAGATGCTCTGCCTCTTCAGGATGCCCTGCCTCTTCCCCTGTGTGCTTGATCATGGCTAGGGAGCTGTGGGAAGGGGCTCTTGACTCGCCACTGCTTCTCCACTGTCATGCCCCTGCCTCCTTGTAGACCTCTTCTCATGGCAGCCTGTTTCTCTCCCTTGCTCCTACCTCTTGACCTCCAGATCACACAGTCCCATTCATCCAAAACTCTGCCACCTGGTCAGTTATCCCTTCTCCTCCAGTGCGGCCATCCTCGTAGGAAAATCCCTCTCTACCTCCAATTCTTTTTTTTTTTTTTTTTTTTTTTTTTTTTGGTACCAGGGATTGAACTCAGGGGCACTCAACCACTGAGCCACATCCCCAGCCCTATTTTGTGTTTTATGTAGAGACAGGGTTTCACTGAGTTGCTTAGCGCCTCGCCCTTGCTGAGGCTGGCTTTGAACTCGAGATTCTCCTGTCTCAGCCTCCCTAAGTGCTGGGATTACAGGCTTGCGCCACCGCACCCGGCTTCTACCTCCAATTGTTAAAAACCTTTCTGGCCTGTAAGTGAATAGATGAATGGCCCTCTAGCTCAGACATCGTGCCCTCTGACTGCCGCATTCTGTCCTGGTCTGTTTGCTTCCTTATTCCCAACGGCCCCAGTTCTCTAGGGCTGCCACAGCAAAATATCACAGACAGTTACTTGGAAACAGAAATTTATTTTCTCAAAGTTATAGGTGCTAGAAGTCTGAAATGAGAGTGCGGCGTGATTAGGTTCTGCTGAGGGCCCTCTTCCTCTATGGCCACCTTCTCTCTATGCCCTCACGTGGCCTTTCCTGGGTGTATGTGCTTGGAAAGGACTTTCTCTCCCTTTTTTTAAATGAAGCCACTAATTTCATCTGGAGGGTCCCACCTTAAGACCTTATCTAACCTTAATTACCTCCCCATGGTCCCATCTCCAAATACCATAACACTGGGTGTTAGGGCTTCACTATGTAAATTTGGAAGCAGGGGAGGACACAAACATTCTTCCTGTAACACTGTCTTTGGTCTCATTGGGCCCTCTGGCCTGCTGACCCTTTGCTTTCTCCCTACCTCTCTCTGTCCTCTCTACTCAGAGGATAGGTCCAACCTTTTAATTTCTATTGAGAGAGAGAATTTCCATCTCTGTTGCCAATGCCCTACACTTTAGTTCTTTTACCCTGTGGTTGTGTCCAACTAGCAAAACCACAGCAGCATATGAGCCCAAGTATCTGCCTGCTCTGTCCCTGCACTAGTCATGGCTAGAGAGTTACATGCTGGGCAAGTCTGTTTCCCTATGGATTCATGATCTCCAGCCTCAACCAGATCTGTAAGGGACCAGCATCCAGGCTAGGGTTTCCTAGCTAGCTTGCTTTCCATCTCCACTGGCCATTCCTTTTTCTTTTTTTCTTTTTTTTGGTACCAGGGATTGAACTCAGGGGTACTCGACCACTGAGCCACATCCCCAGCCCTGTGGGGGCTTGTGTTTTATGTAGAGACAGGGTCTCACCGAGTTGCTTAGTTCCTCGCCCGGTGTGGGTGTGCTTCCCGTCCTCCAGTTTCTCACTGAAAGCACCTTCTCCTCCTTTTAGGAATAGGGGGCCACCATGTGGCCATTCCCCAGACTGCCTACCATCTTTAACCTGCCCTTCATTTTTCCCAGTGGCTGCATGAAGGAACCATCCTGCACAGAGGTGGCAATGCCATCACTGAGGGCAAGGCCCTTTCCTCTGCTCCCCGCTCTGACCCTCCAAGACCTGGCAGCTGCTGAAGTTAGGGCCTTTTCCTCATCAGCCTCTCTTCTCTATGATCCCTCCCCCTCATCTTAGGCAAGGAGTCTGGGCATCAGGCAAGTTTGTGGGGGCCTCTGAATTGAATTTGCTTTTGCCTCCAAGTTTCCTTGGAGGTCAGAGACTTCAGCTCCTGGAGTTTCTCCTGTATGGGGAGACGGCCAGCATCTCCTTCAGGGATTCTTCTTCCTGCTGAGGAGGGTGTAAGCCACCTGAGAAATTAAAGTCTAAAACAATTAGTGAAGAATAAAAGACAAAGTTCAGAGTTACAATTTTCAAAAGGTTGGCGCGCCTGATACATCTAGTCCACGCAGGAGCTGGGCTAGACAACAGAAAATGGCTCCCGTGGTTTATTTAAGGGGGTACATCAAAGGCAAGGATAATGTTTCAAGAGTGGAATCTTGCTTCGTGATGTCTTGCACTCAGCAGGTTGATTGGCGTCTTGGCAGATCACACCCATCTCAGAGGGGCTGTGTGGCTACAGCAGGTCACCTCATCTCTGGTGCTGTGTGGGACCTTTGGCAGACCTTGAATAGGGCTCACAATGAGTCATGGCAGTCAACTGGAGGAAATGTCCACTGGTCATTCATAGACATCAGATTCTCCTATTCAATAGGCTACAATGCACAATAGTCCACACCCAGCCCATGGGTGGCTCTCTACACTCCTGATCTCACCGGTCTCCAGATGAGTCAATGGCTGTCTACCAAGCCAAGATCACCATTGGCCAGAGAGTCCAGGCCATTTACCTACAGAGTGGTCTGGGACAGACCTTGATGGTAATCTATATTGAGACTGGGAATAGTCTAGCTTACAAGTGCCCAGGACATGCCTAGGGCCTCCCTGATGCTGGCATTTCCCCTTCGGGTGTAGGTGTTGGCCTCCCCTGTGCCTGGTTGCCTCCCTCCTCAGAGCTTAGGGCAATGGTAACCATCAGTCCTGAGCATTCAGGCCAGGTGAGTGTAAAGACCCTGATATTTACTAATTTTTCTCAATTTCTGATCAAGAGAAAGAAATAACCTCATGATTTTTAAATGCAGATAATTAACATCTATAGCTAGTATGAATAAACTCATATGTGTAAGAAACAGTATGTTTCTTTGGATTATGCACATCTGCGTCACTGAGCTGATGGAAAATTTTGTCATTAGGGCTCTCCTCTATCCAGAGACTGGGCCAGAAGACAGGGATCTCTTATAACCAGAGCAAAAGAGACTCCCTGCCCTGGTCATCAGCCTCATAGATGATGGCTAGGTGCTACCTGCTTGGTCCCTTTGGCCCAGGCAATGCTGCTCTTAAGACTGGGGAACTCAGAGGAGCCTAAGGGGACTGACTAGGACCAGCTGCTCAGGTGACCCAAGACATCAGGGAGGACTGGTGAAAGGGAGGATTGCAGTGCCCACCCCAGCACATGCAAACTGAAGCCAGAGTAAATCTCACAGTCACTGGAGGGAAGTTTCACCTGGATTAATATTTCAATGGCTTTTCTCAAATATAGTAAATTCTTCCAAAAAAGTTTTTTTCAATGTATTTTGATGCTCCAGTTTTGCCAGCATCCTGAGTACATGCTGTGTTTGTTGATGAGAGAATCAGGCAGGCCTGGGTCTCAGCCTCCCTTGCTGTTCCTGTTTCTGGAGCTCTCTGAGCCCCATCCTGGGTAGTGGGTGGTGGAGGGGGCTCTCTGTTACTGCAACCTTAGGAAGCAGAGGGGCACCTCAGGAGATGCAGGGCACGTGGGGGCTCTGTCCTGCTTGGCTCAGGCTGTTCAGAAACACAAAGCTTTCTCTTCTTCAGCAAGGGTTCTTCTGTTCCCCTCCAGGGTCTGCCTCCTAATGGGTGCTGTGCTGATTCCCCACCCATACTCAGCACCAAGACTGGAGCCCTGATCCCACAAGTTGGCAGAGGAGGCTTCTGGCTCATGGAGAGATGGGCCAGAAGCAGGTAGCTCTAACCAAGGCTGGTTGGCTGGGGCGTGTCCCAGACAGAGCTGAGGTGTTGCGAGCAGGGACAAGCAATTGCCAGCTATAGAATCAGGAAGGCTTGAAGGACAGCTGACAACTGAGTGGTATCTAGACAGATAGGAAAATTTCCCTCAGTGAAGGTAGGGCCCTCATGGCGGGGGGGGGGGCGTGGATGTTGCAGGTACAGGGAACACTTTGCACAAAGGCACAGAGCTGGTTCATGTGCACCTGCCCTGTCCCATTCTGTCCCTAGGGGCTGTGCCAGTTGTGCCTCTGGAGTAGAATGCTGCCCTCACCATTCCCAGCCCACCCTCTCCACCCCATTGTGACACCACACCCCAACCACCAATGGAATCCAAGAGTTCTGCTTCCAAGGGTCTGGCTGGGCCTGGACTGTGGTCAGGTGGGCCCTGGCTTTGGCTGTGGTCCTATCTCCAGGGAGGAGGGCCCGGGAGGGTGTGGAGGGTGTCAATTATGATAATGCCTGGCAGTTGTGGGGCCATGTTCTCCATGCAGATGTGGACAGGAGCCTGCCTGGGCCTGTTCGGCTGTGGGGAGTCTGTGGCAAGAGCAATGTGCCCTCACAGAAAGCGTGAGTTCTCAGGCGTGGCATCTGGCCATTTCCTGCCCTCAGGTGGAGTGTTCCTCCTGGCCATACCTCTACTAGGCCTCAGCTTCCTTTTTTGTATGTTGAGAGTCAATTGCCTGGGGCCTGCCCACTTGGCAGAAGACTGTTGGGATCAGTAGAGGGAGGGAGTGCTCTGGGGCCTTGCACACTGTCAGCCTCTGTGGGTATTCAGGTGGTGCTTGGGAATACTGAAGGGGACCCTTCAGCGGGAGGCTGGTACAGCTGTGTCTGGTGTAGAAACCAAATCTGTTAGGAGAGCAAAGATTCCCTCCCTGTTTCCGTGGGCAGTCTCCTCTACCACCTCCTCCCCTCCAATCCTGTCTGTGCACATAGTGCCTTGGCTCCTGTGACACACTCTCTCACTTGCTTAACATACAGGGATACCTTACAATCCCTTACAGTTCTGGTCTCACTAGGCTGCAGTCAAGTTGTCAAAAGGGCTGCATTCTTTTTTGGAGATCCTGGGGAAAACTGTTTCCTGACCTTTTCCAGCTTCTACAGGCTGCTACATTCACTGGCTCATGGCCACCTTCCATCTTCAAAGCTAGCAATGGCCAGCTGAATCTTTTGAATGCTGTTTTTCTCTGGTTCTGATCCTCCTGCTTCTTCTTCCACATTCAAGGGCTCCAAGATTACATTGGGCCCATTTGGCTAATCCAGGATAATCTGTTTTAAAGTCAGACGACTGGTAATCTTAATTTCATCTTCAGCTTGAGTCCCCCTTGTCATGTAACTTGACATATTCACAGGTTCTGAGCTTAGGATGTGGACATCTGTGGCATGGCTGATACCCAGCCAACCAACTCCATTCTGCATCCAAGCATGCTCTTCCTCTGTGTTTTCTGCTTCTCGTACCCCTTCTATTCTTATTGATATCAGGGATCCCAGACTCGGGCCGGGAAGGTGGTATAGACAATGAAAAGGGAAAATGATGCCAGATGCTGCTGGGCCTCCTGTTGTAATAAATCAGAAGTAGCACCACCCATGCAGAGCAGAGTGGCTTCTCAGTCTGAAGAAGTGGACCCTGTACAGCTTTGCCATGTGGGCATGCTTTCCCACTGGCCAAACTTCAAAAAGAAGATGCTGAATTTATAGGACAACTGTTGGCAGCTCATTCCCTCTGTAAGACAGAGACAGGCATCAATGGAGACTAGCCAAAGGAAATGTGTGTGCAGGCTGGATTTGTCCAGTGGGCAACAAGTTGGAGACTTCTTCCCTAAATTATAGAACAGCGGAGTCATGATCTGAGAGGGAGGCAGCCTCCTAGTGTGGCTGGTGGGGGAAAGGGAGGTGTCCTTGAGCCTGTGTCCAGGAGTCACACTTGATTGCTTCTCCCCAAGCAAAGAGTACACTCTACTCTGTCCCGAGTGGAGTGCAGGGTTTACCGTGGCTCCTGAAGGTGATCTTGGCCCTAGCTGGGACTAGCCAGGTAGCCTAGCAACATGCTAGGTGAGGAACACACAAGGGCTGATGAGCAGGCTGGGCCATTCCTCAGGGGCCAGGCTCAGGGGGAGAGATGTGTGCAGCTTGGTCTTCCTACAGCTTCTCACTCTCCAGCCCCACCACTGTGCTAGCCCCAGCCAAGCAAGAGCCCCTGGTGTTTCAGCCAAGACCCTTCTTGAAAGACGTTTCTGGAGAAACCTTCCTGGATTACAGAATCTGCAGGGAGATTGACAGAAATGAGAGGAAGAGCTTGGAAGAGATGCCCCCCAGTTCGTCATCTGAACTATGTCTCAGTGTATCATGAAATAAGTTTCTGCTAAACAAAAGGCCAGAGCATAAGACAAGTGTGAGCACAACAAAGGATGTCCCTTCAGAGGACCTAGGCTGACAATGTGGGTGCTCAGCCTCCATCAGAATAAAAAGAAGCACAAAAACAGATAAAGTGTCCCATCATACCTATGAAATGACCAAAAATCAATACAAATTATAAAGCCCGGTGCTGGTGGGACTGTAAGGAAACACGCACGTCATGAACAGCTGTGGACTGAAGTAGTTTTCTTCTTTTGGAGGACACCTGAACATAAGGTACAAGAGGCATACAATTGGTCCTTGTTCTTGGGCACATGCCCCGGGGACAGAGAGGCCTCTGTGCAATGATCGGTACAGAAGGGTTATCTGGGATCCTGAGAAGCCAGTGTGGAAACTCTGATGCCCAAAAGCAACGGCAAAGTAAACAATGCCTCAGTGAAAATTGCTGCCAGTAGCAGGTCACTGTGAGATGAGTTCAGGCTATGCAAACGCTGAGAGCAAGGAGGAGCAGGCAAAAGCTCACAGGACAAAGCACACCCTAAATCACAGGGTGTCCCTGCCACCTTCATCTATCTCCATCAGAGGGTGAGAGTTCCTGCAGAAAGGATGAGAATGTGCATTTTAGGAAAGGGTCTTCGTGCACCTGTGAACCCATCGCCCAACCAAAGAACCAGAGCATTACTCATAAATCCACCTCTTCCCCAAATCATCCTTGCTTCCCCCAAAGGATGATCACCCTAAAGGATTTTATCCTTGATGTCAAAAAACTCACAGCATTATTGCAAAGCATACTTAAACACCATCTAGTTCTGCTTGCTTTTGAACTTTATAAAAAGCTCAAACACCCAACTTGTTTGTAGACTCATCATGTTGATAGATGGAGCTGAAGTTTATTCATTTTCCCAGCTATATTTCACTGTACAAATATATCATAATTTACACCGTCTGCTGTTGATGGGTATTTGAGCTCTTCTTTCTCACCCCCTTATTTGAAGTGCATCATGGACATTTCCATTCTTATGAGTGAAAGATGGATTCTACCAGTCAGTATTGTCAACCTCTTCTTTTGTCAGTCAAATGAGTGTAACAATCTTATGGATTTGCATTCCCCTCATTGTTAAAGAGGCTGAGCATCTCTTTCTATGTTTGTGGGTCACATGAGCTTCCTTTTTGAAATGCCTGTTCATGCCTCTTGCCCATTTCACTATCATCATCATCATATTGTTCTGTGGGAGTTCTTTACATATTCTTGATCCCCATCCTTTTTAATTTGTGTGTAGGCAAATATCTTCTCCCAGTCATGGCTTGTTTTTTCTACTTTTAAGGTTTTTCTTTTTAAGTAGTCGGATTTATTTTTAAATTGTATTATTAGCATAAATAGCATAACTTTGTGTCCTGATTAAGAAATCCTTCCTCATCCCAAAACCAGAAATACATTCCTCTGTATTTTCCACTGAAAGTATTTGTCTTAAAACTTAAGTCCTTAATAGGACTGGGAATTTTATGACATGAAGAATCCAATTTTAATTATTTTTATTTTATTTTAATTATTTATATCTGTCATGCCACTTCCTCTGTTTCTTATATTGAAACTTGGTAAAGATACAATTTCTTGGATTTCTATTTAGCTGTTCTCAGTTAATACATTGTAATTAATATAACTTTATAACAAATTTTTATAATTTTAATAATTTTGATAATGATGCAAATCATTCTTCTTTACTATTCTTTAGAATTCTCTTAGGTATTTATACACTTCATTTTTTCCATATAAATTTCAGAAACATCTTGCCAAATGATTTTATGACAAATGCATTTTGGGTTTTGACTAGAGTTTTAGTGAATCTGTAGATCAATAGAGGAACAAACTGACAATTTTTATGCATGACCATCAGTTGTCTTTCCATTTATTTTTCTTCCTTTTTACATTTCTATAAGTTGTATTTTATACTCAGGTCTTGCACATATTTTAAGGCACTTTTAAAAATTGTAGTAAAATGTACACAGCATAAAATTTACCACTTAAACCATTTAAATGTACAGTTCAGTGGTAGTAAGTACATTCACCTTGCTCTGCAAACATCACCACCACCATCTCCAGAATGATTTCATTCTCCTCCACTGAAACCCTGTACCCATTAAACAATGATTCTCCTTTTCCTCCTTCCTCCTGCCCCAAACAACCACTGTTCTGCTTTCTGTCTCTATGAATTTAACTACTTGAGGTACTTCATAGAGGTGGAATCATGCAGTATTTGTCCTTTTGTGACTGGCTTATTTCACTTAGCAAAATGTCCTCAAGGTTCATCCACATGATATCAGGATTTAATTCCTTTTTAAGATTAAGTAGTATTTCATTGTGTATATATACCACATTTTGTTGATTTGTGCACCTGATGATGCACACTTGAGTTGTTTCCACCTGTTGGCTATTGTGAATAAGGCCACTATGGACATGGGTGTGCAAATACCAGTGTGACTCTTGCTTTCGAATCTTTTTTGTCTATATCCAGAAGGTTTTTGGACCCAATGGAAATTATCTTTTTAACACTGTTGGAATTAACATATTGCTTTTCTGCAGTAGTTGCACCAATTTACATCTCTACCAGTAGTGCGCACAGGTTCTAATTTGTCCACATCCTCACCAATACTTATTTTGGTTTTTGTTATAATAACCATCCCAATGGGTGTCTTGCATGTATTTTGTTAGATTTGTTCCTAATTTATATTTTAGTATTATAAATGGTGTCTTTTTTGGTTTTCCATTTTTAAAATCTCTGTAGTATAAAATAATTTTAGAGTTACAAAAAGTTGTCAGAAAGTACACAGATTTCTCATTATCTTACACTCAGCTTCCCTTAAGGTGACCATCTTTTTTAAAAAAATTGTTTGTTCTAATTAGTTACACATGACAGTAGAATGCACTTTGACATATCAGACATAAATGGAGTATAACTTCTCATTTGTCTGGTTGTGCATGTTGTAGAGCTACACAGGTCATGTAATCATATATGCACATAGGGTAATAATGTCCAATTCATTTCTATTATAATTTCTACCTCCATTCACCAATTTTATGAAAAAAATCCCCTCCTTCACTCCATTCACTCTCTTCTGTCTAGCCCAAAATACCTCTATTCTTCCCCACCCACTTTATTGTGAATTAGCATCCACATATCAGAGAAAACATTCAGCCTTTGGTTCTTTGGGATTGGTTATTTTGCTTAGCATAATATTCTCTAGTTCCATCCATTTACCCACAAATGCCATAATTTTATTCTTCTTTAAGGCTGAGTAAATTCTATTGTATATATATACCACAGTTTCTTTATCTATTCATCTGTTGAAGGGCACCTAGGTTGGTTTCATAGTTTGGGTATTGTGAATTGAGTTGCTATAAATACTGATGTGGCTGCATCACTATCCTCCAGGATATATAAATAAGTCAAAAAACTGAACACCAAAAAAAAAAAAAAAACAAATAACCCAATCAATAAATGGGAAAAGGAATTGAACAGACACTTCACAGAAGAGGAAATACAATTGATCAACAAATATATGAAAAAATGTTCAACATCTCCAGCAATTAGAGAAATGCAAACTAAAACTACACTGAGATTCTACCTCCAGTCAGAATGGCAATCATCAAGAATACAAGCAATAAAAAATGTGGGCAAGGATGTGGGGGGAAAGGCACACTCATACATTGCTGGTGGGACTGCAAATTGGTGCAACCACTATGGAAAGCAGTATGGAGATTCCTCAGAAAACTTGGAAAGGAACAACCATTTGAGCCAGCTATCCCATTCCTCAGTTTATACCCAAACGTTAGCATCTTAATGATCTCAACCAGGAAATTAACATTGACATGAAACTATTAAATAATCTACAGATTTTACTTAAATGTGGCTAGTCATTCCACTAATGTCTTTTCCTGGTCTGGGATCCCAACCAGGGTCTTACACCTATGCATCTGGTTGTGATGTCTTAGCCTCCTCCAACCTCAGAAAGTCCTCAGCCTTCATCTTTTCTGCCTTGGCACTTCTGAAAAGTAATGGCCAGAAATTTGGTAGAATGCCCCCCAATTTTTTCTCATGACTACTTTAAGGATATGCATCACTGGCAAGAGTCTTTCAGAAGAGATATAGGTCCTTAGTGCATCCTACGAAGACTAAATGTATCAACATGTTCTGTTCCTGGTGATTTTAATTTTGATCGCTTGGTTGAGGAAATATTTGCCAAGTTTCTTTGCTATAAAATTTTTATCATTTCCCCTATGCAAATGAGGAATATATTATGGGGAGATGCTTAGAGGCTATGCAAACGTGTTTATCATCATATTTTCATTATCTAATTTGAATATTGTAGATAAGAGCTAGGTAGAAAGAAAGAAGATATTGTCTAAGATAGAAAGTGCAGAAATATATATATTTGTGCAAAGTTCCAATATATGAGAGAGAGAGAGAGAGAGAGAGAGAGCGCAAGAGACATGACACATCAGTAAAAAAAATAATTAAAATTTGATTCTTCACATCAAAAATTCCCAGTCCTATTAAAGACTTAAGTTTAAAGATATATTTTAATAGAAAATATAAATGTTCTACAGTAATGAAGAAATGTCCCTTTTTCCTATAATTTATTCAGTTATTTATTCATATCAGTATGGACTCACATGTATTTATTCTATGGGTTATTATCTATTGCTGTCATTATTTTGTTACGAAAATTGTCTCATATTTGGCTACTGGGGACTCCTTTGGTTTGCTGCCTGTTTTGTTTGACATATTGGGGGCACTTCCTTACTTTGATACCATAATAGATTTCATATTCATCTTGTGCTTTCCCAGGTCCAGGCCTGGAATCAACCGTTTCTCTGAATAACTATTTTTTTAAAAAGATCTGAGTACTAGGTGTGCTCATTGCTGCTAAGGCCTTATTGCATCTAGGCCATCTCAGTGGACAGAGCTAGAAACACACACACACACACACACACACACACACACACACACACACTCCTCTGTGTAGCTAACCATGGGTTCCTACCCATACCTTTGATTCCAACCCAATGCAGGGTCTTCGTCCTGCTTTAGTTGTAACTCCTTTTTCTGGCAGAAACCCAGCTCTTATCTACAATATACAGATGGTGCCTGACTTATGATGGTGTAACTTACAATATTTTTTGCTTTACCATGGGATTCTTGGAGTATTAAATGTATTTTTGACTTAGTGTATTTTCCATTTGTGATGAATTTATCAGAATGTGACCCCACTGTAAGTCAAGGAACATCTGCACATCTGCACTAACTGGAGTTAGTAATAAATTCACTGACTAGAGTAAGAATATTTGTCTATAATTCTTTTTTATCTTTGACCAAATATATATATATACATAGCTAACATACTGTTTTTCAGTTACTTGGATGAGTTCTTTTCTTCTCCAAACTCTTCAACATAGTTATGATGCTTATTTGTGTCACAGTTAGGTTTATTTGTTACTGTTTGGGTTCTTTCCTCATCCTGGTTCATCTTAATTAATGATCTGTTTGGGAAGAGCATATGTATGAAACTTAGCTATGTTTCTAAGAGCTAGAACTAATATGAAAAGCTATGTTCAGAGAAGTGTCACTTTCCTCACCTCTACCCACCTCCTCCCTCCCCTCCAACTTTTTCACCTGTTTCCACCTACTAGCCCTTGTGGATAACCAGAATCATTAGACTATGACTTATTTTCCTGTATGTTTTTTTTTTTTTAACAAATGAAGAGAATGATAGATTTTCTTTTATTTCCTTTGCATGATACTCTTAGCATGTTGATTTTCCCACTTACCAATATCACCTGGAAATCATTCCCTATCAGTTCATAGACATTTTCCTCATTGTTCTGGGGGCAGGAGTTGCTAGGGAGTGAATTCAGGGCTCTATGCAGGCTAAGCAAGTTCTCTACCACTGAGCCATGTCCCAGCCCCTGCATTTTCCTTGTCCGTTTCCACAGCTGTGTAACATTGGATTTGTGGATGAACCACTCCCCTATGTGTGGACACCAAGGTTGCTTCTAGTACTTTGTATCACATTCAATGCTGTGGGGGATAATCTAGTGCATAGCTATTTTCTTATTCTGTAAAGCGTATCTTCAGGGTAAATTTCTAGCAGTGGATTGCTAAGTCAAAACATAAGTTCACCCATAGTTTTTATAGGTATGTCAATGATTCCCAAGACAATTCCCAGTTTCTGTGATTCACTAGAAGAATTCATGGGCCTCAAAGGTTATAGGTGCCAGGTGCAGTGGCGCACACCTGTAATCCCAGTGGCTTGGGAGCCTGAGGCAGGAGGATCGCAAGTTCAAAGCCAGCCTCAGTAAAAAGCGAGGCACTAAGCAACTCAGTGAGATTCTGTCTCTAAATCAAATACAAAATAGGGCTGGGGGTGTGGTTCAGTGATCGAGTGCCCCTGAATTAAATCCCTGATACCCAAAACAAACAAACAAAAAGTTATTATAGTCACAGCTACAATTTATTACAGCAAGAAAGATATGTGGCAAAAATCAACAAGGAGAAAAGGCACATTGGGTGGAGTTTAGATGATACTGGATGCCACCTTCCAGTAGTCCTCTCCCATAAGAGTTAAGGATGCCCTCACTCCCTAAGCAATGATCTGCAGCAACACGTGTGAGGTCTTTTCTGCCAGAGAACCCTGCCTAAGCTTAAGCTTCCAGGGTTTTATTGGAAGTTGATCACATGGGCACACAGAGATCTTCATGACCAACTGTAGTTACTGAAACTTGCACGGTCCAACTTCAGACCTCAACAGGAAAGCAGATGTTCAGCACAAGGCACAAACTATTTAGACAAGTCAGTACAGTGTGAATCAAGGTGCTAAGCATGCAAAACACTATTCATGTAGTACAAGGAGCATTCCAAGAGCTCAGAAGCCAGCCAAAGACTGGCTTCCCTCTGATTTTATTTTTATTAATTTATTTTGGGGGGGGGTAGTGGGGATTGAACTCAGGGGCACTTGACCACTGAGCAACATACCCAGCCCTACTTTGCATTTTTTATTTAGAGACAGAGTCTCACTGAGTTGCTTAGCGCCTCACTGTTGCTGAGGCTGGCTTTGAACTCACAATCCTCGTGCCTCAGCCTCTCGAGCTACTGGAATTATAGGCATGTGCCAGTGCACCTAGCTCTTTTGATTTTAAAGGGAATAATTCTGTTTCCCTTTTAGGATTTTTGTTGTTGTTGGGAAGCGGGCAGATAGATTCTCTTTAGTAAATCACCGAAATTCCATGTTTAACTAGGATTTTTTGGAGGCGGGGATGATATTAGGGATTAAATCCAGGGCCTCACACATGCTAGGCAAATGCTTTGCCACTGAGCTACCTCCTCAGGCTGGCCTTGTGATCCTTCTGCCTCAGCTTCCAGAGTTACTGGAATTATAGTTGTGTGTCACTGTGCGCAGTTTTCTAGGATTCTTTTTTAAAAACCATGAATCAATGTTGAATTTTACCAAATGCATTTTCTGCACCTATAAACATGATCATATGGTTTTTCTCCACTGATCTATTAAATATAGGTAGTATATTTTCCTTTTAAGACACTATACAACTTGATTTACTAATATTATGTTAACAGTTTTCACATCTATTTGTATGAATGAAATGAATCGGTAATTTCCTTTCTTATAATATAGATTTTATAGTTTTTAAATCAAAGTTAATTGTTACTGAAACTTCTACTGTTGGTTAATCTTTTCCTGTCTGTTTCATGAAAGTTTCATGGATTGGTGTTTCTTTGCAGGAAGATTCTTCACTTTTAATTTATTTCATCAATAGAATTTTTAAGACTTTCTATTTCTTTAAGCCTTATAAACCTAACAATCTGTTTTGATGAATTTTGTTTTAGGAATTTAGTTTGGCTAAGTTTTCATATGTCATAGCATAAAGTTGATGTTAGTATCCAGTTAATATTTTAAATTTTTTGGTATCTGGGTATTCTTTTTTGCATATATAGAAGGCTCACTTGTACCTTATGCCTTTTTTATTTTTTAACATAATTTTACCAAAGCTGTGTCTATTTTATGACTCTATTGAAAAACCAATATTTGATCTTGTTGACCCTCATATTTTTTCAATTTTCTTTATTTTTGTCTTAACTTTATTATCTCATTTCTTTACTTAATTTGAATTTTTCTTTTGTTATTTTTAAATTTTTTGTGATGAATGACTTAGTTGATCAATTTTAAGTCTTTCTGGTTTCCTATTGAAAGCAATTAGTTATAAAATTTTTTACAAAGTACCACTTTTTTTTTCATTATCAATATTTATTGGGTGCCTATTATGTGCAAGGCACTATGCTGGGTGCTGGGGTAGATACAAAGATAAATCCAACAGCCTGCCCTCAAAGGGCTTACAGTCTAGTATAGGAGCATACAGTCTCTGGAGAAGATAATTTAGGTGTAAATAACTGCCTCCCCTTTACCCCACACCCAAAACTCACTAGACTTGGTTTTTCCTTTTACTTTTAGTTCAGCAGCTTCACATAAAAAGCTAAATCTGAAAGTTTTTTAAAATGCATACTTTTACTCATAAACAAAATTCATTTTCATTAGAAAAGTGCTGAATATTTATTGCAATTATGAAAACCCTCAAACATATATTTTTATGGACCTTTTTTCTAGTGAATCTGTATTTTTAAAGTAAACAATTTTCCAAATTGCATCAAAACATGCAACAACTTTTTAAAATAAATCTTTTAAACCACTGGCAGTTTCATGTAATGTACACAGGCTCTCTGCTAAAAGCAAGGGAAGCTTTTGAAATGGATAGATGTTTATAATCAAAGTTCACAGCTTATGGAGTTTTTCCCCGTAAACCCATTACAAGTTAAGTCAAGGTATTATAAAATAACACCTCCATTAATTTATACACCCCAACTCCAAAGCTTTTAACTGGCTGGCCAGATCCACCAAAGCACTACAAAATAATTCCAGGAAATTCAAAATAATCCATTTCCTATTACACTCAGGAATTTTTGAAGCTTTTTGTTATTTTCCTTTCAGCATAGAGAAATTAAACGTAATCAGGTATGGAAATAAAAAACATTGATTTAGCCAGTTTGCCTAGGTTAAACTGTTAAAGGATGAGTGCTACATTTTAAAATCAAATTCAGTTCTAACTGCAATTACTTTCAGTATCCAGTAATTATTCCCTTTGCTCAGAATAATCTCTGAGCTCAGACATTTCTGGTCATACTTAGGTTGTTGTAAGTCTGAAGTCTTGTGTCTTTGTAGAGACTTGATGAGACCTCTTTAAAACACTGAGACCAAGGATATGGTTATCAAACTGAACACAAATCAAATTTCTAAAAAGTAGAATTATGATAAACTAATAAAGCTGTGCACACCCAAAAATGAGTTCCTGAGACGCAGGTTCCTTATTTCCATGTTGGAGCATTCTTAATCCTGAGCAGTTTCCCTTAGTTGAGTAAAAATGAAAAACTTAATCCACATTGTGCTGGTAGGGTCTATTTCTCTCCCTCATCAAACTCCCCAAAAGGGCGCTTGTCAAATAAACAGATCATAACTCAATTTCAATCAAAGTACCACTTTTTATTACTACCCACAACTTTTGACATGTTGTAGTTATATTATTACTCATTTGTAAATTTTTAAAAATTCCCATTATGATTTCTTCTTTGACTTGTGAGGGATCCATAAGATTTTTTTTTTACTTTAAATATATAGAGATATATTTATCTATATCTATGTTTATTTCATGTCCATGGACTAAACTACTCCTCATGTTGAAATGCTGATTCTTCCCCCCGGATCTATAGATTCAATACAGTCTCAATCAAAACACAGCAAGCTGTTCTGTAGATAACAAACTGGTCCTAAAGTTCACATAGTAAATCAAAAGACCTAGGAAAGCCAACGTTAACAGTGAGAAAAAACCAAGTTAGGTGACTCAACACTACCTGATTTCAAGACTTACAACTATAAAGCTACCACAATTAAGGTTGCATGGTATTGACAAAAGTACATACGCATAGATTTCCGGGATAGAATAGATCCATGCAAATATAGTCCATCAGTCTTTGACAAAAGGCACAAAAGCCATCCAATCAAGAAAGGGGAGTCATTTCAATAAATGGTAGTGGGCCAATTGGATGCACCTATGCAAAAATGTCCACATCGATATAGATCTTATACTTTTTTACAAGAATTAACTCAAATTTGATCAGAGATCTAAATGTAAAACAGAACTATGAAACTTGGAGAAGAAAACATAGCAGGAAATCTAAATGACCTTGGGTTCCACAATGAGGTTTTAAGAAACAACACCAAAAGCAGAACTAAAGAAAATATAGATAAGTTAGACTTTATTAAAGTTAAAAATTTCTGCTCTGCAAAAGACACTATCAGAAGAATGAAAAGGCAAGTCACAGGTAGGGAGAAAATATTTGGAAAATATTCCTGATAAAAATATATAAACTTATATATATATATAAACTTATAAAAAATATATAAACATATAAAAAATGTGCAAAGACGACAAAACCCAAATTTAAAAATAGGCAAAAGATCTGAAGAGAGAAGCCATCAAAGCAGATTACAGATGGTAAATAAGCATAAGAAAAGACAGTCAACATTATTTGTCACTAGAGAGTGCAATTTACTGCAACAATAAGATACCACCACACATTAGAATGGATTTTAATCCAGTAAACAGACAATATCAGTTTCTAGTCAGGAACCAGAGCAACATGAATTCTTATTCATTGCTGGTGTACATGCAAAATGGTACAGACAGTTTGGAAGACAGTTGGCAGTTTCTTAACAAAGTTAAACATAATCTTACCATATGATCCAGCATTCATGAGATATTCACCCAACTGCTTTGAAAATTCATGTCCACACAAGTTTTTGTGTTTATACAGCTTTATTCACAATTGCCAAACAGTAGAAGCAACCAAGATGTTCTTCAGTAGAGATGAAAGGGTGAGCAAAATCTGTGGTACGTGGATTTGAAAGAGGAATATTCGATGATTTCTCAAAACGCTATTAAGCCACAAAAAGATATGGATGAACCTTAAATGCATATCACTAAGTGAAAGAAGCGAGTCTGCAAGGACTGACTGACATTGTGGAAAAGGCAAAGTATGCAGTAAAACATCAGTTGTTGCTAGGGGTTTGAGAGGGAAGAGGAGTTGAGCAGGCAGCGCAAGGGTATTTTAGGGCTGTGATACTTTTGTAGGATACAAAAGTATTTTGTTTTTTGTACTGGGGATTAAATCCAGGGGCACTTAACCACTGGACCACATCACCAGCCTTTTTATTTTTTTATTTAGAGACAGGGCTTGCTACGTTACCTAGGGCCTTGCTAAGTTGCTGAGGCTGGCTTTGAACTCATCATCCTCTTGCCACAGCCTCCCTAGCTGCTGCTGTATGATGCATTAATGGTGGATATATCACCCTCTGCATTTGCAAAGCCCATAGACAGCACAAAGGGTGAAACTTTTTTTTGTTTGTTCTTTTTAGTTAGAAGACAGTACAATCTTTTTTTTTTTTTTTTTTTGGTACTGGAGATTGAGCTCAGGGGCACTTGACCACTGAGCCACATCCCCAGCCCGATTTTGTGTTTTATGTAGAGACAGGGTCTCACTGAGTTGCTTAGCGCCTTGTCATTGCTGAGGATGGGTTTGACTCGGATTCTCCTGTCTCAGCCTCCCTAAGTGCTGGGATTACAGGCTTGTGCCACCGCGCCTGGCTAGTACAGTCTATTTTGATATATTTACACAAGCATGTAATCTATGTTATTCTAATTAGGATTCCAGTCTTATTGGAGGTACATGATGTTGAGATTCACTGTGGTGTATTCATATATGTCCATAGGAATGTTATGTCAGATTCATTCCATTGTCTTTCCTATTCCTATCCCCTCTCCCTAACTTTCATTTCCCTTTGTCTAATCTTTTGAACTGCTATCACCCCCAACCTTCAGGGTGAACCTTAATGTATACAAATTTTTATAAAATCATTGAGGAGATGGAGGAATCCTGGGATGGAGTACAGATTATGACAGATGAATCTTAACTGTATTTCAAAAGTATAAAAAAATACAAATTTTAAATCAAGCCCTTAAACAATGATTAACTTCTAATTTAATTGTTTCAGAAGACACATCTATATGATATCCGTACTTTGAAATTTGTTGAAGCTTGTTTTATTGCCTACTACACGATAAAGTTTTGCAAATGCTCCAAGTAAACTTGAGAAAAATGTGTTTTCTCTAGTTATTAGATAAATAATTTTATAAATAACCATTAGATAAAGGTTCTCAATGATGGTACTCAATCTGTGTGTTTCCTAAATTTTTGTGTGTTTGCCATCTTGAAAGAGATGCATTAAAATCTCTCATTATTATACTGGAACTGTGTTTCTCCTGTTCTACTTATTACCATGTTAAGTATTTGAAGACATTTATTAGGCCAGATATTTTAAAAATTAACACTTTTGGGGTACTGAACATTTATCTTTAGGTAGTGAATCTCTCTATTCCAAATGATGCTTTATCTTGACATTTATTATGTTTGCTAGTAATAGAGGTACATCAGTTGACAATTCATGTTTGCTTAATATATTTTTTCTATCCTTTTGCTCCCTGCCTTTTCATGACCTTGTTTTAAGTGTGTCTTCTTACAGGGTGACCAGATTATTATCCACATCACGACACTTTTGAGAGGAAAAGCAGCAAGATGAATGACTATGCCAGCACAAGAAAAATAGACAGGGTAAGTTCTGGGGAAATTGGGAAACACTGGCCACGCTTTAAAAACAACAACAACAAAAAAACACTGACTTAATTTTTTTTGCCTTTTTATTTTTATTTACTTGATTAACATTTTTAATTGACACATAGTAATTGCACATATTTATGGGGTACAGTGTGACACTTCAATCCATGTATACAATGTGTAATGGTTAGATCAGGGTAATGGACATATCCACCACCTTAGACATATATAATTTCTTTGTACTGGGAACATTCAAAATCCTCTCTATCAAGTATCTTGAAATATTCAATTAATTGTTGGCAACTACAGTTCTGCTACGCTGTAGAACAATACGTGTTATTTCTCTTATCCAACTGCACCTGTACCCATCAACCATCCTTTCTCCAGCTCTCTCTGCCCCGCCTGTCCAAGCTCTGGTAACTACTACTCAATTCTCTACTTCTTCAAGATCAACTTTGTCTTCTGCATAAATGAGAACATGGACTATTTGTCTTTCGGTGCCTGACTTATTTCGCCCATGTTGTTGCAGCTGATGTAATTTTGTTCTTTTATGGCTGAATAATATTCCATAGCAATACTTAATGAAGCAGCATTTTGTTTATCCATTCATCCATTGGTGGACACCAGTCTGATTCCATAACTCAGCTCTTGTGAACAGTGCTGTGATTAAAATGGCAGAGCAGCTGTCTCCTGTCCCTTTGACATACTCATTTCATTTCCTCTGGGGACATACCCAGCAGTGGATCATATGTAGTTCTGTTTGTAGCTTTCTGAGGAACTCCATACTGTTTTTCACAATGGCTGTAATATACTTTCCTACCAGCAATGTATAAGAGTTCCCCTTTCTTGCAACCTCATTGATGTATTATTTTCTTTTTTTATCTTTCAATTATAGACACTCACTGGAGTGAGGCATATGTCATTATGGTTTTGATTTGCATTTCCATGATGAAGTGTGATGCTGAATGCTTTTCCATATATTTTTGGCCATTTGTATGTTTTCTTTTGAGAAATACCTATTCAGATTATTAGCTCATTTTTAATTGGATCATTATTATTTTTTGTTGTTGTTGAATGTTTTTAGTTCTTTATATATTCTGAATATTAACCCCTTATCAGATAGCTCTTTTGCAAGCTTTTCTCCAATTCTGTGAGTTTTCTCTTCATGCTACTGATTGTTTCCTTTGCTGTGCAGAAGCCTCTTTAGTTTGATATAATCCCACTTGTCCATTTTTTATTTTGTTACCTGTGCTATTTGGGGCTTATCTAAAATATATATGTATATACATATTGAACATATGTGTGTTTGCCATCTGTATTTATCTAAAATATATATGTAAATATATATATATATTGCCAAACCAATGTCTTGAAGTATTTTCCCTTGTTTTCTTTTAGCAATTTCATAGTTCAATTCTTACATTTAGATTTTTTAAATTAGTTTTTGGTTGATTTTTTATACAAGGGAGACATAGAGGTCTATTTTCTTCTGCATTGGATATCTAGTTTCCCCAGCACCATGTACTGAAGAGAGTGTCTTTTTTCCAGTATACATATTGCTGCCTCTGTTGAAAATAAGATGGTGGTAAATCCATGGATTTACTTTTTGTCTTCTCTATTCTATTCCATTGGTCTATCTATTTTTATGCCAGTACCATGCGACTTTGGTCAGCGTGGCTTTGTAGTGTATTTTGAAGTCAGGTATTATAATACATCCGTCTTGTTCCTCTGCTCAAGATTGCTTTGGTGATTCCACATCTTTTATGGTTCCACATGAATTTTGTGATTTTTTTTTCCTTTTTCTGTGAAGAACATCATCAATATTTTGATAGGAATTACATTGAATCTGCAGATCACTTTGGGTACTATGGATGTTTTAACAATATTCTTTCTTTTAACTTTTATAATTTTTTAATTCTTTTTATTTTTGCATCCTCAAGGTTAGCAGAGATCCTGTTGTTTAACAGACATCTGGTCAGATCAAATAAGTGGAAGAAATAGACTCATCTGAGTTATACTTCCCTGTGATAAATTTTCTCCTGGTTAAACATATGGGAGGAGAGGAGGGAAAGGAAGGTTCTGGGAAGGAGATTGGGCAACTCATGTTGCATGCATATACAATTAGGGCATAAAAATTCCCATTATGTATAATTATAATGAACCAATAAAATTTTTTTAAAAAACCTTGCTTAGATTCTGACCTATATATAACAAGGTCAGGCACAGTATGATTTCACATAAACTTGGCTAAAATAGGCATCAGGGAGAGCAAGTTCCAATTCAGTGAAGAGAAAGTATCCACTAGGTGTCTCATCAGGAGATTCAGCTTCAGTACTCAGCACTGAGGGGGTGTTCCACCCAATGCGCCTGGTCAGCCAGGACACAGCCAGTTTCTGTTGAAGCTGAGTATGGGAGCCATCTTCTCATCACTCAATTTGAAGTAAAAAACCTGAAAGCTCTTTTTTTTTTTTTTTTTTTTTGGTACTAGGGATTGAACTCAGGGGCACTCAGCCACAGAGCCACATTGTTTTTGTTTTGTTTTGTTTTTGGCAGTGCTAGGACTGGAACCCAGGCCTTACACATGGTAGGCTAGGACTCTACCACTGAACTATGCCCCCAAGTCCAGACTGTCCTTTTTAAATATATATATATATATATATTTTAGTTATAGATGGACACAATACCTTTATTATTTATTTTATGTGGTGCTGAGAATTGAACCCAGGGCCTCATACATGCGAGGTGAGTGCTCTACCATTGAGCAGAACCCCAGCCCCAGACTGTCTTTTAAATGGGGAATTGAATTTTTTTACATTCAAAGTTATCGTTATGGTTTAGATGTGATGTCTCCCAAAAGCTCATGTGTGAGAAAATGCAAGAAGGTTTAGAGGAGAATGATCGGATTATAGCCTTAACCTAATCAGCAAATTCATCCATGATGGGATTAACTGAGTTGTAACTGGAGTCAGGAGGGCTGTGGCTAGAGGAAATGGTTCATTGGGGGAATGGCTCTGGGGTATGTATTTTATATCTGGCAAGTGAATTCTTTCTACCTGATGATAGAATTCTTTTCTATCATCATGTGAGCTGCTTCCCTTTGCCCCCACTCTTCCACCATGATGTCCTGCCTCACCTTGAGCCCCAAATAATGGAATCAGCCACTTATGGACTGAAACTTCTGAAACTGTGAGCCCTTAAATAAACCTTACTTCCTCTACAATTGTTCTGGTTGGGTCTTTTAGTTACAGCAGCAAAAAGTCTAAAACAGAAATTGGTACTGAGACGTAGTGGTGTTGCTGTGACTAATCTGACCATGTGGTTCAGGAGCTTTTTAAGTATTTTGAAATTGGTGGGATGTTTAGCAGTGCAAGCTGAAGATGCTTGTTGTCAGTGGAGTTTAATGGTCAATTCTGTTGAGAACTCAAACCAGAATGCCAATAGGACCATGGACAGTGAAGACAAGGCTCCAGAGGATTCAGAGAAGAACTCTATTGGAATCTGGAGTACAGGCCATTTGTGTTATGTTCTGGCTAAGAAGTTGTCTGAATTTGCCCATCTCCTGAGACTTTCTATGAGGCTGATTTTAAAAGTGATGGACTTCTTAATTTGGTGGAAGAAATTTCTAGCTGCATGGCATTCAGGAGGTGGCATGGATATTGCTGGCAGCTTTTAGCTAAATTTATTGTGATGTTCAGGAGCAGAAAGCAGAGCAGAAATATTTGAAAAACCTGAACTTGAAAGGTGGGAGTAAAACTGGGGCTAAGAAAGTTGCAGTTGTTAAAGACGTTATTGCCACTAAAGAAATGCTAAAGACTGCCCAGAGACAATAAGAAAGATGGCTTGAGGGAATCTCAGGAGCTAGCAAGACCACACCCATCTCAGGTTCAAGAGAGTAAAAGTGAAAGTTCTTTTGAGAAGAGATCATTGAGGAATAATTATTGCGCAAGCGGGGCCTAGCAAGTTTTTTCAATGATCTCAGCCACCCAGGCACTCAGAGGCTGATGCAGCCAGTGTTCCTGGAGGCCTGCTCAAGACAGTGGCAGACCTTGGCATCAACAATGTGGTGCTGGTTCTGCAGGAATGCAGGATACTGGAATTAGGGCATCATGAAGTCATCCACCAAGATTTCAAAGAAAGGCCTGGTAGGCCAGGAAAAGTTCAGCAGGGTGGAGTCTCTGTAGGCAGTCCCTCAGAGGGCAATGTGTGGAGATTTGAGGAGGAAGCTGAAGCTGCAGTGGAGACCCCTGAGATTAAGAAATGCCAGTAATGTGGGACATCATCCTAGGAAAGCTGCAGGAATTGAGCAGAGACAAGCCAACAGAAAGGCCACTTGGGCTGCAACCAACAAGGCCACAGGGGTGTATCTACATAAGCCCTTTGGACAGAACATCACGAGGTCATGTGCTCCAGATGCCAGAAGTGGAGCTATAGGACTTGTTTGCCCAGCTGGATTTTGGTTTTGCTTTGGTCTTATCCCTTTTTCTGTGCCCCTAATTTTGTGAATGAAAATGTCTATTCTGTACCATTATATATTGAATACTTGTAAGTTGCTTTTAATTTTATAGGAGTTTACAATGCAACATTGCCTTGAGCTTCAGAGAAGACTTTGGAATTAAAATTTGAGCAATCTTGGAACTATTTAGAGTATGAGGACTCTTGGGAATGAACTAAATGTATTTTTGCATTGTCAGATGAGTGTGAGCTTTTGGAGGCTGGGGTGGAATGTTATGATTTAGATGTGGTGTCCCCCAAAAGCTCATGTGTCAGACAACGCAAAAAGGTTTGGAGGAGAAATGATTGGGTTATAAGAATTTAATTTAATCAATGAATCAATCCCTTGATGGAATTAACTGACTGGTAGCTGGAGTCAGGTGGACTGTGGCTGGAGGAAGTGGTTCATTGGGGGTGTAGCTATGGGGTATATATTTTGTATATGGAGAGCGGAGTTTCTCTCTCTGCTTGCTGATCATTATGTGAGCTGCTTCCCTCTGCCACACTCTTCCACCATGATGTTGAGCCTCACCTCAGGCTCCCTCTGAGGAATGAAGGCTGCTATCTCTATATTGAGATCTCTGAAACTGTGAGTCCCTAAATAAACTTCTCCTCCCCTACAGTTTTTCTGCTCAGATTTTTAAGTCACATCAGTGAAAAAGCTGACTAAAACAATTATTATTGATAAATAAAAGCATAGTCCTCTCATTCTTTTAACTTTTTATGGTTGTTTAGTACATCTTTTGTTCTTTTCTTTCTCTTATGTTTATCTTCATAGTTCGGTGGTTTTCTGTATTGATAGCTTGACACTTGTCTCTTTCTCTTTTGTGTGTCTATTCTAGTGTTGAATATTGTGCTTTAATGTATTTTCATGATGGCATTTATCATTCTTTTGCTTCTATTTTAAGACTAACTTAAACATTTCTGGTAGGGCCAGTCTAATGGTGATGAATTTCTTCAGATTTTGCTTGTCATGGATCAGCTTTATTTTTTCAAAGGAAGGCTTTTCTGGGTATAGCATTCTTGGCTGGAATTTTTTTTCTTTAATTTCAGGACTTTGAATATTTCATTCCATTCTCTGCTCCTCTGAAATTTTTCTGCTGAGAAAACTACCTTTAGTTTAATGGGAATTCCCTTATAAATGATTTGATCATTTTCTCTTTCTGCTTTTAGAATTCTCTTTTCTTTTATTTTTGACAGCTTGATAATAATATACCTCAGAGAGGGTCTTTTTGGTTAAATCTGTTTTGGATCCTTTGGGCTTTCTGGACCTGCATGTTCATGTCTTTTCCAAGATTTGGAAAATTTCCAGCAATTATTTCATTGAATATGTTTTCTATGCCTTTTTTCTTTGTTGTATCCTTCTTTTTTTTTTTTTTTTTTTTTTTTTTTGGTACCGGGGATTGAACTCAGGGGCACTCGACCACTGAGCCACACCCCCAGCCTTATTTTGTGTGTTTTATGTAGAGACAGGGTCTCACTGAGTTGCTTAGCACCTCGCCATTGCTGAGGCTGGCTTTGAACTCGCGATTCTCCTGTCTCAGCCTCCCTAAGTGCTGGGATTACAGGCTTGAGCCACCGCGCCCGGCTTGTTGTATCCTTCTTGAACCTCGATAGTATAGATGTTGCTTGTTCAATGGTGTCCCATAAATCTCAAAGGCTTTTTAATTTAATCTTTTTCTTTTTTCTTCTTTTATTTTGACTGGGTTATTTCAAAAGACCTGCCTTCAAGCCCAGAAGTTCTTTATTCTTTCTGTTCTTGAGGCTCTCATCTGTATTTTTTATTTATTGAGTTATTTAGCTCCATAATTTCTGAATGGCTCTTATTTATGATCTCTATTGCTTTTTCTGAATTTCTCATTCATATCAAAAATTATCTTCCTAGTTACATTGAGTCATCTGTCTGTACTTCCTTGTGTTTCATTAAGTTTTCTTGAAATCATTCTTTTTGAATTCTTTGTCAGGCAATATATATATTTTTGATTTGTTCCAATTAGTTATACATGACAGTAGAATGCATTTGGACACATCATACATAAAGGGAGTATAAATTCTCATTCATCTGGTTGTATAAGATGTAGAGTTACACAGGTCATGTAATCATATATGCACATAGGCTAATAATGTCTGATTCATTCTGTGTTCATTCCAACCCCCATACCGCTTCCCTTTCCTTTGCTCCCCTCTGTCTAGTCCAAATTACCTCTCTTCTCTTCCCCCTCAATGGTGAATTAGAATCCACATATCAGAGAAAACATTTGGCCTTTGGTTCTTTGGGATTGGCTTTTTTTGCTTAGCATACTATTCTCCAGTTCCATCCATTTATTGGCAAATGCCAATTTTCATTCTTCTTTAAGGTTGAGTAATATTCCATTGTGTATATATACCACAATTTCTTTATCCATTCATCTGCTGAAGGGCACCTAGGTTGGTTCCATAGTTTGGCTATTGTGAATTGAGCTGCTATAAACATTGATGTGGCTGTGTCACTGTAGTATGCTGATTTTAAGTCCTTTGAGTATAAACCTAGGAGTAGGATGACTGGGGCAAATAGTGGTTCCATTCTAAGTGTTCTTAAGAAACTCTATACTGCTTTCCATAGTGGTTGCACCAATTTGCAGTCCCACCAGTAATGTATGAATGCACCTTTTCCCCCACATCCTCACCAACATTTATTGTTGCTTGTATTCTTGATGATTGCCATTCAGACTGGAGTGAAGTGGAATCTCAGTGTAGTTTTGATTTTCATTTCTCTAATTGCTAGAGATGTTGAACATTTTTTCATATATTTGTTCATCAATTGTATTTTTTCTGCGAAGTATCTCTTTAGTTCCTTTGCCCATTTATTGATTGGTGTATTTATCTTTTTGGTGTCAAGTTTTTTGAGTTCTTTATATATCCTGGAGATTAATGCTGTATCTGAGGTGTGTGGGTAAAGATTTTTTTCCCGTTATGTAGAGTCTCTCTTCACATTGTTGATTGTTTTCTTTGCTGTGAAGAAGCTTTTTGATTTGATTCCATCCCATTTATTGATTCTTGATTTTACTTCTTGACCCTTAGGAGTTTTATTAAGAAAGTCAGTTCCTAAGCTAACATGGTGGAGATTTGGGCCTGCTTTTTTCTTCTATTAGGTGCAGGGTCTCTGTTCTACTGCCTAAGTCTTTGATCCATTTTGAGTTGATTTTTATCCAGGGTGAGAGATAGGAGTTTAATTTCATTTTGCTACATATGGATTTCCAGTTTCCTAGCATCATTTGTTGAAGAGGCTATCTTTTCTCCAATGTATGTTTTTGGTGCCTTTGTCTAGTATGAGATAACTGTATTTATGTGGGTTTGTGCCTTTGTCTTCTATTCTGTACCATTGGTCTATGTATCTGTTTTGGTGCTGATACCATGACATTTTTGTTACTATGGCTCTATAGTATAATTTAAGGTCTGGTGTTATGATACCTCCTGCTTCATTTCTCTTGCTAAGTATTGCTTTGGCTATTTTGGGTCTCTTATGTTTCCAAATGAATTTTATGATTGCTTTTTCTATATCTATGAAGAATGTTATTGAGATTTTAGCAGGGATTGCATTAAATCTGTGTAACACTTTCAATCGTATGGCTATTTTGACAATGTTAATTCTGCCTACCCAAGAGCATGGGAAATCTTTCCATCTTTATTTAAGGTTTTCTTCAATTTCTTTATTTAATGTTCTGTAGTTTTCATTGTAGAAGTCTTTCACCTCTTTTGTAGGATTGATTCCCAAATATTTTTTTGAGGCTATTATGTATGGGGTGATTTTCCTAATTTCTCTTTCAGTGGATTCATCACTGAAATATAGGACATATTTAATTTATGGGTATTAATTTTATATCCTGCTACTTTGCTGGATTCATTTATTAATTCTAGAACATTTCTGGTGGAATTGTTTGGATCTTCTAAATATAGAATTATGTCATTAGCATATAGTGATAGTTTGAGTTCTTCTTTTTCCTATTTGTATCCCTTTAATCTCTTTCTTCTAATTGCTCCAGCTAGAGTTTCAAGGACAGTGTTGAAGAAAAGTGGTGAAAGAGGGTATCCTTGCTTTGTTCCAGTTCTTAGAGGAAATACTTTCAATTTCTCTCCATTTAGAATGATATTTGCCTTGGCTTTAGCATAGATAGCTTTTACAACATTGAGGTATGTTACTACTATCCCTAGTTATTCTAGTGTTTTGAACATGGAGGGGTACTGTAATGCTTTCTCTGTTGAGATGATCATATGGTTCTTGTCTTTAAGTCTATTGATGTGATGTATTACATTTATTGATTTCTGTATATTGAACCAACCTTGCATCCCTGGGATAAACCCCTCCTGACTGTGGTGCACTATCTTTTAAATATGTTTTTGTATGCAATTTGCCAGTATTTTATTGAGAATTTTTGCAACTATGTTCATCAGCGATATTGGTCTGTAGTTTTTTTTCCTTGATGTGTCTTCTTTTTGGTTTTGATATCGGAGTGATACCAGCTTCGTAGAATTAATTTGAAAGGGTTCCCTTCTTTTCTATTTCATGGTATAATTTGAGGAGTATTGGTGTTAATTCTTCTTTGAAGGTCTTCTAGAATTTGGCTAAGAATCTGTCTGGTCCAGGACTTTTCTTAATTGGTAGGGTTTTGATGGCATCTTCTATTTTATTGTTTGAGATTAATCTGTTCAAATTGTGTATGTCTTCCTGGTTCAGTTTGGGTAGGTCATATGTCTCTAGAAATTTGTCTGCATCTTCAAGATTTTCTAATTTATTGAAGTATAAATTTTCAAAATGATTTCTAATTGTCTTCCATATTTCAGTTGTGTCCATTGTGATATTTCCTTTTTCATCACAAATTTTAGTAATTTGAGTTTTATCTCTCTTTTCATTAGCATGGCTAAGGGTTTATCAATTTTATTTATTTTTTCAAAGAACCAACTTGTTGTCAATTTTTTGAATTGTTTCCTGTGTTTCAATTTCATTGATTTCAGCTCTGATTTTAATTATTTCCTGTCTTCTATTGCTTTTGGTGTTGATTTGTTCTTCTTTTACTAGGGCTTTGAGATGTAATGTTAGGTCTTTTATTTGTTGCCTTTTTATTCTTTTAATGAATGAGCTCAACCCAATGAACTTTCTTCTTAGCACTGCCTTCATGTTGTCCCAGAGATTTTGATATGTTGTGTCAATATTCTCATTTACCTCTAAGTATTTTATATATCATCTCTGATTTGTTTTCATATTTTATTTATTTGTTCTATTTAGGCTTGCATGTTAACAGAGTGCAATTTGATTCATTGTACATAGATAGAGGATAACATATCAATTCTCTAGTTGTAAGTTGTATAGAATCACAACATATATGCAGTCATACATAAAGTTAGGGCTATGATGATCATCATATTCCACCACCTTTACTGTCCCCATGCCCCCTCTCCCCTTATACACCTGTGAACAGAGATCCACCATTGTTCCCATGTCCTTCCTCACATTATGGATCAGCATCCAGTTATCAATGAGTACATTCGGCATTTGGTTTTCTGAGATTGGCTTACTTCACTTAGCATGATTTTCTCCAACTCCATCCATTTACCTGCAAATGCCATAATTTTATTCTCTCTTATTGCTGAGTAATATTCCATTGTGTATATATACCACAGTTTCTTTATACAGTCATCTCTCGAAGGGCATCTTGGTTGGTTCCACAGTTTAGCTATTGTGAATTGAGCTGCTATAAACATTGAAGTGGCTGTGTCACTGTAGTATGCTGTTTTTAAGTCTTCTGGGTATAGACCGAGTAGTGGGATAGCAGGCTCACATGATGGTTCCATTCCAGGTTTTCTAAGGAATCTCCATACTGCTTTCCAGATTGGTTGTACCAATTTGCAGTTCTACCAGCAATGTATGAGCGTGCCTTTTTCCCCACGACCTCGCCAACACTTATTGTTGTGTGTATGCTTGATAATTGCCATTCTGACTGACATGAGATGAAATCTTAGGGTAGTTTTGATTTGCATTTCTCTGATTGCTAGAGATGTTGAACATTTTTTATATGTCTGTTGATGGATTGTATATCTTCTTCTGTGAAGTTTGTGTTCAGCTCTTTGGCCCATTTATTGATTGCATCCCTGATTTCTTCTGTTATCAATTTATCATTCAATAGCCTGTTATTTAGTTTCCAGGTGTTAGAGTAGCTTTTATTTTTTATTTTATTATTGATTTCTAATCTTATTCCATTATGATCTGGTAGGATACAGAGTAGTATCTCTATTTTTTTTGAATTTTCTAGGAGTTACTTTATGGCATAAGATATGGTCTATTTTAGAGAAGAATTCATGTACTGCTGAAAAGAAAGTGTATTCACTCATCAATAAATATTTTTTTAATATTTTGTTTTAGTTGTAGATGAACACAATATCTTTATTTATTTTATGTGGTGCTGAGGATCAAACCCAGTGCCTCACGTATGTGAGGCAAGCGCTCAACCACTGAGCCATAGCCCCAGCCCCTCGTCAATAAATATTTTGTTAAGTTCAAATTATTGATTGTATTATTTTGTTCTATATTTCTTTGTTTAGTTTTTGTTTGGAAGATCTGTCCAGTAATGAGAGAGGTGTGTTAAAGTTATCCAGTATTATTGTGTTGTGGTCTATTTGATTTCTTGAAGTTGAGAAGAGTTTGTTTGATGTGTGTAGATGCACTATTGTTTGGGGCATTAATATTTATGATTGTTATGTCTTATTGAAGTATAATTCTCTTAAATAGTATGAAATGTCCTTCTTTGTCCCTTCTGATTAATTTTGGCTTGAAGTCCACTTTATCTGATATGAGGAGAGAGACCCCTACTTGTTTACATGATCCACGTGACTGATATGTTTCTTCCTATCCTTTCACTTTCAGTCCATGGATGTCTTTGCTTATGAGGTGAATCTCTTGGAGACAGCATATTGTTGGTTCTTGTTTTTTAATGCAATCTGCCAGTCTATGTCTTTTGATTGATAAGTTTAGGCCATTAATGTTCAAGGTTATTATTGAGATATGATTTATGTTCCCAGTCATTTTGGTTTATTTCTAGTTTTTAATTTGAATTAGTTTCTCCTTTGATTGACTATTCCTTTAGTGTAGTTTCTCCCTTCACTGGTTTTTCTTTTTTATTTCATATTCATGGAATATTTTGTTGAGGATATTCTGAAGTGCTGGCTTCCTGGTTGTGAATTCCTTTAATTTTTGTTTATCATGGAAAGTTTTTATTTCATCTTCAAATCTGAAGCTTCATTTTGCTGGATATAGGATTCTTGGTTGGCATCTATTTTCTTTCAGAGCTTGGTATATGTTATTCCAGGATCCCCTAGCTTTGAGGGTCTGGGTTGAGAAATCAGCTGAGATTCATATTGGTTTTTCCCTATACATAATTTGACATTTTTTTCTCTCACAGCCTTTAAAATTCTATTCTTTTTCTGTATGCTAGGCTTTTTCATTATAATGTGCCTTGACCCACATTATAATGTGAGTCTCCTGTAATTTTGCACAGTTGGGGTCTTGTAAGCCTCTCATGTTTAATTTTCCATTTCATTCTTTAGATTTGGGAATTTTTCTGATATCATTTCATTGAAAAGATTGTGTATTCCTTTGGTTTGTATTTCCACACCTTCATCTATCCTGATAAATCTTGAATTTGGTCTTTTCTTGTTATCCCATAATTCTTGGAAGTTCTGTTCATGGTTTCTTAACATCTTTTCTCTATGATCAACTCTATTTTCAGGATTGTATATTTTATCTCCATTGCCTGAAGTTTTGTTTTCCAAATGGTCTAGTCTGTTGGTGATGCTTTCTATTGAATTTTTAATTTGGTTTATTATTTTTTTCATTTCAAGGATTTCTGTTTGTTTTGTTTCAAAATCTCTATCTCTTTATTGAAATGATTTTTTGCCACCTGTATTTGCTCTCTTACATCATCTTTTACTTCACATAACAGTTTAACTATGTATATTCTAAACTCCTTCTCTGACATTTCTTCCACTGTCATGTCAATGGATTCTGTTGTTGGAGTATCTCAGTTTGGGCAATTTGTTCCCTTGCTTTTTCATGTTGTTATGTGTCTACCCCTCTAATAGTATGGATCTGAGGCAGTATAGTTTCAACCCTGTGGACTTATAGTGTCCCTGAAGGTTTCCAGTACCTCACTTGTAGAGAGCAGTCTGCTTTCCTTGTTTGATACTATGGAGCTGCCTGGGACGTGACTTACTCTATTTCACCATCTTAGATCAAAATCCCCTGTCAGGCAATTTTTAAATATTTCTTTTGGTCAGTGATAGAGAGTTACTGTGTTCCTTTAGTGCTGTCATGTTATCTTAAAAATTTTTTTAAAGTGTTTTTATTATTTCTACCATCAATATTTGAGGTTGTTTACATGCTTACTCTTTGACTGCTCATTATTTTATCTCACACTGTCCTCTTGAGATCATTTTCCTTCTTTTATGAGTTCTAACAAATCAGGTCTCTTGCTTATATGCTCCCTACGTTTCTGATTATCTATGACTGTTTTTACCCTAGTCCTTGACACAAGTTTTGTTGTATTAGCAATTCTAGGTTGACTGTCTACCAACATTTTGATGGTACTCTTCACACTCTGGGTATACTTGAAGGCAGCTTGCACCTCTTACTAGTCTGTGGGCCTTTTCTTTCTGGGTGTGTTTCAACTTTTTTATCACCAGTGTCCTATGGCTTCACATCAGTGTTTCTAGCCTTAGGTTTCTTTCTTATTCATCCTGCTTTATATGAGTAGTGTTTCATGAACCTGATAATTCATGTTTTTCAAGTTTTAGAAAATTTACTGTTGTTATCTCCATAATTATTTGCTTCTCCACTTCTCCTTCTGAGCTTCCAATTAGACCCATGTTAAATTTTCTATCTACCAAGTCTCTTTACCCGTCCTTCACATTTCAGCTATATATTCCAGTTTATGAATTCTTTGTGTTGAATCTGTTTCCTGTTAGTGCTTTTATATCAACAACAACTATTTGTACTCATTTTCATGCTTAAAAATTTTAAAGTTCAGTTTTCCTTCTGAAGGTGTTTGCTTTTCCCTGATTCTCATTGTAAGTTCATTTTTGTGACAAATTTTACTTCTTTGAAAACATCCTATTTTAGCTATTCTCTCTCTCCATATATATATATATTTTGTTTGTTTGTTTTTTTTGTGTGTGTGTGTGTGAGTGTGTTTTGGCTGGAGATTGAACCCATGGCCTTGTGCATGCAAAGCAAGCACTCTACAAACTGAGGTATGTCCCCAGCCCAACAATGACCTTTCATTTTTTTTCAATGGTGCTGGGGATCAAACCCAGGGCCTTGTGCATGCAAGGCAAACACTCTACAACTAAGTTTTATCCCTAGCCCTATTCTCTATATTCTTTATATGACTGTTCCAACATCTGTGTTTTTCCTGTTGACTATGGGTTTGGTTGATTCTCAGAGTGGCTTGCCTTCTCAAACCATGATCTTTTTGATCTGGCCTCTGGCTAGGAACAGTGTGGATTCCATGGTTCCCTTCTAAATTTTCTAAGTTAAGCCTTTCAGACTTAACTAGGTGAAATTTTCCTCAGAGAAGTCTTGCCTCTGCTTCTGATAGTGGCCAAGGGATACCCTGACCCAGGACCTCTTTAGCTCAAAACAGTGTTTAGCTTAATTTTCACCCCTTGCTGCTATCCTAAGGTAATACCCTTAGTTAGTCCTCCATTTACCTCCCTCTCCACTATGGCTGTATTTCACTGTGTCACTCCACTGTTTTGGTGCCCCCAAATAACCCTTGCCCTCAGCTCTTGGCCAAGGCCTCCAGCTACTTACCTTGGCCTCTGCTCTTGGCCACTGATGCAGATATTTGCTGTTGAAGGATATTGTTGTTGCCTACCTCTTGCAATTCCAGTGGTACTTCAGTAGGTGTGTAAAGTTTCAGTTGTGGGGAAACTTCAAGAGAGTTCCCCAGAACTTACTCATGACAACAAAAGCACAAACATTTTCTAAAACATTGAAAATTTTCTTTCCACTCAAAATCAGGGATGGTTTAGCCAAGGTGGGTGGGAGACAACACTCTATACGAACTAAGAAACTTTAGAAGGAAAGGAGGAATCCACATTGTTCCAAGCCAGAGACCATGTTCTGGTAAATGGCTCCCATGCTGGTATTGGATATCTGGGAAGTAGTGATAGGAGATTGAGCTCCATCTTTTCTTTGAACAGAGGTCAGGAGTAAAGAACTCTGAGGCAGAGGATGCATCCCAGGTTTCTAGGAGCTCGTACATTCGTCCGACTTCAGGGTTTTCCAATTCCTGGTCCCTGGAGACTCTGTTACGCAGATTGAGGGCCATGGATACCAAGAAGGATGACAAGTTTGCCAATGTCCTGGATGCAGTGGGGGAGTTTGGCACATTCCAGTGGAGGCTGATAGTCCTCACTTTTATTCCCAACATCATGTCGGCCTTCTTCATGTTTGCTGACCACTTCGTGTTCTCAGAAGAGAAGCCCTATTGCAACACCAGCTGGATCCTGGCATTGGACCCTAACCTCTCAGAGGCTGAGCAAATGAACCTGACCCTGCCCCGAGCACCCAATGGAAGTTTCCTGACCTGTCTCATGTACTTGCCTGTGTCTTGGGATCTAGAGTCCATCATTCAGTTTGGCCTCAACTACACAGACTCATGTGAAAATGGATGGATCTACCCTGAGTCCAAGAGGCGATCGTTGATCAATGAGGTGTGTTTTGTCCTGGGTTTTCAGTAGCTACCCCCACACCATGCCATAGACGTGCTTCACCCTTACTGAATAGGTGGGGAAACTGAGGCTCAGAGATGGTCAGCAATTGCCTTGAAGTTTCCCTGCAGAGATGGAACCTGGGTAGAAAATCAGGATTCCTAATGTCCACCCTTGACCATGCCTAGCTTAGATAGGAAGCTAGAGTACATTTGGGGTTGGAGGCAGAGTTTTCTAACTGTCTAGGGAGTTGCTTCCAAGGTTGTGGCTTTGCCCTGTGAACTCACAGAAGATAGGAATGAGAAAGAAGCAACTTCTCTCAGGTGTCTCTCACAAGGTTTTACAACCTGAGTCCTTTCCAGCACAGATATGCCCAGTACCTGTGTTTGGGAAAGGGCCTTCAGTGATCTGTGACTCTGCATGGTTACCTCCCTACCCATCCCACTTCTCTGGTACCTCTCTCTGGGCCTACCTCCCAGGATCTGCTAGGCATAGGATGAGAATCAGAGATAATGGAGCTGAGGCACACTGCACACAAAATTACCTACCCTTACCACAGGTGCCCTCTGCCTATAAGTCCACCCAAGCCAGGGTCAGTCTCTGGACCCAAAAGGCTGATCCTGGGTGAGAGGGCCGAGGCCAATCCCTTTATCTAACCCCCAGTTTGACCTGGTGTGTGGCAAGGAACTGAACAAGGAAACCGTGCAGACCATGTTCATGACGGGCCAACTGATAGGGTCTCTCATCTTCGGGTTATTAAGTGACAAGTGAGTCTCCTGGAGTTCCCTCTGGTCCCTGGGATGCCCTGCCTTTTACCCGAGGGCGTTCAGAGTTGAAGAATCTCAAGCTTGGGGAGGCAAAGGTAGGGTTGTTCTGGGGGCTTGGGACAGCTCAGGGCCTGGCTCAGGTGTCCAGCTGGGGCCAACCAGGGAGATGATGGGGCACTTGGTGCAGCCTCCCCTCAATGCTTGTAGGATAGGCCGCTACCCTACCATCCTGCTGTCCCTGCTGGGTCTGATGTTCTTTGGCTTCGGGACAGCCTTTGTGAACAGCTTTCACCAGTACCTGTTCTTCCGCTTTGGCGTCTCCCAGGCCGTGATGGGCTATGCCATTGTCAGCCTGACCTTAGGTGAGAATGGGCCTTAAGAGCAGGGCGGGTGGGAGCAAGGACCCCAGGCAAGGCAGGGGTGGGACCAGATGTGGGCTGGCACTAACCTACTGGAAGCCAACAGGGTATAGGCCTAACCAAGGAAGGTAAGAGTGGAAGGACTCTCCTGCTGCTTGGAGATGCCAGAGAATCATTGCTCAGACTACCCTGTCACCCTTGTCCTCCAGTCTAGTGCCCTGTGTCCCTCACATTCCTCTTGTGTACCCCACTCCCCCCACCAACATAGCTTATATCTGCTGAGTCCTTAAGGATCAAGGAGCTACTGAGCCTTTTTATCTGCATTGGCTCATTTCATCCCAACGATACTCTTTGGTAGGCACTATTCTATCATTCCTTTAGCTGAAGAGGATATTAGAGCCTCAGAGAAGTTAATCAACTTTCTCAGGGTCCCACAGCAGTAAAGAGCTGGGGTTTCAACACAGGCCTATGTGGTGTTAAAAGTTCTCAGTTCACATATACCCATATTGTACCTTCACAAGGTTTGGTGCCTAGAATGTTGCTCCTGCAATTCCTGGTGTGCTCAGGTTTCTCTGGCAAAAGACCTTTTCTTATTGGGAGCCTGACAGAGGGAACAGGCCACAGGTTCTGGCCACAGGTCTAGGTGGCCAGAACACTAATGTGCTCCAAGACAAGGACAGTGATTCCTTGCCTGGCTATGGGACAGGCCATGTGGGCACACAGTCCCTGGAACAGGACTTCTCTATGAGAGGCACAGATCAGGCAGCAGGGGTGGAGGAGGCAATGAGGGTAAGAAGAGATGGAAGGCAGGGGTGTACTGGAGGCCCAGCATGGGCCCCGGTGGGGATTCACAGAGGTAGTCTGTCTGGTTGTGAGGGATGTCTTGGACTTCAGGGAGCAAGGGCAGGCTGGCACAAACCTCCTGGAAGCCAACAGGATAGAGTTAGATCACGTGCAGGCTGAAGAGCCATCATTGACATGCCAGGGCATTTTGGAGGCTAGGTGCAAGGGTGGCCCGAGGAACCCTGAGCTGAGCACCGTTTTGTCCTTTTACTTGTACACAGTCACCGAGTGGCTTGTGGGAGAACACCGGGCCCATGCCGTCATCCTGGAGCACTGCTTTTTCTCTGTGGGGGTCATGTTCCTGACAGGGCTCGCCTACAACCTTCCCCACTGGCGGATGCTGTTTCTGGTGGGCGGGGTACCCGTGTTCCCCCTCATCTCCTACATTTGGTGAGCAAATGAGTTCAGGGCGTGCATGAGGCCGGGTCTGAGGGGCAGAGATGGAGGGTGTAGAGGGTCCTCGTGGCTGTGGGAATGGCAGTGCTCCCCCGGGAGAAGGTGCATGTGGAGGAGATGAGGAGCAGAGCCTCTGGAAGCCCAGCACTCATCCCCCTGCCTCAGAGGACACCCTCAAAGAGATGTCAGAGAGCTGTGGGGAGACCAGGGGAAGAGCGCTAAAGGGCAAAGCTCAAGGTCAGGGTGTGGTCAGGGTGAAGGCAGGAGAGGTGAGTGAAGAAAGGTGGGCTGGCCTCGGTGACCTTCTTGAGGTGACTTCACCAGAGTGGCAGGAGGGAAGGAGTAAAAGAGGAAGGGAAGGAGCCACCTGAGAAACAGCTGATTTGGGGAAGGAGCGGGAGGCCATGGTGTGCAGGGGCGGAGGAAGCAAGCAGAGGAGGGTATCTGGGCTTCCATTGCAGGGAGGCACAGCCAGGCGCCGGAGAGATTGGGGCTATGAAGGGACAATGGATGGGATAAAGCTTGGAGGAGTTAGGAGAGGGCAGAACAGGAGCAAAAGGGCACTGTTAACAAGGGAAGTGGGTCCCAGCACTTAGGGAGGCTGAGCCAGGAGGATCGCGAGTTCAAAGCCAGCCTCAGCAACAGTGAGGCGCTAAGCAACTCAGTGAGACCCTGTCTCTACATAAAACACAAAATAGGGCTGGGGATGTGGCTCCATGGTCGAGTACCCTGAGGTCAATCTCCAGTACCAAAAAATAATAAAAATAATAGTGGGAAGTGGGAAAAGGAAAGAACAGAAGGCCAAGGAGGTGAGAGGAGGGGAGCTGTGATAACTCACTTGTTAAGGGTTAGGCAGTTCTGTGTGAAGAAATTACCATATTTAATATTGACATTATTACATTTAATCTTTTTTTTTTCTTTTTTGTACCGGGGATTGAACTCAGGGGCATTCGACCACTGAGTCACATCCCCAGCCCTATTTTTGTATTTTATTTAGAGACAGGGTCTCACTGAGTTTGGTCTCACAAAAGCCTGGCTTTTGCCGAGGCTGGCTTTGAACCTGTGATCCTCCTGGCTCAGCCTCCTACGCCGCTGGGATTACAGGCGTGCACCACTGTGCCTGGCACATTTAACCTTCATAACCCTGAAAGATGGGCATGGGGGTAAATAACTGAGGCTTCAAATAATTTGTTCAGGGTCACATGGCTAAAAAGTGGGGAACCTGGGATTTTAATTCAGTTTATCTGGCTCCAAAGTCCCCATGTTTTAACCACTGTACTATACACAGGATGGATTGATTATAAGAGGTGGAGTTACTAGTTAGGAGGGAGGGCATGGATGTGGCTCAGGGACATTCCCAGTTCTGCAGATGCTAGAGACCAGCTTTGACAGTCCTTGAGATACCTAAGGGAGTGTGGGAACCATCTGATGCCAGGTGGCCTGTCTTTGTCTTATAGCTGGGAAATTGAGGTTCCTGTATAACCTAAAAACATTTTTGGAAATGTTATTAATGTAACAGGAAGGATATGATTACAAACTAAATAATGCAAAAAGGTTTGTGGTGAAAAATAAGTTCCTGGTTTCCTCTCCCCACAGTTCTTGGTTCCTTTCTTAGAAGCCATCACTCTGAACTCTTAGCTCTTTGTTCTGGTAGGTGTCTTTGTAGCCCTACACACTCAGAGCAGCTGGGTTTTTGAATGGGTTGAATTCTCTGAGGGACATTTTTCTTCATCTACAGTCTTCAGACATGTCCCACCAGCTGTTCCTTCCCTGACATGTGGCAATATGTCGGGCAAATTCCATCTATTTCCAGTCATTCTTAGTTATTAGAATAAGTCTCAGTTTGATAATAAAGACTCAATTTCAGACACTAAAAAATACAATGCAGTCCAACTTGGAACCTCAGCTTGTATCAAATCCTCAGCTGCTCCCTGGCCCCTGCGCTCAGGCTAGTCGCCCAAGGCAATGAGATCAGTCCTCACCATCTTCTTCTTCCTGTCTTCCTGCTTTGGATTTTCCTGGGCTATGTGGCTTTTTCTTCTTCTTCTTGGCAACTCCTCTCCTTCATGAGGTTACACCTCTCTTTAGAATGTTAAGTTTTTGTCCATTGTCCCCAGATTTGGGGCTGCAGCTGAAATCCCAGGACAGAAAAGTTCACTTACCATTCTGTTACACTGTGATTCTTTATTCCGATTTTTTTTCTCAATAGAATGTGAATCTTTATAAATATGAAATTGCAGAACACTCTCAGATGTTCTTGAAGAATACAAGTTAGAATTTCATTTTCTTTTTTCCTTCCTATTCCCTACATTATCTATGTCCTTCTGGGTCATGTTTTTTTCTGTTTGTTTTGCCTTCTCTCAAATTCGGGAAGTTTTCTTCAATATCCAGCCATCCTGGGTCATTCCTTCATAGTTAAGAGAGAGTCATTAAGGAGCTAAAGGGAAACTATGAGGAGAGCAAACTGGCTGGTGACCTTTAGGGGAAGGGATCTCAAATCTGTGTGATCTCAAATCAGCATCACGTGGAAGCTTGTTAAGATGTAGGGGTGGGGGCAGGACCCCCCGCTCAGTTTCTGCATCCACAAGCCTGGGTGGTGCCTGACAATCTGCATTGCTCATGCCGTTCTGATGGCCACACTCAGAATCACTCCTGTCGGGTGCTGGTTCTTGGAGGATGCCAAACCTGGGTCATCACCAGGCTCCAGCTGCTGTACTCCCCACTAAAACTGGTGACTGGGACTCTGGCTGTCATTGTGAGACCTTTTCTTAACTCCCTGTCAGCCCTTGCCCCTGCTGCTGTGTTTGATTCCTCAGCCTGCCTTACGTTCTAGCTGCCCATTGCAGGAGGAGCGGAACAGTCCCATTTGTGGGAACTGGGTGCTCAGGGTCCTCTAGGTCCATGACAGTCCCCCAAATCTCCCACAGCATTCTATATAACACAGGCTTTGCCTGTGTGTCAGTCTGTCAGGCTGCAAAAATACTTTAGACCAAGTAGTTTACAAACAAAAACTTCTCACTCCCAGCTCTGGAGACTGAGAAGCCTGAGATCAAGACCCTGCAGATTTGGTGTCTGGTTGGGACCTGTTTCTCATGGATGAGAACCATCTATGTGTTTGTACATGACAGAAGGGACAAAAAAAAAAAAGCTCCCTTTGGGCCTCTTTCATGGATCCACTAATCCAATTCATGAGGGCTCTTCCCTTATAACTTCACTGCCTCCTAAAGGTCCCACCTCTTACTACTCTGGGGAAAACACTCAATATGTGAATTCTGGGGGACACAGGCATTCAGACCACAGCATCTGCTGACTCGGTCAGAAGTACTCTTAACCCACTTTTAAGCTTCTGTTCACTTGTTATCTCTCTCCCGCTCTGTCCTCTCCCATTCTCTCTGTCCTTGAGAGTGGATTTTTTAAATTCTTGTTTTCTAGTGGGCGTGCCATCCATCCCCTATCTTCTTTGAAGTCCCAGTCTTATGGCTTGCATGAGGACAGTTCCACAGTCTTACAGTAGAAAAGAATGCCTGATTGTGGACCCTGTAGGAAGAGGGTAGGAGCAGGGTAGATACAGTGGTTTCCAGTGTCCTGGGTGTATATTTGCAATAATCAGCCACAGAGTCCGGGCTCTGGAGGCAGTGGCAGTGTGAGAAGTGAGCAGCGGGGGATGGCATAGCTTTGTAGAGAATGCCTTAGCAGGGGACCCAGCTTTTACCAGCTCCGCCTCTGTGACCTGGGCCAAGTCCTTACTTCCTGAGGCTGGGAATCAAATGGGATTATCACATAGGTCCAGGGCTGGGTAAAGATTAAACATGATGATACATACAAGGGCACAGAACACAATTCCTGGCACTTCATATGTGCTTTAGCTAGGAATCTGTGTGAATTCTGACAGCCAAAGAGGATTAGGAAAAATGGAGAGGGGCAAGTTAGTCTGAGGTCAAAGGCAGCAAGGTGTGGCAGGGGACAGATAGGACACAACAGAAAGATTTGCTCACTCCTCCATTCACCCAGGCAGGGTGCTTGACTCTTGGGTCAGACCAAGGATCCTGCCCCCCAGACTCTCCAGGCTGTTAAGGAGACAGAGAGGGAATAGCAAGAACCCCAACTATGTGAAGGAGGGATCTCACAGGGGATATGGGCATGGAGGACATTCCTCGGCCCATGTGGGCAGATGGGGATGACCCCTGAGGAAGAAAAGGAGAGAGCTCTTAGAGATGACTGAAGGTGAAGGCGGCTTGCAGGGCAGAAGCAGCAAGTGGCCGTGTGTCACTGAGCAGCTGTGGGGGCTGTGTACCTTAAGACAGAGGAAGGACTGACTGCCAGGGAGGGGCAGAGGGCATCCTGAGATCGGCAATGACCTTGGAGACTCCTCAGTCACCTGATGCTGGAGCAAGATGGCCATGGCTGGGGATAGGATGGGGCCATCTTGGCTCTCTGAGTCATCCTGGAATGACAAGAAGAGGGATGGGCCACACAGGATTCTCCCAGAGTCCCCACGGTGGCTGATGATGAAAGGGAAGTTGAAAGAGGCCAAGGAGGTATTGTGCTATGCGGCTGAGGTGAACAAGAAGACTATTCCTCTCAACCTGCTGGATGAGGTAAGAGGTTTGGGGCGGGAGTGGGGCCAGGGCAGCGGGAAGACCCTCATCCTTCCAGGTGCATGATGATAATGGAATTAAGCCCCACCAGGGCAAGACCAGAGCCAACTCGAGCAGTGATGGGGGGAGGATGGCTGGCCTTGTGGATCCTGTGTGGGTGGGGAGTCAGCTGGGGGGGTCTCAGCCCTGCCTCTGGCTGGTCCTGCTTGTCCTGTAGCTGCAGCTGCCTGGAAAGAAGGGGACTAAGGCCTCTGTCCTAGACTTCTACAGCAATAGATACCTCTGTAAGGTGACCTTGGTGATGGGCTGCGTGTGGTGAGTATTTAGGGCTGGCTGGCAGGAACAGAAAACTGACATTCCGGCCTCGAGCTCTGGGGAGGGGTTGGGGAAGGGTCAGGCCGCAAGAGGAGCCAGGCCTAGGGACACTTTTCGAAGGTCTCTGTGCTTATTTCTGTTCTCCAATCCTACCCTGCCCCTCTCTGCTCTGCCTCTGCCTCTATGCATAGCTCCATCTCTCTGTGTGTGTATGTGTGCGTATGTGTTCCAGGCTTATCGTCAGCTACAGCTATTTTACAATGAGCCTCATGATGAGAAAATTTGGAGTGAGCATCCACTTCACACAGGTGATCCCTAGCATCTTGGAGGTGCCTGCCCGGCTGTGCAGCATCTTTCTCCTCGAACAGATGGGGAGGAAGTGGAGCCTGGCTCTGACTCTCATCCAAGCCTCCTTCATGTCCTTGCTTGTACTTATCCTCCCCCAAGGTATAGCCCGCCCTTCCGGATGGGCTGCATCCAGCTTTCCTGCTTCCTCAAAACCCTTCTGGTGGCTCCTGTCATGGCCAGTCAGCTAGGTACCCAGGGTTTGGCTTCCTGCAGGCACAACCCACCCACCCTGAGCAAGTCCTAGCCCCTCAGGAGCAGGTTCCAAGTGGGATTCCTCAAGACAGGACACCCATACACTCTGAGGCCTTGGAGAGGAGGGTGTGCTGTTCAGAGAAATTGTCCCTGTGCAGGAGGGCAGACTACCTTCACCATGCAATTCCGGCCCACAGATCTCGTGGTTCAGTGTGAATGACTGAAGGCAGATTCTCCTCCAGATGCTATCCCAGGCCCTGCCTCTCATTTATAGCCCCTCTGATTGGGAAAAACCTGTTGTTATCTGTGACTTCAGGAATAACCTACTCACTAAAAACTGGGTGCAAACTCAACCCAAAGGAGGCAGAGGAGGGTTGGCGGTACTTTCAACATTTCAAAGAACCTCCCTAGACAATGAACATGCCCCTGGTTCTAGGTTTGCAGCACGCAGGGCTGTAGTGTCAGTGTACACCTGCTTGGAATTGCTGAACCCAGGAGACCCTTCAGTGGCTGGAGCCGAGGCAGGGAAGGGGTCTCTCCCAGAGCTTCCTTCCTTTCTCTGGGTACTGGAATTATATGTGTCTCTGCTGAGACTTTTCCTCTCCCAAATGTTGGCAGATGTCAATGGACTACAACAAAATGGATGAACAAATTTATTATTAGATTTCTACTGCTTAGTGGTGTTTTAAAAAGCAGTTCCATACTGAGTCAGGCAGAAACATTTAAAGCTCTCACATGTGTGAGAATAACTAGGAACAGAATCCCCAATACATAAAAGTTGTCAATCTTGATTTCATCCCAGAGCCAAGAAAGGTGGGATCAGGTGGAGAGTAGAGCTGGGACAGGACCCTGCAGGGAGTGACAGGGGAAGAGCTGATAACCTGGCAGGCAGTGAGCAAGGGCTCCATTCCCGCTGCACCTGCTGAGGGACATTCCCCCAGATGCTGAGTCTTCCGTTTCTCCTTCAGAGCACATGTCTAGCTGCCATAGGGAGGCATCCCATGCAGGCCCCAGGGACCAAATATCCCCTGCCCAGTCCACCTTGCAGAGCACAGGTGGGAACCCTGAGTTGGGAGCCTGGTGCGAGTGATGACCAAGAAGCAGGTGGGTGGGGTGTGGTAAGCTACGGCTGGTTGAAGATGTAGAATAAAGATAGCCCTGTAGGCAGAGATGTGGGGGCTCAGCCTAGCATGGTGGTCAGTGGCCTGAGAAGCCTTTGGGTTTCTAGTGCAGCATCTCCGACTTCCTGCTCAATTCTCCCACAGCAGATATACTAACTTCTGGCCTGGCTGGACCTCTACAGACTGACCCTCCTCAGACAGAATGCCTGAGTCTGCTGGTCAGCTGACCAGGTGGTAGGGGTGGACTGCTCAGATGCTTTCTGTGGGGGATCGAGGACTGATGGGCACTGAGGGTAAGATGGCCCCAGACTCAAGCAGCTGTGTTTTCTGGACACAGGTCTAAAATCCACCTTACTCTTGGTGGTTGTGGTTGGAGAGTTCACCCTGGTCGCCACTATCTCTGTGGTCTTCCTCTACACTGCTGAACTCTTCCCCACCATCCTCAGGTATGAGGTCTGGTAGATGAGAGGGCCATGGAGGGCGGTATGGGACAATGATAAGGTTATTACAGCAGCTAAGGTTAAGCATTCTCCTGGTGCCAAGCATTTCACATCGATGACCTCACTCAGCCATCAAAAGATCTCCCAAATGCCATCATTAACCATGTTTTAAACAATTAAAGCAAAGAGATAAGGGCACTGGTTCTAGGTGAGACATAGCAAGTGGAGAGCTGGGGTTCAGGTTGGGTGGGTCTGACTCCAGTCCCTACCTCACACTCACTGGTTGGAATGTGTTTGGGCCACCTCAAGCTCTGCCCCCACCCTGAACGAGCCCTTGGTGACAGCAGCTGTGTCTTCCTGCACACCCAGCACTCTCCCTGCACGTCCACACAGTACCCTGTCTTCTTACCCCTCTCACTCCTGATACTCATGAAAGAGGGCTAGAAGAATTACTACATACTTTGAATCCATGGAGAACTAAACTCCCCAAGGCCACACCATGAGCTGGGATGGGTGGAGACTAAAGGGTATGGGGTTTCGGGTAGCTTCTCTCCTATCCTACCTGGTCTGTGGGCCTGAGGAGCCTTCCAGACCAGCTCTCACCTCTGCTTTTCAGGTCTACAGGTCTGGGGCTGGTGTCTCTGGCCTCATCAGTTGGAGCCATCTTGTCCCTGACAGTCATTAGCCAGCTCCCACCCCTCCTGCCCATTTTTCTCTGCTTCATCGCATCTGTCATAGCCTTATGTTTTTCCTTCCTGCTGCCGGAAACACAAAACCAGCTCCTTTGTGACAGTCTGGAGCAATTTTCAAGAGTAAGGTAGGTGTGTGAGACCCCCTGATTTAAAGCCGCTGGCTGTGAGAATATGTCAGGCACTGTCCATCCCTGCCCCTTTGTCAGAGGGCCTGTGATACCAGGAACGCCCTATGTCCATAGCAGTCTCCCCATATCTGGGGTACTGTCACTCATCAGGGTCTAGCCCAGCCTCTGGTAGCTCCTACTCTGCCTGGCTCTCTTTTTCCCTACTTATTTGCCTGTTTGGACTGGAGCACTGCCCTCCAGGAATACCCCAGAGATACCCTGGCCTCTTTCCCTCCACAGACACAGGGCACTGACTTGGAATTGTCTGTCTGAATATTTCTCCTTTTCTGTCTGAACTCCTACTCCCTCATAAAGGACCCAGGGTTGATTAATGATTCTGGACTCTTAGCCGGGCGTGGTGGCTCACGCTTGTAATCCCAGCACTTAGGGAGGCTGAGACAGGAGAATCGCGAGTTCAAGGCCAGCCTCAGCAATGGCGAGGCACTAAGCAACTCAGTGAGACCCTGTCTCTACATAAAACACAAAATAGGGCTGGGGATGTGGCTCAGGGGTCGAGTGCCCCTGAGTTCAATCCCCGGTACCAAAAAAAAAAAAAAGCAATGATTCTGGACTCTTAGCCCCAACAACCCAGGAACCCATTTGGGAACTGAGCTCCATTCCATATCCTCTTAGGCAATTCTAGTCTCTGATTCCCTAAGTGTCCCCTGGATAAGATTTGTCATAATCCTCTGGGATTTGGGCCAATAGAGTCCATCACTGTCTCCTTGGACCTGAGGGGACCTGAGCAGCAGTGAGGGGCAGAGGTCACCTGAGGTCCTATAGTATACCCTCTGCTCTGTACCATATGAGTTGCTGCCTCTGGCTTTCGTCTGCCTTCCTTTCTGCTCTTTTTCTTCTCTCTCCACCCCTTTAGACTTTTATTGGACCACCAGTGCAAGGAATTGTTCCAGGGCTGGGCTGTCAGAGGTCAGAGGTCCTCACCTTTGAGCAAACTATAGTTTATAGGGAGGTAGATATGCAAACAGTTATCACTAGTGGTCTCTGACAGTGGGAGGTACAAGAACTATTGTAAGAGCCCAAAGAAGGAAAAACTTTATTTTATTTGAGGAAAATGTCACAGAGGAACTTATATTTATGTAGAACCTGAAGTCTGCATGGGGGTTGCCCCACTGTAGAGCAGGGAACTATAATGCAGCTGAGTGACAGCACAGCAGTGAAGAATGCAGGTTCTGCAGCCAGCGGGCCTGGATTGCCATTTTTGTGCTACTGCTTCCTAGTTTGTGCACAAGAAGTTACCTTACACCTCTGAAGCCCAGTTTCTTCATTTGCAAAATGGAACAAGAGGATAGTAATAACAATAGCAAACACTTATTGCACATTTATCATGTGTCAGGTTCCTTTCTATGTGTGCCCTCTCTCACTTTGTCCTCCAACAAACCAGGTTTGAAGTGAGATCCGTCACCCTTTTGCAGATGATGAAATTGACGCACAGAGAGGTAAAGCTGTATAATCCAGGCTTCCTCTTCCATAGGGCTTTTGAGAGGATTAAACCCACATAAAGTAGTTTGGCACAGGGTCTGGCATATGGCAGGTGCTCGGTGAGTGCTAGCAAAGGGAAGGGTCTAGCTGGGGCTGGGAGATGGAACCAGCCTGCTCCGGGAGGCGAGGGTTTCCTGGGCATATAGGAGTGAGAAAGCCCCACTTCCCAGAGTGCAGAGCCGGGCATGGCGAAAGGTACCTCAAGGTAGCCACTTTGTCTCAGCTTACAGAAAGATTCACTTCAGTACTCTGACATCAGTTTCAAGAGGAGGAAGGACACTCTGATACCTGAGGATAAATTTGATATGACTGAAGAAGTGGCAAAGAACACCATTCTCAATGCCCAGATTTCGAGCATGGACCCAAACTCTTCCACCAACACTACCTTGTGGAAATCCAGAGAAGAGAGAACACCCAGTCAGGTTTCCTGAGGGGCAGGCCCCAGACCATCTCGGGTTGGAGATGAGTGGCTGGGTATGAGGCTGTGGATTCCAGGCCGTGAATTCCAGGCCCAGACCAGTGGGAGGAGGCAGGGTTGGTCTTGCTCTGAGGCCAGCCCTTGAGATTAAAAAATGGCTCCTTCTAGGGGAGCTTGGCTGTGATTCATTCTAATAAAGGTACCATGATGGTCTTGAGATGGCTAGGTCCAAGTTGGCTGAAACCAGAGGCCCTGGCCTGGAGGAAGGGGTCAGACAGGCTCCCCAGACTCCTGAGCTCCTGAGTGTCTTTGGCTAAACTCGGGGACAATGAAGCATTCTCTAGATGGGGTGAGGGTAGGGTGGGCAATGGCTCTGTGAGCAGAGGTAGAGCAAGGGTGAGACTGACTATACTTCCATATCAACCAGCCCTTCTGCCCAGACACCTGTCAGTGTGTTAGGCTCCTAACTCAAACCCAGGGTGAGAACAGGCACTTCATGCAGGAGCAGAATGTAGAGGGCTAATGAGAACTTCTCCCATTTGTCCCATTACACAGCCTTTTCTCATTTGTTTTCCTTTGATATTTCCAAATCTCAGTCCTCATCCTGGAGAACACCTTCCTAGGGGTTCCAGTCTAGCTCATCTCTGAGATAAGCCTCATACCCCAGGTCATAGTCTCAACAGCCTTGGGTGAATCTTCCCTCCGCAGCCAGCATGGGGCTACTACAGGTGGGGTCAGCACTCCTCATCCATTAGCCAGACTGGGAAGCTCTGGGGTCAGGCCCTAACATCATCTCTCCCTGGGCAGGAAATTCCTGAGGTCAGTACCTGAGTGATCTCCTCTACTCTTGCCCAGTTTGTTGGAAGATTGTGAACTTGTAAGGAGTAGCTTTGGTCTAATTCCTAGGAGCTTTTGAAGAGGAGGACAGAAAAGCCTGTCAGTTCTCATGGAGCCAGGACAGCAAGACCCTGTGATCTCACACATTATTCTTACCATACAGGTGTCTTAGTGTAACATAGACAATTAAATGCCAAAATTGTATGAAATTAGATATTGTTAATAAATTCTATCTCCCACAAATCTGATGTTTTTATGATACACTAGATAGTATCAAACATGTCATCAGGGGTCTCCCTGTGTGCAAAGAGACAGGTAAGTAACGGTACAACTTGTGATGGCACATGCAGATGCCTGTGAATTCTGGAACTGTCATTTCTTTGGTCACTCATTATTAGCTAGGTGGAATTCTCATCTCATTTTCATCTTTCAGTGGCTCATATGTTTCCACCACTGTGAAACCCAGCCCCTTACCCATGATATTCCCTTCTATCCCTACCCCTGACGTGGGATGCTGCTCATAATCTACCAAAGGGTATGAGCTTGTGGTGAGGGACAATATATGGTGAGTGTGAAGGAGCTCAGGACTGGGCAAGGCCCCCAGAACATGGGCAGAAAATTGAGCCCCATGAAAGCAAGCACCAAAACCAGGAACAAATGTGAAAACCTGAGAATCCTGTTAAAGTCTTGGCAAAACCAAACACAAAGTCAATTCATAGCAAGGTTGCCACAACAACAAAAACCTCATAGGTTTTTCTAGAGAAGACAAACTTCACTGAAAAGGAACTTGTAAGTAAAAATTGCTGAGCATGCGAAGAAACAACAGGATATAACAGCAGAATCAAAAAGTGGAGAGTTTGCCACCAATGAATAAGTAGTGATAGAACTCTCTGAAGAGCACTCAACATGTGTTTAGAATGTTCAGAGATGAAAAAAAAAGCAACTCCTAAGACACGAACCTAAAAAATGACACCTATAAATTGTAGAAATGAACAGTATAGGGCTGGAGTTGTGGCTCAGTGGTAGAGCACGTGCCTAGCATGTGTGAAGCACTGGGTTCGATTCTCAGCACTGCATATAAATAAATGAATAAAATAAAGGTCCATCAACATCTAAAATAATATTTTAAAAAAGAAATGAATAATATAGTGACAAGTGGAAAGCAACAAAGAAGTGAAATTAGAATAGACACAATGAATTGTTTGAATATTCTTTGTGAGTTGATTCTTTTATTATGAAATATCATCCCTCTGTTTCTATTTTTTTAGGGGGGTGCCAGGGATTGAACTCAGGGGCACTCGACCACCAAGCCACATCCCCAGCCCTATTTTGTGTTTTATGTAGAGACAGGGTCTCACTGAGTTGCTTAGCGCCTCACCCTTGCTGAGGCTGGCTTTGAACTCGTGATTCTCTGGTCTCAGCCTCACTAAGTGCTGGGATTACAGGCATGTGCCACCACATCCACCTCCTCTGTTTCTATTTCTATTAAATTCATTTCAAGTCATAGAACATATATAGAGCTCAATTTTGCATCTCTTTGGTTGCAAACAAGATAGAGTCACACCATTCATGTCTTCATATATGTATCTAGGGTAGTGATGTCCATCTCATTCTGCCATTTTTTGCTACTCTCATCTCCTCCCCCACCTCCCCTCTGTCCCATTCAAAGTTCCTCCATTTCTCCCATGTTCTCCACCCCACCCTCCTTATGTACCAGCATCCACTAATCAGAGAGAACATTCAGCCTTTGGTTTTTTGGGGTTGGCTTACTTCACTTAGCTTGATGTTCTCCAATTCCATCCATTTACCTGCAAATGCCATAATTTTATTCTCTTTTATTGCTGAGTAATATTCCATTGTGTATATATACCACAGTTTCTTTATCCATTCATCTATTGAAGTTCATCTAGGTTGCTTCCACAGTATAGCAATTGTGAATTGTGCTGCTATAAACATTGAAGTGGCTGTATTACTGTAGTATGCTGTTTTTTAAGTTTTTAGGGTATAGGCTGAGGAGTGGGCTAGCTGGGTCAAATGGTGTTTCCTTTCCGGATTTTTTAAGGAATCTCCAGACTGCTTTCCAGATTGGTCACACCAATTTGCAATTCCACCAGTAATGTTTGAGTGTGCCTTTTTCACCACATCCTCACCAGCACTTACTGTTGCTTGTATTTTGGATAATTGCCATTCTGACTGGGGTGAGATGAAATCTTAGTTTTGATTTGCATTTCTCTAATTGCTAGAGATGTTGAACATTTCTTCATATATTTGTTTATTGATTGTATATCGTCTTCTGAGAAGTTTCTATTCAGTTCCTTAGCCCATTTATTTATTGGGTTGTTTGGGTTTTTTTGGTGTTAAGTTTTTTTTTTTTTTTTATATATATATTTTTTTTAATTGTTGATGGACACAATGTCTTTATTTTATTGCTTTGTATGTGGTGCTGAGGATTGAACCCAGGGCCTCACGCATGCAAGGCAAGTGCTCTACCGCTGAGCCACAATCCCAGCCCCTGGTGTTAAGTTTTTTGAGTTCTTTATGTATCTTGGAGATCAGTGCTCTCTCTGATATGTGTGTGACAAAAATTTGCTCCCAGAATGTAGGCTATCTGTTCACCTCATGGATTGTTTCTTTTACTGAGAAGAAGCTTTTTAGTTTAATTACATCCCATTTATTGATTCTTACTTTTATTTCTTGTGCTATAGGAGTCTTGTTAAGGAAGTTGGAGCCTAATCCGACGTGATGAAGATTTGGGCCTACTTTCTCCTCAATTAGGTGCAGGATCTCTAGTCTAATTCCTAGGTCTTTAATCCACTTTGAGTTGAGTTGTGTGCATGGTGAGAGATAGGGGTTTAGTTTCATTTTGCTGCATATGGATTTACAGTTTTCCCAGCACCATTTGTTGAAGAGGCTGTCTTTTCTCCAGTGTATGTTTTTGGCACCTTTGTCTAGTATGAGATAGCTGTATTTATGTGGGTTAGTCTCTGTGTCTTCTAATCTGTACCATGGATCTACATATCTGTTTTGGTGCCAATACCATGCTGTTTTTGTTATTATAGCTTTGTATTATAGTTTAAGGTCTGGTATAGTGATGCCTCCTGCTTCACTCTTCTTACTGAGGATTGCTTTGGCTATCCTCGGTCTCTTATTTTTCCAAACAAATTTCATGATTGCTGTTTCTATTTCTATAAGAAATGACTTTGGGATTTTAATTGGGATAGCATTGGATCTGTATAGTGATTTGGGTAGTATGGCCATTTTAAATACTGATTCTGCCTATCCAAGAGCATGGGAGATCTTTCCATCTTCTAAGATCTTCTTCAATTTCTTTCTTTAGTGTCTTGTAGTTTTCATTGTAGAGATCTTTCACCACTCTTGTTAGATTGATTCCCAGGTATTTTATTTTTTTAAGACTATTGTGAATGGAGTAGTTTTCCTGCTTTCTCTTTCAGAGGATTCATTGCTGATGTATAGAAATGCATTTGACTTATGGGTGTTGATTTTATATCCTGAAAATTTTGCTGAATTCATTTATTAATTCTAGAAGTTTTCTGGTGGAATTTTTTGGATCCTCCAAGTATAATATCATGTCATCTAGAAATAATGATAGTTTGAGTTCTTCTTTTCCTGTTCATATCCCTTTAATTTCTTTTGTCTAATTACTCTGGCTAGAACTTCAAGGACTATGTTGAATAGAAATGGTGAAAGAGGGCATCCCTGTCTTGTTCCAGTTTTTAGAGGGAATGCTTCCAATTTTTCTCCATTTAGGATGATGTTGGCCTTAAGTTTAGCATATATTGCTTTAACAATGTTGAGGTATGTTCCTACTATCCCTAGTTTTTCTAGTGTTTTAAGTATGAAAAGGTGCTGTATTTTGTCAAACACTTTCTCTGCATCAATTGATAAAATCACATGATTTTATCTTTATCTTTAAGTCTGTTGATATGATGGATTACGTTTATTGATTTCCGTATGTTGAACCAAACTTGCAATCCCTGAAATGAACCCCACTTGATCATGGCGCACTATTTTTTTAATATGCTTTTGTATGCAATTTGTCAAAGTTTTATTGAGAATTTTTGCATCTATATTCATCAGGGATACTGGTCTGAAATTTTCCTTTTTTGATGTGTCTCTGTCTGGTTTTAGTATCAGGGTGATACTAGCCTCATAGAATGAGTTTGGAGAAGGGTTCCCTCCCTTTCTATTTCATGGAATAATTTGAAGAGTATTGGAGTTAGTTGTTCTTTGTAGGTCTTGTAGAACTCGGCTGAGAATCCATCTGGTCCAGGGCTTTTCTTGGTTGGAAGACTCTTGATGGCATCTTCTATTTCCTTGCTTGTAATTGATCTGTTTAAGTCGTGAATGTCCTCCTGGTTCAGTATGAGTAGGTCATATGTCTTTAGAAATTTGTCGATGTCTTCAGGGTTTTCTATTTTACTGGAACATAGATTTTTAAAATAGTTTCTAATCATCCTAAGTATTTCAGCAGAGTCTGTCATTACATTTCCTTTTTCATCACAAGTTTTAGTAATTTGGATTTTCTCTGTCCTTCTTTTCATTAGGGTGGCTAAGTGTTTGTCAATTTTATTTATTTTTTCAAAGAACCAGCTTTTTGTTTTGTCATTTTTTTGAATAGTTTCCATTGTTTCAATTTCATTTATTTCAGCCCTGATTCAAATTATTTCCTGTATTCTACTTCTTTTGGTGTTGGTTTGTTCCTCTTTTTCTAGGGCTTTGAGATGTAGTGTCAAGTCATTGATTTGTTGACTTTTTCTTCTTTGTATAAATGAACTTAGTGCAATGAACTTTCCTCTTAGCACTGCCTTCATAGTGTCCCAGAGATTTTGATATGTTGTATCAGAGTTCTCATTTACCTCTAAGAATTTTTTTATCTCCTCCCTGATGTCTTCCTTTACCCATGCATCATTCAATAGCATATTATTGAGTTTCCAGATGTTGGAGTAGCTTCTTTTTTTAAAACTCTCATTAATTTCTAATTTCATTCCATTATGGTCAGATAGAATGCAGGGTAGTATCTGTATTTTTTTTTGCTTTTGCTAAGACTAGCTTTGTCGTCTAGAAATTTTTTTGTCTAAAAATTTCTTTGTCTTTGCTAAGACTAGCATATGATCTATTTTGGAGAAAGTTCCATGTACTGCTGAGCAAAAAAGTGTATTTGCTTATTGAAGGATGGAATATTCTATATATGTCTGTTAAGTCTAGGTTATTGATTGTTCTATTAAGTTTTGTAGATTCTTTTTTTAGTTTTTGTTTGGAAGATCTATCCAGTGGTGAGACAGGTGTGTTAAAGTCACCCAGTACTATTGTGTTGTGGTCTATTCGATTCTTGAAGTTGAGAAGGGTTTGTTTGACATACATGGCTGCCCCATTGTTTGGGGCATAGATATTCAAGATTGTTACATCTTGTTGATATATGATTTCCTTAAGCAGTATGAAATGACCTTCTTTATCCCTTTTCACTAACTTTGGTTTGAAGTCCACTTTATCTGATATGAGAATGGAAACCCCTGCTTGTTTATGCAGTTCATGTGAGTGATACATTTTTTTCCATCTGTTCACCTTCAATCTGTGAGTGTCTCTTTCTATGAGATGAGTCTCTTGGAGGCAACATATTGTTGGGTCTTTTTAAAAAATCCAATCTGCCAGTCTATGTCTTTTAATTGCTGAGGTCAGGCCATTGACATTCAGTGTTATTATAGAGACATGGTTTGTATTCCCAGACATTTTGGTTTATTCTTAGTTTTTAACTTGACTAGATTTCTCCTTTGATTGGTCTTTCCTTTGGTGTAGTTCCTCCCTTTGCAGGTTTTCATTGTTGTTTTTCATTTCCTCCTCATGGAATATTTTGCCAAGAATGTTCTGTAGTGCAGGCTTTCTTGCTGTAAATTCTTTTAACTTTTGTTTATCAAGGAAGGTTTTTATTTCATCATCAAATCTGAAGCTCAATTTTGCTGGATATAAGATTCTTGGTTGGCACCCATTTTCTTTCAGAGCTTGGTATATGTTGTTCCATGATCTCCTGACTTTTAGGGTCTGGGTTGAGAAGTCTTCATAGATCCTAATTGTAATCTGATTACTTTTTCCTGTGGCTTTTAAGATTCTCTCCTTATTCTGAATACTGGGCATTTTCATTATGATGTGCTTTGGTGTAGATCTGTTGTGATTTTGTATGTTTGATGTCCTGTAAGCCTCTTGTATTTGATTATCCAATTTGTTCTTCATGTTTGGAAATTTTTCTGATATTATTTCATTGAATAGATTGTTCATTTCTTTGGTTTGAAATTCTATGCTTTCCTCTATCCCAATAATGCTTAAATTTGGTCTTTTTATGTTATCCCATAATTCTTGGATGTTCTGTTCAGGTTTCTTACCATCTTCACTGTGTGTTTAACTCTATTTTCAAGATTAAATATTTTGTCTTCATTGTCTAAGATTCTGTCTTCCAAGTGATCTAGTCTGTTGGTGATGCTTTCTATTGAGTTTTAATTTGATTTATTATTTCTTTCATTTTGAGGATTTCTGTTTGGTTCTTTTTCAGAATCTCTATCTCCTTATTGAAGTAATCTTTTGCTTCCTGTATTTGCCTATGTAGCTCTTTATCAAAATGATCTTTTGCTGCCTGTGTTTGCTTTCTTATATCATTCTTTAAGTCACAGAACATTTTAATTATGTGCATCCTGAACTCCTTCTCTGACATTTCTTCTGCTGTGCTGACCATGGATTCTTTTTTTTTTTTAATATTTTTTTAGTTGTAGATGGACACATATCTTTATTTATTTATTTTCATGTGGTGCTGAGGATCGAACCCAGAGCCTCACGCATGCAAGGCAAGCGCTCTACCACTGAGCCACAACCCCAACCCCCTGACTATGGATTCTAATAATGTAGTATCTTGGTTTGTTTGAGGCACTTTCTTCCCTTGTTTTTTTATGTTGTTTGTGTGTTTTCCCTTCTAGCACTGCAGATCGAAGGTGTTACAGTTTTTGCCCTATAGACTTATAGATTCCCTACAGGGTTCCAATACCTCTCCTTTAAGGGGGAAACTGATATTGACAAATTTCAATACAATCAATATATAGTTTAAAACCAAGTAGCTCCTAATTGCTCCTAAATACATTTACGGCTTAGTCACAATATACAGAAATTATGAGTTCAATTAGCATCTAGTATACAAACAATACATTTGTACAAGGGCCTACAGTTTCTGCTGGTGGGCTAGAGAAAACCAGAGGTGGGGTGTGGGATGAGATGTTAGGGAGGTAGGAAGTGAGGATATAGTTATTAGATCCTAGAAAGCATTAAAGAGAAATCTAGAAGAAGTTGGCTATCAGTAGAAAAGAGAGAAAGAGATTTGAGGAAGATCAGTAAGTAGGAAGAAAATAGAGTACAACTAATGAGGAGACATAAAAATTAAGAAAAATAAAACATGTAAAGGTGGAAGTTACAAGACTATATAATATATAAGTGTAGTATACTAATCAGATATCCTGGTCCACAGTAGCCTAATGCACAAAAAATACTTGGTTTCAAAAATGCTAGGGATGTGAGGGTGGAAAAAGCGAGAGAGAAAAGAAAAGAAAAAAGGAAGAAAAGAAAAGGAATAGAAGGAAAAAAAATTTTTAAAGTCTCAATGTAAATAGACAGGATTGCTTCCCTTCTCTTCCAGTAGGTGGAGTTGCCTGTTGCTTCCTGGTATCTGCTCGCTCAGGTCAAAGGGGGTGAAGCTGGAGTCTCAAAAAGAAGCTGTCTGCCTCAGAGATAGGGTGAAAGGCCAGGCCGAGTGGTGTTGGGTGATGTGTTCAGAGATGCAGCTCTGTGGTGTGCTGTGCAGAAGTAAAAGTCTGTCTCCAGATCCTGTCCCATGTCCCCACGTGTAGGCAAACAGGGAGGTTCTGCCTGGTAGATGCAGATCCACACATGAACAGCAGCCAGGGGTCCTGCTCAGGAGCCGGGGGTCCTGCGTGGGAGCAATGGCTAGGTGTCCTGTGTGGCCACCTGAGGTCTTTCGGGGTGTGTGGGTGCTGGAGCCTGGGATCCTGTGTGGGAATGGGTTTTGCATGATGGATGGATCAGAGTCCTACGCTGGCTTGTACACTGGGGTCCTGTGCAAGCGCTGGGGCCTGGCGACCCTGCGGGTACACAAGTGGAGTTCCTGAGTGGAGGCAGCTGTCAGGTGTTCTCTAAAAATTTGCAGAGAAATAGTGTTTCCACTACTTTAAAGCCAGTCCTGGAGAGACTAGGAAAGCTGCATCCATCTAGGCCACCATCCTGGAACCCTTGGTGGAACTTTTAAAACCTGGAACCCTTGGTGGAACTTTTAAAAGGTGGGGCCTCATGGAAGGTCATCAAAGGTGTAAACTTAGAAGGGATTAAAGTATTTCTTGTGGGACTATGAGTTAGCTCTTCAGGGAAAATTGTTATGAACGTAGCAAACTTGGCCACACCCAGTTCTTGCTTGCTTCCTGTCTGGTAATGTGGTCACTTGTCCTGCACGTGTTCTCACCATTGCCATCTACCATGGTGTGACACAACTGAGAGAAGGATCCTCATCAGAGCTTGTGCTCTGCCATTTGGACTTTTAGCCTCCAAGACTCTGGATTAAACAAGCCTCTTGTCCTCAAAAATTGTCTTTCTCATGTATTTTGTTACATGAAGGAAAGCTGACTAATACAAGCATCTTTTTTTTTTAAATATTTTTTTTAGTTGTGGATGGACACAATGTCTTTATTTTATTGCTTTGTATGTGGTGCTGAGGATCGAACCCAGGGCCTCACGCATGTGAGGCAAGCACTCTACCACTGAGCCACAGCCACAGCCACAGCCCCTAATACAAGCATCTTTTCATAAATTTATTGACCACTTGGATTTCTAGTTTTGTAAGGTACCTGTTTAAGTCTTTCTCTCATTTTTACATTGAGTGGTCTGTCCTTGTTCTTAAGAGATTCATGAAAGTACCTCAGATATTCCTGATATGGGCCCTTTGTCATTTATATGTTATGTTGCAAAAATGTCTCCCCCATATATTTGCCTTAATTCTGTGTATTTTATTTTATTTTTATTTTCATTTTACCCTTCACATTTGTGTATATACATGCCTGATTTTTCCAGGATCCTTTGTTGGAAAGATGGCCTTTTCCACTGTTCTCAATGCTATCATAAATCAAGTGACTGGACAAGTGGGTTTGATTCTGAGTTTTCCATTTTGCTTCATTGGTATGTTTAATATTTATGAACCAACACCTTTTCTTAAGTACTGTATTGTGTTAAAGTGTTGATATCCAGTAGAGGAAGTATTTCCACATTGTTTTTCTTTAAGAGGGTTCTGTTCTTATCTTTCTGTGCTTCCATATAAATCTCAGAGTCAGTTTGACAAGTTTCATGACAAAAATGAAGAAAAAACTTCCTGAGATTTTCATCAGGATTATGATGAGTCTACAGAACAATTTTCAATATCAAGTCTTCCAGTTTAAGAACACTGTACATTATCTCTGCATTTATTTAGATCTCTGGAGTTCTTCGATGAAGTTTAAGTTTATATAGTTTTCTCTTTAAAAGATTTGTTCATTTTTAAAATTTATTCCTGGTAATTGATTTTTTTTAAATCAATGCCCAGGTGTTGTAAATGTTGACTTTTATGGTTTTTTGGGTTTTTTTGCTTAATTTCATTTTCCACTAGTTGTTAATAGTGAGAAGTGTGATTGACTTTTGTTGTGTTGATTTTCTACCCACAACCTTGTCAAATGCTGTCTTGCTTTCTGATGTTCAATCTTCTGTTTATTTCTCTTGCCGAATTGCACTAGCTGGTTCCTCCAGGAAGCACAGAAAAGAATCCGTGCAAGCAGGCATCTTGCATGACCTCTGGTTTAAGGGGAAAGCAATTACCATTTCACCACTGAGATGTTTTTTGTAGTTTGTGTAGCTAGCCATGATTACAATAAGGAAGTGCTTTACTATTTCTAGTTTTGCAGGAGGTTCTTTTATTTTCTCCTCTGCATCTTAAATTGTATCATATATTGTCCTTTTGGAAGGGGGGCTCCTCTACATTACAGGGGATGATCCTAGTAGCTGAAGGCCTGAGGTGCCAGCTCATTTTCTTCCAGATTTTACCAGACTGCCTTAATCTGTGGCCTCATCCACACTCCCGCTCAACAGACTTGCTCATAAAACATGAGCCATGTTTATTTCTACATCTGGAGACTAAGCGGAGAGGTGGGCAGAGCCTCAGAGCCTGTTCTTGCACTAAGAGCCTTGGCCTGCAAGTCACAAGGTGCAGGCCTTCTAGCCCAGCACAACCTCCACCCTCAGGGTGGATGGTACATCTTATTGCTTAAATGTGCTCTGGCTCTAAAACATGCAATGCATAATAAGCTAATGAGCTATCCTCTGTGCATACAGCTATATACAATCTGCCTAAAGAGGAGATTATCTCCCATTGTCCAAAGCTGCCTGGGTCCCAGAACCCGGGTGCTTTTCTGCTGAATGACAATGGACCATGACACAGAGGGAGGCATCTCAGGACCTTGGAGTGGAGTTCTAAGCCCTGACCACCCAATCCAGCAGGCAGAAGGTGTTACCTTTTGGTGCTAAATTGGCCTCTCATAGGTAAATTCTAATCCAATTAGCACCCTTGTCCCTAGGCCATTCTTCACCCCACCTCCATACTGTCTAAGAGGGCCTGAGTGCAAGAGAGCCCCCACAGAAACCCTTTACATAGAATTATCTGAGTGTCTTGCAGAATGCTCTGCCCAAGTACTTAGCTGCTGTAGATCTCACTGTCCTACCAAACCAGCTCTTTCTCGATCACAGAGCATACAATAAGACCAGGGATTCTGAGAGTGTGAGGTCATTGTCACACTGCCATAAAATGTCTCTCTGGGAAGGCAGGGTTATGTGAGATATCATTTAACAGAAAAAGCATTCTGCAAATACCACTAACTGGTAGTGCTGGTAAAAATGGTGTGGCTAGGGGAGGCAAATGCATACCTAAAATACGTGCCTATTCCTGCAAAGGCAAATGATTTCCCCAAGAAATTGAAAGGGGTCCAAGAACCAGGAGTCTGTGTCTGGTGGAAATGGTGCCATTTCTGGGGTCAGCACAGCCTCTGAACAAAACAGCTGGACACATAACAGTAAGGATTTAGAGGAAAACAAATGTCTATGTTACCAAAAAAAGATAATTGCAAATCAAATGACCTTGGCTTCCATTTTAAGAGTAAGAGAGTAGCTGGAGCTCAAGATAAGCAAAGGAAAAGAATAACAACCAGAGGGGAAATCAATGAAATAGTAAACAACAGCAACAAAAAGGAAATAGAAAAAATTCAGTGAAAGCCAAATCTGGTTCTTTTAAAACTAAAATCTATAACACTATTAAATCTCTAGCCTGACTGATTAGGAAGAAAGAAAGAGAAGACACAAATAACCAATATCAGAAATAAGAGAGGTGGTATCGCTCCAGTTGGGCTGTACAGATAGTAAATGGGTAAATGGGAATCTTATGAATGACTTTATGACTATAATGTAATATCTGAGATGAAATGGATAAATTCCTTGCAAAATATAATTATCAAAGCTGTCTTGAGGGAGGGTAGGGAGCATGAGGGCAGGAAAGATGGTGGAATGAGATGGACATCATCACCCTAGGTACATGTGTGACTGCACATATGGTATAACACTACATCGTGTACAACCAGAGAAATGAAAATTGTGCTGCATTTGTGTGCAATGAATCAAAATGCATTGTGCTGTCATGTATTCCTAATTAAAATAAATAATTTTTTTAAAAGCTGTCTTGAGAAGAAATAGGCAACCTACAGACCTGCATTTATTAAAAACATTTTGGTGTGTAGTTAAAATCCCTCCCACAAGGAAAAAGGTATAGCAGCTATATGACAGTGGTGGGGACAAGCTCATGCTGTGACACCACGAGAGGCTCTTATCTGGCACCAAGCATGCTTTGTAAATGGGCCTATGGAGCTGGCACCAGGGTGCCTGAGGATGAGGCCAACTGATGTCCCCAGATTGTACTATCCATCTTGTCTTCCTAATGATTAAGTCTCCTTCATAACTAATATCCTTGGATGAGCATTTACACAGGACATGATTATGGTCACACACTGCAGAGTCCATCCATATATCTTTCCCCTTGGCCTCCTTGTCACTAATCTTCTAGTCTGTTCTTTGCAAATTACTACCAGCTGGGCCACCTATTAGCCACCGCCCTCACCAGAACCTCTGATCTCATACTGGTTCCTCCCAAGGCCCAAGCCCAAGAACAAACCAGAGGGCAAGGGAGCTTGCTGCTATGTTTCTTGAAGGTCAGTATCTTGGGGCACAGAGCCTGTTGGAGAACAAGGGGAGGGCATGTGGATTAAGAAAGACAATATTAGCACACAAGCCCACCATCTAGTTTAAACAAACAGGAAACTTGCTATCTCATATACCTGAAAATCTCAGCAGTAAGGCTAGAAGCAGTGGCTCACATTCATTTCTCCTGCTTTTAATTTTAAATGTGGCTACCATTAAAATCACCTATGTGGCTCAGATGCCATGTCTGTTAACTAGTGCTCCACTAGAAAAAGGTAATTTTTTAAGTTGATGAGGCTGGCACCCTGAACACACATTCATTTCCACTTAGAATAAGAACTAGAGGAGCCTAACCGCACCAGAGAGCACAGGAGACTTCTCTCATGGGTCCTTGGACTCCACCTTCCCTCAGGCCATCCAGGGCAGGTCATGGCAAGTGGAATTGATGCATGTGTCCTTGGGTCAGGGGCCTCTGGGATGGACCCAAGGGGGTTTGCTGGGGTGTGTGGGGGGGGAGGGTTCAGAAACTACAGAGTCCTCCAAGGAAGTCAGGGTCACTTCCTTGCTCATTTTTGTTTGTGCAACTGCCTGAAGCAGGAAGTGCCACCGTGCTTTCCCACTTCCTTAATCCACCTTGCATGCAGCTACCCCACTAGCCTCTCCGTGCTGAGGTTCAGCAGCCCTGCACTGCAGACTCAGTCCAAGGCCTTGTTGCAGCCTGAACTCCTGGGACCCTGGCCATCCCTGACAAATCCCAAGAGTCTTATCCCACCAATCTGTTCTCTCCAGATGTGCCTCTTGTTCTCCCATTCACTTAAATTATTCCCTTTCTGCTTAGGACAGGGAAGCTGGTGGAGTTTGATCTTCTGAGGAAGGAGGAAGTTCTGGGGACCCCACAGTCAGTCATTTCCTTTCTCTTTTTCATTAGTGAAGCTGCCTAGGCACAAATTACCACTACACTTTTCCTGTTCCTTCATCTCTCTTGCACACAACCACTTTTGGATGGCACAGAATGTAGCCCCCAATCTGAATAGCAGACAGAAAATAGACTGGAAAATAATTGACAGGTAGAACTTCCAAAACATCTAGAAAGGGAAAGGATTTTGGACTCACCCCTATTTTTACTTTTTCTTTAGTTATTCTTTCTTGATGTTCTAAGATTCTTCCTCTTATCTTTTCCTTTTTGGTTCAAGAATTTCCTGTAGCCCGTCTCTTAGGGAAGGTCTGCCTATTGACAAATCTTGCAGATTTCCATCTGAGAACGTCTTGCTTTCCTCTTCATTTCTGAAGACATTGGTTTTTCACTAGGTGAAGGACTTGGAGTTGACAGTTCTTTCTTCCAGGCACTTGAGCGAGGTTGAGCCCCTGCTTTCTCAGCTCCACAGCTGCCGAATGGAAATCTGAGATTGTTCAAATATTTCTAAGACCCCATTTGTCCCCAGATGCTTTTGAGATTTTTTTCTTTGTCTTCAGTTTTCAGAGTTGGACTATGATGCATCTTGGTGTGGAATTTCTGTCTCTCTGGTATTTCTGTCTCTTGTGATATTTCCAAATCCTCAACCATATTTCTTTGAGTGGTTTTTTTTTTTAGCTCCAATGTTTTTTTCCTCTCCTTTTGGGACTCTGACAGCACACATACTACAGACTGTTAATTTTTTTTCCAGTCGATGTTCTCTCTGTTGTTTTGATTGGGTTTTCCTACTGTTCTATCCTCGGGTTCATGGATTCTTTGCTCAGTATCCATTTGCAGTAGAATCCTATACAGTGAGGTGTTTATTTTGCTCATTTTACTCTAAGGTCTAAAATTTCACTTTAGTTCTTTGTGTCTTCTATTTCTTTGCTGAGTTGATGATAGTGACAATGATGATCCGTGGTATTAGTGATCAAACCCACAGCTTCCCACATGCCAGGTAATAATTAAGCTATATCTCCAGCCTTTTTTATTTTATTTTGGGACAGGGTCTCACTAAGTTGCCATGCTGGCTTCAAACTTGTGATCCTCCTGCCTCAGCCTACAGAGTAGCTAGCATTACAGGCCTGCACTACCACACTTGGCTTGATTGTTCTGTAGTGTTTGTGTTTTTATGGTGCTAGGGACTGAACTCCGGCCCTGTTTTATTCTGTTCTGAGACTCTGGAGCTTATTTTAATGTTCTGTTCTCACTAGTGGTCTCTGAGAACGAACCAATGCTGTCAGGTCAGGGAGAGGGTCAGATTCTGCAGGCGACATCCCAGGGCAGGGCTGCGAAGCAGAGGGAAAGGTGCCTTGTTCCTTCTGTGGCAGGATGGTCCTCAAAGGACTTACTATGTCCCTGCTGACTCCAGCGTAGCAGAGGGGAGGGGACACATTGAGCCTTGGGGCAGCATGCGACCCGCTGAGCAGAGGTGAAAGCCTACTGTCCCCCAGCCCTCCTCTGACACTCCAGCAGGGGGAGCAGAACAACGTGTTGGCTCTCCATTCAGCCTGGACTGGCTGGGTGTAGGTACTAGGGCCATTTTCTTCTGTGGCTCTGCTGGAATAGAATGGTTATTGTTTAAAATTTTTTCTTTCTTCCTTTTTAAAAAAATTTTTTTTAGTTGCAGATGGACACAAAACCTTTGTTTTATTTATTTATTTTTACGTGGTGTTGAGGATCCAATCTAGTGCTTCACAGAAAGCACTCTACCCCTGAGCTACAGCCCCAGCCTCTTCCTTTCTTCACAGTCCTTTTCTGGTCCTTTGGCTAGAAAGAACGGCTTTCCTTTTTTCCCTTGTATTCATTAGTTTCTGGGTTGCTGCCTTCTGCAGGGCATTCTGAGAGATATGAGGATAAAATAAAACCTGGGAACAGTGTCTGGTCATCTCACAGGTCCCAGAGTCCCTAACCATTCCATCTTCTCTCCTCCTTTCAGAGATTGTTTGTATTATAAATAATGTTGAAGGTGTTTTCATAGTATATATGGGAGGAAATGGGATTTCCCCCCAAACAAAAGTCCTGGAGGGTTTTAAAGCATTTGTTCTGCATCATCCAGAAAACAGCAGCTGGCTATTAGAAACAACATTCTGCTAAACTGATAGTGAGTGCCCTCTTCTCCTACCCCACAGCCCAGTGGCCCTAGCTCGGCTGTGCTGTACTCAGTGAATCTAAGTGCACCTTAGGGAATTGGGAGTTACTCTCACCTGGTCTGAACAGGCATTCTCTAGCTGTCACTATTTACCAAGTCCCAGTCCCACCACTCAAATTTTTCCATCCACCAGAGGCCCAAAGGTGGTGTTCCTGCTTTGATGAAGGAGAGAAGTCCATTCCTGGCTCCAGGGCCAGCTGAGGAGCAAAATTCTCCTTGGCCACATGTGAGGGTCCCAGAGTGACTGCTAACGAGCCCAGGGTCAGGGGATTTGGTCCTTCTGGCTCCATGTTCTTACTTCTCAGAGTGTAAGCTAAAAAGTTGGAGAAAAATGTTTGACTTTAAAAATGTATTTGGGGGACACTCTTTTCAAGGCTCTAAGTTTATGAATGAACAAAACAATTGCCATAAGTGAGATATTCAGATGTCTCAGAAGATATTTTCCAAACTTCCCCTCCATTTCCCCACCCAGGTAGGAAAAGATTGCTTTCTATTTCTTTCATTCCTAATTAATGATTTTAGACTAACTTTAGGAAAAGTCAGTAAGAGAGATATTTGTCCAAATGGACTATGTGCTTATACTTTTCAATTTAAAACATTTCTTTTTTCCTCTCCTCCTCTCCCCTCCTTCCTTCCTTCCTTTTTTCTCTTTCTCTTTTCTTTCTTTCTTTCTTTCTCTCCCTCCTCTCCCTCCCCCCTCCCTCCCTCCCTCCCTCCCTCCCTCCCTCCCTTCCTTCCTTCCTTCCTTCCTTCCTTCCTTCCTTCCTTCCTTCCTTCCTTCCTTCCTTCTCTTTCTCTTTTTTGTATTGGGGATTAACCC